>JAOPSE010000108.1:0-600000 GCA_029449295.1 Zea luxurians | reverse complement strand
AGATCAGGTGTGAGAGGGAGAGAGGGAGTGCCTTCGTCTCAAGTTAGGTGAGCAATATGTGTGTGGCGACTAGCAGTTATGAGGAAAGAGATGTGAGGGGGTATTTATAGACTCTCCTCAAAAAGAGCCGTTGGGCTCGATTTTTCTGTGGAGGACCGGTTGAACCGCCCTAGGGCCGGTTTAACCGCCCTGGCTGATTATTAGTCTGACTGGTAGGCTATTGGAAAGACTGGTCAAATTGACCTAACACCAATTGAATCGGCCCTAGGGGGCGGTTCAACTGCCCTAGTGTCAGCTGATAGAAAGTGTGCCAGTCTGACGAGCAGACTGTAGGTCAGACTGGGCAGATGTCCCAGTGACCGGTTGAACCGCCCCTAGGGATCAGTTCAACCGGTTTTGACCAAAAAGTTTAGGAGAGAAACCCTAGTTGAACTTGCCTAGAGGCAAGTTCAACTGGTTTTGGTCAGAGAGTTTCACAGTTGAAGTTGAAGTTCAACTCAGCTGAAAAAAGCTCAACTCAGCTGAAGAAGTTCAACTTAGCTGAAAAAGCTGAACTCAGCTGAAGAAGTTCAACTCAGCTGAAAAAGCTCAACTTAGCCGAAGAAGGTCAACTCAGCTGATGAAGTTCAACTCAGCTGAAAAAGCTCAAGTCAGCTGAAAAAGTTCAACTCAGCTGAAAAAGCTCAACTCAGCTGAAGAAGTTCAACTCAGCTGAAAAAGATCAACTGCTTTTCAACATGAACACTCTCTGTTTCTCAATCCTAACAATAGTCGTACACAGAGTGTCCAAAAAATTTTGGTTTTCAAAATAGCTTTTCAATTTGGAGGCCTGAGCTATAGCAAACACCGTTACCTATGCGAAAACTACTAAGGGAGAAATAGAACCTACGACTCAAGATATATATGAAATTTTACACGTTCGTCGCATGGAGTCTTTTCAAGGCACCATTGATGTGATTGCTTTGTCCCTGAAACTTCCCTTTTTACTTCTTAACAAAGGTTGTAACTCCTTTTAATTTCTATAGATACTGAGTATACACTAGGAGCAAACTTGTTAGTACCCTTATTTGTTTTGTCATTAAATCACCTAAACCCTCATGTAGGGTTGATTGCACTTTGAAGTTCCAACTGCGCACTTTGAGTTAGCCCACGTAGTGCTTTTGGTAGGACGACGATGTTGATCGCTGCTCGATGGTATGTGCAGATGCACGTCGGAACATAGGATTTATATAGGTTCAGGCCACATGCATGTGTAACATCCTACGTCCTGTATGGTGTTGAGTATTGGATTGCATTGATTTTGTAGATTACATGTAGATGTGGAGGTGAATGGAGGAGTTCTTATCAACCTAATGGTGAGCGAGAGAGAGCTTTTTTGGTAGGGGTACCTCTGCAGCCTTATATAGCCGACTGGAGAGATATCCTATCTTACAGATCGTTTGAGTCTATCATCTTCTACTGCGTGCACGCTTACTCTTCTAGTGTTCGGTTGCTTTTCCTCCGAGTTATCCTCCGAGTAGTTCTCTATCTGGTCGCTCTTAAGACACGTCTCAAAGTCCCAGCCATCCCACTATGACAAACGCGCATGGATAGCGTTCTCGTGCCGTATTCTTCGAGTTTGTTTCCCACTTGGTGCGTCATCTCTTCGGTAGTTCTTGTTTCGCCCGAATGCGACCTGATAGTACGCACTGTTGGGTGACTTATCAAGGGCCTATCAGGTGGCCCAAGGAACATATCCATGTTACAATGACCCATGGGATATCTATCTCCCACAAACATGCCAATTTTTGAGAGTAATTGGCTCGAGACTCCAAGAATGAACTATGCTATTTGATCGCATTTCTTCGAGTGCATTTCTTCTTCTCTTCTTTTTATGCTCTGATTCAAGCACCTAATGAGTATTAATCAACTTGAAGGTCCTCAAGATCTTTCGTTCGTAGGATTTATTTTGCTTCCCTGGTTGCGAGTAGGCCATGCTTTTGGTCTAACGACATCTAGCCGACTGACTTTGGCTTCAGGGCAGTTTGGCCGACTAAAGGTCAACCGACTAAAGCCTAGCCGACTAATCTCTAGTCAATGCGCGTCTGGCAAGGGCTTGCTAAAGCTCCCGACTGAATTCAACCGATAGAGGTCCGGTCGACTTAGGTTTGACCAATAAACTTCTGCTGATCTTGAGTTTGTCATTTTGTGGGATTTGCCATTGATAATTCATAGATTGTGTTTTCCAGAAAATCCAATCTAGGAACCCAATGGGTGCGTCCAATCAATGTGCATGCCGTCTTGTCCATAGAATAATTGCTTGAGATGATGGGGCGTAATAATGCATCTGAGAGGTTGATTTACTGATCGTTGGTGCCATGTTACGCCAAAAGGTGACAGAAGCGTGCAATTTCTTGGAAATCCAAACAGCTCTTCAAGGCTAGCGACTGTTCGTTGTACGGCCAGAATACGACGAGGCACCCTTTCTTTGCTTTAAATAGACCAACCATGTGCTGCAAACTCCTTCACTCGCTCTTACTTCTCCTTTCCTACTATCCTCTTCTCCTTTTCCAAAAACTCTGATGGCGGGAAAGAAAGACCGTAAGTGCAAGAATAACAGGGGGAGACAAGAGTAGTGTCCTCCGACTCCGTCGTTGGAGGACTTCAGTGACTCAGAGTTCTCTAATGAGAGGACTCCTCCGTCGTCCCCTATCTCCCCGTCGTACGTTTGCACAGACAACTCCATGGGGTTGTTAGCGGGGGAGAAGGCTTACCTCCAGGACATCGAGCGGGCTGGCCTCAATGACCCAGACGAGTCCAAGGAGGAGGAGGACGTCGACGGTACGATGGTAGCGATGGTGGTGGCAAAAATGCTTGAGGATTTTGGTGTCTCTGTTTGTATGTTGACTCCTCTTTTGTCTAATAGTACATGTGCTGTTAGTAATTCTCGCGATCCGGTAAATCATGAGCTTACCAAGAATATTGGCGTTGACGCTCATTATACACGAGCACAGATATAGAATGGTGTTGTTTCTCTTCGGTATGTACCGTCAGAGCTTTAGTTAGCATATTTCTTCACCAAGGCACAGACCCAGGCTCACCATCGGTTTTGTCTCTCCAAACTCAGTGTTCTTGATCCACCTTAAGTTTGAGGGGGGAGTTAGTGATGTATGTCCATATGTAGAGATATATGTCCATGCATTCTAGACTTTGTGCTTGTTTTCATATGACTCCTTATCACACCCATCTTTCATCTATGAGTCCTTCATCTCATTCTTTCACTGTTCATACTGTTGATGGATCACCTATTTCTATTGTTGGGCAGGGCACTCTTTCATCTGATTCTTTTCATGGTCCCTATGTTTCTTTTGTACTTGATCTAACCGTGCAGCTCATGTCCACCGGCCAACTTACTGATCTTGACTCTCGTGTTATTCTTGATACTAATTTTTGCTATGCTGAGGACCAACACACGGGTCACCTGGTTGGTACATGCCCTCGTCATCATGATTCTCAGTGTCATTGGGAGCTTGGCTAGCTTCGTCTTCCTTCAACTATGCCTACCGGTCTTGCTGGATCTGCTTCTGCTGCTCCTACCTCGTTGTTTGCTCAGTGGCATCATCATCTAGGTGATGTTTATGGCACCCATCTCTGTACGTTAATTCATTGAGGTATTTTAGGTTTAGTTTTAGGTCATGAGTCCTTACATCAGTGTCAGGGTTGTCGTCTAGGAAAGTAGGTTCAACTTCCTTATCATTCTAGTGAGTCAGTGTCCCATCGTCCTTTTGACCTTGTTCATTCTGATATATGGGGTCCTGCTCTTTTTGTTTCCAAATGAGGTCATAAATACTTCATCATTTTTATAGATGATTTCACTCGCCACACATGGATATACTTTATGGAAACCCGTAGTGATGTTTTAGCAATCTATCAGATGTTCTCAGCTATGGTTTGCACTCAGTTTGTCACTTGTATTCATGTTTTTCGTGCCAATTCTATAGGAGAGTACATTTTGATGCTCTCTGCCAGTTTCTTTCTATGCAAGGTACTCTTGCTCGGTTTTCTTGTCCTAGTGCTCATGCTCAGAATGGTGTTGCTGAGCGTAAGCATTGTCATCTTCCATGGACTACTTGTGCTCTTTTGCTCACTTCCTCTGTCCCCCCTCATTTTTGGGCTGAGGCTATTTCTAAAGCAAATTATTTGATTAACATTCAGCCTACCTGAACTCTTTAGGGTGGGATTCCTTTTGAGTGTCTTTGTTGTAAGACGACTGACTAGTCTTCATCTTTTTGGTTGTGTGTGCTACGTGTTGCTTTCACCACGTGAGCAAACCAAGTTGATGGCTCAATACTGAGTGTGTTTTCCTTGGGTACAATACTGAGCATAAGGGGTATTGTTGTTGGGATCATCACTCGTCGGATGAGGACTTCTCAAGATGTAGTTTTTGATCAGGCTCATCCTTTCTATCCTCGTCCCTCGTTTGATGCTTCTTTCGTGTCATTAGTTGACCCCATCTCCTTTTCTATTCTTTCCTGATACTCCTACTTCTACTATATCGGCTTCACACCCATCACAATCTGGTTCTATGTCTTCTTTGGAGTCTTATTCTTTGCTTCCTGATTATTCCATGAAGCCTCTAGTGACACAGTTTTACACACACAACACCACGATCCCTTCTGATGCACCATCTTCGCCTAATGAGCCATCTCCTGCTGCCTCATCTTCTCTTGACGTGTCGACATTTCCTTGTGAGTCATCTATCCCTATTGACTTGTCCTCTTCTGCTGAGCCATTCTTCCCTGCTACTTCTACACCTGAGCCGTCTCTTAGACGTAGTCACCGTCTTCATCAGCCTAATAATCGGTATTCTCCTGCAACTTTTGTGGCTACTGCTCTTAATAAGCCGACTTCTTATCATGATGCCATTCTACATCAAGAATGGCAACATGTGATGGCTGAGGAGATCACTGCTCTAGAGCGCACTAGTACATGGGAACTCGTACCGTGTCCACCACGTGTTCGTCCTATCACATGTAAGTGGGTTTATAAGGTTAAGATCCACTCTGATAGTTCTCTTGAGCGCTATAAGGCCCAATTGGTTGCTTGTGGCTTTCAGCAGGAACATGGACATGATTATGATGAGACTTTTGCTCTAGTTGCTCACATGACAACTATTCACACTCTTCTTGTTGTAGCCTCTGTTTGTGAGTGGTCCATCTCTCAACTTGATGTCAAGAATGCCTTTCTTAATTCTGAGCTGCTTGAAGAGGTCTACATGCATCCGCCGCCTAGGTATTCTGTTCCTGAGGGTATGGTTTGCCATCTTCTCCGCTCTCTTTATGGTCTCAAGGAAGCTCCATGAGCTTGGTTTCAGCACTTTGCGTTTGTGGTCACTGCGGCTGGGTTTTCTGCCATCGCTCATGATCCTATGCTTTTTGTGCATACTTCATGTTGTGTTCGGACTCTTCTCCTTCTTTATGTTGATGATATGATAATCACAAGAGATAATCCTAAGTATATTGCCTTCGTTAAGGCATGTCTTAATGAGCAGTTTCTCATGTATGATCTTGGTCCTCTTCATTATTTTATTCAGATAGACTTTTCCTTTTCACTTGAGGGTTTTTATCTGTCTCAAGAGAAATACATTCTGGATCTACTTGATCGGGCCTCTCTTACTGATCAGCAGACAACTGACACTCCTATGGAACTCAATGTTCATCTTTGTGCCACAGATGGTGAACCTCTTGAGGATCCTACTCGTTATCGTCACATTGTTGGTAGTCTTGTTTACCTTTGTGTTACTCGTCCTGATATCTCATATTCTATTCCTATTCTCAGTTAGTTTTTTCGCACCCACTTAGCTTCACTATAGTCACTTGCTACGTGTTCTACGTTATCTTCGTGGAACTATCTCTCGTCGTTTGTTCTTTCCACGATCCAACTCTTTACAGCTCTAGGCATATTGTGATGCTACTTGGCTAGTGATTCCTCTGATCATCATTCTCTTTCTGCATATTGTGTTTTTCTTGGTGGTTCCCTCATTGCTTGGAAGACTAAGAAATAGGTGGCGGTTTCTCGTTCGAGTGCAGAGGTTACTTGGTTGCGGTGGTTGTTTGAGGATTTTGGTATCTCTGTTTGTATGCTGACTCCTCTTTTGTCTGATAGTACATGTGCTATTAGTATTGCTCATGATCCGGTAAAGTATGAGCTTACCAAGCATATTGGTGTTGACGTTCATTATACACGAGCACAAATACTGAATGGTGTTGTTTCACTTCGGTACGTGCTGTTAGAGCTTCAGCTGGCAAATTCCTTCACCATGCCACAGACCCAGGCTCACCATCATTTTCATCTCTCCAAACTCAGCGTTCTTGATCCACCTTGAGTTTGCGGGGGATGTTAGTGATGTATGTCCATATGTAGAGACATATGTCCGTATTTGTATTTCCCCTTC
The DNA here is from genome assembly GCA_029449295.1 of Zea luxurians. Lineage (NCBI taxonomy): Eukaryota > Viridiplantae > Streptophyta > Magnoliopsida > Poales > Poaceae > Zea > Zea luxurians. The sequence goes on along the minus strand of JAOPSE010000108.1, from coordinate 593,567 downwards.
TATATTTGTAATCTCTTGTACTTCTATATATTCGGGTCTAGAACCATCATAATATACAAGTCACATTTCAATCATTGCCAATTGTGAAAACAGCATTGCCATAATTCCATTGCAGTGTATATGCTAGTTCATTCTTGGGTGTAAACTTACAACATCTCAAATTATGCTGCTTGGATCCTGCTTGTGGGTTGATTAGATAAAAAACAGTATGCTGGTCAGACAGGTCAGTCCTAAACCAGCTTTCTGAAAAACTGGATGGTAGTTTTTTGTCAGTCCTAAACGAACGACGATGACAGCAGTTGCATGAACTAGACATGAGCTATTGTTCGCAAAACTAAATGCCTGTGAGTAGATGTCCCTTGGCAGGTAGCTGCTATTAGCTCATTTTTAGACTACCTTTTTGTTCACCTCATGAGAAGTAGAGTCCAGTTTAAATTTTTCTTAAATAATCTGATCGTCTGAATTTTGGCTTGAGCTTTGCTTCTAGCTATTTTCTGCTAGAATTGGTATGCACACATGTTCATTTTATTATTGTAAAATTTCTTGTTTGGTTTGTACTCTTGTAGGAGTGAGCATGAGGTTATCAGGATGTTGTGTGGAATGAAGATTTGGACAAGGACTAAGATCACGTCTTCTATTATCTGTTAGCTTATCTAAATATGCAGTTCATCTATTGTCTATCATGATGATGTATGGGCTACCTAGCTTATATGTTATGCTATGATGTTAAAGTTATCTACCTCTGAAAACTGTTAGCTACCTGTTGCTGTTGCTGAATGATAGTCTGTTGCTGTTGCAACGGTCTGTTTAAACTCCAAATTGTGTTTGTGTGTGTGAAGTCTGTCTGAAGAAACTGAGAGCTATAGGTTTCTGATCGCTGTTCTAGTTATGTGTTCCGTATCTGAATGGATGTTGCAATTGTATATAATGATGATTTAAGAAATATTGTATCCATGTTCACCTTGTTCAAGCTCGATCCATTTCTATCAAATAGCAGCACAATTGTATACATGCAAAACACTAAACGAGTTGTAGACAGAAGACACACAGACAACCCACTATACGAATTGTCTGCGTTGAGAAATGTGATCAATTGTGCATTTGCAATTCAACGGATATTTTGGGAGATTGTCCAATTTTAGATCTGCCTCTGTTAATCGAATTTATTCTCCTAAACTTATTTTTCAATTTTGTGCTCTTGTTTATGCCGAGTACCATAAACATAAAAGGCAAATAGTTTACATATCAACGCAAGCCAGAAAGAAGAGCAATATTTAACTCAATACGAACACCGATGTATGTAGTGTGTATCAATAAAGATCCCACCTCTTTGTTCCAATTTATATTCCAATTTATAATTTGACTTCTTTGTTCCAATTTATAATTCGTTTAACTTTTTACTTTAGGTTTGATCAGCTTATTTTATTAAAAAATCACAATTTATTATTAATTTTTACTGTAGAATTGGTTAGTATATAATATTATACTTTAAGTGTGACAATTTTTTTCTTTATTTTTCGCAAGAAAAAAATTACATAAGACGAGCCGATAAAACTTGATACTAAAAAGTTAAACAAATTATAAATTAAATTATAAATTGAAACAAAGGGAGTAAATCTAACACAAACAACGATATATGTAGTATATAAATAGATATTCCAGCATCGATCTAGACTCCAATCACTTAAATAAATAGAATAATAATGAATAGAAAAAAAGAGAAAATCCTTTAGCTGGATAAGGGGCGGATGTAGCCAAGTGGATCAAGGCAGTGGATTGTGAATCCACCATGTGCAGGTTCGATTCCCATCGTTTGCCCATCGCATTATTGCAAATTCCAAAAATACAATTTTCCATATTTCTAGTTACGTATTTACTTAGACGACGAAGAATAAAACTATCACTATATTTTTTTTTTCTTTTCCTAGTTCTTCCAAGCGCAGTATAACTTCAAGGGTTTGTGGGTTTTTTCTATCAATGGGGGCTTTCCCTTCACCACTCCCATGGGGTGGTCCACAGGGTTTATAACTACCCCTCTTACTACGGGGCATTTACCTAGCCAACATTTAGATCCGGCTGTACCAAATCTTTTTTGGTTCACTGCAATACGCCCTACGCTTTTTTCTTCAATTGTGGAAATCCCGGGACGTGAAGTAGTTGGATTGGTTCTCATAATTATCACAAAATTTTCAAAAAAGGAATTTATTGATTTTTTTCCTGTTGAATAATGCCAAAAAAATCCAAAAGTCGAAAGGAAATGAATTAGTTAATTCAATAAAAAAGAAAAGGGTACTCGCACTTGATTTTGTTGTACCGCCTGGCGGTGCTCTCTGTGGTGGCGCGGACGATCCATAGCTCTAGGCCGGACGGTCCACGATCTGGGTGCAGGAGCGACGTCTTCCTTGCATCGCACCGGACGGTCCGCGTCTAAGGCTCGGACGGTCCGCGATGGCGCTTGGTCGTCTTCCTCCTCATAGTCATCTTGATCTCGACCCCTGGAGAAGAGATCTTAGGGTGCTCCTGGTTGACAGGTCACCCAAGACGTTTCTAGACGACGTAGAGTCGCCTTGAATTAAGAGATCAATTCGAGAAAATGATCTCTTAAATTGACAAATAGATGTTGCCCCTTGCCCCTGGGACAGGTAAGACCCTAGGGCCGTCTTAGGGTCGGCAGACCAACTAAGACGGATCTAGACAACGTAAAGTCGAATAGGGGTGGAGGTGGATATGCGGTAAACTATAACTAGAGTATACTACATCTACTTATAAGGACAAGAATGATAAAAAAATAATTGATTTGATTAGAATATGTTCGAAGTTTCTCAATCGGCCGTACCCCTTTATATATATAGGGGAAGCTTTGAACCCGTTACTAGACAATAGCTAACAAATCACACGTGATTAGATGGATAAGCACACACGAGATAAAAATAATCGATCGAGTTAATCTGATCACTGTGGCATAGACTGTCTAGACCGTCCGTCACTTTTAGTATTCAACAACCTCGAAATATAATGTGTTAGTTACATCTTCGTACTTATCACAACAGACGCAAAACTTTCGATGATATTTCTCACCGGACGAAAACAGGATAACAGATCCTTTTTCGCTTCTGTTACTTGGATCCGGCCGCTCCGCTTCAGCGCCTAACCGTGAGTCTGTGCGACCCTCAAAAGATTCCCGTCCGCTCTCTAGTCTCCAGTCCACCCCTACATATAACCTCCTTAATCCTTTACTCGTATTAACCTGCCCCCGATCGATAGAACTCCTGATACACACGGGCCTAGGCCTCTCCCTCTCGCCGCGGGCTGCTGCGGGCGTTGGCGGCATCAAGATCGTGGTAATGGGTACGTCCTCTGCAGATTGCTCGGCAAGGGAAACTTCGCCAAGGTATACCACGCGCGCTCCATCGCTAGTGGAGAAGAGGTGGCCATCAAGATCATGGACAAAGATCACCTGTCCAAGTTGGAAGTCACGCAGCATATGATCATCCGTGAGATCGATATCATGCGCCGGGTGCGCCACCCGCATGTCGTGCGCATTCTGGAGGTCATGGCCACCAAGACGAGGATCTTCGTGGTCATGGAGTTCGTTGGTGGTGGCTCCCTCAACGACTGCCTCATCCACCACCGCATCGACGAGGCCTCGGCTCGCCGCATCTTCCAGCAGATTGTGTGCGCGCTCGACTATTGCCACTCACTCGGCGTGTATCACCGCGATATCAAGCCCGACAACATCCTGCTAGATGCCGCGGGCAACATCAAGGTCGCTGATTTTGGGCTCTCGGCCCTCACCGACACGGCGCAGCGGGAGGCACAGCTCCACACCGTGTGCGGCACGCCCATGTTCATCGCACCTGAGGTGTTCCAGCGCTGCGGCTACGATGGCGCCAAGGCCGACGTCTGGGCTTGCGGCGTCCTCCTCTTCAGGCTCGTGGCAGGCCACTTTCCCTTCAATCACAAGGACACCAGCATGTACCACATGATCCACCGCTGCAACTACCGCTGCCCTCGGTGGTTCAGCGTCGGGCTCGCCCGCCTTGTTCGCCGCATGATCTGCTCTAAACCAGCGTGCCGTATCACCATTCCAGAGATTAAGGAAAATATTTGGTTCAAGGACTTCAATGAGATCCAATGTAGCTGCAGCAAACCTGATCTGCGAGACTATGACTCTGATTCTGACGATGATGAGTCATCTACGCCGCCGTCAGTGGATCCGCCATCCCTGACGTCGTGCTCCATGTTGTCGGCACCGTCGCTGACCACGTCGAGAATACTGGCAGCGTCACCATCAAAGCCCAGACACACATGCGCCACCACAAGAGCCTCAACGCGTTCGATATCATCGCATCCTCACCAAACCTCGACCTATCCGGCTTGTTCGAGGAGCACTGCGAGCAGATGCAGTTCGTGCTCCCCGTGCCTGTGTCCAAGATCATCCCCAGACTGGAGGAAATCGCCGGTCACGTCAGCTTCATGGCGCGCACCAAGGAGTACCAGATGCGCATCGAGGAGAAGAGGAATGGGAACCAGGTTGTGCTCCTTATCTCTTTTAAGATCTTCAAATTCACACAAGAGCTCGTCATGCTGAAGATGTGCAAGAAGGGTGGCGACACCACTCAATACCGCCAATTCACGAACAATGTGCTCAAGCCTGGGCTGCGTGGCCTCGTCGACGGTCTGTCGGAGGAGAACGCCGAGTGCGTGGACTGCAACTCTGGACGATCCTAGTATCTTTATTTATTTTTTTCATTCAGTTCTATATTAGCAAGTTTTTAGGAGCTTTGACAATGTTAATGTGTCATGTTCTTTCTTATCTAGTACTAGGGTGTATCATGTTGTACACCTTTCAGTTTTGATCGTTGACGCATTTGGGAAATTAATAGAATCTGTTGTTTGGTGCATATGTTGTTTCAAGTGCATTTGGAAAATACTCCTTTCATTTTTCATCTAGCTAACGTATCTAAATAGTGAGAACAATAAAATATATGTGATTCAATATAAATCAGCACCCAAAAATATTATGCGCACACAATTAAGGAAAATAGGACGAGAACCCATCAATTTAATCTATCTAAATTGAGTGCCACCTTCCAACTTTAACTCAGCTTTAGTAAACTAACTTCATTAATTTCTAGAGATGTCATCTATGTATTTCACTAAAAATGTCAGCTCACGAGGAATGGCATACACTCTCAAGTCGTTAAGACGTATTCAATATCCGCCTGTTTGGTTGTTGGACGGTGCTAGCCTGGTCCATACGGGCGTGGCTGCACCGCGCCTGCACGCGCACGTACGTGCCGAGCGACCGTTTCTGGCGGGCCTGGCTCGCTTGTTTCTTGCACCCGCTCAGCCTGGTTATCCAGAGAAGTGAAACAAACTAAATATGTTTTGAGGATTTGTGGATGCAGTTTCTCCCCCGTGCAATCAACCAAACGGACGGGATGTGTTTGCGTACGGGCGTTGGCCGCGTGCAGAATATCGCCTACCTGCTAATGGCCACCTAATCACAAACTTCTTGATAATTATACAATAAATCGATTTCCATCCGGTCTGTTTGGTAGATCTTATTTCTGAGAAGCTTTTTGAGAATCTAGATTCGTAATAGCTGTCATGAGAATCTGAATATCGTGAGGCTTCCATACAGAGCAAGATGAAAGTGTCAACAGGATTTGGGGTCTACTAAGCTACAGATTACTCCCATCGAAACAACTCGACGATGGGTTCTACATTTACATTGATTTAAATGAATTTTATTTAAGCGATTTTGATAGAAGCAGTCTGAAAGCAAAGTGTTTGGCTACCGGAATCTGATTCTAACGGCCATAATCCAATTTGAAGCTAAAATGTTGAATGGGGCTATTTTCACTCACTTGGCTCAGACCAAGAGTCATCGCACGAATGATATGACTCAATCGGACATTACAACTTAGCTCACACCTATTCACAACATATGCAAAAAGAAATGCTCGACGATTAAAGTTTGTGTCACCCCCATACTTATTCTATAGGATAATTATTTTATTTGACACAGAATTAAATAATGTAGTTTTAAAACCAAATGATTATTAGGTAGAAGTTACTGTTTTCAATTTTTTTGACATCCTAGTCTCTACATGCATATCAAGTAGATTCAAGTTGTCGAAGAAACATACCAAATCTTAACCTTTTAAATTTATTGTATTGTATAAAAATGGATTGAGTTTCCAGCACACATACCATATGCAGCAAGTTACAAGATTAAACCAGAGTTAGCATTCATTGGCAATTGAACCATCAATTATTAATTGTTAATGAAAACAAACATTATTCTTTATTTTTGTTCTTACTACTACATTTTCATAACAGAAAATTTAAGCAAAATAGACCGTGGACACACATTTGTCTTTCTAAAAGAACAACATCGTAGGTACCATTTTTTAGCTTTACGGAAATTGATTAATGATGACATAAAAACATCTTTGGTGTTTGCCAGGTCTTATGAACCACCACTCTAGCAATGTAGTTCATGTTAGGTAGTTGCATTAGTTGAAATTTTATGGAAAGAACAATTTGGTGTATCTCCATGTGTTGGGCTGGGATCCATGCAAATATCTATTACTATAAAGCAATAGTTTCGATGGTTGTCCTGCGTCACATGCGAAGCTGTAACACCTTGAATTGGGGATATAAAATTTCTTCTCTAATATCTACTAAATTTAGGTGTTACCTCTTTTCTTCTCTCTATAGATTTCTTTTCTCTTCCTTTTAATAGAGTTTTGTTTATTTATTTTGGAGATGTATTATTACTTTAGTAAATGAAACCCTAGGGGAGACATGAAATGTTGCATCATGCTTAGCCTAGAATTTATTTTTTGTTTGATGCATATGTTTGGAATATTCGAATTTGAATTTGTGGTTCGGTTGGATTTGAATTCAAAAGAGAAAATAAAAAGAAAATAGATTAGAAATTCGGAATAAAAAGGAAAACCTAAAGAAGCACAAACCCCCTCCCAGCCTTTTCGGCCCAACTGGCCCAGCTTCATGCGCTCGCGCGCCTGCCCTCTCTCTCTGACCAGTGGGATCGGCTTGTCGGCGCCAACCCGCTCGCCCCCGCACGCTACCTCGGGCCCCACCCGTCGGCGCTCCTTCGCCTGCCCATTGCGCACGTCGACACTAACCCCCTAGCCCCACCTGACAGTCCCCTCCCCTCCAACCACCCGCCCGCGCGAGCCACGCGCACGCACGTCGAGGTGGTCGTGCCCATGTCGCGCCTCTGCGCAAAACCGCCGCCCGACCCCTTTTGAAGTCGTTGCCCGTGCACACTTCCCTCCCCGCCTCACTCTCCTCGTCTCAGCGCCCCCACCCGAGCTGCGCGCACCCGTTCTATAAGCTCGCCGGAGCTCCCCCGTCGCCGAGCCATCTGCGCCCCGAATTCCCCCCGGCAAGGCCCGTTTGGCGTTCCTGACCGCGACCCGTCACCACCAAACGGAACTCCACCGCCGTCTGCACTTCACCCGAGGTGAATTTCCCTGCCGGAGTTCTCTTTCTCTCTCCCCCGTCCTCCCTTCTCCATTGAGTAGAGGTCGGTGATCACCGGCAACGGCACTGCGCCGCCATGTCGGGGCTCTCTGGCCAACCGCCACCGCCCCATGTCCTTCTTTGCCCCGCGCGAAGCCGCCGACTTCGGCCATGGCGCTCGCGCCGTGCACACGATCGAGGTTGATGGCAATCCCAACTAGTGAACCCCTCCTGGCAGCCTCCATGCGCCTCTTCTCTCCCCCTCCCTCTCTGGGCTGCTGACCCATGGGCCCTGCCCATCAGAGCGCGTCCGCACTCGTGTTGCGCACAGGGTTCGCCCTGGGCCACTGACCGAGGGACCCCGCTGGTCAGTCCTCGCGCCCACTCTCGCGTGCCCCACTTCTAATCTCAGTCGTCCATTTCTGATTGGGCGGACGAGAAGCCCAGATACCCCTTCACCGCAGACGGTTTGCTTAAAACCCCCTTGGTTTCGTTGAAATAAAACCCGTCGTTCTTAGCTCTTACAATCGTGCCCCTGGTTTCTTGTAGAGAGAACCCTGAGTTTTTATTTAATTAGAGAAATAGGTTTAATTTAGGGTTTTGAATTCCAAAACTTGTAAATTTCATATCTTTGTCATATGAACTCCAAATTGGGTGGTTCAAATTGCAAAAATGTTCATAATGTTATTCTTTATCTGTTTAAATTATGTTCATCCACTGTTTCCATGTCTCAATTTTGTGGTTAGTCTCTAGGTTAGTTCAAGGTTATAGAATATTTATTAGAGATAAAATAAAAGTAAAACCAATTTTGTGGTTAGTCTCCATGTCTCAATTTTGTGGTTAGTCTCTAGATGACTGTAGGACCGCTAACCTTGACTAGAATGGTCGCTTTAAGGACTATATACCCTCATTCTTTCCTTGACCCATGGTGTTACTTCAAAAGTTGGTCATCTCGACCAATTATATGTTATACTAATACATTTATAATTACCTTGCAAAATTTATTATTTCTGCTTGTGGTTTACTTGCTGGTCATATAGTTCTGTTCTTATGACATCTTTTGTAGACGGTCCATCTTAGATGCACTGCACGCAAGTCGGTGATCCCTTTCCTGCCCTCTCGCCTTGCAGAGCGTCCACTGCGCCGCACGGTGTCGGGACAGTCGAGTCACCTAGAGAGACTGCACAGTCGCCTGCGTGAGGAGTCAACGCTAAGAGAGGGAGCAGCAGGACTCTTCCACCTTGCCTCACTAGAAGGTGGAGTCTAGGAGGCATCCCTCCTCTGTGCCCCAGCTAGATGTGCCCCTGCAGCACCACAGGGCACCCCAGTTGCTGGAGGAGACCTCGACGGAGACGACAACGGTGGCAGTTCAAGCCACATCATGGAGCTTTCAGAGGAGCAGGAGCTAGAAGGATGGGTCGCCCGACCCATCACTCGTGGCACCGCTCGCGGTTGTCATTTCCACGATGCTCTCGAGACCTTGCTGCATCGGGCCTTTGATCGACACTCTTGGTTGATTGAGTACCGTTGTGTAGTCTACCAGCACAGTCACGGGTTATGCCCGGACCAATGGGAGGCTACCTGCCTGGTGCGCCGTCTAGATGATGATCTCCGGGGTACAGAGGCCTACCTAGGGCATTATTCTATCACTGAGCGGGATACTACCGAGGTAGCCATGCAGGATGTTGCACGACGTGCACTTTCACAGTACTGTTCGTTGTTTAGTGGGGGTGGCTGACGGTCTCGACCTGTAGTACTACCCCCGCTGCTCAACTAGCAGTACCAGAGGTGTGATTGTCTCTCCTGTTGGTGAGGGCAATCCCATATTGAGCAGCATGGTTAAGCTGGTTGTCATGCTCAACACCGAGCTATACCACGCCCTTGAAGAGTTAGGCAAGGCTCGTGCGGAGATCATGGAACTGCGTGCTAAGCGCGCGGAGCGCCGCCATCAGGAGGATGGTTCCCTCGCCCCTATTGGGACTCAGTACTCTTACCGCTCACCACCCCATGGTCATCATACTTATGGCACCCCTGACTATAGGACCTAGATAAACTTGGAGCCTTAGACCGCTAGTGTTAGAGTTTTTAATAAATGTTTAGGTCAGATGTCTTAATCTTAGACAGTCATAGTTAGTTAGGGTAGTTTGCTTATCATGTGTCCCTATGTTTGTCATGGTGAACTTATGATGGATTTGGATCTTTGTAATGATTATCACCAAAATGTGGGTGTCCCTTGCAATTTGGTGTAGTTATTAATGTTAATAAAGTTAGTCATTTAGTTGGGCAACCTTTACTTTCACTTTCCTCAGCCGATCCTGGATACAGAACTATAGAAAGTGTGCAGTGAGGGATCTTTATTGGTAGCCAGTCTTTCACTTCCGCCTCTCCACTCCCATGCCTTTCTTGGTCGGACCAACCCAACCGGCGATTTCCGACAAGTCTTTCTGCTTAGAGCAAGAAGCGGAACAAAAATCAAGCTTTCTTTATTTTGGATAACCAATCCATTTTCAAATATAGTTGGGAGATTTTACCCAAGAAATGGGTACATAAAATGAAAAGATCGGAACATGGGAATAGATCTTATACCAATACTGACTACCCATTTCCATTGTTGTGCTTTCTAAAATGGCATACCTATACAAGGGTTCAAGTTTCGATCGATATTTGCGGAGTGGATCATCCCTCTCGAAAACGCAGATTTGAAGTTGTCCATAATTTACTGAGTACTCGGTATAACTCACGCATTCGTGTACAAACAAGTGCGGACGAAGTAACACGAATATCTCCGGTAGTCAGTCCATTTCCATCAGCCGGCCGGTGGGAGCGAGAAGTATGGGATATGTCTGGTGTTTCTTCCATCAATCATCCGGATTTACGCCGTATATCAACTGATTATGGTTTCGAGGGTCATCCATTACGAAAAGACTTTCCTCTGAGTGGATATGTGGAAGTACGCTATGATGATCCAGAGAAACGTGTGGTTTCTGAACCCATTGAGATGACCCAAGAATTTCGCTATTTTTATTTTGCTAGTCCTTGGGAACAGCGTAGCGACGGATAATTCCGAATCTACATAGGTCTAGTCCAGGGGACAAATCAATAGGAAATGATATTTGCTTCTTAATCTTAAGATAAGAAGAAGAACTTTTAAAAAATGAAAGAGTCGGATATCATATCCGAAGCAGGTGCCAAACCTTCTCTTCTTCCCTTAGAAATTGGTCCAGAATAGGCATTCTTCGCTTAGGGCAGGTAGGTTCTCGGGAAAACGAACTAGACCGGTAAACTATTGCATCTTGGCCCGAGAAAAGAAAAGATGGATTGGAGTGATTGAACTAGAACCCGGGTGAGCCCTCCTATTGATCAGATCTCGGTAGTGAAATGATAGGAAATATGCCAAGAATAATTCCATTTCATCTCTTGTGTGAGGTTGCCCAATGTACCAAATGCTTTCTATAAAGTGTGGAAATAGTCAATGTAGGATGGGACTCTGACCTAAAACATATGTGCTGGGTGTATCTTCCCGCCGACCAAAAACTTATGCCCAGTGCCAGACCAGAAAATAAAGGAAATATAGGAATGTGGAAATAGGAATGTAAGAAAAGCCATCAAGCTAGGAACACAGAAAGCTACCACTTCTTGTAAACAAACCTATGCTATGAAACAATCAAAGTAGATCGGATCGTATGAGGGATGCCTACAGGGCAAGGATATCATGATTTGAACAAGCAGGGGAAAGTCAAGAAGCAAGGGCAACATTTCAAAATCGAGTACTAAAATATATAGCAGTATCTGATCCTTGCTTGGGAGGAATTCCTAAGAAAAGAGAGTTCTCTCAGCCAGTGAGTTCCCTCTGCCAGACAAGCCAGTTCCTTCAGAGATGGAGAAGTAGCTCGGGCAGTAGAAAGCAGAGATGGAGAAGTAGCTCGGTCAGTGGAAAGTATCCGATTGATAGTCTCCTACCCTTGGGAAGACTTCCATAAATAGAGATAGATCCCTCCGATCCCTAAAGTAGAGGCACTCGTTTGAAGGAAGAGAAAGCCTTGGAACTACTCGTACCAAAGCAAAGCCAGCCAGTACTTTTCTTGATCGCTTATCCTCGATCTTCCAGATAGAGTTCTGAGTGCTCATTTCTTATAGAATCGATTTCTAACCTTAGTTGATAGACAGAGAAAGCCCTGTGCTGTGTGTGCGTATCTTCCTACGAACTAGAGCGAAGCGGAGTAGCTTCTTTTTCCGCTGAAATCAAAGGATGGAATGTTGGACTATCAACCAACTGAGACTGTGCGAACTAGATAGCCGAACAGCTAAAGCAAGCAGTTACCAGACAAAGGCGAATGAAAGGAAACACAAACCGCAAGGTCAAGATGTTTTCTAGCGGCCGTCTAGCGCATCCGTTTTCTTGCTTGGATGAGTTCTGGAAGGGATAGAGGGATTAGGGATATTATCACTGAATTGAGATATGCATTCCATCCAGAAGTTTCATTTCCGCTTGAAGAAAGAGTGGGAACGTCGGATTAAGCTTCCAAAAGTGGGCTAATTGACCATATTTAGGAAGGAAGGCCTGTGCTCAAACTAGAGGTTTCTCCACTCCAATCAGGATAGCAAGATATCGATTATCCCGAGTGTATGTGACTTCCTGAATATCCATTCCATTGTTAGATGAATTAGCTGGGCTTTTGTTCGAGTCAAGCAGTGGGTTTGGATGAAGCGAATGTTGTTGCTGGCGGTGTGGTAGAGGTTGGATATTGTCCTTTATCCCCGGGAGATGATTGCGGATAGGTTCTTTCTTATTTATGCTCCTAAGTTAGCTATCGGCCTGTTCGCCCACATAAGCCTGAGACTCATCCACCTAGGAACCCGGAAATGCTTAGAGCAATAGCCAGCGAACTAATTTCACTTGCTGAGAGGATGAAAGGTGCCTCAACAATCCTCATGTCCAATATCTGCTGCCGAGAGAATCTCTGCGGCTCTATCTCGACCGTACAGAAGTAAGTTAGTTGCTTTTATTTTAGCAGAAAAGCGGCAGGTCGTGCCTGTCAGATTTGATTCGATCAGATAGGGAATCCCCACTTTTCCAAGACAACTACATTTCCATTTCCGTTACAGCGATAAAAAAGATAGTGTGCCACCTTGAGTCAAGGTATATTCCTTCTTTTGCTTCTTTTTCAGAACGAAGGGCTCCATCCTTCTTTCTAATTCGGCCCCCGGGGCGCGAGGAGACAACACTTTTTCTCGCCACAATACGCCCGGACAATTAGAATTAAGAAAATTTTGTCGTTATTGTCGCAAGCATACCACTCATAATGAAATAAAGAAATAGGAGCATCGTGTGTTCGATTTTTCCAAAGAACAGAAAGAGTAAGAACTTCTTATTAAATATATAGAACATAGATAGAATACTAAATACAAATCAACTCATCTGATTTTAGGTAGATATTATTTCATATGTATAGAGGGTTTTTATTTTTATATATTTGGATTTTTTATATTTTTATATAGTATATTTTGATTTAATCAATTTATATAGTATATTTTGATTTAATCAAATAATATATGGACCAAAGAAAGACTACTTCTTCTGGTTCTGGATCAAAAATTAATAAAAGAAAGAAATCCATTTTTTTTTCAAATTTTTAAATAAGGAATAAATCATGTATATATCTAAACAACCTTTTCGTAAATCTAAGCAACCCTTTCGTAAATCTTTATCTGAGAAGCTGTGTTTGGCTATGCGAGATTCAGTGAAGATGCTCGTTTAATCAGTGTTATGAAGACCTCTATGTATCTTTTCATATGCTGAAAGACTGCAAGATCAATTCTGATGTGTGAATGCCTTCCACAGATGTCTGACAACAGGCACTGAGGCAGAATGTGTACCGAGCATGAGCAGCAAGCCCCACAGGATGAGGCACCCCAGTAGTTGCCTCCACTACCAGCCCCAAAGACAATGGAGCATATGTTCTTCATGCAGGCTCAAGTAGTGCAAGCAATTGGGCAGGCCCTGATAGCCATGCAGCAAGTGCAGCAACAACCTCAGCTTCAACCACAAGTGTAGATGCCGCAGATGCGAAGAGACAAGCGTGCGGAGTTCATGAGAGGTCATCCCCCTATGTTTGCCCACTCTACAAACCCCATGGATGCCGAATACTAGCTACGCACAGTGGAGCGGGAGCTGCACACTGCCTAATGCAACGATAGAGAGAAGGTTTTACATGGTCCCCGTCTACTAAAGGGAGCAGCCCAGTCCTGGTGGGAGTCTTACCTCGCCACCCATGCTGACCTCGAAGCTATCACTTGGGAGAAGTTTAGGGACAACTTCCGCCGGAACCACGTTCCAGAAGGTTTGATGATAGTGAGGAAGGAAGAATTTCTGGCACTGAAATTAGGGCCCCTGTTTGTCAGTGAGTACAGGAACAAATTTCTGCAATTATCTCGCTATGTACCCGAGGATGTCAACACTGATGCCAAGAGGCAGTATAGGTTCCTGAGAGGTTTGGTTGACCCCCTGCACTACTAGTTGATGAACCATATCTTCCCTACCTTCCAACATCTGATTGATATGGCTGTATAGATTGAGAGAAAGCGCCGGGAGATGGAAGATCGGAAGCGCAAGATTGGTGGACCATAGACCAGGAGCAGCAGCCGTCCCCGTTTCTCAGACAATTCACCCTAATAGTTCAAGTAGAGTCACCCGTAGGGATATTAACACTAGAACCAACGTTAGAATCAACAATAATTTTAGAGGCAGTTTCCTCAACAACAGCAGCAATAGTATCGCCAGAACAGTCAACCGGGAGGCAGTCAGTCTCAGAGGCAAAACAACCATGCACCTCGCCTTCTTGCCCCAGCAGCCAATCAGAACAACCATATAGCCCCAGTGCAAGGAGGAGGCCGATGATGTTTCCATTGTGGAGAACAAGGCCACTGGGCGATGCAATGCCAAAAGAAAGCAGCTCAGCAGCAGTCAGGTCCCAATGCCCCAGCAAGACAGAATGCACCTCAACAAGGAGCAAACAATCGTGGACATCAGCGTACCCAGTATGGAAAAGTGAACCACCTGGAGGCTGACATAGTTCAAGAGACCCCAGGAGTGGCAGTAGGTACGTTCTCAATCGAATTTCATTCTGCAAATGTGTTGTTTTGATACTAGAGTCATGCATTCTTTTGTGACTGCATCATGGGTAGAAACACACAACATACCAATCGCACTCATGTACCCGCCTATGAGAGTTAGTTCAGTTGGTGGGAGAACCCAAATAGATAAATTTTCCCAAGTGCAAGAGTCCAAATAAGGGGGTAGAGTTCCCCGCTGATCTGATAGTAATGGGTACTCGAGATGTAGACATAGATTTCATCCTAGGGATGAATTGGTTGACCAAGTACCAAGCAGGCCTTAGCTGTGATAAGAGGACTATGAGGTTGGTGTCCTTGTCAGGAGAAGAAGTATCGGTGGAGTTGATGTTGTCTGAACCAAGGAAAGGAAACTGTCACTAGATAGCTGCCCATAGTGAGGCAGTCAATCCACTCGAGGCCATCAAAGTAGTATCAAAATTCCTAGATGTGTTCCTGAAAGGGAATTAGGCTTACACCTAGTTCCTAGATAATTTTGGTGGTTGAATTGCCCAACACAAATAATTGGACTAACTAGTTTGCTCTAGTGTACAAATTATACAGGTGCCAAAGGTTCACACTTAGCCAATAAAAAGACCAAGTATTGGGTTCAACAAAAGAGCAAAGGGGCAACCGAAGGCACCTCTGGTCTGGCGCACCAGAGGACTCCAACCCAAACTCGTCACCTTCGGGAAATTCCAGAGGCAACTCCACTATAATTCACCGGACTGTCCGGTGTACACTGGACAGTGTCCGGTGCTCCAAGGAAGAGCGGCCTCAGGAACTCGCCAGCTTCGGGAAACTTCAACGGCTGCTCCGCTATAATTCACTGGACATGTCCGGTGTACACCGGACTGTCCAGTGTAACTGTGGGGCAACGGCTACGTCGCGCCAACGGTCACTTGCAACAGCAATTAATGCGCGCCAGAGCGCGCAGAAGTCAGGCACGCGCGTAGTGGCGCACCGGACACTCTACAGTACATGTCCGGTGCGCCACCGGACATCCAGGCGGGCACAAAAGTCAGAGCTCCAACGGTCAGAACCCAACGGCTTTGGTGACGTGGCTGGCGCACCGGACATGTCCGGTGTGCACCGGACTGTCCGGTGCACCATGCGACAGACAGCCCCACCAAACGGCTAGTTTGGTGGTTGGGGCTATAAATACCCCCAACCACCCACCATTCATTGCATCCAAGTTTTCCACTTCTCAACCACTTACAAGAGCTAGGCATTCAATTCTAGACACACTCAAAGTGATCAAATCCTCTCCAATTCCACACAAGACTTTAGTGATTAGCGAGAGAGATTTGCCGTGTTCTTTTGAGCTCTTGCGCTTGGATTGCTTCTTTTCTTTCTCACTTGTTCTTGTGATCAAAACTCGATTGTAACCGAGGCAAGAGACACCAATTGTGTGGTGGTCCTTGCGGGGAAGTTTTGTTCCCGGTTTTGATTTGAGAAGAGAAGCTCACTCGGTCCGAGGGACCGTTTGAGAGAGGAAAAGGGTTGAAAAAGACCCGGCCTTTGTGGCCTCCTCAACGGGGAGTAGGTTTGCGAGAACCGAACCTCGGTAAAAAAAATCCGCGTGTCACACTCTTCATTCGCTTGCGATTTGTTTTGCGCCCTCTCTGTAGGACTCGTCATTATTTCTAACGCTAACCCGGCTTGTAGTTGTGATTAATTTTGTAAATTTTAGTTTCGCCCTATTCACCCCCCCTCTAGGCGACTTTCAATTGGTATCAAAGCCCGGTGCTTCATTAGAGCCTAACCGCTCGAAGTGATGTCGGGAGATCACACCAAGAGGGAGATGGAGACCGACGACAAGCCCACTACGAGTCACGGGAGCACTTCATCGGAAGAGTCCCGCACCAAGAGGAAGGAGAAGAAGAAGGACTCCTCCAAAGGGAAGAAGTCTTCTTCACACTCCAAAGGGAAGGAGAAGAAATCCTCCTCTCACCACAAAGAGAAGAAGGAGAAATCTTCTTCCCACAAGCCGCATCGGAGTGGGGACAAGAAGAAGAGGATGAGGAAGGTGGTCTACTACGAGACCGATTCTTCATCAACATCCACCTCCGGCTCCGACGCGGCATCTGTCACTTCTAAGCGCCAAGAGCGTAAGAAGTATAGTAAGATCCCCCTACGCTACCCTCGCATTCCTAAACATACACCTTTACTTTCCGTCCCATTAGGCAAACCACCAACTTTTGATGGTGAAGATTACGCTAGGTGGAGTGATTTAATGCGATTTCATCTAACCTCGCTCCACAAAAGTATATGGGATGTTGTTGAGTTTGGTGCACAGGTACCATCCATAGGGGATGAAGATTATGATGAGGATGAGGTGGCCCAAATCGAGCACTTCAACTCCCAAGCCACAACCATACTCCTCGGCTCTCTATGTAGAGAGGAATATAACAAGGTGCAAGGGTTGAAGAGTGCGAAGGAGATTTGGGACCTACTCAAGACCGCGCACGAGGGTGATGAACTCACCAAGATCACCAAACGGGAAACGATCGAGGGGGAGCTCGGTCGCTTCCGTCTTCGCCAAGGGGAGGAGCCACAAGATATGTACAACCGGCTCAAAACCTTGGTGAACCAAGTGCGCAACCTCGGGAGCAAGAAGTGGGACGACCACGAGGTGGTTAAGGTTATTTTAAGATCTCTCATTTTCCTTAACCCCACTCAAGTTCAATTAATTCGTGGTAATCCTAGATACACACTAATGACTCCCGAGGAAGTAATCGGGAATTTTGTGAGCTTTGAGTATATGATCAAGGGCTCGAAGAAAATCAACGAGCTAGATGATCCCTCCACATCCGCGGCACAACCGGTCGCATTTAAGGCGATGGAGGAGAAGAAGGAGTCTACACCAAGTAGACAACCAATCGACGCCTCAAAGCTCGACAATGAGGAAATGGCGCTCGTCATCAAGAGCTTTCGCCAAATCCTCAAACAAAGGAAGGGGAAGGACTACAAACCCTGCTCCAAGAAAGTGTGCTACAAATGTGGTAAGCCCGGTCATTTTATTGCAAAATGTCCTATATCTAGTGACAGTGACAGGGGCGACGACAAGAAGGGAAAGAGGAGAGAAAAGAAGAGGTACTACAAGAAGAAGAGCGGCGATGCCCATGTTTGCCGGGAGTGGGACTCCGACGAGAGCTCCATCGAGTCCTCCTCCGACGAGGACGCCGCCAACATCGCCGTCACCAAGGGACTCCTCTTCCCCAACGTCGGCCACAAGTGCCTCATGGCAAAGGACGGCAAAAGAAAGAAGGTTAAATCTAAATCCTCCACTAAATATGAATCCTCTAGTGATGATAATGCTAGTGATGAGGAGAATAATTTGCGTACCCTTTTTGCCGACCTAAACATGCAACAAAAGGAAAAACTAAATGAGCTAATTAGTGCCATCCATGAAAAGGATGATCTCTTGGACTCCCAAGAGGACTTCCTAATCAAGGAAAATAAAAAGCATGTTAAGGTTAAGAATGCTTATGCTCTAGAGGTAGAAAAATGTGAGAAATTATCTAGTGAGCTAAGCACATGCCATGACACTATTGCCAACCTTAGAAATGAAAATGCCAAATTAATTGCTAAGGTTGATTCTCATGTTTGTATTGGTTCAACTTCCAATCCTAGAGATGATAATGTCGATTTACTTGCTAGGATTGATGAGTTGAATGTTTCTCTTGCTAGCCTTAGAAATGAGAATGAAAAATTGATTGCTAAGGCTAAATATTTTGATGTTTGCAATGTTACAATTTCTGATCTTAGAGATAAAAATGATATATTACGTGCTAAGATTGTTGAACTTAATTCTTGCAAACCCTCTACATCTATCGTTGAGCATATGTCTATTTGTGATAGATGTAGAGATGTTGATATCAATGCTATTCATGATCACATGGTATTAATTAAACAACAAAATGATCATATAGCAAAGTTAGATGCTAAGATTGCCGAGCATATCTTAGAAAATGAAAAGTTTAAATTTGCTAGAAGTATGCTCTATAATGGGAGACGCCCTGGCATCAAGGATGGCATTGGCTACCAAAGGGGTGACAATGTCAAACTTAGTGCCCCTCCTAAAAGATTGTCTAATTTTGTTAAGGGCAAGGCTCCCATGCCTCAGGATAATGAGGGTTACATTTTGTACCCTGCCGGTTATCCCGAGAGCAAAATTAGGAGAACTCATTCTAGGAAGTCTCACTCTGGCCCTAATCATGCTTTTATGTATAAGGGTGAGACATCTAGCTCTAGGCAACCAACCCGTGCCAAGTTGCCTAAGAAGAAAACTCCTAATGCATCAAATGATCATAGCATTTCATTTAAGACTTTTGATGCATCTTATGTTTTGACTAACAAATCCGGCAAGATAGTTGCCAAGTTTGTTGGGGGCAAACACAAGGGCTCCAAAACTTGTGTTTGGGTACCCAAAGTTCTTGTTTCTAATGCCAAAGGACCCAAAACCGTTTGGGTACCTAAAATCAAGAACTAAACTTGTTTTGTAGGTTTATGCATCCGGAGGCTCAAGTTGGATCATCGATAGCGGGTGCACAAACCACATGACGGGGGAGAAGAAGATGTTCTCCTCCTACGAGAAAAACCAAGATCCCCAACGAGCTATCACATTCGGGGATGGAAACCAAGGTTTGGTCAAAGGTTTGGGTAAAATAGCTATATCTCCTGACCATTCCATTTCCAATGTTTTTCTTGTAGATTCTTTAGATTACAATTTGCTTTCCGTATCTCAATTATGTCAAATGGGCTACAACTGTATATTTACTGATGTAGGTGTCACTGTCTTTAGAAGAAGTGATGATTCAATAGCATTTAAGGGAGTGTTAGAGGGTCAGCTATACTTGGTAGATTTTGATAGAGCTGAACTCGACACTTGCTTAATTGCTAAGACTAACATGGGTTGGATCTGGCACCGCCGACTAGCCCATGTTGGAATGAAGAATCTTCATAAGCTTCTAAAGGGAGAACACATTTTAGGACTAACAAATGTTCATTTTGAGAAAGACAGGATTTGTAGCGCATGCCAAGCCGGGAAGCAAGTTGGCACTCATCATCCACACAAAAACATCATGACAAGTGACAGGCCACTGGAGCTCCTACACATGGATTTATTTGGCCCGATCGCTTACATAAGCATCGGCGGGAGTAAGTACTGTCTAGTTATTGTGGATGATTATTCTCGCTTCACTTGGGTGTTCTTTTTGCAGGAAAAATCCCATACCCAAGAAACCTTAAAGGGATTCTTGAGACGGGCTCAAAATGAGTTCGGCTTAAGGATCAAGAAAATTAGAAGCGACAATGGGACGGAGTTCAAGAACTCTCAAATTGAAGGCTTTCTTGAGGAGGAGGGCATCAAGCATGAGTTCTCTTCTCCCTACACCCCACAACAAAATGGTGTAGTGGAGAAGAAGAATCGAACTCTATTGGACATGGCAAGAACCATGCTTGATGAGTACAAGACACCGGATCGGTTTTGGGCCGAGGCGGTCAACACCGCCTGCTACGCCATCAACCGGTTATATCTACACCGAATCCTCAAGAAGACATCCTATGAACTCCTAACCGGTAAAAAGCCCAATATTTCATATTTTAGAGTTTTTGGTAGCAAATGCTTCATTCTTGTTAAAAGAGGTAGAAAATCTAAATTTGCTCCTAAAACTGTAGAAGGCTTTTTACTAGGATATGATTCAAACACAAGGGCATATAGAGTCTTTAACAAGTCCTCAGGACTAGTTGAAGTTTGTTGTGACGTTGTGTTTGATGAGACTAACGGCTCTCAAGTAGAGCAAGTTGATCTTGATGAGATAGGTGGAGAACAGGCTCCATGCATCGCGCTAAGGAACATGTCTATTGGGGATGTGTGTCCTAAAGAATCCGAAGAGCCTCCACTTGCACAAGATCAACCATCCTCCTCCACGCAAGCATCTCCACCAACCCAAAATGAGGACGAGGCTCAAGTTGATGAAGGGGAAGATCAAAGAGATGAACCACCTCAAGATGACGGCAATGATCAAGGGGGAAATGCAAATGATCAAGACAAGGAGGATGAAGAACCAAGGCCACCACACCCAAGAGTCCATCAAGCAATCCAACGAGATCACCCCGTCGACACCATCCTCGACGACATTCATAAGGGGGTAACCACTAGATCTCGTGTTGCACATTTTTGTGAACATTACTCTTTTGTTTCCTCTATTGAGCCACATAGGGTAGAGGAAGCACTCCAAGATTCGGATTGGGTGATGGCGATGCAAGAGGAGCTCAACAACTTCACTAGGAATGAGGTATGGCATTTAGTTCCGCGTCCTAACCAAAATGTTGTAGGAACCAAGTGGGTCTTCCGC
This sequence comes from Zea luxurians, assembly GCA_029449295.1. NCBI lineage: Eukaryota > Viridiplantae > Streptophyta > Magnoliopsida > Poales > Poaceae > Zea > Zea luxurians. The sequence goes on along the minus strand of JAOPSE010000108.1, from coordinate 572,595 downwards.
AACAAGCAAGATGAGCATGGTGTGATGACAAGGAACAAAGCTCGACTTGTGGCCAAGGGATACACTCAAGTCGAAGGTTTGGATTTTGGTGAAACCTATGCACCCGTAGCTAGGCTTGAGTCAATTCGTATATTATTGGCCTATGCTACTTACCATGGCTTCAAGCTTTACCAAATGGACGTGAAGAGTGCCTTCCTCAATGGACCAATCAAGGAAGAGATCTATGTTGAGCAACCTCCCGGCTTTGAAGATAGTGAGTACCCTAACCATGTCTATAGGCTCTCTAAGGCGCTTTATGGGCTCAAGCAAGCCCCAAGAGCATGGTATGAATGCCTTAGAGATTTCCTTATTGCAAATGGCTTCAAAGTCGGCAAGGCCGATCCTACTTTATTCACCAAAACTCTTGACAATGATTTGTTTGTATGCCAAATTTATGTTGATGATATTATATTTGGGTCTACTAACGAATCTACATGTGAAGAATTTAGTAGGATCATGACACAGAAATTCGAGATATCTATGATGGGGGAGTTGAAGTATTTTCTAGGATTCCAAGTCAAGCAACTCCAAGAGGGCACCTTCATTAGCCAAACAAAGTATACTCAAGACATTCTAACCAGGTTTGGAATGAAGGATGCCAAGCCCATCAAGACACCCATGGGAACCAATGGGCATCTCGACCTCGACACGGGAGGTAAGTCCGTGGATCAAAAGGTATACCGGTCGATGATTGGTTCATTGCTTTATTTATGTGCATCTCGACCGGACATTATGCTTTCCGTTTGCATGTGTGCAAGATTCCAAGCCGACCCTAAGGAATCACACCTTACGGCCGTAAAACGAATCTTGAGATATTTGGCTTATACACCTAAGTTTGGGCTTTGGTACCCTCGGGGATCCACATTTGATTTGATTGGTTATTCGGATGCCGATTGGGCGGGGTGCAAGATTAATAGAAAGAGCACATTGGGGACTTACCAGTTCTTGGGAAGATCCTTGGTGTCTTGGGCTTCAAAGAAGCAAAATTCGGTCGCTCTTTCTACCGCCGAAGCCGAGTACATTGCCGCAGGCCATTGTTGCGCGCAATTGCTTTGGATGAGGCAAACCCTGTGGGACTATGGTTACAAATTAACCAAAGTTCCTCTTCTATGTGATAATGAGAGTGCAATCCGCATGGCGGATAATCCTGTTGAGCATAGCCACACTAAACACATAGCCATTCGGTATCATTTTCTTAGGGATCACCAACAAAAGGGGGATATCGAGATTGCATATATTAATACTAAAGATCAATTAGCCGATATCTTTACCAAACCTCTTGATGAACAAACTTTTACCAAACTTAGGCATGAGCTTAATATTCTTGATTCTAGGAACTTCTTTTGCTAATTTGCACACATAGCTCATAAATATACCTTTGATCATGTCTCTTTTATATATGCTATGACTAATGTGTTTTCAAGTATATTTCAAACCAAGTAATAGGTATATTGAAAGGGAATTGGAGTCTTCGGCGAAGACAAAGGCTTCCACTCCACTCTACTACTCATTCTTCGCCGTCGCTCCGCTTCACTCTCCGTCTTTGGTATAATCTTCACTCATATGCTTTATTTGCCAAAGGGGAGAAAATAGTTACCAAAGGGCTTATATCTCACTCAAAGTATCCGTTTTTGGCGATTCATGCCAAAGGGGGAGAAAAGTATGAGCCCAAAGCAAAAGGACCGCACCACCACCCTAATTTTAAAATTAATGATTTTCAATTGATAAATTTCAAATTGATATCTCTTTGTGTTCTAAAGGGGGAGAAAGTAGTATTTTCGAAATTGATATCTTAAAACCCTCTTGAACACTAAGAGGAGAATTTATTGAGGGGGAGTTTTGTTTAGTCAAAGGAAAAGCATTTGAAACAGGGGGAGAAAATTTCAAATCTTGAAAATGCTTCGTAAAATCTTATTCATTTACCATTTGACTATTTGCAAAAGAACCTTGAAAAGGATTTACAAAAGAATTTGCAAAAACAAAATCTGTGGTGCAAGCGTGGTCCAAAATGTTAAAAATGAAAAAAACAATCCATGCCTATCTTGTAAGTATTTATATTGGCTCAACTCCAAGCAACCTTTGCACTTACATTATGCAAACTAGTTCAATTATGCACTTCTATATTTGCTTTGGTTTGTGTTGGCATCAATCACCAAAAAGGGGGAGATTGAAAGGGAATTAGGCTTACACCTAGTTCCTAGATAATTTTGGTGGTTGAATTGCCCAACACAAATAATTGGACTAACTAGTTTGCTCTAGTGTACAAATTATACAGGTGCCAAAGGTTCACACTTAGCCAATAAAAAGACCAAGTATTGGGTTCAACAAAAGAGCAAAAAGGGGCAACCGAAGGCACCTCTGGTCTGGCGCACCGGACTGTCCGGTGTGCCACCGGACATGTCCGGTGCAGCAGAGGACTCCAACCCAAACTCGTCACCTTCGGGAAATTCCAGAGGCAACTCCACTATAATTCACCGGACTGTCCGGTGTACACCGGACAGTGTCCGGTGCTCCAAGGAAGAGCGGCCTCAGGAACTCGCCAGCTTCGGGAAACTTCAACGGCTGCTCCGCTATAATTCACCGGACATGTCCGGTGTACACCGGACTGTCCGGTGTAACTGCGGGGCAACGGCTACGTCGTGCCAACGGTCACCTGCAACAGCAATTAATGCGCGCCAGAGCGCGCAGAAGTCAGGCACGCGCGTAGTGGCGCACCGGACACTCTACAGTACATGTCCGGTGCGCCACCGGACATCCAGGCGGGCACAGAAGTCAGAGCTCCAACGGTCAGAACCCAACGGCTTTGGTGACGTGGCTGGCGCACCGGATATGTCCGGTGTGCACCGGACTGTCCGGTGCACCATGTGATAGACAGCCCCACCAAACAGCTAGTTTGGTGGTTGGGGCTATAAATACCCCCAACCACCCACCATTCATTGCATCCAAGTTTTCCACTTCTCAACCACTTACAAGAGCTAGGCATTCAATTCTAGACACACTCAAAGTGATCAAATCCTCTCCAATTCCACACAAGACTTTAGTGATTAGCGAGAGAGATTTGCCGTGTTCTTTTGAGCTCTTGCGCTTGGATTGCTTCTTTTCTTTCTCACTTGTTCTTGTGATCAAAACTCGATTGTAACCGAGGCAAGAGACACCAATTGTGTGGTGGTCCTTGTGGGGAAGTTTTGTTCCCGGTTTTGATTTGAGAAGAGAAGCTCACTCGGTCCGAGGGACCGTTTGAGAGAGGAAAAGGGTTGAAAAAGACCCGACCTTTGTGGCCTCCTCAACGGGGAGTAGGTTTGCGAGAACCGAACCTCGGTAAAAAAATCCGCGTGTCACACTCTTCATTCGCTTGCGATTTGTTTTGCGCCCTCTCTCTAGGACTCGTCATTATTTCTAATGCTAACCCGGCTTGTAGTTGTGATTAATTTTGTAAATTTCAGTTTCGCCCTATTCACCCCCCCCCTCTAGGCGACTTTTAGTTCCCCAAGGAGTTACCAGGCATGCCACTTGAGAGAAAAGTTGAATTTGACATAGAGCTTGTCCTAGGCACTGCCCCATTTCTAAAAGAGCCTACAGAGTGTTCGGACCAGAATTTGTGGAACTCAAGAAGCAGATAGACGAGTTGTTGGAGAAGGGTTACATCAGACCCAGCACCTCGCCTTGGGCCACCCCAGTGTTGTTTGTGGAGAAGAAGGATGGTACAAAGAGGATGTGTATAGATTATAGAGCTTTGAATGAAGTCAGTATCAAAGAACAAGTACCCCTGCCCAGAATAGAAGATCTGTTTGACCAGCTGAGAGGAGCTAATGTGTTCTCGAAGATAGATCTAAGATCAGGTTATTATCAGCTCAGGATCCACCCTTCAGAGATATTGAAGACGACATTTATCACCAAGTATGGGCTATATGAGTATATAGTTATGTCCTTTGGTTTGACAAATGCACTAGCTTTCTTCATGTACTTGTTGATCAACGTGTTCATGGACTATTTGGAAAAGTTTGTAGTGGTGTTTATCGATGATATCCTCATATATTCTCAAAATGAGGAAGAGCACGAGAAGCATTTGAAGATGGCATTGCAACAGTTACGGGATCATCAGTTATATACCAAGCTGAGCAAATGTGAGTTCTAGATCAACGAGGTCCTGTTCTGGGGTCACATCATAAACCGAGACGGTTTAGCTGTGGATCCAAAGAAAGCGGCAGATATTCTGGACTAGAAAGCACCAAGAGATGTCCGTGGGATCAAGAGTTTCATTGAAATGGCTAGGTACTATTGGCTTTTTGTTGAAGGTTTCTCCAAGATTGCTAGACCAATCACATCCTTGCTGGCGAAGAAAGTTGAGTTCAAATGGACCCTGGAGTGCCAAGAGTCCTTTGAAGCGTTGAAAAAGAAGTTGATTACAACACCTGTGTTGATCCTACCTGATGTTCACAAGTCATTCTTAGTGTATTGCGATGCTTCTCACACTGGTCTGGGTGTGTGCTAATGCAAGAAGGGAGAGTGGTGGCATACTCGTCCCGATAGTTGAAGATCCATGAGAGGAATTACCCCACACTTGACCTAGAATTGGTAGCAGTAGTTCATGCATTGAAGACCTGGAGGCACTATCTGTATGGGCATAAGTGTGATGTTTACACAAACCACAAGAGTCTTAAGTATATATTCACCCAGTCAGAGTTAAACATGAGGCAACAAAGATGGCTGGAGCTGATAAAAGACTATGAGCTAGAGATACATTATCACCCAGGCAAAGCTAATGTAGTTGCAGATGCCTTGAGCAGGAAGAGCCATGTCAACATGATGGGCGCTCGCCTGATGTCACATGAGCTAGCAAAGGAATTTGACATCCTAAGTAATGTTGAGCTGGAACCCACTCAAGAACGAGATATCAAAGATGGGCAGAAAAACGATGAGAAGATCAATGAGATTCGGCAGCTGATCCTAGACGAAAAAGGCAAACACTTTTGGGAAGCCCATGAGACAGCCTATTACATACACCTTGGTAGCGAGAAATTGTACGAAGACCTGAAGAAAAGATTCTGGTGGAACGGCATGAAAAGGGAAATCGTGGAATGCATTGCCATATGCTACAACTGTTAGAGAATTAAGGCGGAGCATCAAAGGACCACAGGTTTGTTGCAGCAGATGCAGATTCCTCAATGGAAGTGGGATGAGGTCGGGATGGACTTTATAGTCTGCTTGCCTCGCACTCGAGCCGGTTATGACTCCATCTGGGTAGTAGTGGGTAGCTTAATCAAGGCAACTCATTTCATACCAGTCAAGACCAGCTACAACAATGCAGTGTTGGCAAAGTTATACATGTCCCGGATTGTATGCCTCCATGGTGTTCCTAAGAAGATAGTGTCCGACCGAGGAACACAGTTCACCTCTCACTTTTAGCAGCAGTTGCATGAAGCCTTGGGCACACATCTGAATTTTAGTTCAGCTTATCACCTGTAGACAGATGGTCAAACTGAAAGAACCAACCAAATCTTAGAAGATATGTTGAGGGCATGTGCTTTGTAGGACAAGTCAGGTTGGGATAAGAGGCTACCTTATGCAGAATTCTCCTACAACAACGACCATCAGACTAGTTTGAAGATGTAACCATTCCAAGCACTCTATGGGAGGAATTGTCGAACTCCATTGCACTAGGACCAGCTTGACGAAAGACAGGTGTTTTGTCCAGATATTTTGCTTGAAGCCGAAGAGAATATAAGAATGGTTCAAAAGAACCTAAAGACAGCGCAGTCTAGGCAGCGAAGTTATGCCGACACCAGAAGAAGAGAGTTGAGTTTCGAAGTGAGAGATTATGTTTACCTGAAGGTCACCGATCAGAGGAGTCAGAAGGTTCAAAGTCAAGGGCAAATTAGCACCTCGATACATCGGACCGTACCAGATTCAAGCAATATGTGGAGAAGTGGCCTATTAGCTCAGCCTACCACAGAGTCTATCCACAGTGCATGATGTTTTCCACGTGTCTCAGTGTAAAGCCCAAAATTTGTATCAAAGAAAAAAATAATGATATAAACAAATAAATATAATTATGTTAGTGTTTTGGGAATTTTTGGAACCATTGGAGATTAATTAGTTCCTTTCCTTTTTTTCATATTCAATTAATAGTATCAAATAAGTCGAGTAACCAATAAATAAATAAGGAAATGTGCATTGTGATGCATTTTATTTGAATAAAGGAATCATAACTTAAAATTTGACCTCAAATTATAAATGAAAATATAAAACAGAAAATGAGTAAAAAGAAAGGAAATGATAATAAACTCATTATTTCCTCCATAAATAAATAATAATATTGTAAACAGCAGAGTTTATATTCACATTAGGATTATTTTTGCCACATGAAAATTTGAAGTTCAAAACCAGAGTTTAAAATTCAGTTTGAAATTTGAAAATAAGAGAAAGGAAAATAGAAAGTAAAATAAAAAAAGAGCTAACTGGGCATGCCATCGTTTCGGTCTGCACTACCAAAGCCTGCGCGGCGCGTTCGGGGGGGGGGGGGGGGGGGGGAATCATCGCTGACATGTGGACCCCGATCCTCAGCTGCAACCCACACACCTCCCCTCTCCGTTGTGCCGCTGGCACATGGGCCTGGGCGGCCAGTCCACTCAACTCCGTGCGCACTCACCTAGGTTCTCGGTCGCTGGCGATGCGGCCTCGCATGACAGTCTAAGCTACGCGCCTGCCCTGTTCCTCTTCCACGTGCGCGAACAACCCACCACGGCCGAGAACTTCGCAAGACATTAGCGCCCAGGGTGCGGACTCCGCAGCTCGTAAATCACGAAATCCGATCACAACAAACTCGCGAGGTTGTGGGATTCGACAACACCGGTGTATAAAAGCTAACCCCTCCCTGCTAGAACACCTTAGCCGAGCTCGATCCGCCGTTGGCGACCATTTTGCGGCGTCGCCATGACATAGGGAGGGAGGGAGCGAGAGAAGACCGCCGCCTCAGATGAACTCAAGTCCCCTTCGGCCGCAGGGAGTCCTGCTGCCCCACGCGTATCAGAGGGGCTTCACCGCGGCCAATGGCACTGGAACCTCACCTACTCTGCACCGAGTGTGCGCATCGCGTCATGAAGCCGGGGGAGTGTCCGAGGTACTGATGCGGTGCGCTGGAGAACAGATAATACCACAGACCACACTATGCTTGTCCCCGCCATCACATTCAGTGAGTTAGACGCCATTATGCCCGGCGGTGGCACCGTCACGCTGGTCGTGGGCACCGCCGCATTTAGCAAACGATAGGAAGAAGATGAGTCTAGGCCGTGGATCTGGGTTCAACGGTGGGGATTCGATGAAGTTTGTCACGCCCGTGTAGATAGGTCAGTGTCATTGATCACATGATGAACGGTCTTGATTGGATGGAGCCATGGTCACGGGATCTGAAACGAATGGCTCTGATCAAATCTTTGGATACAGGTTTAGGCAGGCAGATCTGGCACGTTAATTAGTGGGTGGACGGCTGCCACTCCATACCTCTTCATGGGGAGCCTGATCTAATCCTGGCTATGGGCTTGTGATCCAATAGTCGAAGGCTACAGATACCCCTTCGCTGCGGTGCATTTGCAAAAGAACCGTCGGACTTCTACGAAATAAACCCGTCGTCCTCTAGTATAGAAATATCAATGCGCTTGGGTCCTAAAATTTACAAGGTAACCCCTGAACTCTTTTGAAACAGTGGCCACATCCGAGATGTTAAATAAAATGAGTATATTAATATAGAAAATAGTTTATAGTATAAAATAATTCCAGAAATTTGTTTAATTCATAAGTAATTCATTTTAACTCCTTTTTGATCCATTCAAGTTGCATTAATCTTATATTAATATTGTTTATCGTCTGGTAACCTTGTATTACCATGAAACATATGATTAAAATCTTGTATCTCCTTCGCTTGGTAGTAGACACTTAAACCTTCGTAAAATCATAACTTTATAACCGTAACTCCGAATTTAGTGGTTCTCGAACCTAAGATCTAGTTGCGAAGATTAGATCATTATAATGCAGTTTGTTCTTATGTTTGGTGTGATTTTAATTTTGCTTATACCATGTTTATTTGTTTTGCTATGAATAGCAGCGAGGTTATGAATCACTTGAAGACCAAGTTGGTACTTGGGAATCTTGAGTCTAAGGCAAGTTGTGCCCTTGATCACTTTGCTATACCTAATAATATTCCTATTAATCACTGTTACTTGCTCAGGTTAATTTGATGGGACCTAATAGGTTTCCCTAACATTGTTTATCCCATACCTTGTTTACCACTAATCTTTTGGGTAGTATTTTCTATTGCTTTACCTTGTTTTGGGATTAATGTTACATTATGATCATGTTCCAATTATGCTGCTGTTTAATTATTGTTCATGACAAGATCATAGTGTTAATTGAAACATGGTGCTTAACCTGAGATAACAATGCTACCACAAGGGTGGAATGGGACGCCCTTGGCCAAGTAATTAGAAAATCTATAGAGAGAGATTACCTTAATCGAAAGGGGCAAGCGGGGAGGCACCACTCCTCGAGTATTGGGAGGTTCTCAGGTCGAACTGCTGCGATGACAGTTCGGACAAGGGATTCCTATGCTTCCTTCATCTTGAAACCTTAGTGGGTATTCTCAAACTAGTGGAACTTTGGAAAGGCCTCATAGTGCTACCCTGCCTCGCCTCCTCGGTAGAGGTGTATGGGGTCCGTACAACCCTGTGAAAAATGGGTAACACGACTTGTGGGTAAAGATGCGCAACCTCTGCAGAGTGTAAAACTGGTATATCAGCCGTGCTCACGGTCAAGAGCGACTTAGGACTCTCGCATGAGTAATTTATGGAACTAAACTTAATCTGTCATATGCATTGCATAGCGGGTGTTATTATCAATTGTGATCTCTTATTTAATTGGGTTGGTATCTACTTACACTTAGTAACTGCTAATAAAATTTTGACCAACTACAAAAGCAATGCTTAGCTTTAACATTCTTCTTTGGTAAGACTTACACTTCACATGAGCTCCCACCTTTGGTGAGTTCATGTATATTATTCCCCACAACCTGTTGAGCGATGAACGTATGTGAGCTTACCCTTGCCGTACTCACATCCCCCAGGTCAAGAACAGGTACAGCAAGATGAGGATCACAATGGATGTTGCGATGAGTTCATGAGAGGTCTAGGCCATCGTCTCCTAGTCAGCTTTGGGTTGCTCGATCGTTGTCTTCATATGATGTAATTATTTAACTATTTTTTATAGAATTCCGTTATATATTAATAATATGACATTCGTTTCTGTACCATGAGTCATCATATGTGTGAGACTTGATCCCAGCACACACTTGGTGAAGTTCGCGCCCCAGTTTTGGACCCCTAAAATCTGGGTGTGATAGAAGTGGTATCAGAGGAATGTTGATGGTAGGACGAAACCTAGATAGAATTGGATAACTCTTATCTACTTATCTTTGCTACTCTGATTCTTTCTAAACTTTTCTTAATCTTTTCTCATCTGTTGTTGCTTTACTCTAATTATTCTTATCTTTTCACTTCTAAAGACAAAAGTGGATTTCACACTTTGAAATCATGTACCTAAAGTGACCTTTAGGAATAGGAGACCTAATCTTAGGAACAAAAAACTATTTTTTGTAGGTATCTATATGCTTGAATGTTTGTTCTTATGATAACTGCTTGATTTGGTTCTTTGATTGAGTGTGATGAGTTGTGGAGTAATGTCCTCAATTGCATCTACATATACATATAGGCTTAAAAAATATGTTTATAAGATAAATTAGCCAACCTAGATCACCCCCATTAAAATATATCTACCTTAATAGACATGTCTTAACCTAAATTGGCGCCATAGACTAACTTGACCATATACAACTACCCGACCATATGCAACTATCTTACCCATCAGATGGTTGCATAACCCCTCTGTAGCAACCTAACAACAAAACATAGATTCTAACCAACCTACCTCATGAAATCTATCCTACCCACAATTATCTTAACTACATGTCCCTAACTCAGATGATCACACCAAGACCAAAGGAAAGAAGAAGGTCAACCTTGACAAGATATGAATAGAATCAGAACTTCAGATGAATCAAGATCCACCATCCAAGATGAAGTCTTTCCTTGCCCTATCTTTTTTAGTCTCAACCTATCCTTGCTCTAACCAAATCTTGTCTACTAGATGGCCAAGATATAAAAGATGCTAATGCTTTTCTAATCACCTACTAATTAGTATTAAAGACTAAAAAACTCTTAATTTTTGAACCTAGAATCTCAATTGCAAACCAATCTTTGTATATCCCTTTTCTTACTAATCCCGAGGACAAGATTTCTTAGTCCCTATTTGTATCAGAGAAAAAATAATGATATAAACAAATAAATATAATTATATTAGTGTTTTGGGAATTTTTGGAACCATTGGAGAATATTTTGTTTCTTTCCTTTTTTCATATTCAATTAATAGTATCAAATTAGTCAAGTAACCAACAAATAAATAGGGAAATGTGCATCTCATGCTGATGTTATTTTTCTATGATGCATTTTATTTGAATAAAGGAATCATAACTTAAAATTTGACGTCAAATTATAAATGAAAATATAAAACAGACAATGAGTAAAAAGAAAGGAAATGATAATAAACTCATTATTTCTTCCATAAATAAACAATAGGCAACAGAAAAATAATAATATTGTAAACAATAGAGTTTATATTCACATTAGGTTTATTTTTGCCACTTGGAAATTTGAAGTTCAAAACCAAAGTTTAAATTTCAAACAAATAAGAGAAAGGAAAATAGAAAGTAAAATAAAAAAATAAAAAGAGCTAACTAGGTCGTGCCATCGTTTAGGCTCGCTCTACCCAGGCCTGCACAACCCGTTGGGGGGGGGGGGGGGTCATCACTAATATGTGGACCCCGACCCTCAGCTGCAACCCGCACACCTCCCCTCTCCGTTGTGCCGCTAGCACATGGGCCCGGGCGGCCATTCCACTCAACTCCGCGCGCAATCACCTGGTTTCTCAGTCACTAGCGATGCGGCCCCGCATGGCAGTCTAAGCTACTCGCCAACCCTGTTCCTCTTTCCCACGCGTGAACAACCTACCGCGGCCGAGAATTTCGCACGACATTGGCGCCCAGGGCACGGACTCCACAGCTCACAAATCGCGAATTCACCGACCGAACCCCAAAATCCGATCACAACAAACTCGCGGGGTTGTGGGATTCAGCATTACCGGTGTATAAAAGCTAGCCCCTCCCTGCTAAACACCTTAGCAAAGCTCGATCCACCATTGGCAACCGTTTTGTGCCGTCCCCATGACAGAGGAAGGAGGGAGCAAGAGAAGACCGTGGCCTTAGATGAACTCAAGTCCCCTTCCGCCGTAGGGAGTCCTACTGCCCCACGCGCATCGGAGGGGCTTCACCACAGCAAGTGGCACCGGGAACCTCACCTACTCTACACCAAGCTTGCACATTGCGTCGCCATCCCCATGATAGAGGAAGGAGGGAGCAAGAGAAGACCGTGGCCTTAGATGAACTCAAGTCCCCTTCCGCCATAGGGAGTCCTATTGCCCCACGCGCATCGAAGGGCCTTCACCACGTCCAGTGGCACCGGGAACCTCACCTACTCTGCACCAAGCTTGCACATTGCGTCGTGAAGCCGAGGGAGCATTCGAGGTACCAATGCGGTGCGCTAGAGAACAGATAATACCACGGACCACACTATGCTTGTCTTCGCCATCACCTTCGTTGACTTACTCGCCGTTATGCCCGACCGTGGCACCGTCGCGTTGGTCGTGGGCGCCGCCGCATTTGGCAATCGAGAGGAAGAAGATGAGTCTGGGCCGTGGATCTGCTTCAATTGTGGGGATTCGAAGAATTTTGCCGCGCCCATGTAGATAGGTCAGTGTCATTGATCACTTGATGAACGGTCTTGATTGGATGGAGTCATGGTCGCGGGATCTGAAACGAACAACTCTGATCAAATATTTGGATACCGGTTCAGGCAGGCAGATCTGGCATGTTAATCAGTGGGTGGACGGTCCAGAGTCGATCGTTCGACATTAAATCCATGCCACCAATCGTTGATCGGATGACTGCCACTCCATACCTCTTCATGGGGAGCCTGATCTTATCCTGTTTGTGGGCTTGTGATCCAAGAGTCGAAGGCAACATATACCCCTTCACTACGGTGCATTTGCAAAAGAACCCTTGAACTTTTATGAAATAAACCCGCCGTCCCCTGGTATAGAAATATCTATGCGCTTGGGACCTAAAATTTACAAGGTAATCCTTGAACTCTTCTAAAATAGTGGTTGTAGCCCAGAGGTTAAATAAAATGAGTATATTAATATAGAAAATAGTTTTTAGTATAAAAATAATTCTAGAAATTTGTTTAATTCATAAGTAATTCATTTTAACTCCTTTTTGATCCATTCCAGTTGCATTAATCTCATATTAATATTGTTTATCGTCTAGTAACCTTGTATTACCATGAAACCTATGATTAAAATCTTGTATCTCTTTCGCTTTCTAGAAGACATTAAAACCTTCAAAAAATCATAACTTTATAACCATAACTCTGAATTTAGTGATGTTAATTTTGCCTATACCATATTTGTTTGTATTGCTATGAATAACATCGAGGTTATGAGTCACTTGAAGAACAAGTTAGTACCTAGGAATCTTGAGTCTAAGGTAAGTTGTGCCCTTGATCACTTTTCTTTACCTAATAATATTCCTATTAATCACTGCGACTTGCTCAAGTTAATTTGATGGGACGTAATAGGTTTCCCTAGCATTATTTATCCCATACCTTGTTTACCACTGATCTTTTGGGTAGTATTTTCTATTGCTCTACCTGGTTTTGGGATTAATGTTACATTATGATCATGTTCCAATTATGCTACTATTTAATTATTGTTCATGACAAGATCATTGTGTTAATTGGAACATGGAGCTTAACTTGAGATAACAATGCTACCACAAGGGTGGAATGGGATGCCCTTGGCCAAGTAATTAGGAAAGCTAGAGAGAGATTACCTTACCCGAAAGGGGCAAGCGGGGAGGCGTCGCTACTAGAGTATAGGGAGGTTCTCGGGTCAAATTGCTGCGATGGCAGTTCGTACAAGGGATTCTTATGCTTCCTTCGTCCTGAAACCATAGTGGGTATTCTCGAACTAGTGGAACTTTGCAAAGGCCTCGTAGTCCTACCCTGCCTCGCCTCCTTAGTAGAGGTGTATGGGGTCCGTACAACCCCGTGGCAAATGGGTAACACGACTTGTGGGTAAAGATGCACAACCTCTACAGAGTGTAAAACTGGTATATCAGTCGTGCTCATGGTCAAGAACGACTCAGGACTCTCGCATGATTATTTATGGAACTAAACTTAATATGTCATATGCATTGCACAACAGGTGTTATTATCAATTGTGATCTCTTATTTAATTGGGTTGGTATCTACTTACACTTAGTAACTGCTAATAAAATTTTGACCAACTGTAAAAGCAATGCTCAACTTTAACCATCTCCTTTGGTAAGCCTTACACATCACTTGAGCTCCCACCTTTGGTGAGTTCATGCACATTATTCCCCACAACTTGTTGAGCGATGAATGTATGTGAGCTCACCCTTGCTGTACTCACATCCCCCAGGTTAAGAACAGGTACCGCAGGATGAGGATCATAATCGATGTTGCGATGAGTTCGTGAGAGGTCTAGGCCATCGTCTCCCAGTAAGCTCCGGGTTGCTGGATCATTGTCTTTGTATGATGTAATTATTTAACTATTTAGTACTGAATTCCATTATATATTAATAATGTGACATTCATTTTTGTACCATGAGTCATCATATATATGAGAGTTGATCCCAGCACACACTTGGTGAAGTTTGCGCCCAGGTTTTGGACCCCTAAAATATGGGTCTGACACTCAGCTGAAGAAATGTTTGCGAGTGCCAGAAGAGCAATTGCCAACCGAGGATCTCAAAATCTAGGAAGACTTGACATATATCGAGAAGCCAACTTAGATTCTGAGACAGCAGACAAAGTCACTCGAAGAAGCAACATCAGAACGTGTAAAGTTAAGTGGGGCCATCATTCAGAGGAGGAAGCAACCTCGGAAAGAGAGGATGATTTGAAAGCCAAGTATCCCGAGCTGTTTGCTCGCCAACCATGAATCTCGAGGGCGAGATTCTTTTTAAGGGGATAGGTTTGTAACACCCTAAATTTGGGGGTATAAAATTTCTTCTATAAAATCTACCAAATTTAGGTGTTACCTCTTTTCTTCTCTCTATAGGTTTCTTTTCTTTTCCTTTCAATAGAGTTTTGTTTATTTATTTGGAGATGTATTATTACTTTAGTAGATGAAACCCTAGGGGAGACATGAAAGTTGCATCATGTTGAGCCTAGACTTTACTTTTTGTTTGATGCATATGTTTGGAATATTTGGATTTGTGGTTTGGTTCGATTTGAATTCAAAAGAGAAAATAAAAGGAAAATGGATTAGAAATTCAGAATTAAAAAGGGAAACCTAAAGAAGCCCAAACCCCTCCCGGCCTTTTTGGCCCATCCGGTCCCAGATTCGCGCGCCCGCCCGCTCTCTGTGACCGGTGGGACTGGCTTGTCGGCGCCAACCCGCTCGACCCCGCATGCTCGCCCTCACTCGCTGGCCCCACCTGTTGGCGCTCTTTCGCCTGCCTGTTGCGCACGCCGACGCAGACCCCATGGCCCCACCTGGCAGTCCCCTCCCGTCCTTCAACTCCTCGCTCGCGTGAGCCACGCGCACACACGTCAAGGTGGCTGTGCCCATGTCACGCCCCTATGCGAAACCGTCGCCCCGACCCCTTTTGAAGCCGCTGCTTGTGCCCACTTTCCTCCCTGCCTCACTCTCCTCGTCTTAGCACTCGCACCCGTTCTTCAAGCTCACTGGAGCTCGCCCGTCGTCGACCCGTATGTGCCCCGAATTCCCCCTGGCAAGGCCCGTTCGCCGTTCCTGACCGCGACCTGCCACCGTCGAACGGAAATCCACCGTTGTCCGCGCTTCACTCGAGGTGAATTTCCCTGCCGGAGTTCTCTTTCTGTCTCCCCCATCCTCCTTTTCCGTTGAGTAGCCGCCGGTAATCACTGGCAACGGCACTGCGCCGTCATGCCGGGCCTCTCCGGCCAACCGCCACAACCGCATGTCCTTCTCTGCCCCGCGTGAAGGCACCGACTCCAGCCATGGTGCTCGCGCGGTGCGCACGACCGAGGTTGACGGTGATCCCGACCGGTGCACCCGCCTGCAGCCTCCTCGCACCTCTTCTCTCCCCTCCCTCTCTAGGCCGCTGACCCATGGGCCCCGCCGGTCAGTCCTCGTGCCCACTCTCGCATGGCCCGCTTCTAATCTCAGTTGTCCGTTTCTGATCGGGCTGCCGAGAAGCCCAGATACTCCTTCGCCATGGGCGATTTGCTTAAAACCCCCTCGGTTTCCGGGAAATAAAACCCGCCGTCCTTAGTTCTTATGGCCGTGCCCCTGGATTCTTGCAGAGAGAACAACGAGTTTTTATTTAATTATAGAAATAAGTTTAATTTAGGGTTTTGAATTCAAAAACTTGTAAATTTCATATCTTTGTCATATGAACTCCAAATTGGGTGGTTCAAATTGCAAAATGTTCTTAATATTATTCTCTATCTGTTTAACTTATGTTCATCCATTGCTAATTCTCTTTAATGTATGACCCCATCCCTAGAATAATTTTGCTTAAGTAAGTAGTTTACTGAGAATGGCATTAGTTAGAGAACAATAGACCACTAGGCATAGTGATCTACCCCAAAACCTTTAATGTACTTGTGGGTCTTTACCTTTTTTGTTGAACCTGTGTTCACTCAATTGCATATGTTTGGTGTACTGTTCATTTGTCATTCCCCAAGTGTGTTGAATGAATGATTACTTTGCGTAGACAACAAGCAGTCTGATGTTCCCGAGTTTGTTGCAGGAGATTTCCCTGAGCAGCAATCTAGTGAAGGCAAGTGTCCTCTAACCCATTATGTCCTCCTTACTTTATAATTCATTGTCCCGCATACCATGATCAACCTAAGGATTGACTAGTGTTCTATTTCTCCTATCCTTGGTTATCCTTTAGGAATTGGTTACTACGATTAGTATCATGCTACTGCTTTACTTTAATCAATGAACATGATGAGAATATTTATGATACGTTGATGATATCCTGATTATGATGATGAACATGTGATCTTTTAGGGGACTCGAGATGCTTCCTGAGTACCTCTCCGTAAGGACCTATTTACTGGATGACCACCCAGGAAAATAGTACAACCATGAGGGTGGAATGGGACACTCTTAGCTGATTAATTGGAGGAACTTGGGGGTGTAGCTTGCTTCACCATTGTGCCATCAATGGGGGCTGGGGCATAGTGCTTGCTATGCTTAGGGTGGGTGCCGAGGTTCATTTGATTTGGTTTTGTTAGTCACCCACCTTAGGGAGGAGTACTGTGTTTTTATGACTAGCAAAACCTAATGGGCAACTACACACCAGGAGAATCTTGGTAAAGGATACGTTGTGAAACCTTGCTGACTCATCTTGGTAGTGTTTGAGGGTTTGATCGACCCGAGGCAAAAAGAGATCATGACTTGTGGGTAAAGTGTGCAACCTCTACAGAGTGGTAGAAACTAGTATATCAACCATGCTCACGGTTATGAGCAGCCTTGGGAGCTCCTTTGATTAGAGTTACTCTGGATACTTTTATGATGATGCTTAATGATGATGATTATATTTATGGTACTTGGTATTTCCTCTTAGAGGGAGTACTATTTGGGTTAATAACTGGGATTATTGCTAAAACTTGGCTTTCTACTAGTAATAAATACCTGACCCTCTAAAAGCAACTGCTTTGAGCTTTACACCACATAAAGCTAGTCCACTTTAGCCAAACGAGACATTTGCTGAGTATATTGATGTGTACTCACCCTTGCTTAAAAACACCAAACCCCAGGCTGTCCCCATTGCAACTAGTGCTCAGGATAAGATGAAGGCAACATGGAGGACTTTTAGGAGTTTTAGGACTTCAACAAGTTCTAGATTAGATTAGTGGCAAACCCCTAGTCAGCTGCCTGTGAAGGCCTTATCGTATGACGTTTTGTTTAGCACTTTGATTATGACTTAAGTTAATGACTTTGTGGATGTTTTGGACATCGTGATGTAATAAAGAACTTATTTCCGCTATTATTTTGAGCAACGTGTGAAGATGTCCAATTATGAATCATGGTGTATATGAATTTTTGATCCTGACATGTACATGGTTCGCATTTAGTTTGCCTTCCAAAACTGGGTGTGAGAAAAGCACCCTACCAATGGGTCGTTACCCCATATATAGGCTGTGAAAACCACCCAAGCCCCGATTAATGGGCCATTACCCCATAGGTGAGGGTCTATCCCCCTACCAGTGGGTTGTTATCCTATACTATGGGTGTTTAAAACCAGCTCCGACAAGTAAATTATATGTGCATGTTCTGGATCCGGATGGTGTGCTAAGTGGGCGCAAGATTTATACTGGCTCGGGTGGAACGTCCTTACTTCTTGTCTTCGGTGGCTCACACTATCGGCATTTTGTTGCTCAATGCTCGTAGTATGGGTTACAAGTGGGCGAGAGAGGGAAGGTTTCGCAAGTCTCTATGGGGTTGCGTTGCTAAGGATTCTATGAATCGAGTGTTCACTACTAGCTAAGTTGTGAGTATCGTGATGTTGTGTTCTGCTCTTGGTCCTCTATGTAACGTTGCAGATCATCCCCTTTTATAGACCAAGGAGGTGGCCAATTACATGTGGCTTCTTGTGGCAGGAGTTACGGCGTTAGGGAAGAATGAAGCATTTAACCCTGGTAGAAACATGTCTATCGGTATTTGCCTCGGTCGTCTGAACTCTCTGGCCAGGCTTTTATGTCCGGCTGCACGTGGGCGGCGAGGGACTCAGGCGTCATCATTACTCTTTCTATACCGTGACAACCCCTGGCCTTCGTAGCCTAGGCCTCGGCTCAGCTCATCATGTTGTGGGTCCTGAAGATCGCCAGAGGGCTTACGCCTACGCTCGATAGGCCATAAGTGGGTCGCAAGCCTATGGCCTCGTAGGTCATGATTGGGGCTCTAGCTTGAGTTCGTAGGTCATGAGTGGAAGAAGGACCGACTTCCCCATCGTTGCTCAGTGCAAGACATATGTAATGTGGCTAGTAATTTATGATGGGTCAGTCGCGGGCGAGGTGCGGAATACACTCGAGTGGCTTCCTCTCTCTTCTGACCCCCTTCTAGCTTCACCTTGTCTGACTGTCGAGCTCGATGCTCGGGGTTACTTGGGGGTGGGTCCTTCTGGGGCAGACTCTCCCTTGGTCCTACCTCTAACTTGTAGGCCTCAGGGGCTCGGGGATCTGATCCCCGACAGTAGCCCCTGAGCTCCTAAGGGGAGATTGTTCTCCCCTTGGTGGCTTCTTTGTGTTGGGCAGTCTTTGCCTCAATCTTTAGGTTCTATATCGTCGCTTCCATTGGTCCCAAGAGGGCGTTCTTAGTTGAGCCGCAACATTCACACCTTCGAGAGATGAGACTTCTCATACACAACCCTTCCTTGCTTGGGGCAGGGGTGCCGAGTATCTTGTCCCCCTTTATAAGCTCAGGCAAGTGTCTCTTACAGTCGTCCCATAGCCTTTGTTTCTTACTTACCTCTCGGATGGGACATGTTGGTGGGTTGGTTGGTGGATCTCGGGTCAGGAAGAGGCTACGCCACACCGAATCGAGGTTGGGAAAGGTTTCTTCTTCTTTGAGCCTTTTTATTCTTCTTCGCAGGTTCTTCTAACGTTTGTCTTTCCTGTCACAGGGTGACCCCTGTTGCCCTTGTTTGTGAGGTGTCTCCATCCATTGGGTCATCGCGGTCAGGCCCATTGGACCCTCTCCCTATTCCTTGGGAGTCTCGGGAGGGCCGTGATGCTTTTAGCATGGCGCTAGATGTGGCTAAGGCTGAGGCTAGACTGCTCCATGACTAGCTTGTTGTTCCGATGGTCGTGTAGCTAGTAGGGTCATTGTTCTGCCGCCTCCTAGTTCCTTATTGGTAGTTAACTACCTTTTTGACTTGTTTCCTTAAATATTTAGTTCTAGAAGTCGAGGTAGAGAAGCTGCATCATCGTGCGGGGCAAGTTGTGGAGTATGTCAGATCTTGCGATTCCTGAGAGCATCTAGAGGGGGTGTATAGGTGATCCTGCGAAAATGACTTAAAACAACACAATCTTGGTCTAAAAATAAAGTTAGTGTAAACTAAAACCAAGTTTGAGAGAAGAGAAGAGAGAAAAAGTCCTCTTCACTTGATTGCTCTTCCAAGATATGAATTATAATAGGAGCAATATCACAAGTAAGGTTGAGACTTTAGAAAGAAAGAAAATCACAATAAAGTAAAGGACAAGAGAGACAACAATTTTTATCTCATGGTTTGGCAAATCCTACATCCACGTTGTGGTGTCCTCCTTTAGACAAGGGTTACAATCAACCCCTCTTAAGTGATCACCTAGATCAAACTTGAGTGCTATGGTTCTTCCTTATATCACAAGTATTCCCATTCGCAAGGAATCTCCACAACTTTGAGCCTCTTAGAGACTTACAAAAGATCAGAGTTACAACTTAGAGTAAGGTTGGGAGAGAAAGTACACACACAAGACCAAATCACAGCAACACACGGAAGAATCATAAAGACAAGAGCACAAGAACACAGTATCACAAGAGCAGTTTAGAATTGGTGCATGAATCTCCATAAAACCACTAGAATGCGTTGTTGCAGAGAGCCAGAGTGTTGTTTTGGTCTTGGAGTACTTGGGTGTTGGTTGTAGACGCCTAGGGATCCTTTTATAGCTCCAAGAGGCCTAAGAGCCATTGCTTCCTTCCTTAGAAAGTCGCATATCTAGGCTATCTGTGGGCGCACTGGACCCGTCTGGTGCACCACCGGGCCGGTATGGTGCACCACCGGACCGGGTCTAAGTGTCCCTAGTCTAGGATCTGATTGGCGGCCTTTCTTAGCAAGGTAGCACTGGACTGTTTCGGCGCACAACCAGACCATCCAATGACGTCAACTAGCCATTGGTTGCTACGGTAGCCATTGGAGAAGAGGTCTGATGCACACCAGACTGGTTCGGTGAATTGTATAATTAAAATTTGCGAGACCGAGCAGTACGTACGGGTCACAAATTTTCCTTTCAATATCTCATTTTGGTAATTTATGCCAACACACCTAAAGCAACAGAAATTTGACTAACTTAACCAATATGAGACAAAAGTGGCAAATTGAAGCTCAAACTTAAACTAAAGGAGTATTCAAATGATTTGGCATATTTAGAACCTTTAGCCACCACTTGTTTTGGATTTTGATATCAAAGTTATTTTTCTAACTTCTAAGTTAAAAACTCTTGGTTTTGCAAAACTGATCTGTTTAAAACACTTATTTTTCTAAAAAAACCCAAAACTCCTCCTTTTCTCATAAGATAACTGTTGGGGGCCTTCGGCTTCCGAAGGTCCTCAAAAACATGATTTAACAATGTTTCTAGAGTATAATACATGAACAGGTACCTTCGGGCTCAGATTAGAACCACAGTGTGAAGAAGCACAAAGAATACGAAGGCGCAGAGCCGAAGCTATGTGTAGGAGAGCTTCGGCATGATAGCAGAAAAAGAAACCGACTTAAAAAGGAAAAGTCTATTCAGACCTCGATGGATTACTATAGAGCCATTAGCATATGTAAAGGGCATGGGTGTAATTCTACATGGGCTGCGTCCCGTGCCTATAAATAGATGAACAGTGCTTCCGTACTGTTCACGCTGACTTGGCATTTGCTTTTGTGTCACGCTTGTACTTTTACCTTCTTTCAAGCCGAAGGTACATTTGTAATTTGATATCATTTCTATTTTTCATAATAATAAAATAGAAATGAGTTGATAATAATACATGAGTATTTATGTTATTTTATATTTCATATGATTCCTTCTTCATCATTATATGTTATGCTGCTGGAGGTATGTTCTTCGTAACCTTCGTCCGAAGATCATTATATCATAAGGGAAATAATGCTTCGAAGGATGAAGGACTTTAACGTTTAACATTTTCTGTGTTTCCTTGTTCTTAATTCATAGCATTTGAGAACAAGTCCCCAACATTTGCGCCCACCTCCGGTGAACTCACTTCCACTTTTTGAGTTTCGAACACCTTCGGCAAGCGTAGACCTTCGTCATGCCGCCAAAGAAAATTTCAGCAACAGGGGCTGCCGCTCTGCAGCCGCTGGACCCCAACCAGGACACTCTCTCTCTTCGGGAGGCCCGAAGCCAGAAAAGGAAGGCCATCAGTCCAACGCCTCAGGAGGATGACCTGGACCAAGAGATCAGAAATATGGAGATGCTTCACCAGCAGGTGCAAAGGAAGAAGGGAAAGATGGCTAGGCTGGCTGAACTGCAAAGACAGATAGATGAAGCCTCTGAAGAAGTTCGCCATCTCACTCAAGATGAGCAGAACCGAAGGCCTCAGTATAGAGAGCTTCATCAAGAGGGCTTCTTCAACGAAGATGACTGGTATGAGAATTTCCATCATGGAAATTTTGCCTTTGATGATGCTTCTCCTCTATCAGCAGAACTGCAGGCTACACCTTGGCCTCCGTCTTACAAGCCACCTCAACTCCCTATGTATGACGGCCATTCAGACTCGAAGCAGTTCCTGATGAGCTACGAAGCAACAATATCTTCCTATGGTGGCAATACTGCAGTCATGGCAAAGTCTTTCGTCATGGCTGTCAGGAATGTTGCACAAACCTGGTACTCCTCCCTTCGGCCAGGAACAATCACATCATGGCAGAAGCTGAAGGATATGCTGATCACCAGCTTCCAAGGGTTCCAAATGAAGCCGGTTACCGCTCAAGCTTTATTCCAGTGCACCCAAGATCATGAAGTGTATCTTCAGGCATATGTCCGAAGATTCTTACGCCTGAGGGCACAAGCGCCAACAGTGCCCAATGAAATTGTCATTGAAGCCATGATTAAGGGGCTTCGGCCGGGACCTTCAGCCCAATACTTTGCCAGAAAGCCCCCTCAGACTCTGGAGAAATTGCTTCAGAAGATGGATGAATACATCTGCGCTGACAATGATTTCCGACAGAGAAGGGAGGAAACTTACAGGTTCTCCGAAATAGCCAGGGGCTTCGGAAGGGAGATTTCATCCCAGACATGTCAGATCGATCCATTCCACTCAGAATGATGACAAGGGAAGTCAGCAGCAGAGGCCGCAATATTCCTCTTAGGCTTCGGGGCAGCAGCAGAGCTATCCTCGACCTCCAGCTCCAAGGGTAGAGGCGCCAGGGGCTTCAGAGGAAGATTTGGGGATCAGCCCAGGAAGATCTATTGTCTATTCTGCGGTGAGGACAAGGGCCATACCACCAGGATGTGCCATGTTACCATCCAGAAACAAAAGGAAATAGCAGAAGCTGTGGCCCAACAGAGCCAGCCGAAGCAAGTCATGCACACTGCTTCGTACCATTCGCCATACATTCCAGAGTATGTAGGCAACCACCCTGCAGCTTCTGTCGCTTCGGCAAGCCAACCTTAGGCATCCTGGCAACAGCTTCCCCCTCCACCGCCAATGCAACAAGGCCAGCAGCCAGAAGGGAGTCAACATCCCCACCTCCAATGGGACTTCAGAGAAGAGTCTGAAGCTCGCACATTCAATAGTACTGTGCCAGAATCGAAGCATATTTACTAACAAATATCCTACTTCGGCAGCAGTTTTTACATTCAGTATCATTTTCTTTTTTTTATATAAGGAACAATTATTGAAAGCCTAAGTGTTTTTGCCATTTTTCAAACCTCTTGTAATAGTTTTGTTTTTTGCCACAATAAAAGTATACCTTCTCCACAGAATAGCGGAGTTGCCGAAGCATAAGATTTATGATTGCAAGGGGAATTTCCGAAATAACAAAAAGTCGTTCCTAAGGGAGCACAGTGTAAGTTTTCTGCTCAAAAGTCGTTCCGAAGGGAATGCAGAGCCTACAGCGAAAAATAAACGCTGATACCGCTGAAAGTAAAAGGCGAAGAAGCTCCTAAGGGAGGCTTACAGCAAAAAATAAACGTTGATACCGCTGAAAGTAAAAGACGAAGAACCTCCTAAGGGAGGCTTACAGCGAAAAATAAACGCTGATTCCGCTGAAGTAAAAGGCGAAGATCATTTTTGCATAACATTACATCATTACATCATTTGCATAGCATAACATCATACATCATATCGCATCAATGACGCAAGAAGGGGATCGTTATTGATATTTGGAGATTGTTTCGAAGAAATAGTGCCAAAGCAAAAAAAAGTAAATTTTGAAGAAGCATACCCTCATTAAAGCTCCGAAATGAAAAGATTTATCGGATATTAATTTTACGAAGATTGGACGTTTTTATGGAAATACAGATATTCTTTACGAAGCATGAAAAGAAGGGAAGGTGTTTTTTCGCCGAAGGCTCAAAAACGGTATGTATAGTTTCATGCATCGTAAAGAATGGAACCATAAATAGCTTATATATTACATTCAAAGTTACAAAATATTACAATAAATATTACATTCCAAATGTTTTTACAACGTCTAGTCTTCCCTTAGAACAAATTCTGCAGCTTCGTTCAGTAGTTGATCAACAACTTTATCCATGATAGCTTCAGCCATTTTTCTAATTTGGTCGTCCCCCTTCACGTGGGGTTCCGCCGATGGCCTGGCAGGCTCTGAGGGGCGAGAAAGTACGGCTGTGTTACAAAGCGTAAACAAGTTCGAAATCAAAAATTACAGTAGACTCAAAAATTGCTAGTCAGTACCTATTTGTACTTCGGCATCTGCACTCTTTTCAGCGGTCTCTGCTACTTTTCTAGCATCATGAATACCTTTCTCGCTTTTTCGTATAATTTCTTGGGCCATCTCCCGGCCACCGTTGTCCCAGATGTCGGTGAAAAATTTCCCACCAACCAGGCTCGCTTCGGCCGAGGGGTCTTTTATATCTTCAGGAGATAAGGCGGCTTCGGATTGTGCCAAGAATTTTACATGATCACAGCCTTTCTTCTCCAAAATAGTGGCGATCCCTCTGGCACCCGTAAAGGCACATATGTCTCCACGGCTACTCAAAACTTCTTCAAAAGCTTCAGCTTCGTGGCTGATCCATCCAATTGGGCCTTCGGGGTCACCCCTTATGAAGTTCTCTTCACTTGAGAATGCGCCGACGCTGGCGAAGCTGGTTCTTATTTTCTTAACACATTCTATAGATATTTCATAACACTTTTTCCTGGATGCACGAAGCTCTTCAACGTTTCTTTCTAAATGATTGGCCCATTGTTCACTAATTTCTCGTTTTGTTTCTTCAAGTGTGCACTCTTCTTTAGCCCTGACTAGTTGTTTCCAAAGATCTTCAATTTCGCGTTTCTGAGCTTCGGCCTGAGTTTTGAAAGCAGCTTCGTCTTCTTTTATTTTATTCAATAATGAGTGCAATATTTTATCTTTTTCAAGACCTTCGTTCCTTAGTTCAATTACTTCGGAACGAAGGTTGCTCAAGGCTATGGTATACCCTTCGTCTTCGACGTCTTTTTGTGCCCTGAGGGCGTTGCTAAGTATAAGACCCTGGAAAAAAATGTGTGTTTGTTAATAAGTTTAAGTAAATGAAAAACTTTGGTTTCAAGAAATTATTCAGAGATTTCATTTTTTCACCTTTAAACTATTGTACGCTAAGCTGTCAGCCAGCTCGTTCTTTGACAACACAGAAAGGCCGTCTTCTAGTGTTGGGAATCTGAAGCTTCTGCTCATCTCCCGACGAACTGAAATTTCCTTGCTGTCAGGGAGACAATACAAGAAGTCTTCTTCTCCACTAACATTGAATATCAACGCCCCCTTGGGATACTTCAGTCTTTGGGCATAGAACTGAGCCTCCTGCCTTTCTTTATCAGTCAATTCTTTCCCCGAAGCATGTCGTAAAATATAGTCGGAAGTTTCAGAAAAGTCTTCGGGGGCGGCAATGCCACTTTCTTCAACAAAGAGTTGTTCTGCTGTTTCCGTCTCTTTGGTTTCCAAGAATTTTACCTTGGCGGGCTCTAAAGGCCCTGCTTCATTTTCAGCTTGGTGCTTTGAAGTTTCGGCCTCAAGGGCTTTGATTTGTGTTTCGGGAGTTTTGGCAATTTTCTTCGGAGTAGTGCTTGAAGACTTTATTGTCTCTAGTACATCCAGTACATTAACCATCCTTTTTCTTTTGGGGGTCAATGCTGGCCCCTTTTGGCTTTTTGGTACTTCAACTTTTGCTGAAGGACTTAGAATCTCAGATGTCCTTGTTTCTTCAGCCGTCGGTTCTTCTACTTTCTTTGTCTCCAGCATTGTGATCGGCTCTTCAATATTCTTAGGGGGAGTCACATCTTTGGTTTCGAGGATCGAAGAAGATTCACCGACAAACTCGGGCACTGTGGCCGGTTCAATATAGCGTGGATGGTGTGTAAGAACTCTTATCTTTTTCCTCTTCGGCGCTGGCTCACTGAGAGCAGCTGAAGCGGCTTCCTTTGTAGACGCTGTATCTTTCCTTTTTTGACCCCGGGTTGGGTAATGGTAGTCAGGATACACAAACCCAATGGCATCAAATACTCGGTTGAGCCTTTTCTTCTTTCGGCCTCCGAAGGCTGCGGATAGAGCAGTATCTTCTGCCTTCGAGTATGGACCTAGCAGCTCATCGCTTACGGCCTCAATACTTTTTAGCCAGTCGTCGTCTGGCTCGACGAACTTATCTCCATACTTGAAGGTGAATTTTAACCTAACCAGTCCACCTTTGTTAGGTTCGTCAACGGTTTCTTTCGGCATTTCCCAGTTATCTGCAAGTGGCCATACTCTGAAGGCAATGTGTTCCTGGATCAAGTCCCTTGTCCCAATGAAAGAGCAAACTACTCCGAAGGCTCTCCGGCATTCTTCAGCTACTTCGTCAATTTCTACCTTCGGTTTCCGAAGGCCGAAGCGCTGCCAGATAGGGCGCATAATGATACCTTTAATGTCTTCTCGTGTTTTCAAGTCATTTTTCACGTAGAACCATTCCTTCATCCAGTCCCCAGGCCATCTTTTCCGAAAAGTTGGCACGGGACAGCTTGACCCAAAGCGGGCACCGAAGCTATAACAACCAAAATTGAACTTTTTGCATTTGGTTCCAAACCTTGGCTCTTCGCAGCCCATACGAAGATTCCCATCCTTATGATTGCTTCAGGAGTAATTTGATGAAGGTAGATTTCAAATATCTTCAAAACTTCTACCACGAAGCTACTCAAAGGAAACCGAAGTCCAACCTTAAAGAAGCTTCGGAATATCACGACTTCATTTTCCTCAGGAGTCGGACAAGTTTTCTCCCCTTCGTCAGCCCTTACAATAGTTAAATCCCGAAAATATCTGCCTCTCATATTGACAAGATGACTTTGTTTGATGCTTGATTTTCCAAAAACTGCATGGCTTGGTCGCCAAGGTCGATCTTCGGAATCTTCACCGCCACTTTCCACATCATAGCTGTCGCTATCACCAGTGTCTTCAGACAAACCCTCTAAAATCTCCCTAGTAATCTTCTCTATATTTGTCTTTGCTATTGATTCAAGGAAGCCGAGATTCATCTCTTCAGAAAGGCTTAGCTTCGAATCAGCGACAGTTTTCTTGTCTTCAGACATCTTCGAAAACGCGAGGAAGGTACTCTCAAAGACGAAGCTTAAAAATGTAGAAAGCCAGACAAGCGTTGGTGGGCAAAGAGCTAAAAATTAGGAAGACAGGAGCCAGCGGCAAGAGAGCGTGCCAAATGAGCTGGCGATGCCTTCTTATTTATACGCC
Organism: Zea luxurians; assembly: GCA_029449295.1. Lineage (NCBI taxonomy): Eukaryota > Viridiplantae > Streptophyta > Magnoliopsida > Poales > Poaceae > Zea > Zea luxurians. Next base: position 545,684 of record JAOPSE010000108.1, on the reverse strand, counting down.
CAGTACATCGCAAGTGCCAGGGCCCCACTTGTCATTCATTGTTGCTATTCTAGCAAAGGGAAGGTGTTTTTTTGGACCTTCGGCTTAAGGCCTTCGTCCATATCGCAATTTGAATTTGTTATTTCAACAAATTAATATTGCGAGGGGCTACTGTTGGGGGCCTTCGGCTTCCGAAGGTCCTCAAAAACATGATTTAACAATGTTTCTAGAGTATAATACATGAACAGGTACCTTCGGGCTCGGATCAGAACCACAGTGTGAAGAAGCACAAAGAATACGAAGGCGCAGAGCCGAAGCTATGTGAAGGAGAGCTTCGGCATGATAGCAGAAAAAGAAACCAACTTAAAAAGGAAAAGTCTATTCAGACCTCGATGGATTACTATAGAGCCATTAGCATATGTAAAGGGCATGGGTGTAATTCTACATGGGCTGCGTCCCGTGCCTATAAATAGATGAACAATGCTTCCGTACTGTTCACGCTGACTTGGCATTTGCTTTTGCGTCACGCTTGTAATTTTACCTTCTTTCAAGCCGAAGGTACATTTGTAATTTGATATCATTTCTATTTTTCATAATAATAAAATAGAAATGAGTTAATAATAATACATGAGTATTTATGTTATTTTATATTTCATATGATTCCTTCTTCATCATTATATGTTATGCTGCTGGAGGTATGTTCTTCGTAACCTTCGTCCGAAGATCATTATATCCTAAGGGAAATAATGCTTCGAAGGACGAAGGACTTTAACGTTTAACATTTTCTGTGTTGCCTTGTTCTTAATTCATAGCATTTGAGAACAAGTCCCCAACAATAACTTTTCCCACCTAAGAGATCAATTTTTGCAATAGGAGGGCACGTCTTTGCTGTCAAGAGGGTTTTGATAAAAAGATGAGTTTAAAATCTTAAAACTTTTTAAAACTCTTAGTGATGGTCGATCGAGTTGCTTTGTCCTTTAATTTCTCCCCCTTTGGCATTACCTCATTGCCTCACCAAAAATAGCAAATGAAGAGCAAAGACAATGAAATCCAAGGCAATTTGGAACAAAGTACATTGATACTGTGTATTGAGTGGAAGCTTCTTCCATTGTCCAAATCCACCTTTTCCCTTTCAATCCACCTTTGAGACTACATGAACTCAACTTAACCAAAAGCATTAGTCTCAAAGGGTCAAGTTGTAGCATATCCTCCCCTCAACATATACATCAATGCACAAGGACTTATGAAGTCCGGGGATGACATTCTGAAACTTGAGCACCTAGATAAGCAATAATATGAAATTATGCATAAGCAACACAATCAAAGGCATATAAACAATGTACGCTATAAATGAATCTAGTTTTGCGAATCTAAGACATTTAGCTCACTATGCAACTCACAAAACCTCCTCTCATCTAAAGGCTTGGTGAAGATATTGAGTAGCTGGTGGTCGGTGCTAACAAGACATATATCAATATCTCCCCTTTGCTGGTGGTCTCTCAAGAAGTGATGTCGAATGTCTATGTGCTTAGTGTGGCTATGTTAAAAGGGATTATGCACCAAGCGGATTGCACTCACATTATCACATAGGAGTGGGACTTTAGTCAGGTTGTAGCCAAAGTCCTGGAGGGTTTGCCTCATCCAAAGCAATTGCGCACAACAATAGCCTACGACAATATACTCGGCATCAGCGGTGGATAGGGAAACAAAATTTTCTTTATTTGAGCTCCAAGACACCAGGGACCTCCCTAAAAACTGACATGTCCCTAATGTGCTCTTCCTATCTACCTTGCACCCGACATAATTGGAATCCGAGTACCCAATTAGATCGAAGGTAGACCCCTTTGTATACCAGAGCCCGAAGTGAGGTGTATGAACTAAGTTTCTTAAAAACCACTTCACGTCCACAAGGAAACATTCCTTGGGGTCGGATTAAAATCTAGCACACATACAAATAGAAAGCATAATGTATGGTCTAATTGCAGATAAAGGATCATATCTATTGGGTACCTGGTAATGGGGTACCCAAACGTAAGCCCATAACCATCTTTTGGCCCATTAGCTGACCAACTCTCTGCTGAGCAATCCTGTGAGGTGGAGCGGCCAACCAACTCCTCACCGAGAAACCCAACGAGGCGAGGCAGCCGACCAACTCCCCACTGAGAAACCCTATGAGGCAGAACGACCGACCAACTTTGAATCGACCAATCCTACGAGGCGGAGGACCTGGCCTGACGTCGCTGATCCGCGATGGCTATGATAAGACACATCATCACCAACCCACATCCGGACGAGCAGCATACCGAAGGAGCACTGGGACGTCGCTATCAAACACGACTAGACACCCCCATGTATGGCCTGAGATGTACCCTCCGCTGCCCTGTGGGGTCAGTCAACCTCAGTCGTGGGGAACCTTAGCCCCAGAATCCTAATAGTGGCCCATATATCAAGGAAGACAAGACAATGTGCCATGCCAAGTTTATGCCTACATATGTGTGCTGATGATGTGGGGCTCGTGACGACTAGCGGAGCCATGCCGTGCACAACCACATCATGAGGTTGACCCACGAGACCCATCGCGCACTACTACGAAGACATCAATTGTGGACTCACTAGAGGGACATGTATGGCAGGTAGGTAGGACAATAAGCCATGTCGAGGGTACGACTACAAATGGCCCTACTGATGACATTGGGAGCTCTACCTCAACCTGGGGCAATAGAACGCCCCTTACCAATAGAGAACAAGTCTCCACTGTAAGGTCTACACTTGAAATATAAAAGGGCAAGGCCCTCCTCCTTCTCACACACAAGCACAAGTTGTAACATGCTCCAGAGCAATACTAGGATTAGCACTACACTGGACTAGGGCACAAGTCTGAACCTGTATAAACCCATTGTATCAATTACCTCTATTCGAATCTGTGTGATTCACCATTCACAGTGAGTCCGCGCTAACACCCCCACTAAGCAAAAATTCTATTGTCTGCAACACCCAGGTGTTACCTAGGGTTTCTTCTCAGTACCCAACTGGTGACTATTATCACATGTAAATCAAATTCAGCAAAAGACACCAAAATTTAGGAGCAAAGGTTTAATTAAGTCTTTTTCATATCAAGGGTCATACCTTAACACATGTCATGCACCTCAAATTGAGAAAAATGCACAAAACCTAAAATAACCCTAAGTAAGCCATTTGAGTGCAAAGGGGAAATTTGTAAAAAGATTATGAAAAACATAAAATCATGATGAGAACCCAATAACAAAGTTATAGTATATTAAATAAGCTACAAAATGTAGTAAGGAAGTTTTATCAAAGGGGTTTTGCAAAATCCCAAAATAATCCCTCAAGTAAAAACACAATGGGAAATTCAGAAAATTCAGAATCTAAATTTTGACCTCTTCATAAAGTTCAGCCGTGTTCTCTATTTCCCAAAACTCAAATCCACAAAGTCTAAATACCAAAGTAGCGCCAAATTACCTTAGGCACGTCTTGCAAAAGTTTGGAAGCAAATCTCAGCCGTTTGACATGTTTGACATGGTTTTGCCTCGGGACGCAGCAGCGAGACACTGGCAACTTGCTGACACGACAACTCACTGTACATGGCCAAAAACCGCTCGGCTCCTACACATAAACGACAAAACTTACCTTAGGGAACATATCTTACACGGCGATCATGCCCAAATTCATGAAGATATGAAGCCTATTGGCGTTATAACAGGAGCAGAAGCAATGTGCCACATGCTCGACCGAGGCTGACGCGCCGGCGCACGCCAGCCCGCGTGCCCGCGCCGGTCCATGCCAGATCGTGCACCGTGCCCACGCCTATAAAGCCATCCCGGACGCGCAACACTCCACTCCATTCTTGCCCTCGCTGTCCAGGCCCAACTCTTAGCTCCGGCGAGCTCTACGCCGCCCGCCCGAGCGACCCGAGCACAGGCCATCGCGACCAACCATTGCCATAGACACCTAGCCTCACCCGAGCCCCTGGATAGCTTCCCCGTGGTGCCGTGAAGCTTTTCCAAGCAAGAACCGAGACCATGCCTCACCGGAGCAGCGGGATCACCCTCGTCGGACCTCGCCCGCCCGCCACCGCGCATAGACCGGGCAATCAGGTGAACCATTTTTCAATTCCTTGCGCCTACGACTTCTCTGACCTCCCTTGAAGCTCCTCGACTCACTGAATTGAGCTATCCCATCGTGGTTAGGCCAAAATCCTCGCCACCGACGAGCTTCCCCGCCTACGCACGAGGTCCGACCAACTATGACCATCCCCGCCAACGACCCGTACCTCGACGTGACCGCCGTAACCTTCCCGACCTCCCTGGACACCTCACCGGAGCTATCTCGCCGCCGGTAAGCCCCGCCGCCCTTTTCTCCACCGCGGGTACTGTTCCAATAGGGGAAGGACCGCAGGTTAGATTTAGGGTTACCCCAGGGGGTTATTCGCATTGTCAGTGACACATATGAATAGTGACCCGAGGACTAGTCTGTAAGGAAAATAGGAAGTACCCGCCAGGGACCGAGTGCAAGATGCATTTTCTTTTTCCCTTTTGAATATTAAGTTAATTAAATTGCTGGAAACTTAATAAATGTATAACCTAAAAACTATTCACCCAAATTTGGTCAAACAAATTTTGCTAGATCTAATAAAATAAGAACTGTCAAACAAAAATATTGAACCCCATGTTTTCTGTACTAATTTTTAGAGTTTGAATTTAAATTAGGAAACTAACCAAACCTTATTAATACAAAGAAAAAATAGAAATATTTCTATACTGGACTGGAGAAAATTTGTATAAGTACTTACCAAGCATATACACTGTTTAAAAATAATGAACACCCCAGTATACAAGAATAAACTAGAGATATCCATTAAAGACTATTTCTGCCCAAACTTTAGAAAAATTAAAAAGGTGATAGAAAATACAGACCAGAGAATGACTATATTTTTCCTAGTTTGCCTAAGTTATATAGAACCAAGGGAAAATATATGGAACCATAGTCTAGTTGTAACACCCCAGGTGTTTACCGTCTGCTCGACAACAAGTATGGATTTAAGCACGTAATATCAGTGGATAAAATGGATGCTCAATTTTAAACATCTTCGCCTACCGCGATTTTAATATCGCATCTGTTTCGTCTATCGTGAGTTCGACATCATTTTTATCTATCCGGGCTTGTCCTAAATTTTCGTAATGTTTAGAACATAGTTGTCCCGAAAATCGGTGTGTCCGGTAATTATTTAAAATTCATCGCTCGCACGGATACGAATTTGGAAGCCCGACCCATTCAGATGATTTTTATCCCACGCAAATTAATTTGAACTCGATGACTAAAAATCTAAAATGTTCGGGGCAAAATAATTCGAATCGCGCGAAATCGTGCGCGAGATTATGGTCCAATTTATCCTTCGTCGTGCTGTTTTAGTGACGAAGACGAGTGTACATTAGTGGATCGAGCTTCGGCTAATTTCGGTCGAATCACACAGAACAAATTATCAGTGCCGAAATCAGTTTATTTCGTTCTGTCGTTTCTCACCCGGATCCAAATTCTCGTATTTTCCGTTTCGTGGTTCAGAGAAGGAAACATGTATCTGTGTTGCGTATCGACCCACTATACATCACTAAAAATCTGGATTCACAAAAATGTCTATGATTTTCGGTAAAAAAGAAGAAAGAAATAAAAAATAAGAAACTATCTTCTTCCTCCTTATCCCCGCCGCCCCTCCCCAGATTTTTCCCTCCCGCCGCTCAGCTCTGGTGAAAGAAATATCCCACCGCCAGCTACAAATTTATTCCACGCGCGCAGATTTCTTTCCCCACTCGAACTCCTCCCTCAGCCTCATCCGCTCGCAACTGCTGGCTCCGTCTCCATTCTCTCCTCTGCCGGCGCTCGCCCCTGCTTTTCCTTTCTTGTGCCGCACCTCCTCCCTTTGTCCGGCCAGAGCTCTGCTCGTCCCCAGGGCTGCCTACTCGCCGTGCCTCTGGTTCCGACCGCAGCTCGGCGCTCGGAGCTCCATCCCTAGCGTGTACTCTGCTCCCTGCACCGGAACTCCCTTGCAATGGCCACGCCCTGAAGCTCCCCTGCAGCCGTGCCCTTCCCCTCTTGCCATGGTTGCGTGCCGAGCCTGGGCTTGGACCCAGCTCGGCGCCCTCCCTGCTCGCCCCAACGAATCCCTCCACGGGTCCTTGGTCCCGGCATGGAACCCGCCCTGTCTGCACGCGCTCCGCTCCTGCGCGCCGTCAGCTCTCCAGTATTTGGCCCATGGTTTCACACCTGCTGTGCTCGTCGGGATTAGCCTCTGCGCGTCCCTGCTCCCCTGCGCGCACATGCTCCTGTCGAGCTCGGCCTTGTCCATTTCGCCGCACTCGGTCTCTAGCTCCCTATGCGCGCCGTTGCGAGCTCGTTAGCCACTGTTGCCTTGTCACAGAACCCCCAGCGTCGTCGACCTCGCTTGGCACGCGCGCTTGTCAAAAGCATGGGGTTCAATATTTTTGTTTGACAGTTCATAATTTTTAGAACCTAGCAAAATTGGTTTGACCAATTTTTGATGGATAAAACTCAAGTTATGCATTTTTGAAGTTGACTACTGTTATTTATTGAAAGGTTAATTCAAAATTGAAAGTAAAATTGATTTGCGCCGAGGCCCCTAGGTTCTTTTACTGTTCTTATTACATCTAGGTCCCTAGGGCACTATTCAATGTTGTGACTGACAATGCGAAAAACCCCCTAGGATCTACCCTAATCTAACCCGCGGTCCCTGGACTCTCGGAACAGTGACCGAGGCAGAGATTACGACGGCGAGACTCACTAGCAGCGAATTAGCTCTGGTGAAGTGGTCGACGACATTGGGGAGGTTGCACTGGTCACGCCGATGTGCGGGTCGGCATCGGGGATGGCCGAAGTTGGTCGGACCTTGTGCGCAGGCGGAGGAGCACGTTGGCGACGAGAATTCTGGCCTAATCACGGTGGCATAGCTCAATCTAGTGAGTTGGGGAGCTTCACGGGAAGTCAGGGAGGTCGTAGGCACAAGTAATTGGGAAATGGCTCACCTGGTAGCCCGTTCTACGTGCGGTGGCGGGCGACCGAAGTCCGGCGAGGGCGATCCCGCTGCTCCAGTGAGGCAAGGTTTCGGTTCTCGCTTGAAAAAGCTTCATAGCTTCATGGGGAAGCCATCCATGGGCTCGAGTGAGGCTGGGCGTCGATGGAAAGGGCTAGCCACAGCGGCCGTGCTCGTGCAGTGGTGGCGGGCGGTGGCGCTTGCCTTTCACGGCGAACTCCGGTGATCACTGGCTCGAGCAGGGCTTTGGGTGCACAAGTGAAGACAACTAAGGCCTTGGGGCACTTATAGGCGGGGGTGAGACGCAGGCGTGCGGGGCAAGATGACCGCGCACGGGGGTGCGTGTTGTCTTGGCCAGTCCGCGCTCGGCCGGTCAGGCAAGCCATCGAGCGTGTGGCAGCGCTCGGTCTAGTCATTTCCAAACGCTAATTGGCTCGTGATCCTCTCGTAACTCTCCCAAATCCCTACACACGATTTCTTCTTTGTGATTTACTCTTTGTTTCTCTTATAGCACTTGAGTGGATTAGATCTCGGAATTGCGAGATACGAGGGGGTGAAGTTCGGTCTATCGCTCAGCTAGAATCCAAGACCAAAGTCAAGCCAAATCGTGTCAAATGATTTTGTTTGATTTCAAACTTTGCCAGAGTGTGTTCAAGGTAATTTGACGTCACTTTTATATTTGGATAATGTGGATTTGAGTTTTGGAATTTAGAGAACACTGGTAAACTTTATGAAGAGGTTAAATTCAGATTTCTGAATTTTTTGAATTTCTCATTGAGTTTTCATTTGAGGGGTCATTTTGGGAATTTTGCAAAACCCCTTTGATCAAACTTCCTGACTAAATTTTGTAGCTTATTTAGCGTACTATAACTTTGTTATTTGGTCCTCATCATGATTTTATGTTTTTCATAGTCTTCTCACTAAATTTCCTTTTGGTGTTCAAATGACTTAATTATGGTAGTACTAGGGTTTTGAACATTTTTCTCCCCTGAGGTGCATGATGAGTTTATGGTATGTTTCTTGAGATGAAAATCACATGTTTGAGTTTTTGCTTTTCAATTTGGTGCCCTTTTGCTCAATTACATTCATAGGTGATAAGGTTCACAAATGTGGGTGTGGAGAGAAAAAGCCTGAGTAACACCTGGGATGTTATAGCCCTCCCCCTTAAAAGAATCTCGCCCCGAGATTCGGGTCAGAGTCCTCTAGGGGTGAGGAGAATGTTACGGCTTGCTTTCATGGTGCGGGTTTGCTTATTAAGGTTCTTTAGAAAACCTCCTCTTCGAATGTCATCTTCTTTGCAACATCAGAAGGAAGTCCTTTTTGTTCTAGTTTTATAGCTTAACGTGGTTTATGTTAAGATCATCTTTCTTATATTTGGATTCAGAGGGCAGGGGGCTGGGGTATGGTTACGTACCAATTTCCTTAGGTAGTCAATCGGGGTAGTTCGAGCGTAGAAATTCCTCTGTCTCCCAGGTAGCCTCTTCCTCCGAATGGTTGCTCCATTGGATCTTATACATTCTGATCGACCTCGCATGAGTGGATCTTTCCTTGCAATCCAGAACCTTGGAGGGGTGCTCCTGGTATGATAGATCTGACTCTATCTCCACTTCTGGTTCTGCTATGACCTCTGTTGGTAATCGGACACATTTCTTCAATTGGGATACATGGAACACATTGTGGATGGTAGACATTTTTGGAGGTAGCTTCAATTTATATGCCACGGGTCCACATGCTTATATGATTTCATAAGGTCCAATGAAGCGTGGGGCTAACTTGCCTTTGATCCCAAAGCTTTGCACTCCTTTTGTGGGTGATACTTTCAAATATACGAAATCTCCCCCTTCAAATTAGAGGGGTTTCCTTCTCTTGTCATGGTAACTATTTTGCCTGGCCTAAGCAGCTTCTAGGTTCTTCCTGATCATTTTGACTTTTCTTTCGGCTTCCGACACAAGGTCGGGCCCAAAGATTTCTCTTTCTCCTGACTGTGACTAATTGAGGGGTGTTCGACACCTTCTTCCATATAAGGTTTCGAAAGGTGCCATCTTCAGGTTGGATTGATAACTGTTGTTATAAGCAAACTCTGCCAAAGAGAGGCACTTATCCCAGTTTTTGTCGTAATCGATCGCACAAGCCCTTAACATATCTTCAAGAATCTGATTTACCCTTTCTGTCTGACCATCAGTCTGGGGGTGGTAAGCTAAACTCCTTATCAGCTTAGTTCCCAAAGACTCTTGCAATTGCTGCCAAAATCTGGCTACGAATTGGGCTCCTCAGTCATAGACAATTGTTCGGGGTAATCCGTGCAAACACCCAATTCGGTCAATGTACAACTCTGCATACTTATGAGCCTTATCGGTGGTGTGCACGGGAAGAAAATGTGCCACTTTTGTCAATCGGTCCACAATGACCCAGATTGAATCATGATGTCGAGAGGTGTTGGGCAGACCCACAATGAAATCTATGCTGATGTCATCCCATTTCCATGAAGGTATCGATAGGGGCAGCAAGGCACCAGCTAATTTTAAATGGCTTGCCTTTATCCTCTGACATGTGTCACATTCCAATACATATTGTGCTATCTGCCTTTTCATCCTAGTCCACCAATACAGGGGCTTCCGATCATGGTACATCTTGGTGCTTCCTGGGTGCATGGAGAATTTGGAGAGATGAGCCTCATCCAAGATTCTCTTCTTGAGGTATCTATTTTTAGGAACCACCAATCTATCTTCAAACCACAATATCCCCTTGCTGTCTTGGCGAAAGCACTTATACTTCTCCACTTTCTAATTAAGATTCTCTTTGATGATTTGCACTCCCTTGTCACCTAGTTAGGCCATAATAATCTGGTCTAACAAGGTTGGCTTGGCGGAGATGTAAGACAAGGTACCAGAAGGAATCGCCTCGATCCTCATCTTACTCAACTCATCACACAGGGTGTTGATGCGAGAATCCATCACCATACAATTGCATTGTGACTTTTGACTTAAGGCATCTGCAACCACATTGGCCTTCCCCGGGTGGTAGTGCACTTCCAAGTCGTAGTCCTTGATTAGTTCTAGCCATCTTCTCTGCCTCATGTTGAGATCAACCTAAGTAAAGATGTACTTGAGGCTCTTGTGATCTATATGGATGTTGCAGTGGGTTCCCATCAAGTAGTGCCTCCACATTTTCAATGCATGAACCACAGCTGCCAACTCTAAGTCATGAGTAGGATAATTTTGCTCATGAGGCCTGAGTACTCTTGATGCGTAGGCAATGATTCGGTTGTCTTGCATCAAAACACAACCTAGTCCAGTGCCAGAGGCATCACAATACACATCAAACGGCTTGTTGTTGTCAGGCTACGCTAACACAGGTGCTGTGGTCAGATGTTGCCTCAAAGTGTGGAAGGTCTCTTCACATTTCTGACCCCATTCAAATTTTTCTCCCTTCTTCAACAATTCTATCATGGGCTTAGAGATTCAAGAGAAATCTGGAATGAATCGCCGATAATACCCATCCAATCCCAGAAAACTCCGAATCTAACGAACAGATGTTGGCGGCTTCCAATGCATCACCTCTTGCACCTTATCTGGATCAACAGCTATTCCTCCCTCAGAGATAGTGTGGCCCAAGAATTTAATCTCCTTTAGCCAAAAATCACACTTGGACAAATTGGCATAAAGACGGTGCTCCCTCAGACGTTGGAGTACTGTGCACAAGTGTTTAGCGTGCTCTACCTCATTCTTCGAGTACACCAGAATATCATCAATGAAGACCACCTTGAATTTGTCCAATTCAGGCATGAAGACTGAATTCATCAGATACATAAAGTATGCTAGCGCATTTGTTAGCCCGAAAGACATCACCAGATATTCATACAACCCATATCTGGTTGAGAAGGTAGTCTTTGGAATATCACTTGCTCGTATCTTGATCTGATGATAGCCGGAGCGAAGGTCTATTTTGGAAAACACTTCAGCTCTGACCAATTGGTCAAAAAGAACATCAATACGAGGCAAAGGATACTTGTTTCTGATAGTCACCGCATTGAGTGGGCGATAATCTATGCATAATCTGATGCTTTCATCATTCTTCTTCACGAACAAGGCCGGACATCCCCAAGGTGAAGTACTTGGGCGGATGAAACCCTTGTCCAACAATTCTTGCAGCTGTTTTTCAATTCTGCTAGCTCGGCGGGTGGCATCTGGTAGGGCCTCTTGGAAGTAGGTGCCGTTCCCAGTTGCAACTCAATAGCAAATTCGATACCCCGATCTAGCAGCATTCCTAGCAACTCATCAGCAAAAACATCTGCATAATCACAGACCACTGGAATTTTCTTCAAGGGTAGCTCTATCATAGAAAAAGCACATGATCGAGTGGTATCTTGGCTGGGCAGATATAAGGTGAACTCTCCTGTGAGAGACCGGTATGCACGCCCTGGGTTAGTAGCACCTCGCCTAGCCAAGGGGGCCGTGTTCACTTATAAGGGCGGGCCTCCCTCCTCTCTCAGCCTAGGTTTTGAGAGCGAGGTGCCCGTCTGAATAGGCTGCGTGCGAGCGCATGAACGCCCAACGCTGGTGATGGTGGGCTTTGGCGGACTGGCCCAGTGGGTGCGTTACAAATGGTATCGGAGCCTACATTGCCGCTGCTGCCTGGGAGAGCTTTGGGCCTCTTAGGGGGGTGGGATGTGAGAGACCGGTATGCACGCCCTGGGTTAGTACCACCTCGCCTAGCCAAGGGGGCCGTGTTGCACTTATAAGGGCGGGCCTCCCTCCTCTCTCAGCCTAGGTTTTGAGAGCGAGGAGCCCGTCTGAATAGGCTGCGCGCGAGCGCATGAACGCCCGACGCTGGTGATGGTGGGCTTTGGCGGACTGGCCCAGTGGGTGCGTTACAAATGGTATCGGAGCCTACATTGTCGCTGCTGCCTGGGAGAGCTTTGGGCCTCTTAGGGGGGTGGGATGTGAGAGACCGGTATGCACGCCCTAGGTTAGTACCACCTCGCCTAGCCAAGGGGGCCATGTTGCACTTATAAGGGTGGGCCTCCCTCCTCTCTCAGCCTAGGTTTTGAGAGCAAGGTGCCCGTCTGAATAGGCTACGCGCGAGCGCATGAACGCCTGACGCTGGTGATGGTGGGCTTTGGCGGACTGGCCCAGTGGGTGCGTTACATCTCCATAGGTGGGGGAATGGACTTCAACGATGCGGTTGGCGACATCTAGCACTACTTGGTGCTGGGTCATCCAGTTAGTTCCCAAAATAATATCCATGTTATCCAACCCCAAAATGAGGAGGGTGGTTTTAACAATTTTGCTTCCCAACTGAATAGGCACATTTCGATTTAATTGGTTGGTCGCTATCTTGCCTCCTGGCGTTGCTATCATGAAAGGCCCTTGGGTATGATAGAAAGGCAGTTGGCATTTAACATTGAACTTCTGGCTAATGAAGCTATGTGATGCACCAGAGTCAAATAGAACCAATGCAGGTTGATTAAAAACGGAAAAAGTACTAGCAATGATGGGCGCTCCTTAAGGTAGCTCCTCTAGAGTAGTGAAGTTGAGCTTCCCTTACCTGACTTGCACTTTCTGCTTCCTTCCTCTGTCTTGGTTGGGTGCTAGCATCTACCTTGGCTAATTCCGTGGGCAATTCTTGGCATAATGGCCTGTATTACCACACGTGAAGCATTTGTTTCCATTCCCTCGGCAGAACTTCTGCTGCTGCCGCTGAGGTTGATTGTTCCTTGGAGTGGGAGTGGGGAAATGGTTGGGTGCTTGCTGCTGCTGCGGCGGCCTAATGACCCATCTTCCTACCTGCTGCTGGAATCCCCTACTCTAATTGTTGGAGACAATTCGTAACCTCTGTGGTGGAGCTGAAGTTGTTGACATTGGTGCCTTCCTCTTCTTTTTTGCCTGGTGAGCTACAATACAGTCTTCCTGTGATATGGCAAGGTTGACCAGTTCATTGAAGCTGTCAGCATGAATAGTGTTGAGGCGCTCACGAAGCTTAGTGTTAAGTCCTATGCGGAAACGGTCTCTCTTCTTTTCGTCTGAATCTGCATGATAACCCGCATACTAACACAGGTCGTTGAAGGCCAATGCAATACAATGTGGGTTCCCTGAGTCAATGCCAAGAACTCATTGAGCTTGCGATCCAGAATCCCTGCTGGAATATGGTGTCCCCTGAAAGCTGTCTTGAACTCTTCCCATGTCACCACGTGGTCAGCGGTCAACATGGAGGGGAAATGGTCCCACCATGTCGTAGCAGGTCCACGAAGCTGCTGCGCGGCAAAGCGGGTCTTTGCGTCGTCAGGGCAATCTCCTGTGAGGAGTGGGAACTTTGACTCCACAACCCTTAGCCACACATCGACGTCCAGTGGGTCCTCTGCCTTGGTGAACAAGGGTGGTTGCATGCTCAAGAACACCTGGTATGTTGCCGCGGCCGGAGGACAGTGCTGCTAGCCTCCACCATACTGTTGAGGGTGGGGCTGGCGCTGCACCAGCTGTCGCAGAATCTCATTCTGCTGAGCCATTAGCTCCTGCATTGTGGGAGCTGGAGGAGGTGGCGAGGGAATCTGCTCGTTCTGCCTGCGATGCTGCCTAGCTGCCATTTGAAAACATAAATTTTCGCTATTGTTACCTCGATTCATGATTCCGAGCAATATTCTTTATATAATATGGAGAAATGACATAACATAATATTGAACCAAATAAGGATAACATGACTACATTCATTTCGTTGCTCATAAAAGTTTTCCCTAGGTTACAACATTTTAGGGGAAATCACCCATAAGCCTAGTCCAAAATCCGATACCAAACTAAGCTCGCGTGGGTTCTTGTCTTCCTAATATTGTCAAACTAACCTGTCACCCTGAGTGTTAGAGGCAACACTGGATGCGGGTGAAGGGGGCATTCCGGAGAGAGTCGCATTCGGACCTAGAGCTAGCTCTAATTCCTCGGGATCCTCCTCTCCCTCGCTTCCTGCCTCATTTGCCTCCATGTCCTGGTGGTGCATCCCAGGTGGTCATTGGCTTCCTCAAGTTCCTCCTGCACATCATGGAGATGGATTTCTAGGATATTGATAGTGTTATCCTTGATTTCCACCTGCTGCTCTAAGGTCGCGAGGCGCTCGCTCAATTGTTCCACCTGTAGGTCTTTTTCCACGAATTCCGAAGACAAGTCGACCACGAAGTCCACTCGACTGTCGACAGTGATCTTAGTAGTCTGAGCAAGATCAGTGAGGTGTGCTATGGCATCGCTCTATAGGGCATGTAGGCGATACAATGTGCTCATACACTGAACAATGATCCTCCCAACTTGGTCGGGATGCATAGCCCACACGTCCTTCATGTGGCTCACTCTGTTGCACCACATGGGGTCATCCCTCTTCTTGGCGGGGAAGAGTCCTAGTGGGTGCATCATCATCTCCAAGGGATGATACCCGCAGAAGGTTGTCAGGGTTTTAGCGCTGCGGCCTCAGTGGTGTCATCCGCCCTGAACCCGACAATCTTGGAGTCAAGGGAACGCCAATCCGGCTGTAGAGGGTGAGACTCTAGGGTCAGCCAAACCCTGCAACGTGGCACCCGAAGCTCCTCGTATAGCTGCACCGTATACAGAGGGGGTGTAGGGTAAACGGTGGAGCAAGACACCTCCCACAAGATGGAGGGAAAACCCTCGTGAGAAAGGTAGTCAAAACTGAAACGAGTGTCTCCTCCATTGATAGGGGTGGGTGAAGCCATCTGTGAAAGAGGGTTAGATGTAAGTGTCATGGTAGTGGAAAGAAAAATATATGTGCCCGAGTTGTTGAAAGGAGGTGGGTTAAATTATATACATCTACTCATTTTGTTATTCATTATTAACCCCGTTTGTTACATTCATACTTAGATGCATTTTTCCTTAGCTTCTTAATTTATGATGCATGCATGCTGGAAAGAACGTCTTCCCACTGATCAGAGGGGTGCTTCTAGGGCATCCCTACTATTCTAAGATTGGCCTATAGGGCTGTAACACCCACTTTGTAAGTTGTTAGAAATAATATCAATAGAGAAACAATTTCTCCTTATGTGGGTTTACCCCTTATGCATCATCCCATGTGAACACCATATTCAAAGGCAAATAACTAATAAAAGAATATATGCCATTAAAATTATGCATCATGCTGGATATTATTTTTGTGGTATGCATTTCGTGACAATATAAAAAAATAATAAAGAGACAAGAAATGTATTAATTCAAAAAGGAAATCTATAAATCCAAAATAGATTCTAGAATTTAGAAAAGAAAAGAAAATAAATATTATGTGGATAAAAATAAGTAAATAAAAATATATTGTTCCTCCACTAGAAGCTTGAATTTGTACACTTGACACAATGTTGAAATTCGTATTCAGAATTCAAATTTGAATGCTAAAAACAAAAAGGGGGAAAAGAAACCAGAAAAGAATAAAGGAAAAAGAGAAATCGTGCTCGTGGGCCGCTCCTGCTCCATTTCAGCCCATTTGGCTTCTGTCCCCGCGCAGCCCAATTCCCATCCCGCGCCCTCTCACCCTGCCGCTGGCGCGTGGGCCCGCTTCGCCAGACTTGCGCCCGTCTCCGCTTAGTGCACCGCGCCGACATGTGGAGCCCACTTGTTTGTTGCTCAATCGCACCCTCGTTAAGACCCGGCCTTACACGGTGATCGCGGGCCCACAGGACAGACTCTCAGACGCGCGACTCCGTCCTCCCCGCGTGACGGCCACCTCCGTGCATGCCGCGCACCATCTGAAGGCTTCGGGATTTCAGTTGTGGTCCACCTTGACCTAGGGATAAGACCCCCCTGAACGCCCCGCGGATCTTCCTGCCTTCTCCCTGCATAGAAACCACACGCCGCCACCCGCCATGGAAGCCTGGAGTTCCGCCGTCGCTGCCTAGGGCCGTAGGCATCACCCGAGCAACGGGAAGAGGTCCAGGGTCTTCAGTGGACACCGTTGATGCTCACTTAGCACCAGGTGCGACAACTGATCGACTACACCATTGGCGATTGCTCGCCATCGTAGGGCACTGCCGCGAAATCCGTTGTGCACCGTGGCCAGCGCCGTCGAGTCAACAATTCACGGTAATAAACCTACCCCCACTTTCCTTAAGCCTTCTGCATTGAGTAGCTGAGTTTAATTAGGAAACGGGTGTGTGAGCGTGGGGTTTAGCCTTGCCGGCCATGGTGCACCGCCGTGGGGGAGCTTCGCTCCGCCGTGCGTGGGTGCCCTGTTGGGGCAGAAGACGTGCACCGTCGGATCCGCGCGAACGGTGGTGATTAGTCCGCGCGTACCCCTTCATGATGGTCGATCTGGAGCGTCCAAATCAGATCGAGCAGGCAGTGTGGGTTATGTAGTGTTTAAAAATCTGTGCCATAGATTCCTAATCCGAAGGCTTCGATCCGATACCGTTTCAGGGGGGACCAGTTCTAATCTGGAGCGCACATTTTAGATCCAACGGCCCAGGGCGTGCGATACCCCTTCGCTGGGTCGTTTTATACATGTGCCCCTCAGTTTTTAGAGATTTAACCCGCCGTCCACTGCGCATTAGTCCTGTGTCTCAGTATTTTTAGCGCGGAGGCCCCTGACGTTTCTGGTAATTGAGGCCCAGTCGAGAGATCGTTTAAATTAAATAAATGAAGTAGAAAATAGATTTTTAAAAGGAAAATAATTGCTAGAACTTCAATAATTCATAGAAAATCCATTTTTAGTCCAAATTAGTCCATTCCACTTTCTAAAATTTTATAATTTTATTCTCTATCACTTAGAACCTCTGTTTTGTCATGACAACAGTAAGAAAATTTATTTCTCACTTAATCCTATTTAAAACAAATGAAACCTTTGAAAATTCATAACTTAAAATCTATAACTCCAAAAATTATAATTCCTGTTCCTAGGATTTTATTTTTATGTGTAGATTATTACTGTGTATTTTGTGTACATGTTTGGTGTGATGTTAATTTTCTCTATACACTGTGCTTGTTTGTATTGGGGCGAGTAGAAGAGACCGTGACTGAGGATCCTGGTGAGCAGCAGGTTGAAGTAGCTGAGCAGGAGCTCATTGAAGGCAAGTTGTGCCCTTGACCACTTTTTACCCAATAATGTTCTTTAATATCATTTATCCATGCATAGGTTAATTTTGATGGGACCCAATAGGTCACCCTAGATTGTTTATCTCATTACCTTGTTTACCCCTGAATCATTTGGGTAGTTTGCTATTGCTTTACATGGTTTTGGGATAATCATTTACTACATCTATGTTCCAATTCTTTTTGTTACTCTATTTATGTTCATGTTGAGATCATTAATGTTAATTGGAACATAGAGCTTAACTTGAGAACCACGTGCCACCACAAGGGTTTAATGGGACGCCCTTGGCTGACTAATTAGGAAAGCTAGTGGAAGACTACCTTACCCGAAAGGGGCAAGGGCAGTAGGGGAGTTGCATGCAAGGAGGTTCTCGGGTTGATTTTGCTGCGATGGCGGTCAAACGGGGGATTCTTGCAAGTGCTCTTCCCATAAACTGTAGCGGGTTTTCGGAAGCTAGTGGAACTTTGTAAAGGCCTCGTAGTGTTGCCCTGTCGCGCTTCCTAGGTAGAGGTGTATGGGAGTCGCGACCCCTTGGCAGATGGGTAACATGACTTGTGAGTAAAGGGTACAACCTCTGCAGAGTGTAAAACTGGTATACTAGCCGAGCTCACGGTCATGAGCGGCTCAGGACTCTCTGATGTTTAAATTATGGAACTTAAATTCAATTTTGTCATTTACATTGCATGGGTTTATTATTAATTTTGTTCTATTACTTTATTTAAGGTTTGATATTTACTTACACTTAGTAACTGCTAATAAAATTTTGACTAACTACTTAAAAGCAATGCTCAGCTTTAACCCCTATCATTGATTAGCCTTACACCTCACATGAACTCACACCTTTGTGAGTTTATGTCCACTGGTTCCCCACAACTTGTTGAGCTATGATCATGTGTGAGCTCACCCTTGCTGTCTCACACCCCCCCCACAGGAGAAGAGCAGGTGGTTCAGGAGGAGCCACAAGGCGAGGAGTATGATCTGATCTAGGTGGCGTTTCTCAGTCGACATTGGCGCCGGCGATCCTTAGTTCGTTTTATATTTATTTTTTATTTTGTAATAAGTCTTCCGCTATGTAATAATACTCTGATGTTTTACGACATTTATCTCTATACACTCTGTTATTATATATGTTGTCTTCTTGACGCATGTATGAGATGCACCTGGCTTTGTTCCTTAAAGCCGGGTGTGACAAGGGCCTACTTATATAGCAACCTATTTTTTCCACTATTCCTAAGGCCTTTCGTCCTAGGTCTAGCGTTCTAGTCCTGACGATCCAACACTAGCTTTTAAGCAAAGTTTTATTTTTGAAAAGTTGGCATTCATGACTTATTGATTCCTCTGTAATGGTATTCGCTCCGATAATAGCTGTGGCAGAACCGCCCGAATTATTCCAGCTTAAGTGCCCAAGTCCCACTTTAGAGGCAACGACACACTTAAATCAGAATAAGTCGTTGATTCCTCGGATCTGGTCCAATAAAGCCACTTACCAAGGATCGAATACCACTAGCTCACTCGAAGGTGAGGCATAGAGAAAATACAATAATCATGAAGCCACAAATTAAAGTACTGGAGTTATTACATAGGTCAGAGTTTTAACAAAAGATAACAAGTTCATAATTAAAATGCAGTGGATAATCGATAATATCGAATACTGAGGAATAGGCAACGTCTAGCCCACTACTCCTCCTGGTCCTCTCCTATCGAGGCAGCATCCCACTCGCTCGTCCAACCCGGTGGCAGGGTGGAAGGCTAAGTCACACCATCAACCATATCCTGTAGCGTACCTAAAAAAATATGCCACAAGCAAGGCTAAGTATACTAATACTCAGCTAGACTTACCCGGTGTGAGGAGTCTACTCCTCTACCTCTAGACCATGTAGTTGTTTGGCTGAGGGGTTTGGTTTGCCAAAAGCACTAGCTGAGTCTAAAAACAATTTTAGCTTTTCCAGTTCTAGCATATTTAATTTAGCTTGGTTTGCTCTTTTCTAAGCATACATAGTAACAATCATTTAATACAATCAACATGTTATCTCAAGTAAAACCTCATTTCTCTTTTTACTCAATGCAGTACAAGGGGTCAAGCAGTCTCATTAGCTATGAGAAGCAGACGATTCGAATCGAGTTTTTAACCTTGCAAGGTAAACCTAAACACACGACATGTTAGGGCACTCCGGCCCCACACATGTCAACCATCCCCATCGATTCCCTGGCAACAGAACAGGGCTCACGGCCTTGTCGTACAATGCTCCAATTGTCCCCGGCTGCCGCCATGCAATGGCCACACTTTTCCCACCGTAGCTAGCATGGGAGAACTCGTCTCGGGTCTAGTGAGGAGTAAAGTCTGCGGGCAGGTTCACTCAGGTACTAGGTTTATCGGTTACCATATTTCCTGACATGTGTCTAGTACGTTCAAACACTTGACTCAGGTATCCACACATTAATCCTTAATTCTATTTCCGTCTCATAGACAAGGCATTCACCCTGGATCTAAGTTTATGGACCATCATAGATCCCATTATCAAGATGAATACAATCAATGCCTGACCTCGCGCGAGTGCTAGAAAAATCACTCGACTTCTACCGAGATCCCTAATTAGCAAAGCAGCTACTCGACCTAGCATACTAGTATCCATCTCAAAAAGGAATCCTAAGTTCATGCAACTAAGGGTTTCAAGCAACTCCTACACTTAAGTGCACATTACAAACCTACAGACATTAAGTGTAGTAAAGTAGCATATATAAACGGTTATGCATAAAACTGGGGCTTTCCTTCAAAAACTGAGGCTGCGGGGAGATCCTCGGTCGCAGGCTCTGGAGCTGGCTCCTGGACTTCCTCTTGGGCAGCTCCTTGCTCGGGAATGAGCACGTACTCTCCGTCAGCGAGGTTGCAATCTAAATGAATGCAATGAATAAGAGATATGTATGCTATGGTATGTAATTTAGTAATGATAATGCAAGGTTAAATGATTAAGTTAGTGATATAAAACCAAACCCTTCTATTGGAGGTTAGTTGGCATACTTGATCATTTTAGAATCAGGAATGGTCAAGTTTAAGTGGTCAGATTATTTTGGTATTCCACTGACTTTTTGTGTCTTAGTGAAAAGTTTATCAAGATCCTTGCTGAAATCATTATGGGTAAGATTTATCACTTTTACTAATTCTCTCATTTCCCCTTTTTTTCTTTTTTTCCATTTATGCTTTTAGAGTAGGGTTGAACTACAGCACTAATTCAAAATTTAAAAAATTCTGTAAAAATTACAGTGGCATCTCACTGGTGTACATATTTCATTCTCAAAAACGGAGGCCTAGAATGGGACTGGTTCTCTCTGCACAAAAATATTAAAATTTAGGGCAGAGGGGGTGTTTTGAACTACAACTCTCCTCTAGCAGTGGTCTTTTTCCTAATGTTTATTTTTTCTGGTATTTAGGTGCAATAATATGACCTTGTGCCAAAATTTAGCTAAAGATACCTACTGGTTATTTTATGGGGATTTTTCAAAGTTTTAGGGCTTAGTGGTGCTTTCTACTTCTACTATATTTGAAAAATGTCAAACAACAGATTTCCTAATTTTCCTATCTCCTTCTTTGTGCAAGAGCAATCATTCTTGAAGTTGGTTAATTTTGCTCATAGGGAAGGGGTGGTAAAATTTCTTGGAATATGGTCTTTTTCATCAGGTAGGGAGTGAGGTGTATTACATCATATTTTTATCTTAGTTTCATATTTTTCTCTGGTAGTTTATATCATAAGTATTTAGGTAAAAATTGGGTTGCTCACTGTTTCACATTTTTTAATCTTTCTTTTGATTTATTTTAAGTATTGGCCAAATTCAAGTTCTATTTGTTTAACTCACTTACTGTGATGGTTTGGGGTGTTTACCATTTTTGCAGTGGTATACTAGTGGTTAGAGATCTACTAATTTTTTTGCCATTAGTGCATGTGTCCAACTATTTTTAACTATGACCTTTGTTGACTTCTTAATGCCTAAATAAAATTATATTCTTAGATTACACTAGACTAGGGTTCCATATATTTTTCATATGATCTATATCACTTAGGCATACTAGGAAAAATATGGTCACTCCCTGGTTTCTATTTTCTATCCCCTTTTATATTTTTCTAAAGTTTGGGCAGAAATAGTCTTTAATGGATATCTCTGGTTTATTCTTGTATACTGGGGTGTTCATTATTTTTAAACAGTGTATATACTGGGTGAGTATCTCCACAATTTTTCTCAAGTCCAGTATAGAAGTATTTCTATTTTTCTCTGCATTAATAAGGTTTGGGTAGTTTTCTAATTTAATTCAAAACTCTAAAAATTAGTACAGAAAACATGGGGCTCAATATTTTTGTTCGACAGTTCATAATTTTCAGAACCTAGCAAAATTGGTTTGACCAATCTTTGATGGATAAAACTCAAGTTATGCATTTTTGAAGTTGACTGTTGTTATTAATTGAAAGGTTAATTCAAAATTGAATGGAAAACTGATTTGCGCCGAGGCCCCTGGGTTCTTTTACTGTTCTTATTACATCTAGGTTAATTCAGATTGATTCAGATTGAGCATTGAATTTTGCCTCGTCTTTCTTCACTCTGTCCACTAAGGAAAGCAAAATTTTGTCTTTCTCTGCAGCTTCGTTCCTCAGTCTGATATCCTCTGACCGAAGGTTGCTAAGGGCTATTTGGCAACTTTCATCCTCAGCATTTTTCTGCGCCCACAAAGCATTGCTAAGAATTAAGCCCTGCAAAAAGAAGGGAGACAAAGGATTAGCACGAGAATAAAAGACAAAAGATAATCTATTTATAAGTCCATAACTTCCATACCTTCAGACCATTGTACGCAAGGCTGTCTGCGAGGTCATCCTTTGACATGGCAGAAAGGCCAACTTCAAGCTTCGGAAATCCCATGTTTTTTGCCATTTCCCGGCAGACAGATATTTCCTTGTTGTCCGGGAGACAGTATAGAAAATCATCTTCATTGGTGCCATTGTACACCAGGGCCCCCTTCGGGTACTTCAGCTCCTAGGTGTAGTGTTTGGCTTCCACGATTTCTTCTTCAGATAACCTTTTTCCCGAAGCATGTCGAATAATAAAGTCAGGATCTTCAGAAGGTGCTTTGGGAATAGGAGATTTGACTTTTTCAGGCACGTCTTTCTTCTCCAGAGCCAACCCAGCATCTGAAGATCCTTGTTCAGTTCTCTGCTCAGTTCCTGCAGGCCCTGCTTCAGTAGGCACCGAGGGCCCAGCTTCGGTTTCAACGCGAACTATAGCGGCTTCGGCAGTCTCTTTAACAGGGGCAGGAGTCAATGCCCTTGTCGTTTCCAAGACGGCGTCCAGCACGCTAGCCATTCCCCTCCTCTTGGGAGTTACTACAGGAGCCTTTAATACCTTCGGCAATTCTGGCTCCGCCGGCAGGCTCAAGATTTTTGGCAGCCCTACTGTTTCTCCTAGCTCTGACTCTTTGGCCGCCTTTCCTTTGGCTTCGGCACCATATTTTGATGTTTCGACTGACCCGGCTGCAGGAACCTTCGGTAATTCAGCCAATTCTTCCCTGGGGACGGCAGGAGCAGGTTGTTCTGCCTTAGTAGTGGAAGATGTCCCTTCACCAAGCTTCAACACTGTGGCCGTTTCAATGTATCTAGGCCGATCTTTTTGCCCTTCAGCACAACAAAAATGGCCGAAGTAGCTGATTTTCTTTTCTTTCCCTGCTTTCGCGAGGGATAGCTATAATCAGGGTATACGAAACCAATGACGTCAAAAACTCTATTCAACCTTTTCTTGCCTCGACCTTCGAAGGCCAAGGTCATTGCATCATCTTCAGCCCTTGTATAGGCGCCAAGCAATTTGTCACTGGTTGCCTCAATACTGCTCAACCATTCATCATTTGGCTCATCAAACTGGTCTCTATATCTGAAGGTGTATTTCAAGTAAACCAAAGCACCTTGACTGGACCCGACAGCAGCTTCCTTCGGCATCTCCCATTCATTCACGAGCGGCCATACTCTGTAGGCAATGTGCTCTTGAACCAATTATCTTGTGCCAATAAAAGTACACACATTGTTGAAGCTTCTCTGGCATGCTTCTATATCATTCCCAAGCTGGCCTCCTAATGCCGAAGCGAGACCAAATGGGGCGTTGAATAATCCCTTTTATATCTTCCCTCTCAACTAAGTTATTCTTCATGTAAAACCACTCTTCCATCCAGGCTCCTGGCCACCTTTTCCGAAATGTTGGAACTGGATAACTTACATCAGAGTGAGGTATGAAGCCATAACAACCAAAGTTGTTGTGATACTGCTCCTTGCCAGCAGCCTTCGTTTCATACAGTAGCTCGTGCATATTGCAGAAGCATTTTGCGCTTGGCTCTGGCCCTTGGCTTCTCATGGCCCAAACAAAAACCCCCATCCTGATAATGGCTTCAGGGGTAATCTAATGAAGTAAAATTTCGAAGGACTTCGGCACTTCAACCAGGAATTTGCTTAACGGGAACCGAAGCCCTGCCTTCATGAAGCTCCTATAAACAACCACTTCATCTTCTTCGGGAGCAGGGGAGGCACTATCCCCTCCAGCTCTCACAATGGAAATATCTCGGAAATATCTCCCTTTCATAGCATCAATTTGACTCTGCTTAATGGATGATTTTCCGAAGATGGTGTGACTTGGTCGCCAGGGCCGATTTTCAGCATCTTCGTCTTCACTTTCCACATCAAAGCTTCCACTATCGTCAGAATCTTCAGATAAATCTGCTAGCATTTCGTTTGTAATCTTCTCTGTGTTTGTCTTTTCCATAGCTTCGTAAAACCCAGCTAGAGTAGGGTCCACAACCTTCTTCTCCTTAGACATCTTCTTCCCTTCAGGCATCTAATGAGCACTTATGTAAATGACAAAGCTCACAAATCAAGCGAAATCTGACAGCAAGAAATTTCAAGCTTGAAACAATAGCACAAGCAATTGAAAGGCGCAACAAATGCTATCGCTACGGGCTCCTATTTATATGCCCAACATATTGCAACTGGGCGGGCCCTACATGTCATTGACTTTCGCTATTCTAGCGAAGGGAAGGTGTTTTTCGGACCTTCGGCCTTCGTTCACGTCACAGTCTGAATTTGTCAAATGCAAAAACAAATTAATACTATGAGGGGCTACTGTTGGGGGCCTTCCTCTTCCGAAGGTACTCAAAAACATAACTAACATGTTTTCCAGTATAATAAACTGTTTCAGGAAGCTTCGACTTTAAGATGAAGGTGTGCGTGGTATGAAGGTGCGGTTTGGACAAAGGACAAGCTAGCTCTGAAGATGTGGCTGAAGGAGCTTCGGCTCAGCACATTAACGATGGTGAAAGGAGAAACCGACTTAAGGGGGAAAAGACTGCCTAGTCCTCGACAGTTTGCCTTATGGTTAACAGTGAATGTCAAGGACATGAATGTAATTGCATCCAGGCTACGTCCTGTGCCTATAAATAGATGAACAGTAACACCATACTGTTCACGCTGACTTGTAATCACTCTTGCGTCACCTTCACTTTTTTACCTTCTGTCAAGCTGAAGGTACGAATGTGTTATAAATATTGTTGATATTTATTCATGTTTATAAGAATAAGAATATAAATAATTTATAGACTTGAGATGATTGTTTATGTTCTTTTCATGTTTCATATGTCTTCATTTATATTTTTACCCACTAAAATAATGAAGGTATGCCCTTCTTGACCTTCGTCTAAAGAACATTATATCCCAGGGGAAATAATGCTTCGAAGGATGAAGGTCTTTAATCGTTAACAATTGTGTTGCTTTGTTCTTGATGTATAGCATCCAAGAACAAGGGTCAACACTTACAATATTACTTGTGTTAAAA
Source organism: Zea luxurians (assembly GCA_029449295.1). Classification (NCBI taxonomy): domain Eukaryota; kingdom Viridiplantae; phylum Streptophyta; class Magnoliopsida; order Poales; family Poaceae; genus Zea; species Zea luxurians. The sequence goes on along the minus strand of JAOPSE010000108.1, from coordinate 520,720 downwards.
TTTGACAGCCATAAGCCTGATCGTTTAGAAGTTATGCTTTTCACAAGTTCAGTAACTGAATCTATCCAATTTATGTACAGATTTCAGAGATTGCATTGTTTGCTTAACTCCAGTTTAGAATCAGTCCTTGTCGTAGTTGTGTTAAATGTTCATGACCATAGGCCTGGCAGTTTAAGAGTTATGAATTTTACAAAATGGTTACTGTGTTCTGTCCACTATTAGGACAGATTTCGAAAACTGTATTGTTTGGGTTGATTAAAATTGGAACCACTTCTTGGTGATTATAAAAGTTATGTAGTTATTTTGCTAAGCTTTCCAAAAAGTATTGGATCACTCTTTTTGGTGGTCTGAAGATTAAGTTATAGGCATTTGAAGTGTGAAGTCTGAATTTGTCTAAATCTGGACAGCAAAGCCTTCTAGTGTCTTTTATCCTTAATTGCATATTGAATCACCTTGAGATATTTATAAATGTTCTGTTGGAAATTTCATTATATTTCTATAAAATCTGGGATCACCTGATTTGGGTGCATGAATCTCTAGTTAAGGAATTTTGAATTCGCAAGTCTGTATCTGAACAAATCTGGACAGAGTTGTCGTGTTAGCACTTTTTGACCTTGCTAAGTGTTGAATCATGTGGAGGTAAAAATACCAAAGATGTAGAGCACTTTTTAAGCTTTCCAGAAAGTTCTAGTTTGCTATTTTTGGATTCAAATCTAAAGAGTTATGATTAAAACAAGTGACTATTGTGCTGCTGTCCAAAAATCTGCATGTGCACATTTGATTGTTTAGTTCACCCTTTTAGCTAAAAATGTTTGGTTAGCACTTAATTAATGTAGATTTGCCATGGCTATGCTTAAGATAGCACGTGTGTCATGTTTTATATATTGCATTCTCTAGTTGATTGTGATATAGGAGTTCCATAGACATTGATGCCTATGTCCTCTGTTAAACTTGTGTTGTCTAGGATGCTTTTGTGTGATCAATAGAAGAACTAATGAAAGCCGTAGCAAATTAAATAAATGCTCATACTTGTGATGTCATGTTTGTGTTGGTTAAGTATAGTAAGTGTCGTCATCTGCCAGTGGTAGTGATTACGTGCACGATGACGTATAAATAACTAGCGCTTGTGTATAGTTGTTGCAGTGTCTTACTAATTAGTGTTTAGTTTGCTATCATGTAGTTGGAGTATCTTGTGCTATTTCATCATATTCATACATATGCATCCTGCAACTCATTTAGGACCGAGAGATGATGATCGTGCAAGTGATGTGGTGCCAACAACAAGATGTAGTTGGTGGACAACCTAAGGAAGGATGGACATGACCAGTGGATGCTCGCCAAGCGAGTGTCATCTAGCAAACACTATCTAGTGTTGAATTCCAGGCAAGCCCCAGTTTTATGCATAACCATTTATATATGCTATTTTACTGCAATTATTGTTTGTAGGCTTGTACTGTGCACTTAAGTGTAGGAGTTGCCTGAAACCCTAGTTGCATAAATTTAGGATTCCTTTTCGAGATGGATACTAGTATGCTAGGTCGAGTAGCTGCTATGCTAAATCAGGATCTCGGTAGAAGTCGGGTGATTTTTCTAGCACTCGCGCGAGGTCAGGAATTGGTTGTATCCATTTTGATAATAGAACGATGATGGTCTGTGGGCACAGATCCATGGGGATGCGCTGTCTACGAGACAAAATTGGAATAAGGATTAACGTGCGAATACCTGTGTCAAGCTTTTGAACGTACTAAACACATGTCGGGAAATATGTTAACCGGTAAGCCTAGTACCCGAGTGAAGCCAGGCGCAGACTTTCCCCCTCATTTGTCCTAAGACGTGGTCTCCCATTCCAGATATGGTGGGTACAAGTGCGGTCACTGCACGGCTGCAACCGGGGTCAGTGGAGCATTGTATGCCAAGGCGGTGAGCGCTGGCCACGAACGGGGAATCGATGGGGACGGTTGATATGTGTGGGGACAGAGTGCCCCTACATGTCGTGTGTTTAGGTTTACCTTGCAAGGTTAAAACTCAATTCGAATCGTCTGCTTCTCGCAGCTAATGAGACTGCTTGATCCATTGTACTGCATTGAGTAATAAGTGAAAATGAGGTTACTTACAAAAGATGATGGTTGACTAAATTGCTTGATACCATGTATGGATAGTTAGGTGCTCATCTAGTCTAAAATATTATTCTAGAACTTGAAAAAATAAACTTGTTTTAGACTCAGCTAGTGCTTTTGGCAAACCAAACCCCTCAGCCAAACAACTTCATGGTCTAGAGGTAGAGGAGTAGACTCCTCACACAAGGTAAGTCTAGCTAAGTATTAGTATAGTCAGCCTTGCTTGTGGCATAATTTTTACAGGTATTCCTTGGATGATTTGGTTGATGGTGTGACTTGGCCTCCATCCCTGCCACCGGGATAGACGGTCGAGTGGGTTGCTGCTTCCACAGGAGAGGACCAAGAGGAGTAGCGTGGCCAGGCTTTGCCATGTTACTCGGTTTTCTCCGTTCGTTATTTCTGCTGCATTAAAAACTATGGTTACTATTTCTAAAACTCCGATAATGTAATTACCACTGATACTTAATTAATTTATGGTATTATGCTTTATTGTATTTCTCTGTGCCTCACCTTCGAGTGAGCTAGTGGCATTCGATCCTTGGTAAGTGGCTTTATCGGACTAGATCCGAGGGATTGACAGTTTATTCTGATTTAAGTGTGTCATTGTGTCTAAGGCGAGACTTGGGCACTTAAGTTGGAATAATCTAGGCGGTTCCACCACAACCTCTCACCCAATGCCGCATGAGGTAGCCAGAAAATTTGACAAGCTAAACCTTGGTTTTCTGAACACAAGCAGTGACTATATTGTTGGAACCCACACTAGAGTAGGAAATCAGGAAAGGGCAAAAGAGTGATGTCAAAATCAATGAGATTTGACATCTCATCTTAGAGAGAAGAGGAAAGGAATTCCAAGAAGATGTTGAAGGTACGATATGGTATAGAGATTGTTGTGTGTTCCAGACATCAAATCCATTCGGGAGTTAATTTTAAAGGAAACCAATGAGATAGCTTACTCCATACATCCTAGGAGGAGGAAAATGCATCAAGACTTGAAGAAGTTTTGGTGGTATGGTATGAAAAGGGTGATCATTAGACATGTCATCATATGTGATGATTGCTAGAGGATTAAGGCAGAACACTAAAGACTAGCCAGACTATTACAACCATTACAAATTCCTTAGTGGAAGTGGGATGAGATCGAGATGGACTTTATTGTTGGATTACCTCGTACACGAGCCAGCTATGATTCCATCTGGGTAGTTGTGGATCACTTAACAAAGATGGCGCACACATATCTGTTAAGACCACCTATAGTGGAGCAGCATTAGCCAAATTATACATGTCTCAAATTGTTTGCTTGCATGGTGTACCGAAGAAGATAGTGTTGGATCAAGGGACTCAGTTCAATTCACATTTTTGGCAACAGCTGCACGAAGCCCTGGCTACACATTTGAATTTTAGTTCAACCTATCACCCGCAAATTGATGGTCAGACTCAAAGAACTAACTAGATCCTAGAAAACATGTTCAGATCATGTGCTTTGTAGAAAAAGTTAGGATGGCACAAAAGGCTACCTTATACAAAATTCTCGTACAACAACAGTTACCACGCTAGCCTAAAGATGTCACCATTTCAGGAGCTATATGGGAAGAGTTGTAGAACCCGACTACATTGGGATCAACCTAGAGAGATGCAGGTGTTCAGACTAGATGCATTGCTCGAAGCTAAAAAGAAAAATAGAATTCTTCGGGAGAACCTAAGAATAGCACAATCAAGGAAACATAGCTACGACTACACCAGAAGAAGAGACTTGAGTCTTGAAGTTTATGCATGTGTCACCTATCTAAGGAGTCTAGAGGTTTGGAGTTTATGCATGTGTGCTAGATAACTTAACATGATATGTTCGAGTATCCCAGGGAACCTTGGATAAAGCACTTAAAACCAAGATTGCAAGATTAAGTAAACACAAATCACATACCAAAGTTCTTGCAATGAAATTCATATTATAAAAAGTTTACAAATTACAACAACAAAGTGATTTCAAATTGATTCAAAAGTAATATAACTTCTCTAAAAATTTTAGATTCAAAATACATTTATTAGTTTGAAATACATGCTAGCTCAAATGACAGTTCTCAAGAAGAAGTGTAGATGTGTTACTTATATGTATAAGAAGGCCGAGCCCACCGGCACTTAGACATTAACACCACAACAAAACAAGCTTTCACCTGCAACAACATGGGGAATAAAACTATGAGTATGCAATTACTCAGCAAAACTTACCTGATTCAAGAAAAAGACTCCAAGGGTATGCTGGCTTTTAGGAATCAAGGTAAGGCTAAACAAGATTCAAGGACTATTTTGCCGAAAAGCTTACTAATAGTGGATCCTTGAGCCATCTTTTAATTATCAAGTTAAGTACTTTCCTGCATCTAGGTTTGCCTAATCTAGATTAAGCACTTGCTAATCATCATTTTACCAAATCTTATTCCACTTCTTAAACTACAATGAGTGGTCGGGGGGTCAAGTAACCATAACCGAGGAGCAATGATGATTCAAACAGATTATACCCACCTGGGGATCCCTAACCACACCACATATGTAGCACTTAACCCTTGCATAAGTCAACCATTCCCACAGATCCCACAAAATGTGAACTGATTGGCGCCACCTAGGAGCACAGTCTTCCTGTAATACCACAAAATTATAAGTTTTGGGTTTAGTATAAATCTTCCAAAAAGAACAAAACTAAAGTAGCTTCTAATGGAGGATTCTACATTGAAAGTGACTGTTTCTAAAGATAATAATAATAATAACAATATATACATAAATAAGTAGGTAATGCTAAAATGTTGGTAGTTACAAGTTTAGATTTAAACTTGTTTTTTAAAAAAATATAGAATTCAATATATATAATGTCTTATACTAATTTTTGATGAGACTATTCTTTTATGAAATCAGTGTTATAAACCTTCTCTAAAAAAGAGTTGATTAAAAGTGTTTTCTATCAAAATAAATAAACAATGAAAGTGTGTGTTGCATATTGGAGACATCTTTGCCTAGAAGTGAATTTCTTACTTAATATAAAGAAATATGAATATGCATCATGCCGAGTAATTATTTGATTGTGCATTTAGTTATGTTTGAAATCTCAACTCAGAGTTTAATTTGAATTTTGAATTTTGAAACTTTTGAGAAAAAAAATGAACTAGAAGACAAAAAGAAAAGAAAAAAATAAAACAGTCTCAGGCCGGAATCCCTCCCCTCGGCCCACTTTCCCTTTCCCCTTGCGCTAGCCCGCTCCAGCCCTCATCAGCCACTAGTCTGTGGGACCCTTGTGTCATCCTCTCACCTCCCCACACTCAGTTCTCCGGCTGACACGTGGCTAGACGATGCGGACTCAACCAGGGGGATCTCTGTAACCGTTGCGCTAAAATCATGGTGGCCGTTATGCCCTAAACTCTTCCCCGTGCCTATTTATATATGGCCCTTGGGCACCACTCCCCTATGACCCAGCAGGGCGAGTTCAACAAAAAAAAACTCGATAGCTAGCCTCGTCGCCAAGAGCATAGAGAAATGGGAGAGAGGGAGAGTGTCGTCGCCACCATAGATCACCATCATCGCAGAGCCTTAGGTGACGAGGAGAAAATGAGGGAGCAGAAGGGGTGGGCCGCCAGGGTCATATAAGCGACGGGTGTGCGGTGTGTCCCAGAGCTCAGTCGTCAAGCCTCGTCGGTGAATGAGCGCTCGCCAAGATCCATCAGCAAGCTCTACCTATAGCCACCGCCGCGGGTGAGCATCTTTCTGTTGCGTTCCCAAAACCATTGTTTTGTTTAGACACATTTGTGGTTCGTCGAGTGATCGAGAGTGCCGGAGCAGCACTGCCGTTGGCCTGGATGCCGTCATTGCAGGCGGGCATGCCGTGGTTGGCATGTGGAGAGATAGAGGTAGGAGTGTGTGACATCCGATCCAACTTGGACGGATGGGATTAGAGGTAGTGTACCCATTCGACTAGTTAAATCTAGCCCGTTGATCGGGTAAGTGGGGAACTAGAACAGATCTGTGCGTGGAGGATACTCGATCGCGGATCCGCGATTTGATGGCTATTGTCGCGTACCGATTCATCGTTTAATTCGGGTTGTCAGTTAATGATCAGGCGGTCGAGGTTAGATCTAGGCACTTCAATATCTAGAGCGTAGATCGCTCGTTGGGCGACCCGGATAGCATACTAGTTGGTTTCAAGGATTAATCCCCTTTTCCCTTTTGCCATCCTCTCTTTCGCCATAGAAACTCGATCGTGCGACTCATATTGGGAGATTCCCCTCTTTCGCCATCCCCTTTTGCTAAAGAGTCCCTGAAGAACTTAGGAAATAACACGCCATCCACAGTAGTTTACAGATCATTACAACTGGGTCAATTCTATTTCAATCAGACCCCTAAACTTCTATAAAATATGAGCCGCTGTCTAGAGAATTCCAAAAAACAATAAAATGAATGCTGAAATTGGTTTTAAGTACGAAAAATAATACAATAAACTTAGTTAATTCATATCTTATTCATTTTGACTCCTTTTTAATCAGTTCCAGTTGCATTAGTTTCGTAATAAAATTACCTACACTTTAGTAACATTATTTAACATGTAACATATTTTATAAAATAAGATAACTAATTGGTTTAACCTATGTGTATTGAATTAACTTGTCTAAATCTAAGTTAATATATTATTTTAATTTGGATCAGCTACAATCTGACTAAAATATACTCTCTAACCATGTTATAACTTAGATTAAATTTGAAATAGTTATTTATTTAGAATATCTTTCTCACATGAGTTATATTAATCAACATAACACCTAGTTTTTCTCTTTAATCATGTAAATCTTCCGAAAACTATATTTTTGCAATTGTAGATCCGATTTCAGTAATTCTTGAACCTACGATCTTGTAGCAACACGTAGAATATTCTTAAGTTGTTTGTTCATATGCTTTTGGTGTATTGTTACCATATCCATTATTTGCTTGATTGTATGTATTGTTGCGAGTAGAAGCGAGGTGATGAGAAATCTGAAGACCAACTTGGTGAAGCACCTAGATATCGCAGGTATAAGGCAAGTTGTGCCCTTGATTACTCTTCTTTACCTAATAATGTTCATGTTAATCACTGTGACATGCTCAGGTTAATTTGATGGAATCTAATAGGTTACCTTAATTTTGTTTAGCCCACACCTTGCAAACAAATGAACTATTAGGTAGGCTTGCTATTGCTCTACTTGGTTTTGGGATTAATGTTACATATGAATTATGATCATGTTCCAATGTTACAGTTGGTTTTAATTATTGTTCATGATAATATTATTGTGTTAATTGGAACATAGAGCTTAACTTGAGATAATAGTGCTACCACAAGGGTAGAATGGGACGCCCTTGACTGATTAATTAGGAAAGTTAGTGTGACTTAATCATTTCCCGAAAGGGGCAAGCGTGGTGGAGGAGTGCAGGTATAGGGAGGTATTCGTGTCAGACTGTCTGTAAAGCTTTTTGGACGAGGGATTCCTATATCACCTTCAACCCGGAATCCGTAGCGGGTTCTCTGATCTAGTGGAACTTTGTAAAGGCCTCGCAGTGGATCTCTAGCCATTCACCTTGTAGTGTCTAAGGGTCTTGCAAACCCTGGCTAAACGGGAAACACGTCTTGTGCGTAAAGATGTGCAACCTCTGTAGAGTGTAAAATTGGTATTTCAACCGTGCTCACGGTCATGAGTGAATTAGGACTCTCGCATGATTAGCTTATGGAATTAAACTTAATATATCATTTGCATTGCACTATGGGATTTATTATGAATTGTGATCTCTTATTTAATTGTGTTGGTATCTACTTATACTTAGTAACTGCTAATAAAATTTTGACCAACTTGTTCAATGCAACGCTCAGCCTTAACTACTCTCTCGGTAAGCCTTACACTTCACATGAGCCACCACCGTAAGTGAGCTCATGCACATTATTCCCCACAACTTATTGAGCGATGATCGTATGTGAGCTTAGTCTTGCTATACTCACACCCAAGTTAAGAACAGGTACCACAAGATAAGGAGCATGAAGGATGTTGCGATGAGTTCGTGAGAGGTATATGTCGTTCTCTCCCAGTCAACTATGGTTGTGAAGGAACGTTGTCATTATATGATGTAATTATTCAACTATTTTGTACAGAATCTCTATTGTATAATTATGACATTCTCATATGTGTGAGACTTGATTCTAGCACACATTTGATTCATGTCCAGGTCTGCCCTTAAATCCGGGTGTGACAGAAGTGGTATCAGAGCAATGTTGACTGTAGAATGTAACGTATTTAGACCTGGACAATCCTTACCTACTTACCTTTGCTACTCTGATTCTTTCTAAACTTTCCTCAATCTTTTCTCATTTATTACCGCTTTACTCTGATTATTCTTATCTTTTCATTTCTGTAGACAAAAGTGGATTTCATATCTTGAAATCCTGCACCTAAAGTGACTCTAGGAAATAGGAGACCTAATCCTAAAAAAAATATTTTTGTAGGTATCTATACGTTTGACTGCTTGTTCTTATGCCACTTGTTTGAGTTGGTTCTTTGATTGAGTGTGATAAATTGTGAAGTGATGTCCTCAATTTCATCTACATATATAATTAGGCATAAAAATATGTTTACAAGATAACTAATCAACTTAGATTATCCTCCATTAAAATATGCTTGCAACTTAATAGATCCATTTCATCTTAAAAAGATTATATCTTAACCTAATAGATCCCATCTTATCTTAATGAATCTACTTATCCCCAACCAAGAAGGATAACCATAATTTGTAATCTAACCAAGTGAGACCTAGTCTAATCGACTCATATTTCTAGCACCTATCTAAAGGGTAGAGCGAATTAACCTAGATTAGTTAATAGATTAAAACTCTACTCCTAGAAATTTTTCCCACTTAGTTGACTTAATCCTAAATTGGTGCCCTAGACCAACTTGGCCATATACAATCACCTAACCTACCCAATAGGTTAAAAAGTTCATATTTTCAAACCTACTAGCAAACAAGATTCTGACTTATTAACTACCTCATGTAGTGCATCCTATCCGGATTTAACCTAACCATATGTCCCTAACTCCGATGATAAGCACTAACCACATCTAGTAAACAACAAGACCCAAGAAGAAAGAGATCAACCTCGATAAAGAAGGACAAGAGTCAAATTAATCCTCGAGATGAATCAAGATTCACTATCTAGGATGGAGTCTCTGCTTGCCTAGTCTTTCATGCCATAACCGTACCTCATCTTACCTAACAGATGGCTAGACATAAAAGATACCAATGCTTTCCAAAGCACTTGTTATTTAGTGTTAAAGACTTGAACAAAAAAAAGCGGACCAAACTAACCACATCGCTTTTCATAGTAATCTTGAGGGCGAGATTATTTTTAAGGGGGTAGGATTTGTAACACCACAAAATTATAAGTTTTGGGTTTAGTATAAATCTTTCAAAAAGAACCAAACTAAAGTATCTTCTAATGGAGGATTCTACAATTCTGGTGTCAGTTAGGAAAAAAAATGGATGCTAGTGTTGGCCTAGTTGGCCCTATCTTAATTGATCTGAACACATGCTACTCTATATCACAGTATCACATCAGTATTTGGGACATCAAAAATCAAAGGTACATAGGAAGAATATGAAACTAACTGAATATATTTAACTTCTTTAAGGGAATAACTGATAATAATAGAAGAGAAGTTAAACAATATTTCTATGTAGAAAGCATTGATATGGTAAAGGAACTTTTGTAGAAAAATAGTGTGTTTATAGTAGAGATAAAAAAACAGATGGAAAAAGAAGTGGAGGCGGTATGTGTGAGGTCTTCGTTGCAAGAGCAGATATGACATCACCAAGTGCAGAAAGTGATTTGTTTATGTTATGTGCTTCTTTCAATCTCTCCTTGTGCATCTGTCTTTGCTACCCGTTCAGTTTCAGAAATGTCAATTTGCCATAATTTGCTATTGGTACATTCTCCATTCATCAAGTTTTCTCCTTTGACCATAATAAATAGTGTATACTGAAACTAAAAATCAATTAACATATAATTTGGGATCAATGTCATAACATAAGTGACAAAACATCTTTGGTACAAAGGTACAAACCATTTAGATCGAGTACTATGCTCGTTAGCATTTGTGGAACCCACAACTCTAGCATTGCTGCCAGTTTGTAGCACTTCCCAAACATCATTCATGTTAGTCACTCGTGCCTCAACAAGTCCTGGTACATGGTGAACCCCTTCTACAACGTGTCTTGCTTCTAGTCTAAAAAAGTTACAATAACAGAAGAGGATTTAGACTACTAATACAATAACAGAGCTTATGGGTTGAACTGTACCTTTTCGTTGTTGCGCCTAGTTGAGATCCTATCGGTAGGAAATCATAAATCTGCTCATTGTAAACCTCTAAAACACTAATAGTTATCTCATATTTAATGTGCCCTCCCTTTCTTTGATTATTCGAGAGTTCTGTAATTAACACCACGAGCACCCTCAATCCCATCCATAGTGAATGTTTTACCAGTACCGGTTTGCCCATAAGCGAAGATACAAACATTAAATCCATCCAACACCAAAATTGCATTTTCATATAACGCAGATTTCTCTAAAACACTTTCTATATATATAAATTGAATAAAAATATTGTTAAAACGTGAACAATCATGTCAATAGAAAACATGAGTACTAATGAGATACAAGGTAAGTGAATACAGTTGTATAGTGAGTTACCTTGTCCTTCTTCAAGGCTGAAGACAAACAAATTTGTATATTTTTTGGAAGATACATGACCCCTAACAATAGGTCATGGAATGAGGAAGAGTAGAACAGCCCAGACTGACCAGGAAGGAAAAACCAGAGGAACTGGTGCAAGCATGTTGTGCACGCAAAATTGCACAAATCACGAATTGTTAAGACTGGTGGGATTGGCAGTGCAGCACATGTGCCATCTTCATTCACCAGGGAGTTTTGTTGCCTGGCCCAGCATGGATGGTTTGTAACCATTTCAGTAAGGTAAGAAGAAAATATGCTGCAGTAGTATGAGACTCGTACATGGTGCTTGGTGAAGGCACATACCACTGGAATAAAGACCTCTACCCTTGGTAATCAAATTAGGGATCATGCAACTGAATCTTTGACTCAAACCTTTGGGCAGTGGGAAGAAGGGCGGTGGAGCAGAGTTGGGCGACGACGGCGACAAGGGCTGCTGACCGTGATTCATGCCGTTTGCGTGCTCGTGGATGGATGGATGGATTGATCTGTATCTCATACAGGGGATACAAATATTAGATACCCTCATCAATGAAATCATGGCAGGGCTCGAGGCAGTCGAGTAGGTCCTCCTCTTTAGTGTCCCGCAGCGCCACGACCATGTGCATGGCACACAGCCCGTGCCCCGTGTGTTCCACCACATGCATCAGCGTCCCTGGAGGAACCACGACAGTCGGTGTCGTGCCCTCCTTGTCGACGACTACGCGGAGGACCTACTCGGTGGGGATCGCAAGGCCCGGGTGACAATCAGTGATGAAGTCGAGACTGGTGATGGAGAGCCCATAGATGTGGTTGAGGCGGCGATGCCGAGGAGGCGGGACATGGGGTCTGGGTTGCGGGGTCCATCGGGGAGCCAGCGACGCGTGGGAGCCTGGCACAGGCGAAGGTGCCAATGAAATAAGACATGGGTTCTAGGGCTACGAGCACCGCCTATGATTTTCGAGCAGAGCAGGACTGAGGGTGGAAGAGACGCGAAGCTGCTCTGGAGGTTGCGAACAGCGCCATAGAACGCGGGCGCGTGGGCGACATTCGGTGAAGAGCAGCGGGGATTTCGCGTGGGTTCGGTTACGACCATCGCGGAAGCGGGCAGCTGGCGGTGCCGTTTGTGGGGGTGGTGGATGGGGACGACCAGCATGACAGGGGCGAGCGCGCGACGGGAGGGTTTGACGGTGGAATCATGGAAGGGGAGGCACGGGCGGCATTTGTGGGCAGGCCACGCTGACTTCGGGGTCGGGCAGCGTTTGCGCGGCAGGATCGGGGCGCAGGAGGTCGAAAACTAGGATAGGGGCTCCATTGGATGATTGAAGTTGCACAACAGAAGAACGGACGACTGAGATTATAGAATGGTAGAAAGGTTGAACGGTAGAACAAGGGAGGAAAACTACCCCTCACAGGACGACAGGTTCATTCCAAAAGATGTAAGTAATTTTTTTTTAAAAAATGACGCAGGACGATCGTTGAAACCTGTGCTTTAATATAGTAGAGAAAAGATAACATTTTACATTCATTTTTATCGTACCCGGATTTAAGAGGAAAACCCGGGCGCGAATCAAATGTGTGCTAGGATCAAGCCTCACATATATGATGACTCATGGTATAGAAACAAATGTCACATCTTTAATATATAATGAAGTTCTGTATAACATAGTTAAACAATTACATCATACGAAGACAACAATCTAGTAACCATGGTTAACTGGGAGACGGCGGCCTAGACCTCTCACGAACTCATCGTGTCATCCTTCATGCTCCTCATCCTGCGGTACCTGTTCTTGACCTAGTGGGGATGTAAGCACAACAAAGGCGAGGTCACATACGTTCATCTCTCAACAAGTTGTGGGCAATAATGTGCATGAGCTCACTTACCATGGGGCTCATGTGAATTGTAAGGCTTACCAAAGGAGATGGTTAAACCTGAGCATTACTTTTAAAGTTGGTCAAAATTTTATTAGTAGTTACTAGGTATAAGTAAATACCAACCCAAATAAATAAGAGATCACAATTAATAATAACACCCGCAATGCAATGCAAATGACAGATTAAGTTTAGTTTTATAGATTAATCATGCGAGTCCTGAGTCGCTCTTGATCATGAGCACGGCTGATATACCAGTTTTACACTCTATAGAGGTTGCACATCTTTACCCACAAGTTGTGTTACCCATTTGCCACGGGGTAGTACAGGCCCCATACACCTCTAACGAGGAAACGAGGAAGGGTAGCACTATGATGCCTTTCCAAAGTTCCACTAGTTCGAGAATACCCACTACGGTTTCAGGAAGAAGGAAGCATAGGAATCCCTCGTTCGAAATGCCATCGTAGCAGTTCGACCCGAGAACCTCTCTATACTCTGCAGCGACGCCTCCCCACTTGCCCGTTTTGGGTAAGGTAATCTCTCCCTAGCTTTACTAATTACTTAGCTAAGTGCGTCCCATTCCACCCTTGTGATAGCACTGTTATCTCAAGTTAAGCTCCATGTTCCAATTAACACAATGATCTTGTCATGAACAATAATTAATACAACAACATAATTGGAACATGACCATAATTCAAATTTAACATTAATCCCAAAACCAGATAGAGCAATAGCTCGTCTACCCAATAATTCATTTGTCTGCAAGAGGTGGGGTAAACAAATCTAGGGAAACCTATTAGGTCCCATCAAATTAACCTAAGCATGTCACAGTGATTAACAGAGAACATTATTAGGTAAAAAAGAGTGATCAAGGCCACAACTTGCCTTAGACTTGAGATCCTAGGCATTTCGCCAAATTGGTCTTCGGGTGACTCGTAACCTCGCTGGTACTCATAACAATACATATAAATAAACAAGAAGTACATAAAAATAACAGTACACCAAACATGAGAACATACAACATAAGAGTATTCTACGCACTGTTACGAGGTCGTATGTTCGAGAACCACTAAATTCGGAGTTACGGTTAAAGAGTTATGATTTTCTAAATATTTAGGTGTTGGACATAAAACAAATTAAATGCATGATTTTAACCATATGTTTCACACTAAAATAAGGTTACTGGATGATAGATAATGTTATTATGAGTTCAATGCAACTAGAAATGGATCAAAAAGGAGTTGAATTCATAGAGTTATGGATTTCCTACCTTTGGTCAACTAAAATCATTTTATATATTGATTTTTTCTTAATTCCCTTCTCTGTTTCTACTGGGCGCACTAATATCCTAAAGCTCAGGGGCTTTTGTGAAAATATTAGGACTAATATGAAGGATTCCTTACACAAACATGGATGGCGGGTTGATTCTAGTCTTTGTCAGGGACGCTTATGCATAAAGCGCTGGCTGAAGGGGTATGGTCTTTTGTGGACCGTTGGATCGATAGACAACAGTGCGGATTGGACTACACAACGTATGAACCAGTATCCCATACAGACCGCGTGATCAAAGATCGATGCACAAGATTCTAAATCCCCCCGATCCAATTTCATACATCCGATCTTATATAGATGGCACCCAACCATCCCGACCGAAGCGTTACACTTTGCCTAATCTGAGCTGCCCATAGTTGGATCCACGGCCGGGATCAAAACACAAAAGGATATGAGATCGATCTAATCAGAGCCGTTCGTTTATATCCAATGGACGACGTCGTGTCCCCCCCCCACGGTCCGCCCGTGGTAGCGCAGGAGATCCCACCAACCTCTAGTACGCCAGATGATAACTGAAGTGGAGGAAACAGTGAATGGATTTAGGTATTTCTTACCGGCAATAGCATTCTAGGGAAGCCAAACCACGATCAAGGTGGAAATGCGGTGCAGATAGGACTCAGGCTAGAAATTCTATCCGAACCGAGCTCCAATTCGCACCGGGGCAACACCAACCATACCTAAGGGCACTCCTCGAAGGTCACTGGGTAAGCCTTGAGCTTTAATCGTCACACCAGCGAGGAGCGGCCGTGGCGGGTCTTTTCCCTCCCCACAATTTCTTTCTAGCCGCGAGTTCATGATTAGATGATGGAGCAGGGTTGCGGAGCGCTCGGGATTTATACCTCGGTCGAGGCCGACCGCAGGGGCCCGCATGTCATCGGTGCAGCCCGAGTGCAAGCACGCCAATGAGACCGGCCACAGAGGCCCACTTGTCGGCACCAGTGCGCGCGGTGAGGTAAGTGGGCCACGCAGCAGAATTTCGCACATGGGCCAAAATGAAGGACGCAAGCCCGCAGAGGGTTTCCCTTTCTTTTCTTTTTTCCCCTTCTATTTTCCAAATTTACATATTCAAACCAAATTCAAATTTCTATTTCAATTTTCAGATTCCCAATCTCAATAATAAACCTAATGTCAATATAAATTCTACTGTCTGCAATATTATTATTTATTCTCCTTCCTATTATGTAATTATGGAAGGAATAATGAATTTATTATCATTTCCTTTTTTTACTCATTTTCTGTTTTATATTTTTATTTATAATTTGATTTCAAATTTTAAATTATGATTCCTTTATTTTGATAGAACACATTTTCAAATGTCTAAATCTTTATCAAGATATGATTTAGCTAACATTATTTTATTATGACCTTTTACTTCTAGAAAAGGGTGAATTCTAAAGTTCAATTATTTATCAAGGGTACATATTTTGACGATTATGATTATTATTTTTATTATTATAATTATTCTCTGAAGGATTTTCCTTAAATCACAAGTTAGGATTTTGGGTGTTACAAATTCTACCCCTTTAAAATAATCTCGTCCTCGAGATTAGTAAGAAAAAGGATGTATCCCTATCTTGTATCAAAACATATGCACAATCAAGAATCTCGGCATGATGCATAACTTGTTATTTAAAACATAGATTCAAATAGACCATATTGTTATTCCTAAAATAATAAAGAACTAGCAACTACCTAAGGTATTATTTAGGTCTTACAAATACTATTTCTATATATATATATATACTCTAATCTTGTTGCTCATTACCTTCTTCATTGACTTGTTCACCTTCAACTGACACCTCTTTCGAGTTTTTGGGTTCACCAGGTTCATCTTCTGCTTCCACATGGTTGACTTGTCCCGATTGATGGATAAGGCCTGACTCTTACCTTTTGAGGCCTGACCTTGCTTCATCGGAGCTGGAGTGGTATAAGCAGCCCTGTTAGGACAGTAGTTGGCATAATGACCGGCCTATCCACATTTGAAGCATGACCTGTTTGTGGATGTATTAGGAGCAACAGGTCCTGCCGGGGTGCTTGCTTGAGGAGTAGCTTTGATGTGACCATACTTGCATCGTCAACCTTGCCGACCATTCCTACTGGACCTATCACTCGAAGCTGAGCGAAACAGATACAACAAGAGGTGCACGCGCTACTTTACGAATTTAAATTAAACACTAATGTTAACTTTATACTACTTTAGTCCTCTATGTTGATTTTGTTTAGGTTCACCAAAGGGGAAGTACAAAACATATCAAGAGCGAATCAGAGAGAAGAACTATGTTCGAGTCAGTCGAGCGTGACAGAAGCGTCCAGAAGAAACAATGATATCTTTTGATTCCCAAAAGCTATGAAGGCCCATAAGTACATTTTGGAAAGCTATTGAAGTATAGTTTCCAATGCTTCTAAGGCCAACTTAATCGGAACTCCCAGCAAGGCAACCGACCTACTTTAGTGCTGACTGGTCAGAAGGTCAACAGACTGCTTGATGACCAAGTTTCAGTATTAAGCTGCATCATTCTACGAAGTTTCATTAGGCATGCTATACATGGTGAAAAATCTTATCAAGTTAGCTTTCCAACGCATCTAGCCCCATGCCATTTGGAGATTCCTATGAGAAGTTATTATCAAAATACTGAAGGTTGCGCAGAAGTCAAACAGCCACGCGGAATCTAGTTCTAGACATCTCCTGAGGAGACCCCTTCACATTAGCATGTTAAAATACTTTCTTTTCGTGTTTATACCTATCTAACGCTGGTTTTAGCTAGTATAAGTACCCCCTATGTCTATGATGTAAGACAACTTTTGATAACCTTTAATGATTTGATAATCCAAGTGATTACCGTAGCCGAGCTGCTGAGTGTTTACTCTACCCCTGTTCTTCCTTGTTCTCCTGGACTTGTGAAGAGATTCCTTTGGGATCCACTAGTTCGTGCCTTGTGAGTTCCAGTATGGCTGCCTCGCATTGTGTGGATTAGCTCCGGTTGTGGTTCTGCGGTCGTTCAGAGATCGAGTCAAAGTCTACATGGTTTCGGTGTCTCTCTCCCCGTCACTTGGTCACCTCCGACCTTGATCAGGTATAAAGTCAGTTACCTGTTGTTCTTCAACAAATTTACCTTGTTATTTGATTAGTTTTATACCCAACCATCCTATTTATCAACCTACTATCGTGAAGATCGGGCCACCCTAGTACCGAATATAACTCAGTACATATCAAGCTTGGGTCTATTGAGTTTGTTGCCCAGGACAGCCACGAGTTGGTGTGCCTTGAGGTGTAGCATAACGGGGATGGGAACTACTTCTAGCATGTCCCTGGTTCGTAGCCCTTATTTTCTCTCCAAGCTCAACTCTCTTGTGCTTCAAAGCTATAGCCTTATCTAGCAGTCCCTGGAAGGACGAGAATGTGTGGGACATCATTTGGTATTGAAGTGGCCCGATCAATCCCTCCAGAAATAGTTCCTACTTTTTCTCTTCCTCATCAACTTCTCCGAGAGCATATCGAGATAGCTAGATGAATCTGTCTCTATATTCACTTACTAACATGCCTCCCTATTTGAGGGATAGGAACTCCTTTTTCTTGATCTTCATGAGACCAGCAGGAACTCTAGTGATCAGTATATATATGACATATATTCCCCAGTAGATCAATTCGAGGAAGAGGATAATTGTTTTTAATGGTCACTTCATTAAGGGGTCTATAGTCCACACACATTCGAAGGGTTTGATCCTTCTTCTTGACAAAGATTGCTGGACATCCCCATGGCATTGAACTCGGTCTAATAAATCCTTTCTCCAATAAGTCTTGTAATTGCGTCTTGAGTTCTGCCAACTCATTGGGTGGGCATACAGTACGGTCTTCTAGAGATAGAAGCCGTACCGGGCTTCAATTCAATCACAAACTCCACATCCCTCTCCAAAGGTAATCTGGGCAAATCTTTAGGGAATACATCCGTGAATTCACACACAACCGAGATGTCTTGTATCTCTTGCACTACAACTTCAAAAACATGTCCAGATACTTCAACTGGGACAGATATAGGGATGGACAACTTGACTTCTTGTCCATGACTTAGTTGAATAGTCCTTTGATCCGCATTGATGATAGCCTAATTCTGGGCTAACCAATTCATGCCTAGAATTACATCTACATCTTGTCCCTTTATAACTACCATGTTGGTAGGGAATTTATGTCCGGCCAATCTCACGGGTACGTGGAAGACTACCTCCTTACTAAAGATTTGACCCCCAGGTGATTGAATAATAAAACACTCCTTTGATTCAATACTATGTATGCAATGCTTCTCAACAAAAGTCTTGCTCATAAAAGTAAGTGATGCACCAGAATCAAAAAGGATGACGACGGGATGGTTGGCAACGAAAAACGTACCCATCATCACCGATTCTCCTTCTGGTGTGATCGCCACTTAGGTGTAGTAGACTCGCCCAGTTTTCCTTGTATTTTTGCCCGCTGTAGTGTTGGCCACATTTCCCTTGCCTTGAGACGTGTTCCCGGAAGTCTGTTGAAAATTTGATTTATTCTGCTTTGGATAGGGATAGTCCTTGATGAAGTGTCCAGACTTCCCATAATTAAAGCAGCCATTAGAGGAACTGGGTAGGAAGGGGAAACGAGCACCAGGGGCACTCGGTTGATTGTTTTGAGAGGGGGCAGGAGTGGGGTGGATAAAAACTGGTTGCTTGAAAGGATATGTGGGTGGACGAGGAGAAGAGCGATTTGGGTTGAAAGGATGAATCACCAACCTCGACCGCTTCTTAGATCCTTGAAACAATCCTCACCCCCATATCTCTTTGTTTTCCCTTGTCCCGAATTCTTGGCTTCCATAGAAAGTGTTGTGCTCACGGCCCTGCTGTAAGTGAGGTACAGGAAAGTGGCCATCTTTCGCTGGAGTCGATCATTTAAACCTCTCATGAAGCAATTCTTCTTCTTCACGTCCGTGTCCACTTGGTCTATAGCATACTGGGAGAGATCATTGAACTTGGTGAGATATTGCATCACCAAGTCTCCTCCTTGCTTTAAACATATAAACTCCTCAAATTTCATCTGTAAAACCCCCTCTGTAATATAGTGTTCCCCGAATGCCTGCTTGAACTCTGCCCATGTGACAAGATGTCCTGCAGGTTGTACATCTGTAAAGTTTGCCCACCAGGTGCTGGCAGGACCTCTCAATTGTTGGGTAGCGAATAGGGGCTTCTGGGTCTCTATACACCGAATTAATCCGAATTTTTGCTCCATGACCCGAATCCATTCATCTGCTTCCAAAGGTTCTTCTGCTTTAACAAAAAGCGATGGACGAGTTTCTAAAAACTCCAAATACATGGTGTCTCGAGGGCCTTGGGATTAACCTCTGCCTCCCTACTGATGAAACTGATTCCTAGCCATTTCACACAGGAAACGAGTGTTATCAGCAGTGACATTAACTAATGCAGCGATAGCCTCAGCCAACATGGGAGGTACAGGCGGCGGGTTTGGAGTTTCCTCCCCACCGCGGGAAGTTCTCGCCCCGTATTGAGCACGAGTTCTTGATGGCATCTAAGGAAGAAAAACATACTTGATTATCACATGCCACAAGTACACCACCTTTATTACATTATGCTAGACTGGTACTAATTATACATACTCACTAGTACAACTCAACTTTCCTTATTTAATTTACATAAGGATACCACCTACTATTATACTACTCTAGTTATCTTCATCCTTGGCTACTCTCGCTCCACTGCCAGCTTCGGGAGAACATTCATCTGCAAGGTTCATGGAAGGAGGGGCTCCAAAGAGATCCAACTCCCCATAAGGTCCTCCACCAGCTGCTCCAGATGTTCCGGCTCCAATTGCTGCAACCTCCGGTGGCACGTTCGGGTGCAGCTGGTCGTATAACACGTGCACTTCCTCATGCAAAGTGTTATTGTATGCTTGCATATTCTCCAAGACTACGCCTATCTCCACCACTCGGGCTCGGGCATTCACCTCGCAATCCCAGGCTATAGAGCACGAATTTACGGCCCAGTCTATAGCCTTGTCTCGTTCCGATATCCCGCTGTAAGCGATCAACCTCCACCGACAGCTCAGCAATACGACGGCTATCTTGCGCACGTTCCCTATTTCCATGGTGCAATTCTGATGTGAGTCGTTCAATTCTGACCTCCAGATCCCCTATGGTGTGATGGAACCTCCCAAGGTATTAGGCCCACCTATAGATGTCCTTGTCCTGAGGACCTCAGACAGTCATGCAGATGTGCATAATGACTCGGCAAGTTCGGTTATCTGTATCTCCATCATGTCACCCAAGAGCGCTTAACCCATCACACAGACATTACACATAATCGGAGTAGAGAATGAGCGAAAAGGATTACAATAATATAATTTACATTCATATAAAAATATAGAAAGAGTAGTTATTACATAACTGGGTGTTTGAGTGCAGAACTTATTATTACATTACCGGGAGGCAAAACACCCTCCCCAAATAAGTTTTAGTGTTCCTCCTCCTACTTGGGCACCACCTTGGAACAGAAACAACAGAACTCTATCGTTTCATCACCTACAACATCATGGGTTCGAAAACCCTGAGTATAGAGTACTTTTGCAAGAATTACCCATCAAAGGAAAAGACTCTCAAGGATATGCTGGCTTTTGGGATTCAAGGTAGAGTTTATCAAGATTCAAAGACTCTGTTTGCATCAAAGCTTACTATGACTGGATCCTTAAAAATCCATTTGGACCCTGTTATCAAGCTACTTGTGAATGTTTCACCGATCTCTGATGTTATTCAAACTCGAGAGAGGCCAAATTTGGAGCCTGTTAAAACTTTTATTTCTCAGCACGAATGCAAACTCGATAATCAATCTCGATTTATAAATCTTGTCTAAAGCTCATTTAATCAAACGCTCGACAGTTGCTAGTCGAGCCGTGTCCGAGTTCGATTCCTCGACCTTCAATCTATGTCCGACTATTCTATCCAGATCAGTACTCTCAAACAAAATGCTCTGTTGTGTCGGTATCTAATTAATTATTATCCGACTTGGCCTAATATCTCTGTGTCTGAACCGAACTCAAAACCCGCATCGACAATGATTTTTAAAATGTCGCGATTTGCCTTCTCCGACTAAAAATCCAAAGCCGACCAAAATCTTGAGATAAAAATCTGTTTCTAAAATAGTGCGCGAGAAAATTTCAAAGTGACGCCAAACTCAAAATTCTCGATCCAAATTAAGTACTCAATCGTCTGTCATCTTGACGCCGGTTTTCCTCATTTGTAGCCTTAGTTTTAGTCTCGCACAGATAAATCGCCGCCAAAATCCAGCAGTATTTTTGGTTTCCTTCTACCCTAAGCAGCCCGGTTAAGTGTTTTGGGCTAGCCCAGCCCACTAAAAACCCTAACCCTAGGGCTTCTCTATAAATACGGACCCCTTCACTTGCACTTGGCGTTTATTCATCCACCCCCTAGCCACCACAACCTTTCTCCCTCTCTTCTCCTTTCAGCCAACGTACTGCTCCAGTAGGGAGTCTTTCTTCCCCAGCGCGCAGGAAACTCCCACGACGCCATTCATCCCTGCTCCCCATCCATGGAGGCTTGGCTCTAGCTACCTCGGTGCTCCCTTCCTACTCCCAGCCACTGGTCCAGGCACAAGGGGCTTCTCCCTCGACAGCCCCACCTGGCCGCCATCTTCCCCAAGTGCTGGCTCATGGGAGCCATGTCCCCTCTGTCCAGAAAACGCAGAGCTTGAGCACACCTCTCTGCTCCCTTCCATGTCCATCCATGGCTCCTCTCCTTGAGCGTCTTCTCTTCTGCTCCAGCTGCTGCTCCTCAATGCCGGCACCTAGTCAAGCTCCGGCCAACCCCTACCATCCATGGACGCCCTTGTTGTAACACCATAAAGTTGAATCCTGTGCAAAAGAGGATAATTCTCTGGGGGTTTTAAATCAAAACACCTGTCCTTGAGAATATTCATAAATTCAAAGTTACTACTCCCAAAATTAATATTTTTTTACTAAAATAAAAGATACCTAGATAAATTAAATATCCTTAGATTGAAATTATATACAAGAATTATGATTAAACTATTTCTTAATATATAATCTACAATATAAATTATATTTCTCTAAAATTCATAAGATGTGAACTATTCTCTATTTCATGATTGGAATCATGAATAAATGAACTAAAATAAAACAAATATTTAAATAAATATATATAGTTTTGCATTCATGTTGATGTTTTATTTATGCATCTCAAAGTTAAAGTTTGGAATTCAAACTTGTGTTGATTTGAAATTCAAATAGAAATAAAATGGAATAAAAAAAGAAAAGGAAAAGCAAACCTATGCCAAATCTTCTTCCACTCGGCCCAGCTCGCCTCAAAACCCTGTGGCCCGTACGACCCACTACTTGACGCACACAGCCCAACCAACACAGACGCGCGCGCCTGGTAACGTGCCATGACCGACGGCCTGGCCCACCTGGCAGCCTCCCTGTCCGTTCTCCCTGTTGCGCGTATTGCCTCAGTGGTCACCGGCCGGTGGGCCCTCGCGGTCAGATCCTTCCCCAACTGTCACACCCGGCTTTAAGGGACAAAGCCAAGTGCATATCATACATGCGCCAAGAAGACAACATATATAATAACAGAGTGTATAGAGATAAATGTCACAATATAATCAGAGTACTTATTACATAGCGGAAGACTTACAAAATAAAAGATAAATATAATAGAATCTAAAATCCATCCTTGGCGCCAGAAATTCAACTGGGAGACGACGACCTAGACCTCTCACGAACACAGCGCATCATCCACCATGCGCCATCCAGTGGTACCTGTTCTTGACCTGTGGGGGGTGTGAGACAGCAAGGGTGAGCTCACACATGTTCATCGCTCAACAAGTTGTGGGGAATAATGTGGTATGAACTCACCAAAGGTGGGAGTTCATATGATGTGAAAGGCTTATCAAAGGGGATGGTTAAAGCTGAGCATTGCTTTTAAAGTTGGTCAAAATTTTATTAGCAATTACTAAGTGTAAGTGAATACCAAACCATAATAAAATAATAGAACAAAATTAATAACAAATCCCATGCAAATGCAAATGACAAATTGAGTTTAGGTTCCATAATTTAATCATCGGAGAGTCCTGAGCCGCTCATGACCGTGAGCTCGGCTAGTATACCAGTTTTACACTCTACAGAGGTTGTACCCTTTACCCACAAGTCGTGTTTCCCATGTCGCAAGGGTTAGCTAGGCCCTTAGACACTACCAAGGTGAATGGCTAGGGATCCACTACGAGGCCTTTACAAAGTTCCACTAGCTTCCGAAAACCCGCTACAGTTTATGGGAAGAGCACTTGCAAGAATCCCCCGTCTGACCGCCATCGCAGCAAATCAATCCGAGAACCTCCTTGCATGCAACTCCCCTACTGCCCTTGCCCCTTTCGGGTAAGGTAGTCTTCCACTAGCTTTCCTAATTAGTTAGCCAAGGGGTCCCATTCCTCCCTTGTGGTGGCACATGTTTCTCAAGTTAAGCTCCATGTTCCAATTAACAATAATATAATGATCTTGTCATGAACATAAATAAAATAACATAATAATTGGAACATGGATATAATGAAATATTAATCCCAAAACCGTATAGAGCAATAGCAAAAACTACCCAAGTGATTCAGGGGTAAACAAGGTAATGAGATAAACAATCTAGGGTGACCTATCGGGTCCGATCAAAATTAAACCTATGCATGGTAAATGATTATAAAGAACATTATTGGGTAACAAAAGTGAAACAAGGGCACAACTTGCCTGGCACTTGAGATTCCAGGTACCAACTTGCTTTTCAGATGACACGCGTCCTCGCGCTATTCGTAGCAATACAAACAGACATGGTATAGATAAAATTAACATCACACCAAACATAAATACAAACTGAATAATAATAATCTATGTGTTGCTACGAGACTAACAGAACTTGAACGGATCAAATCGGAGTTAAAACGGATTAGTTATGATTTTCCGAAGTCTGTGGGTGTTTGGTACAGAAATAACTAAGTGATAAATTTTAATCTAGTTGTCATGCTAAAACAGAGTTACCAATTGATAAACATTGTTAATATAAATTTTATGCAACTAGAATGGATCCATTTGGAGCTATAATGAATTTAATATGATTTATCCAAGTTTCTGGAATTGCTTTTATACTAAAAACCTATTTTCTTTATTATTCCTGAATTTCCTAAGAGTTCTGGACCACAAACATAATTAATAGAGAGTTCGGGGCTTAAACTGCAAATTCCAGGGCACGGTTGTAATTATTTAACACTGTGCGCGGATGGCGGGTTCATTTGAAAAGAGTGCGAGGGCTCTTTTGCAAAAGTCCCAGGACGAAGGGGTATGGGGGATCTCCGGCCGTCCGATCTAGATCCTACGTGCTATATTATAAGAGCGGGTTTATGATTCGGTATACGAACATCGACCGTTGATGGTTAGATCAACGGCAAAGATTTTAATCGCGTGAGATCCGATCGCGCCCCTTGGATCACGATCCTAGGGTTCAAATTTGATCATCGCCCTATCGGCTTTCAACCATTCATCGCGAGACTTATGGCCGAGATGATGCCCTGGCAAAACCGCGGACTGGTCTAATCTGAATCGTTCGCACGTGGATCGACGACCGAGAATGGTTTGCCCCAAACCGACCGGACCACGGCAACGCACCATCCATTCACGGCGGAGCACCCACCCTTCCGGTGACCCACTACCGACGCCCCAGAGCTCCCAACTAAAATTAATAGGTCCCGACGCAAACTGGAAAGGAAAGGGAGCTGGGCCATGGCCTTACCCGCACTGGAAGGTAGCAGAGGTCACCGGCTACGGTGGAATGCGGTCGGCGCGGTGCCACAATTGCCGACGAGCAATTCGCCCCACGCTGTCGGCGCCGAAGTCCAACAGAAGACTCGAACGACTCCCGCGAACACTAGTGAACCCCCACGGCAACGCCCCATGGTCAGACAACTGGCCCAGGCGAACTTCACCGTCGGCACAAGGTGGGTGCCCGCGGCGGCGGTTGAGGCGCTAGCTGAGCACACCCGAGGCGGTGGTCTGCGGAGTTTTGGCGCACGAGGGGAAGGGCGAGGTCAAGGAAGTTCATATAGGTGCGAGTATCGAACAATTGGTCAGCTGGTGCCGGGGAATTCAGCACGACAGTTTTAGGCGCCCGCCATGCGCGCGAGGTTCGTTGTGTTCGGTTGAGAAGGGAATGCTGACAGAGATGGCCCACAGGTCAGTGGCAGAGAAAACGAGTGCGAGCGCGGAAGACAGACAAGCGGGCCCCGGTTTCCAGCTCCCTAGAGTACGTCCGCGAAGCTGAAAAGTGGGCCCATGGGGTCAGTGCCCGCAGGAACGGCGTGGGCGAGGAGGTGAAGCCTGGGCCACGCGTGGAGAAAACGGGAGTGGTCCGAATGGTTGGTCTGCGGCCCAGGTAAGCTTTCTCCTTTTTTTTCTGTTTTGTTTTTCCTTTTTGTTTTTAGGATTCAAATTTGAATTTGAATTTGAATTTGGTCTTGAGACACATCAATGATTAAAGTGTACCAATTTCCAATTTTTTTGGAGTAAAGAAATACATTCTTATTTATATGTTTCATTATATATATATTTTTATACCTATTTTCACTCACATAATCTTTCCTTCTTTTCTTTTCTAAAATTATAGAATTTCTTTTAGATCCTAAATTTCCTTTTTGACTTAATATATTTCTTGTCACATTATTTTTTTATGTTGTCACAATATGCACACAAAATAAAGTCTAGCATGATACACAATTTAGTGGTGTCCTTTGTTAGTCATTTATTTGTTTAAGTGAGGTGTTCCCATGTGATGATAAGGAGAGATAACACACACATATATGTAAATAAACATAATTTCTACTTTTAGACTTTCTTACAAAGTGGGTATTACACCAACTCACCGCAGATCCCGCTCGGTCTCAAACAGAAGCAGCAATCACCCACCTCTGTTCATAGGGTAGGTTCCAGCGGAGTCGTTGACGAAAAATCCGGGTGGGATACATCCGTATCCTCCCCTCCCGTGGTCCATCCCAACGTAGCATCGGGCTCTTCCTTCACTGTAGCAAATGCAACAGAATTCCATGTGATTCGCGGGCACCGCGCCGCCAGGTCAGGCTCTCGGGGTATAAGTATGAGCACCAGCAATCTCCCCTCATCCATCCGCTGCCAGCGCTGTGATGGTTATCCTCGAGGCAGACCACCGCCGCCAGGGCAGGGGAGGCGTGAAGTAGAGAAATCACCGCCACGCCATGTGATGGACATATCGAGGTGTGTGGAGGTCCACCACCAGCGGGTTTTGTGCGTGTGCTACCGTTGGGTCTACGCCGTGGACCTTGGTGTTTGCCTTAGCACTGGGAACGTGTTCGCGATGAAACCTGGAGTGGAGATCGAACGATGATCGGGTAATTGCTCGCCGATGCGATCGGGTTGCCATGAGTCCGCCCCGTGTCATGGGCAGCACCGCTGTCACCACTGCTTCCGGTAGGTAGGTCTCCATTTGGTTCCGCATTTCCTCCTCTTACGTTCGCACCGATTAGCGTGGTGGCTGGGGCAAGCAGGGGTGAGGGTTGGTGGGTGGCGCTTCTCGCCGCCGTATGGGTGCCGCCATGAAAATGGGGGCTGCCGTGGTTGGGTTGAGTTGGGGATGATGTCTGACTGCTCATCTCAAAACGGATGACCGTGATGGCAACGCCGCATACCTGCTCAAGTTGTTACATACTGACCGTAGATCGTCTTATGGAGGGATGAGAGGTGATCCTGGCATTTTAAAATCTAGAGCATTGATATCAGATCCAAGGGCTCCTACTGCTTACCGGTTCACTAGAATCAGATCTAATCGTGGCCGTGGGCTTCTGACCTGACGACCAGTGATTACTCATACTCCTTCAGCCGACCCATTTTACAAATGAGCCCCTGACCTTATGCCAAAATAACCCGCCGTCCATTAGAGGAATCCTGAGTCTTGGGAAAAATTGCGAATTAACCCCTGATCTCTTAAGAAATATTGTGCCCAGTCCAAAACCCTTAAGAAATTCAGAATTAATAAAGAAAATAGGTTTTTAGTATAAAAATAAATCCATAAACTTGTTTAATTCATATTTAATTCATTCTAACTCCGAATTGACCAATTCCAGTTTCTATAATTTTGTAATATTATTGTTTATCATTTAGCACCACTGTTTTGAAATGAAAATCACAATAAAATTTTTATCCTATTTAATCTTGTACAAAACACATAAACCTTCATAAATTCATAACTTAAAATCTATAACTCCAAAATTAATGATTCCTATTTTTAGAATCTTATTTTAATGTGTAGATTATTATTATGTAATTTATTTACATGTTTGGTGTGATGTTAATTT
The DNA here is from genome assembly GCA_029449295.1 of Zea luxurians. Classification (NCBI taxonomy): domain Eukaryota; kingdom Viridiplantae; phylum Streptophyta; class Magnoliopsida; order Poales; family Poaceae; genus Zea; species Zea luxurians. The sequence goes on along the minus strand of JAOPSE010000108.1, from coordinate 493,222 downwards.
TGCCTACACCATGTTTGTCTGTATTGCTATGACTAGCGTGAGGACACGTGTCATCTGAAGAGCAAGTTGGTACCTGAAATTCAAGTGGCAGGCAAGTTGTGCCCTTGATCACTTCTTTTTATCCAGTCATGTTCTGATTAATCATAATGATCTGCATAGGTTAATTTTGATGGGACCCAATTATGGCGGAACCCGCCCAAATTATTCCAGCTTAAGTGCCTAAGTCACGCCTCAAGGGCCATAACACACTTAAATCGGAATAACCCGTCAGTCCCTCAGATCTAGTCTGATAAAGCCACTTAACCAGGATCAAATACCACAATCTCACTCGAAGGTGAGTCACAGAAGAAATACAATAAAGCAGGAATCTCAAATTAAAGTACTGAATTATTACATAGATCAGAGTTTTTTAAGTAGCAATTAGAAGTTCACAGAATGAAATGCAGCGGATAATCGATGTCGTCGATAGCGAGGAAATGGGCAAGGCCTAGCCCACTACTCCTCATGCTCCTCTCCTGCCGGAGCAGCATCCCACTCGACCATCCAACCCGGTGGCAGGGTGGTAGGCCAAGTCACACCATCAACCGTATCCTGAAGCATACCTGCAAAAATTATGCCACAAGCAAGGCTATGTATACTAATACTCCTACCCGGTGTGAGGAAACTACTCCTCTACCTCTAGACCATGCAGCTGTTTGGCTGAGGGGTTTGGTTTGCCAAAAGCACTAGCTGAGTCTAAAAATCAATCTTTTAGATTTTTAGTTTGTAGTATTATTATCTTGGCTATGTTTGCTCCTTCTAAGCATACATGGTAGCAAGCAATTAGTGCAATCAACAAGTTTCTCATGTAGACCTCATATCACTTCTTACTCGATGTAGTACAAGGGGTCAAGCAGTCTCATTAGCTGTGAGAAGCAGACGATTCAAATCGAGTTTTAACCTTGCAAGGTAAACCTAAACACACGACATGTAGGAGCACTCCGTCCCCACACATGTAAACCGTCCCATCGATTCCCCGTTCGCGTCCAGGCCTCATCGCCTTGGCATACAATGCTCCACTAACCCCGGGTGCCGCCGTACAGTGACCGCACTTGTACCCACCATAGCTAGCATAGGAGACCCAGTCTCTGGTCGTGTGAGGGATAAAGTCCGCGCCCGGCTTCACTCAGGTACTAGGTTTATCGGTTACCATATTTCCCGACATGTGTTTTGTACGTTTAAAAGCTTGACTCAGGTATCCACACATTAATCCTTAATTCCTTTTTAGAGTGGGTTTGAACTACAAGTTGTCCCAATAAATTTTCAAAAATTCTGCAAAAATTACAGTGGCTTCTTATTGGTGTCTAATTTTCTGTCCTAAAATTTGGGGCTTAAAAAGCCAGTGGTTCTTTCTGTACAAAATTATAAAATGTTAGGGCAGAAGGGGTGGTTTGAACTACAACTACCATTTAACAGTAGGAAATTTTCTAAGACTTATTTTTGCTGGCATTTAGGTGTTATAACATGAATTTGCACAAAGTTTTAGCCATTAATACTTACCAGTTATTTTATGATGATTTTCTAAAGTTTCTAGCCAAATGGGTGCTTTCTACTACCACTATATTTGAAAAATATCAAACAACAGATTTCTGATTTTTCCTAGCTTCTTCTTTGCGCAAGAGCAATCATTCTAAAGTTTGGCATCTTTTTGCTTAAAGGAGGGGGTGGTAGGAATTATTTGGATTATATGGCCTTTTTCATGAAGTATTGGCAATAGGTATTATTTTGCATCTTTCAAATAGGTTTTCATTTTTCTCTGGTGACCTATCTCATTATTGATCTAGCAAAATTTTATTTGCCCATTATTACATCATTTTTGGGTTGCTCATGATTTAATTAAAATATGCCTCATTATCAAGTTTTATTTGTTTACCCTATTTAAAATGATGGGCTGGGTGTTTATCATTTTTGCAGTGGGGTTTTGGTGGTTACAAGTCCACCGAATTTTTATTAACAATTTTGAGTCTGATTTTATAATTCCAATAATTGTTTTCTAGTTGGAAAAAATGCTAAATAAAACATTCCACTTTAATTCTATTCTGGATTAGTGGTCTTTTTATTTTTCCTAGGTTTTCTGTTACCTAAGTAGGTTAGGAAAAATAATTGCACTCACTGTTCATTAATTTCTAATGCCTTTCTGATTTTCCCAAGTTTTAGACAAAAATAGCTTTTAATAGATATCCCTACTCAAATTTTCAATACTGGGGTTCCCACTATTTTTAAATAGTGTTTAAATGGGGTCTGAACATCTACAAATTTTCTTAGGTTCCGCACAGAAGCATAACTAATTTTCTTTAATTAATTAAGGTTTGGTCAGTTTCTGTATTTATTCTAAACTAAAAAATTTAGAACAGAAAGCATGGGGTTTAGTATTTTTAATTGGTAGTCCATAATATTTATAATCCACAGGGGTGAAGTGAGGCGCGCCCGGGGAGGCTTTATAGGCGTGGGCGAGCGCGGCCGAGGGCGGGGCTCTGACAAGCACTCGGGGCGTGCGCGGGCAAACGCCAGTGCGCGCTCTGGCGCCTGGCACGGAGTCGAGCACGAGGCAACGCAGAGAGAGGTCGAGTTCAAGCGCGGATTGGCTCCAAATCTTTGAGATTATGGCCATGGTCCCGTTGAGAGATCTCTTCCTTTGATATTCCTTTGTCGTTTGTGTGTGGAGGCTTGCAGGTTTTGCTGACTAGATCAAGAGATAGAGAGGGGAGAAATCCGGTTTGTCTCACTGCCGCGCACATAGAGAAGATCGTGGGTTTGATGTGTCCAAGGCACGCGTCCCGATGCCATCTTTTGACATGAGATAGAGGGGTTAGTTAGGCACAATTTTGTCAATGGGGTTATTAGGATTTGAGCTAGGAATCAAGGTGAACACGCTCGGTCTTCAGCTCAAGGGCTGAAATTCAGAATTCTAAATTTCAGAAATTCCCATTGAATCCCTCACTTGAGAAGCTTGTTTTAGAGTTTTTATTAAACTATTTTGGACATGCTTTCATAATCTTTATTGTAGCTTATTTAGTATACTTCAATGTTTACATTTGGCCTAAGCCATGATTTATATTTTTCATAGTCCTTTGCCCCTTTTCTTCAATTCTACTTAAAGAGCTCAATTAGGGTTGGTATTAGGGTTTCAACATTTTATTTTTTTTGAAAATCTCATTTGTTTTGAACATGATTCCTTTAGATATAAACTTAGTTAATTTGATGCTGCATGCTTAATTTGGCTCACATGAAATGTTAATTCTTGGGTTAGCACTTGAGAGAAACCCTAGGTGACACTGGGGTGTCACAGCCTCCCCCCCCCCTTAAAGGAATCTCGTCCCGAGATTCGGGTCAGAGTCCTCCCGGGGTGAAGCGAAGGGTGAGTCTTACAGGAAGTGGGTGCTCTATTATTAGGGTAAACTGTTCTTCAAATGTCATTCTCTTTGCAACTTCAGAAGGAAGTCCTTTTAAGTTTTGTTTCATAATTACTTCATTCTGATTTAAGATTATATCTCTGAAATTTAGATTCGAAGGGCAGGAGAGGGGTTGGGCATGGTTATGTACCAATTTCCTTAGGTAGGCAATCGGGGAAGTTGGATCGCAAAAATTCCTCAGTCTCCCAAGTAGCCTCTTCCTTTGAGTGATTACTCCACTGGACCTTATACATCTTGATCGATTTAGCCCGAGTTGATCTTTCCTTGCAATCCAGAATCTTGGAAGGGTACTCTTGGTATGATAGATCTGGCTCTATCTCCAATTCTGGCTCTGCTATGATCTCGGTCGACAATCGAACACACTTCTTCAGCTAAGATACATGGAACACATTGTGGATGGCAGACATTTTTGGAGGTAACTTCAATTTATATGCCACGGGTCCACATGCTTCTATGATCTCATAAGGTCCAATGTAACGAGGGGCTAGCTTGCCTTTGATTCCAAACCTCTGCACTCAGTGGGTGATACTTTCAAATACACAAAATCTCCCACCTCGAACTGGAGAGGCTTCCTTCTCTTATCATGGTAACTCTTTTGCCTGGCCTGAGCAGCTTCTAGATTTTTCCTGATTAGTTTGACCTTCCTTTCGGCTTCAGTCACTAAGTTAGGTCCGAAAACTTCTCTTTCTCTAGGCTGAGACCAATTGAGTGGTGTTCTACACCTTCTTCCAGAGAGAGCCTCAAAAGGTGCCATCCTTAGGCTGGATTGATAACTGTTGTTATAAGCAAACTCTGCCAAGGAGAGGTGCTTATCCTAGTTCTTGCCACAATCGATTGCACAAGCTCTCAGCATATCTTCAAGAATTTGGTTTACCCTCTCAGTCTAACCATCAGTGTGTGGGTGGTAAGCTGAACTTCTGATTAGCTTGGTTCCCTAAGACTCCTGCAGTTGTTCCCAAAATCTGGCAACAAATTGGGCTCCTCGGTCAGAAACAATAGTCTTGGGCAATCCGTGCAAACACACGATCCGGTCAATGTACAACTCTGCATACTTTTGAGCCTTATCAGTGGTGTGCACAGGGAGAAAATGTGCCACTTTCATCAGTCGGTCCACAATAACCCAAATCGAATCATGATGATGAGAGGTGTTGGGCAGACCCACAATGAAATCCATGCTGATGTCATCCCATTTCCATGAAGGTATATATAGGGGTTGCAAAGCTCCAGCTGATTTCAAGTGGCTGGCCTTTATCCTCTGACAAGTGTCACATTCTGATACATATTGGGCTATCTCCCTCTTCATTCTGGTCCACCAATACAAGGGCTTCAGATCATGGTACATTTTGGTGCTTCCCGGATGCATAGAGAATTTGGAGAGATGGGCTTCATCCAAGATTTTCTTTTTGAGATCCTTGCTTTTAGGAACCACCAATCTGCTTTTAAACCACAATATACCCTTTCCATCTTGGCAGAAACATTTATACTTCTCAGTCTTCCGATGGAGGTTCTCCTTGATAATTTGCACTCCCTTGTCACTGAGTTGGGCCATGATGATCTGGTCTTGCAAAGTTGGATCAACGGAAATGTGAGACAAAGCACTAGAAGGAATCACTTCTATCTTCATCTTGCTCAACTCATCACACAAGGTGTTAATGCGAGAATCCATCAGAACACAGTTACATTGCAACTTCCGACTCAAGGCATCTGCTACCACATTGGCTTTTCCTGGGTGATAATGTACTTCCAGGTCATAATCCTTGATCAGCTCTAGGCATCTTCTCTGCCTCATGTTAAGATCAGCCTGAGTAAAGATGTACTTAAGACTCTTATGATCAGTGAAGATGTTGCAGTGGGTTCCCATCAAATAGTGTCTCCACATTTTTAATGCATGAACCACCGCTGCCAACTCAAGGTCATGAGTGGGATAATTCTGCTCATGAGGCCTGAGTGCTCTTGAGGCGTAAGAAATGACTCGGTTGTCTTGCATCAAGACACAACCTAGTCCAGTGCCAAAGGCATCACAATACACATCAAATGGCTTGCTGCTGTCGGGTTGCGCTAACACTGGTGCTGTGGTCCAATGTTGCCTCAATGCATGGAAGGCATCTTCGCACTTCTGATCCCAAACAAACTTGGCTTCTTTCTTCAACAGCTCAGTTATGGGCTTCGCAATTCGAGAGAAATCTAGAATAAATCTTCGGTAATAACCTGCTAATCCCAGAAAACTCTGAATCTAACGGACAGTCGTGGGTGGCTTCCAGTTCATCACCTCTTGAACCTTATCAGGATCAATAGTTATTCCTGCCTGAGAGATAGTGTGACCCAAGAATTTGATCTCCTTTAGCCAAAAATCACATTTTGACAATTTGGCATAAAGGTGGTGCTCTCGTAGACGTTGAAGCACTACATGCAAATGCCCGGCATGTTCTTCTTCGTTCTTTGAGTACACCAGGATGTCATCGATGAAAACCACCATGAATTTGTCTAGTTCAGGCATGAACACAGAATTCATCAGATACATGAAATATGCTAGTGCATTAGTTAGCCCGAAAGACATCACCAAGAATTCATATAGCCCATATCTAGTTGAGAAAGCCGTCTTCGGAATATCGCTTGCTCGTATCTTGATCTGATGGTAGCCAGAGCAAAGGTCTATCTTGGAAAACACATTGGCCCCGACCAACTGGTCAAAAAGAACATCAATACGAGGCAAAGGATACTTGTTCTTGATAGTCACCGCATTAAGAGGGCGGTAATCTATACACAGCCTCAAGCTTTCATCCTTCTTCTTCACAAACAAGGCTGGACATCCCCAAGGCGAAGTACTAGGGCGAATAAATCCCTTATCAAGCAACTCTTGCAATTGCTTCTTCAATTCTGCCAACTCAGCGGGTGGCATCCGGTAAGGCCTTTTGGAAATCGGTGTCATTCCCGGTTGCAACTCGATGGCGAATTCAATATCCCGGTCTGGTGGCATTCCTGGCAATTCGTCAGGGAAGACATCTGCATACTCACAGACCACTGGGATCTTCTTCAGAGGTAACTTCGTCATAGAGAAAGCACATGACTGAGTAGAACCTTGACTGGGCAGAATTAAGGTGAAGTTCCCACAGAACGGGGAATTGATTTCCACGATGCGGCTGGCTACATCAAGCACTACTTGGTGCAGGGTCATCCAATTAGCTCCCAGAATAATATCCACATTTTCCAAACCCAAAACAAGAAGGGTGGTCTTGACAATGTGGCTTCCTAGTTGAATAGGCACACTTTGGTTTAATTGATTAGTTGCAATTTTACCCCCAGGTGTGGCTATCATAAATGACCCTTTTGAGTGATAGAAAGGCAGTTGACATTTAGCACTGAACTTTTGGCTAATGAAACTATGAGATGCACTAGAATCAAACTGAATTAAAGCAGGTTGATTATAAACTGAAAAGATACCGGTCATGATGGGAGCTCCCTCAGGTACTTCCTCTAGAGTAGTGAAGTTGAGCTTCCCTTGCCTGACTTGTACCTTCTGCTTTCTTCCCTTGTCTTGATTTGGTGCTGGCATCTGCCTCTGCTGATTTCTTGGGCAATTCTTGGCATAGTGGCTCACATTGCCACAAGTGAAGCACTTGTTCCCATTGCCCTGGCGGAACTGCTGCTGCTGCAGAGGCTGATTGCTCCTTGGAGCGGGAGCTAGAAAGCGGTTGGGTGCCGGCTGCTACTGCTGAGGTGGCCTGATCACCCATCTACCTGCCTGCTGCTGAAAACCCCTGCTCTGATTGTGAGAAACAATCCGGAACCTCTGGGCCTTAGCGGATGGTGCTGCCATTGGTGCCTTTCTCTTCTTCTTTATCCGGTGAGCTACAATACAGTCCTCCTGGGAGATGGCCAGGTTGACCAACTCATTGAAGCTATCAGCCCGGACAGTGTTGAGACATTCTCGTAGCTTAGTGTTGAGACCCCTGCGGAAGCGGTCTCTCTTCTTTTCATCAGAATCAGCATGGTAACCTGTGTACTGGCACATGTCATTGAAGGCCTGGGCGTACTGCAATATCGTGCGGGTTCCTTGATTAAGTGCCAAAAACTCATTCAACTTGCGATCGAGAATTCCTGCTGGAATGTGTTACCCTCTGAAAGCAGTCTTGAATTCCTCCCAAGATATCTCATGATCAGTGGGGAGCATAGCACAGAAGTGGTCCCACCAAGTCCAAGCAGATTCGCGAAACTGCTGCGCGGCGAAGCGAGTCTTGGTAGCATCAGGGCAATCTCCCGTGAGGAGGGGAAACTTGGACTCAATGATGCGGAGCCACACGTCGGCATCCAACGGATCCTCTGCCTTGGTGAACAAGGGTGGCTACGTGCTCAGAAACTCCTGGTAGGTTGCCGCTGCTGGAGGTCGCTGATGCTGGCCTCCACCATGCTGCTGAGGGTGGGGCTAGCGCTGCAAGAGCTATCGCAGAATCCCGTTCTGCTGGGCCATCAGCTCCTACACTGTGGGAGCTGGAGGAGGTGGCAGGAGAACTTGCTCGTTATGCCCGTGATGCTGCCTAGCTGCCATCTGAAAATAGAGATTGTCGCCATTGTTATCTCAACTCACGATTTCGAACGACAAGCTATTATCTCATATGGAAAGAAAATTCCATAATAATAATATTAGGTTCGAAATGAAGATAACAAGGTTACAACATCCCACAAATTTTGAAAGTTCACGAGGTTTACATCAATTTAGGGGAGAGTACCCGTAAGCCTAGTCCAAAATCTGACATTAACTAAGCTCGCACAGGTTTCTATCCGCCTAAAGCGTCAAAGTGACTGATCAACCCTAGGCAGTGGAAGCGATACTAGATGCGAGTGAAGGGGGCATCGCGGAGGTAGTCCCATTGGCACCAGGGGTTGGTCCTAATTCCTCGGGAGCCTCTTCTCCCTTGCTTCTGGCCTCATTGGCCTCCATCTCCAAGTGGTGCATGTCCAGGTAGTCATTTGCCTCTTCGAGTTCCTGCTGCACATCGTGGAGCTGGTTTTCCAAGACATCAATAGTGTTGTCTCGGATCTCCACTTGTTGCTCCAAGGTGGTAATGCGCTGGCTCAGCCTTTCCACCTGCAAATCCTTCTCCACCAACTCGGAGGACAAGTCGACCACAAAGTCTTCTCGGTTGTCGAGGGTGAGCTTGGTGGTTTGAGCGATGTTAGCAAGGTGTGCCATAGCGTCGCTCTGCAGGGCCTGAAGGTGGTACAGCGCACTCATGCACTGCACAGTGACCCTCCCAACCAAGTCAGGGTACATTGCCCACACATCTTTCACGTGGCTCACACGGTTACACCACATGGGGTCATCCTTCTTCTCAGTAGGGAAGGGTCCCAAGGGGTGCATCACCATCTCCAGGGGTTGGTAGCCACAGAAAGTCGTCAGGGTCTTTATGGCTGCTGCCTCAGTGGTGTCGTCCGTCCTGAATCCAATCGTCTCAGAGTTAAGAGAACGCCAACCCGGCTGAAGGGAATGAGCCTCCAAGGTTAGCCAGACTCGGCAACGAGGTGCCCGATGCTCCTCATACAACTGCACTGTGTACAAGGGGGGCGTAGGATAACCGACAGAGTTAAGCACTTCCCACAAGATGGAAGGAAAGCCATCGTGAGAAAGGAAGTAAGAGCTGAAACGAGTGTCTCCTCCACTGGCGGGGGTGGGTGAACTCATCTGCAGAAGGGCATCAAAGGTAAAGATTATGGTGGAAGGAAAAAAAATAAAAGAGCCTGGATGATTTTAAAAGAAAGCGGGATGGCTTCAATTTTTAATTCCCTTTAGTTTTTATAATGCATGTATGCTGAAATCAACGTCTCCTCTCCGAATGAAATAAAAAGGAGGGGCTCCTAGGGCACCTCTTAAAGCTAAGGATTGGCCCACAGGGCCTACTTACTTAGCCACCTATTTCTCCCAATATCCCTAAGGCCTTTCGTCCTAGGTCTAGCGGTCTAATCCTGACGATTCTTAGCAGTTTCTAAGCAAGTTTTACATTTTGAAAATTGGTATTCATGGTTTATTATCCTTCTCTGTGGTGGTATTTGCTCTGATACCAGCTGTGGCGGAATCCGCCCGAATTATTCCAGCTTAAGTGCCTAAGTCACGCCTCAAGGGCCATAACACACTTAAATGGGAATAACCCGTCAGTCCCTCAGATCTAGTCTGATAAAGCCACTTAACCAGGATCAAATACCACAATCTCACTCGAAGGTGAGTCATAGAAGAAATACAATAAAGCAGGAACATCAAATTAAAGTACTGAATTATTACATAGATCAGAGTTTTTCAAGTAGCAATTAAAAGTTCACAGAATGAAATGCAGTGGATAATCGATGTCGTCGATAGCGAGGAAATGAGCAAGGCCTAGCCCACTACTCCTCATGCTCCTCTCCTGCCGGAGCAGCATCCCACTCGACTGTCCAACCCGGTGGCAGGGTCGTAGGCCAAGTCACACCATCAACTGTATCCTGAAGCATACCTGCAAAAATTATGCCACAAGCAAGGCTGGGTATACTAATACTCAGTTAGACTTACCCGGTGTGAGGAAACTACTCCTCTACCTCTAGACCGTGCAACTGTTTGGCTGTGGGGTTTGGTTTGCCTAAAGCACTAGCTGAGTCTAAAAATCAATCTTTTAGCTTTTCAGTTTCTAGTATTATTATCTTGGCTAAGTTTGCTCCTTCTAAGCATACATGGTAGCAAGCATTTAGTGCAATCAACAAGTTTCTTACTCGATGTAGTACAAGGGGTCAAGCAGTCTCATTAGCTGCGAGAAGCAGACGATTCGAATCGAGTTTTAACCTTGCAAGGTAAACCTAAACACACGACATGTAGGAGCACTCCGTCCCCACACATGTCAACCGTCCCCATCGATTCCCCGTTCACGTCCAGGCCTCACCACCATGGCATACAATGCTCCACTGACCCCGGCTGTCGCCGTGTAGTGACCGCACTTGTACCCACCATAGCTAGCATGGGAGACCTAGTCTCAGGTCGCGTGAGGGATAAAGTCCGTGCCCGGCTTCACTTAGGTACTAGCTTTATCGGTTACCATATTTCCCGACATGTGTTTAGTACGTTCAAAAGCTTGACTCAGGTATCCACACATTAATCCTTAATTCCTTTTCCCGTCTCATGGACAAGGCATCCACCCTAGACCCAAGTCCATAGACTAACATAGATCCCATTATCAAGATGAATACAATCAATTCCTGACCTCGCGCGAGTGCTAGAAAAATCACTCGACTTCTACCAAGATCCTGATTAGCATAGCAGCTACTCGACCTAGCATACTAGTATTCATCTCAAAAAGGAATCCTAAGTTCATGCTACTAAGGTTTCAAGAAACTCCTACACTTAAGTGCACATTGCAATCCTACAAACATTAAGTATAGTAAAGTAGCATATAGTAATACGGTTATGCATAAAACCGGGGCTTGCCTTCAATAGCTGGGGTTGTGGGAAGATCCTCGATGGTAGCCTCAGGAGCTTGCTCCTAGTCTTCGTCTTGGATAGTTCCTTGCTCGGGGATGAGCACGTACTCTCCGTCAGCGAGATTACAATCTAATGAATGCAATGAGTAAGATACATGCATGATATGATATGTGCCTTAGCAATTAAACTTTGATGGTGAATGATCCACTTAAATTAGATAGAGTTAAATCTTGTTAGAAAAGATTTTTGGTGGTATACTTAGTAATTTAGATCACACTCAGTTAAACTATGTGGTAAGTCCAATTTGGTGTTCCACTGAATTCTTTTTAGGGCCTTAGTGAGAATTTGTCAAGATTTCAAGTTGAACTTATTGGGACGAGGTTTATCTTTTATTTCTTTCCCTCTATTTCTTTTATGTTTTTAGAGTGGGTTTGAACTACAAGTTGTCTCAATAAATTTCCAAAAATTCTGTAAAAAAATATAGTGGCTTCTTATTGGTGTATAATTCTTTGTCCTAAAATTTGGGGCTTAAAAAGTGAGTGTTCTTTCTGTACAAAATTATAAAATGTTAGGGCAGAAGGGGTGGTTTGAACTACAACTACCATTTAACAGTAGGAAATTTTCTAAGACTTATTTTTGCTGGCATTTAGGTGTTATAACATGACTTTGCACAAAGTTTTAGCCATTAATACTTAACAGTTATTTTATGATGATTTTCTAAAGTTTCTAGCCAAAGGGGTGCTTTCTACTACCACTATATTTGAAAAATATCAAACAATAGATTTCTGATTTTTCCTAGCTTCTTCTTTGCGCAAGAGCAATCATTATGAAGTTTGACATCTTTTTGCTTAAGGGAGGGGGTGGTAAGAATTATTTGGATTATGTGGCCTTTTTCATGAAGTATTGGCAATAGGTATTATTTTGCATCTTTCAAATGGGTTTGCATTTTTCCCTAGTGACCTATCTCATTATTGATCTAGCAAAATTTTATTTGCCCATTATTACATCATTTTTGGGTTGCTCATGATTTAATTAAAATATGCCTCATTATCAAGTTTTATTTGTTTACCCTACTTAAAATGATGGGCTGGGTGTTTATCATTTTTGCAGTGGGGTTTTGGTGGTTACAGGTCCACTGGATTTTTATTAACAATTTTGGGTCTGATTTTATAATTCCAGTAATTGTTTTCTAGTTGGAAAAAAATGCTAAATAAAACATTCCACTTTAATTCTGTTCTAGATTAGTGGTCTTTTTTTTCCCTAGGTTTTCTATTACTTAAGTTGGTTAAGAAAAATAATTGCACTCACTGTTCATTAATTTCTAATGCCTTTATGATTTTCCCAAGTTTTGCGCAAAAATAGCTTTTAATAGATATTCCTATTCAAATTTTCAATACTGGGGTTCCCACTATTTTTAAACAGTGTTTAAATGGGGTCTGAACATCTATAAATTTTCTTAGGTTCAGCACATAAGCATAACTAATTTTATTTAATTAATTAAGGTTTGGTCAGTTTCTGTATTTAATTCTAAACTCAAAAATTTAGAACAGAAAGCATGAAGTTTAGTATTTTTAATTGGTAGTCCATAATATTTAGAATCCAGCAAAAATTGGTTTGACAATTTTTGGTTAAGTATTTCTCAAGTTATGAATTTCCTAAGTTCTCTGTTCATTAAAAAGATTAAATAGAAATGATTAAAAGGAAAACTACTTTGCAACGGGGTCCCTGGCGGGTGTTTTCAAGTTTCCTTACAGACTAGTCCTTGGGCTAATATTCAAGTGAGTCGCTGACAGTTTAGAAAACCCCCTGGGTTCTTCTAATCCTAACCCGAGGTCCTTCCCCTAAATCAAACAGTCCCATTGAATTCTGAATGTCTGAAATTCTGAATCGCTGACAGTTCTGGATTTGAGCTAGGGATCAAGGTGAACATGCTCGGTCTTTAGCTCAATGGCTGAAATTCAGTATCCTGAATTTCAAAAATTCCCATTGAATCCCTCACTTGAGAAGCTTGTTTTAGAGTTTTTATTAAACTATTTTGAACAAGCTTTCATAATCTTTATTGTAGCTTATTTAGTATACTTCAATGTTTATATTTGGCCTAAGCCATGATTTTATATTTTTCATAGTCTTTTGCCCCTTTTCTTCAATTCTACTTAAAGAGCTCAATTAGGGTTGGTATTAGGGTTTCAACATTTTGTTTTTTTGAAAATCTCATTTGTTTTGAACATGATTCCTTTAGATATAAACTTAGTGGATCTTTTATTCTTAAGTTAATTTGATGCTTCATGCTTAATTTGGCTCACATGAAATGTTAATTCTTAGGATAGCACTTGAGAGAAACCCTAGGTGAGACTGGGGTGTCACACCAATAGGTTACCCCAGTTTGACTATCTTTATACCTTGTTCACCACTAAATTTTTGGATAGTACCTGCTATTGCTTTATTTGGTTTTGGGTATAGAGATACATATTATTCATGATTATACCTTTATTATCAGTTGTTATTTATTGTTCATGATAAGATCATTATGTTAATTGGAACATGGAGAACCACCCGGGAAAATAGTGCCACCATAAGGGTGGAATGGGACGCCCTTGGCTGACTAACTAGGAAAACTAGTGGAGGACTACCTTACCTGAAAGGGGCAGGGCAGTAGGGGAGTGGTTAGTGTAGGGAGGTCCTCGGGTTGATTTTGTTGCGATGGCAGTCAGGCGAGGGATTCCTGCATTGGAGCTTTCTATAAACTGTAGCGGGTTTTCTGAAGCTAGTGGAACTTTGTAAAGGCCTCGTAGTGTTACCCTGCCTCGCCTCCTCGGTAGAGGTGTAAGGGATTGGCCGTCTCTTGGCAGATGGGTAAAGACTTGTGGGTATACTAGCCGTGCTCACGGTCATGAGCACCTCGAACACTCACATGATTAATTTATAGAACTAAATTCAATTTTTCATATGCATTGCATCGCAGGTGATGTTGTTACTTTTGTTCTACTACTTAATTGGGTTGGTATTTACTTATACTTAGGAACTGCTAATTAAATTTTGATCAACTTTAAAAGCAATGCTCAGCTTCAACCATCCTCTTTGGTAAGCCTTACACTTCACGTGAGCTCCCACCTTTGGCAAGTTCATGCACATTATTCCCCACAACTTGTTGAGCTATGAACTTATGTGAGCTCACTCTTGCTGTCTCACACGCCCCATAGGTCAAGAGCAGGTACCATAGGATGAAGCACATGGAGGATGCTGCGATGTGTTCGTGAGAGGTCTAGGCCGTTGTCTCCCAGTCAACTTTGGGTTGCTGCACCATTGTCTCCTTATAATGTAATTATTTATTTTGTATAGAACTCCTATTATATAGTAAAGATGTGACATTCGATCCTGTGCCATGATTCATCTTATGTGTGAGACTTGGTCCCAGCACACCTGGTGATTATGTTCGTGCCTGGGTCTAGGTACCCCGAAACCCTGGTGTGACAGAAGTGGTATTGGAGCCATGTTGACTGTAGGACGAAACCTAGATAGAACTGGACAACCATTTTCTACTTACCTTTGCTACTCTGGTCCTTTCTAAACTTACCTCAATCTTTTCGCATCTATTGCTGCTTTACTCTGATTATTCTTACCTTTTCTCTTCTAAAGACAAAAGTGGATTTCACACTTTGAAATCCTGTGCCTAAAGTGACCTTTAGGAATAGGAGACCTAATCTTAGGAACAAAAACAAAACTATTTTTTTATAATTATCTATGCTCTTGAATGTTTGTTCTTATGATGCTTGTTTGATTTGGATCTTTGTTTGAGTGTGATGGGTTGTGGAGTAATGTCAATAATTACATCTGCATATACATACAAAAAAATGCTTATAGAAAAAATGTAACTAGACAAACTAGATTATCTAGCCTAACAATATCCATCTCATCTAAAAAGACTCTATCCTACACTCATAGATCCATCTTATCTCAAAAAGATCCTAACTTATCCTAATTAAAATATATCTAGCTTAAGAGATCTATCTTATCTTAAAAGATACTCTATTACCTTAGTAGATTCACCTTATCTAGAAATGATTTTATGTCATCCTAATAGATCTAACTGATTCTACCTTATCTTTATGGATCCATCTTGTCCTAATAGGCATACATATCCCATCCTAGGGTAACCACCATGACCTAAACCAAATCAATTAGATCCTATCTATTCTACACTAGTCATACCAATCTAGTCTTGATCTCATTTGATCTAATGTGAGATTACTTAACGAATTAGTTAATACTGGTGAAATCAATTGGACCCTACTCCTATAAACATGTTTTAGCCTAAATTGATGGCTTAGATCAACTCGGCCATACACAACAGCATGACCTACACAACAGGTTACATAACTTATCCAACCAATCTAGAAGCAGACAACCAAACCCGATTCTGACTAATCTCATTAAACTCATAGCCATCTACTAAACTAGCTGCTCTACCTACGTGTTACATACAGATCTATCTTAACCTCTTGTCCCATACCTGGATGGAGACACTAAAGAGCAAGAAGAAAAGATCAACCTCGTCAAGGAAGGAGAGAAGTCAAACTCAATCTTCAGATGCATTACCACTCAACACGAAATTATTTCCCATCATAAACTTGCTTACCCTAGGCTATTTTTGCCCTAATCTATCTTTTATCCTACACAATAAGGTGACTACACGTATATATACCCATGTTTCTGTAACCACTTTCTAAATAACATGAAACTTCTTATTCATAAACTAATTAGAAGTTAAAGGCCAAACCGTAAATACAGGTTTTTACATCCCTGTCCTTACAAATCTTGAGGACGAGATTTCTGTTAAGGGGGGTAGATTTGTAACACCATAAAGTTCAATCCTGTGAAAAAGAGGATAATTCTCTGGGGGTTTTAAATCAAAACACCTTTCCTTGAGAATATTCATAAATTCAAAGTTACTACTCCCAAAATTAATATTTTTTTACTAAAATAAAAGATACCTAGATAAATTAAATATCCTTAGATTGAAATTATATAGAAGAATTATGATTAAACTATTTCTTAATATATAATCTACAATATAAATTATATTTCTCTAAAATTCATAAGATGTGAACTATTGTCTATTTCATGATTGGAATCATGAATAAATGAACTAAAATAAAACATATATTTATAAATATATATATATAGTTTTGCATTCATGTTGATGTTTTATTTATGCATCTCAAAGTAAAAGTTTGGAATTCAAACTTGTGTTGATTTGAAATTCAAATAGAATTAAAATGGAATAAAAAAAGAAAAGGAAAAGCAAACTTGCGCCAAATCTTCTTCCACTCGTCCCAGCTCGCCCTCAAAACCCTGTGGCCCGTACGGCCCACTACTTGACGCGCGCAGCCCAACCCACATAGACTCGCACGCCTGGGCATCTGCCATGACCGACGGCCTGGCCCACCTGGCAGCCTCCCTATCCGTTCTCCCTGTTGCGTGTATTGCCTCGGTGGTCACCGGCCGGTGGGCCCTCGCGGTCAGATCCTTCCCCAACTCGTCGTAGATCTCGCTCGGTCTGGAACAGAAGGAGCAGTCGCCCACCTCCATTCATAGCGCTGGTTCCAGTGGAGTCATTGACGAAAAATCCGGGCGGGATTCATCCGTATCCTCCCCTCCCGTGGTCCATCCCAACATAGCGTCGGGCTCCTCCTTCACTATAGCAAATGCAACAAAATTCCACGTGATTCGCGGGCACCGTGCCGCCAGGTCAGGCTCTTGGGGTATAACTATGGGCACCAGTGATCTCCCCTCATCCATCCGCTGCCAGCGCCGTGATGGTTGTCCTCGGGGCAGACCACCGCTGCTAGGGCAGGGGAGGCGTGAAGTAGAGAAATCACCGCCGCACCATGTGATGGACATATCAAGGTGTGTGGAGGTCCGCCGCTAGTGGGTTTCGTGCGTGTGCTGCCGTTGGGTCTACGCCGTGGACCTTGGTGTTCGCCTTAGCACTGGGAGCGTGTTCGCGATGAAACGTAGAGTGGAGATCGACCGATGATCGGGTAATTGCTCGCAATTGCGATCGGGACGCCATGAGTCTGCCCCGTGTCGTGGGCAGCACCGCTGTCACCAATACTTCCGGTAGGTTGGTCTCCATTTGGTTCTGCATTTTCTCCTCTTACGTTCGCACCGATTAGCGTGGTGGCTGGGGCAAGCAGGGGTGAGGGTCAGTGGGTGGCGCTTCTCGCCGCCGTAGGGGCGCTGCCGTGAAGATGGGGGCTGCCGTGGTTGGGTTGAGTTGGGGATGATGATCATCTGACTGCTCATCTCAAAACGGACGACCGTGATGGCAACGCCGCATACCTTCTCAAGTTGTTACATCCTGACCATAGATCGTCTTATGGAGGGATGAGAGGTGATCCTGGCATTTTAAAATCTAGAGCATTGATTTCAGATCCAAGGGCTCCTACTGCTTACCGGTTCACTAGAATCAGATCTAATCGTGGCCGTGGGCTTCTGATTTAACGACCAGTGATTACTCATACCCCTTCAGCCGACCCGTTTTACAAACGAGCCCCTGACCTTATGCCAAAATAACCCATCGTCTATTAGAGGAATCCTAAGTCTTGGGAAAAATTGCGAATTAACCCCTGATCTCTTAAGAAATATTGTGCCTAGTCCTAAACCCTTAAGAAATTCAGAATTAATAAAGAAAATAGGTTTTTAGTATAAAAATAAATCCATAAACTTGTTTAATTCATATTTAATTCATTCTAACTTCAAATTGACCAATTCCAGTTTCTATAATTTTGTAATATTATTGTTTATCATTTAGTACCACTTATTTGACATGAAAATCACAATAAAGTTTTTATCCTATTTAATCTTGTACAAAACACGTAAAACATTCATAAATTCATAACTTAAAATCTATAACTCCAAAATTAATGATTCCTGTTTCTAGAATCTTATTTTAATGTGTGGATTATTATTATGTAATTTGTTTACATGTTTGGTGTGATGTTAATTTTGCCTACACCTTGTTTGTTTGTATTGCTACGACTAGTGTGAGGACACGTGTCATCTGAAGAGCAAGTTAGTACCTGGAATTCAAGTGCCAGGCAAGTTGTGCCCTTGATCACTTCTTTTTACCCAGTCATGTTCTGATTAATCATAATGATCTGCATAGGTTAATTTTGATGGGACCCAATAGGTTACCCCAGTTTGACTATCTTTATACCTTGTTCACCACTAAATTTTTGGGTAGTACCTGCTATTGCTTTATGTGGTTTTGGGTATAGAGATACATATTATTCATGATTATACCTTTATTATCAGTTGTTATTTATTGTTCACGATAAGATCATTTTGTTAATTGGAACATGGAGAACCACCCGGGAAAACAGTGCTACCACAAGGGTGGAATGGGACGCCCTTGGCTGACTAACTAGGAAAACTAGTAGAGGACTACCTTACCCGAAAGGGGCAAGGGCAGTAGGGGAGTGGTCAGTATAGGGAGGTCCTCGGGTTGATTTTGCTGCGATGGCAGTCAGGCGAGGGATTCCTGCATTGGAGCTTTCTATAAACTGTAGCGGGTTTTCTGAAGCTAGTGGAACTTTATAAAGGCCTCGTAGTGTTACCCTGCCTCGCCTCCTCGATAGAGGCGTATGAGATTGGCCGTCTCTTGGCAGATGGGTAACATGACTTGTGGGTAAAGATGCGCAACCTCTGCAGAGTGTAAAACTGGTATACTAGCCGTGCTCACGGTCATGAGCAGCTCGGACACTCACATGATTAATTTATGGAACTAATTTCAATTTGTCATATGCATTGCATCCTAGGTGATGTTGTTACTTTTGTTCTACTACTTAATTGGGTTGGTATTTACTTATACTTAGTAATTGCTAATAAAATTTGGACCAACTTTAAAAGCAATGCTCAGCTTCAACCATCCTCTTTGGTAAGCCTTACACTTCACGTGAGCTCCCACCTTTGGCGAGTTCATGCACATTATTCCCCACAACTTGTTGAGCTATGAACGTATGTGAGCTCACTCTTGCTATCTCACACCCCCCACAGGTCAAGAGCAGGTACCACAGGATGAAGCGCATGGAGGATGATGGGATGTGTTCGTGAGAGGTCTAGTCCGTCGTCTCCCTGTCAACTTTGGGTTGCTCGACCATTGTCTCCTTATAATGTAATTATTTATTTTGTATAGAACTCCTGTTATATAGTAAAGATGTAACATTCGATCATGTGCCATGATTCATCTTATGTGTGAGACTTGGTCCCAGCACACCTGGTGATTATGTTCGTGCCTGGGTCTGGGTACCCCGAAACCCGGGTGTGACACCTGTTGTGGGTTCTGCTAGCTCTAGATCTAGGGCCACGCAAGCGGCACCTCTGCTCGGCTCCCTCTCCCGACAGCGAGCTCCTCTACCGGCGCCGGTCCACAGCAGAAGGGAGCCTCCCATGGCGCTTGTTTCCCCAATGCTCGCCCTGTCAAAAGCCATCGACCTCACTCAGCAGCCGCGACGCCAGTCCGCGTAGCCACATGGATCTCCTTTGCGTTGTGCCCTCGGCGTGCTCGATGTAATGCTGCAGCGAGTAGCAGCCATGAGACCCCCTCTGTGTTGCTTGTTTCAACCCGATCTATGCAACCCCGCCCACGACACCATCAACCCTCGGTGAGAACCCCGCTGTCCTAGCTGTTTTTCTGGCATTTGTGATGTTCGATGAACTGCTGCCAATAATTTTTTGTGTTATCGCAGCTAGTCGTCAACGTCATGCTTCGCGCTTTGCCCATTCGACGAAATGTCGAGCCATGTGGACAGCCCATGCAGCTAGTCCCGACTCGTTCAGGTTGAATCCATGTGATTGATTTACTTGCAAAATTTGTCATTGTCATGTATATATATGTGTGTGAATATGTTGTATGCGAATTGAAATTCATGGAGGAGAAAGTGGTACGTGTAGGTGTGTTTGCGATTGGAAAGCCAACAAGTGTATGTGTGGCCGCGATGGTTCATTTATGTGTCGCGAGGATGGTTCGTGGAGGTATTAATTGTTTGTTAAAATGCTTCGTCATAAAGCAGTGTGTTAGTTGTGGTAAATTTAATAAAGTGTAAAGCATGCTTGGTAACTTCCGCAGTCGGCTAATGAGCTAGTATATGATAATTATATTTTGTATATTCGTAGCTGGGTTAGGTTAGAGTGGGTTGAAAATATAAATTATGCGACATGTGAGTGGTGTTTTGAAGACGAGATGTGCGAATAACCAGTTTGGTGTTTCGCTCGTCTAGTCGATAAATGTTGTCTTAAATAATTGTGCTAAAATTTCGCCATAAGAGTGCAGTGGGCATGTGGTGTTGGTTGGATGTGATTTGTAGATTGGAAGTATGGGTTTGTCTGAGCACTGTGTTGTCGAACGTGTATGTCGAAGTGCATTGTAGTAGTGATTGCTTCAAGTTAAACGGTAATGTCTCGAGTGCACGCCACAACATGGTTGTATGCGAGATAGGGTAAAATAAGGTGTGCTCGACATGAATGTTCGGTCGTTGTAGGTAGAAATTGTCTTGGCTTAATTAGAGAAGTGGTGACATGCCAAAGTAGTCATCACTTCCTCTATGTTTGTAAGTCGAGTCGATGCGCTTTATGTGTTCGTTAAATTATGCTTCGCATATAGTGTATGGTTGTGCTGACAATTTCGAGTAGACACATCGGGTGGTCAAATAGGTTTGTGATACAAGTCCTGCAATGGAGTTAGTTGTTTTGGGAAACTTATTGAAATGCTCTGTTCATATGATAAACATGTATGTGTTCACGATTTGGGAAGTAAGTGCATGGTGGTTGTGAGTTGGAGATTGGTTGTTTACGGTTCGTATGATTTGGTTGATGTGCGAATATACGTGAGAATATGTATGTTTATAAAAATGTTGTATGGTATGTTGTGTCTCGGATTGCGATAATAATAGGCAAGCAAACATGTATGTTGTATAGCGAGTTGTGTCGTTGCTCTGGTTAGTCGACTTGTTAGATGGCTTTGGTTAAGCTCGTAATTGTGATGATTTGCTTGTTATGATCTAAATGCGCATGGTTATGGTCGTGGATGAAAAGTAGTAGTGCTCATGCGATGTCTAAGTTAAAATGCAAACTATTGTGTGAAGAGTGCATCGATATACATATATACCGGGTTTGATTATTGCGGTGAATGCGTTTGTTAATTGTGTATGGTAATTCTAGCGCCCGAAATGACTTGGATAAAAATTAGTAAGTCAACTTGTTGGTCCTCATTTGAATGTTTTAACTCTAATAAATGGTAAAGCGTTAGAGTAATTCACGTCTCTAGAACTCGACCATTCTTGAAGTAAATAGGAGCTGGAATTTATTAGTTGTTGTTTTGGGTTGCACACACTGTTTTCGCCTGCTGTTTGTTTAATGGACTAAATTATGTTTTCTGTAGAAACATCATATAGAAAAGTTGTAGATAACTTTATTATCTTACTTGTGTTAAAATTTGACAGCCATAAGTCTGATCGTTTAGAAGCTATGCTTTTCACAAGTTCAGCAACAGAACCTTTCCATTTCCTGTACAGATTTCATAGATCGTGTTGTTTGCTTAAGTCAAGTTTGGAATCAGTCGTTATTAAAAATAACAAAGTTGTAGATGCTTTCCTTATATTTCTTGTGTTAAATTTTCATGACCATAGGCCTAGTAGTTTAAGACTTATGAATTTTACAAAATGGTTGCTGTGTTCTATCCACTGTCAGAACAGATTTCGAAAACTGTATTGTTTGATTTGGTTAAACATAGAATCACTTCTTAGTGATTATTAAAGTTGTGTAGTACTTTAGCTAAGCTTTCAATAAGTCTTGGATCACTCTTTTTTGTGTTCTGAATATTAAGTTATAGGCGTTTGAAGTGTGAAGTCTAAATCTGTCCAAATCTGGATAGCAAAGCCTTCTAGTGTATTTTATCCTTAATTGCATATTGAATCACCTTGAGATGTTTATAAATGTTCTGTTGGCAATTTCATTATCTTTCTATAAAATCTGGGATCACCTGAATTGGGTGCATGAATCTCTAGTTATGGAGTTTTAAAGTCACAAATCTGAATCTGTCCAAATCTAGATAGAGCTGTCGTGTTAGCACTTTTTGGCCTTGCTAAGTGTTGAATCGTGTTGAGGTAAAAATACCAAAGTTATAGAGCACTTTTTAAGCTTTCTAGAAAGTCCTAGTTTACTATTTTTGGATTAATATTTAAAGAGTTATGATTAAAACAAGTAACTGCTGTGTTGCTGTCCAAAAATCTGCAAGTGCTCATTCGATTGTTTAATTCACCCTTTTTGCTAAAAATGTTTGGTTAGCACTTGATTAATGTAGACTTACCATGACTAAACTTAATATAGCATATGTGTGCTGTTTTATATGTTTCTTTCTCTATTTGATTGTGTTATAGGATTTCCATAAACATTGATGCCTATGTCCTCTGTTAAACTTGTGTTGTCTAGGATGCTTTTGTGTGACCAATAGAAGAACTAATGAAAAGCCATAGCAAATTAAATAAATTCTTGTACTTGTGATGTCGAGTTATGCTGGTTAGTGTTCGTCGGTTTCTTAGTAGTGTTAAATTCGTAGGTCGATAACGTATGGCTAATTAGCACCTACGTTTGATCGTTGGCGGAACTGTGTCTTGCGCCTTATATCCAGCTCGCTACCGTGTGTCTTTATATACCTTGTGATATTTTTCATTATATTCATACATATGCATATTGTATCTCATTTAGGACCGAGAGATGATGATCGTGCAAGTGATGTGGTGCCAACCACAAGATGTAGTTGGTGGACGATCCAAAGAAGGATGGACATGACCAGGGATGATCGCCAAGCGAGTGCCATCTAGCAAACACTATCTAGTGTCAAATTCCAAGCAAGCCCCGGTTTTATACATAACCGTTATATATGCTATTTTACTGCACTTAATATTTGTAGGCTTGTACCTTGCACTTAAGTGTAGGAGTTGCCTGAAACCCTAGTTGCATGAACTCATGATTCCTTTTGAGATGGATACTAGTATGCTAGGTCGAGTAGCTGCTATGCTAAATCAGGATCTCGATAGAAGTCGAGTGATTTTTGTAGCACTCGCCCGAGGTCAGGAATTGGTTGTATCCATTTTGATAATAGAATGATGATGGTCTATGGACACGGATCCATGGGGATGCGTTGTCTACGAGACGAAATTGGATTAAGGATTAATGTGTGGTACCATGTGTCAAGCATTTGAATGTACTAAACACATGCCAAGAAATATGGTAAATTGGTAAGCCTAGAACCTGAGTGAACCTGCCCGCAGACTTCTCTCCTCACCTAACCTGAGACGTGGTCTCCCATGCTAGCAATGGTGGGTACAAGTGCAGTCACTGCATGGCGACAGCCTGGGTCAGTGAAGCATTGTATGCCAAGGCGGTGGGCCCTATTCTGTTGCTAGGGAATCGATGGGGACGGTTGATGTGTGTGGGGACGGAGTGCCCCTACATGTCTTGTGTTTAGGTTCACCTTGCAAGGTTAAAACTCGATTCAAATTGTCTGCTTCTCGCAGCAAATGAGACTGCTTGATCCATGCTGATGCATCGAGTAAGAAGTGAAATGAAGTTACTCGCAAAAGATGTTGATTGACTAAATTGCTTGATACCATGTATGGTTAGTCTGGTGCTCATCTAGTCTAAATTATTCTAGAACTTGAAAAGATAAAACTTGATTTTAGACTCAGCTAGTGCTTTTGGCAAACCAAACCCCTCAACCAAACAGATTCATGGTCTAGAGGTAGAGGAGTAGACTCCTCACACCAGGTAAGTCTAGCTGAATATTAATATACTCAGCCTTGCTTGTGGCATAATTTTTGCAGGTACCTCCTTGATTTGGTTGATGGTGTGACTTGGCCTTCATCCCCACCATCGGGATAGACGGTCGAGTGGGTTACTGTTTCCACAGGAGAGGACTAGGAGGAGTAGTGTGGCCAGGCTTCGCCATGTCACTCGGTTTTCTCCGTTAATTATTTCCACTGCATTTAAAATTATGTTTACTATTTCTAAAACTCCGATAATGTAATCACTACTGATACTTCTTAAATATGTGGTATTATGCTTTATTGTATTTCTCTGTGCCTCACCTTCGGGTGAGCTAGTGGTATTCAATCCTTGGTAAGTGGCTTTATCGGACTAGATCCGAGGGACTGACGGTTTATTCCGGTTTAAGTGTGTTGCTGCCCTTGATGGTGTGACTTGGGCACTTAAGCTAGAATAATTCGGGCAGTTCCGCCACAGCTAGTATCAGAGCGAATACCACTTCAGAGAAGTCAATAAGTCATGAATACCGACTTTTTAGAAGTAAAACTTGCTTAGAAACCAATGTTGGATAGATCGTCAGGACGATAAGGATAAACCTAGGACGTGAAGCCTTAGAAAATAGATGGGTAGCTAGGTGGCTATTTATATAGGCCATAAAGGCTACTATTGCCACTATTAGGATGCTGTAGAAGCATCCAAAATATTAGTTAGGTCTGAGAAGTCGACTAGAATGAGCATGCATCATGATTGTCGCATTATAATTGTTTCTGGTGCATCAACATGCTTCTCTCACCTTTATTCCAATAATAATAACTTGTGAATAATGTGATGTATTGCTACATTACAAACTATAAGAAATGCCTTATCTTGTGTTGGATTGGTAGGTTGTTAGGGTGTGTTATGTGTTTACCTTGCCTTGCTATCTAGGAGATGTTCTAGCTGTTGAACCCTTTTTGCAAAAAAAAATTATTGTCCGTTCTGCTCATGAAAAGACCCCCCTCCAAACAACCTCATGGATAGCAAGTAAAACTTTGTTAAAAAAGGATCACCTGCTGGTGTTGGTGTTTTGTAGCCCTTGTGCGTTTTACCCTTGAAGTTGCACTACACAGCTTGTAGGCCCCCACAGCTTGACCGCTAGACCTACCCAAGTCTCCTTGTGCACTTGTTGTGTCGAAAAAAATATTTGTCGTTTGGTGTCTAGTTGCACAAACCCTATCAAGGCCATGTTTCTTTCCATGGATCTTGTCTCGAATCTTCATAACCTTTCTACTGCTCATCCTAATCGATCTCTTGTGACTACCTCTCCTTTGACCTGGATCTAGTAATATTTTTCATTGCAAATCGTGTTGTGGCTTTATCATCTGAATCTCCAGATCCATTAATGATTATGCCCTATTATCTGGCTATCTGCTATAACCCGTTCTCAAGTATCAGATGTTGATCTACCTAAATCTCTCAATTCTGGTCATTCTCATACCCCCTTCTCCGAGGATCACGATGTTGTTTTATCAATTTTATCTCTAATGGTGCATCCATTTGGGTTCAATGGATTCTGTTGTTGTCCTTGGTTGTCTCATGTCTCTGAAAGCACATCAATCTTGATCTCATGGTTGGTTCCCCCTCATATCAAATATCGTATCAATCTTTGACTTGATAATCCATGTGGTGATCATGACAAGTTCACGGAGTTGAAGAGTTCTCATGTGATGCTCTTTTTGCCAGCAATCTCTGCTTCAACTCCGGTTACATTCTTATTTTTTGAGCCATACTCTCATGGGCTCCATCTATTTGTGCTATGTGGATTTCTCATTGGTTACGTTTGGTAATGGTATTAGGGCTAACGACTGATGGTGCTATGATGAAACCAAGAGCCTCTTATGGGTGCACACATGAGGTTGAGCTGCTCGGCACGCGCTGGTATCACGGTTAGTAGTCCTGGTCCATTACAAGACTATACTATGTGCTATCTTTTGTGGATATTCTCTCAAACTGATCACTGCATTTTGTCTCAATATGTCGTGATATTCTGTCCAAATCTACCCTCTGTATCTTGTTGGATAACATCTCATGGATTGGTATCTACCATCAGCTTGGGAGTTACATGCTTCTCCACCCTTAAAGATCCTCATTCGAATCTCGGGACGAGATTCTTTTATGGGGGGAAGGCTGTGACACCCCAGGTGTCTATTTCATGTTATGTTGGGAGATTTATCCCAATCTCGAATGCTCAGTAAAATTGTCTATTTCTCCTCTTATCAAGCTACTTGTGAAGGTTTCACCGATCTCTGATGTTATTCGATCTCGAGAGAGGCCGATTTTGGAGCCTGTTAAAACTTTTATTTCTCGGCACGAATGCAAACTCGATAATCAATCTCGCTTTATAAATCTCCTCTAAAGCTCATTTAATCAAACGCTTGACAGTTGCTACTCGAGCCGTGTTCGAGTCCGATTCCTCGACCTTCAATCTATGTCCGACTATTCTATCCGGATCAGTATTCTCAAACGAAATGCTCTGTTGTGCCGGTATCTAATTAATTATTATCCGACTTGGCCTAATATCTCTGTGTCCGAACCGAACTCAAAACCCGCATCGACAGTGATTTTTAAAATGTCATGATTCGCCTTCTCTGACTAAAAATCCAAAGCCGACCAAAATCTTGAGATAAAAATTTGTTTCTAAAATAGTGTGCGAGAAAATTTCAAAGTGACGCCAAACTCAAAATTCTCGATTCAAATTAAGTACTCAATCGTCTGTCATCTTGATGCCAATTTTCCTCGTTTGTAGCCTTAGTTTCAGTCTCGCACAGATAAATCGCCGCCAAAATCCAGCAGTATTTTTGGTTTCCTTCTACCCTAAGCAGCCCGGTTAAGTGTTTTGGGCCAGCCCAGCCTACTAAAAACCCTAACCCTAAGGATTCTCTATAAGTATGGACCCCCTTCACTTGCACTTTGGCATTTATTCATCCACCCCCTAGCCGCCACAACCTTTCTCCCTCTCTTCTGCTTTCAGCCGACATACTGCTCCAGCAGGGAGTCTTTCTTCCCTAGCGCGCAGGAAACTCCCATGACACCATTCATCCCTGCTCCCCATCCATGGAGGCTTGGCTCCAGCTACTTCGATGCTCCCTTCCTGCTCCCAGCCGCTGGTCCAAGCACAAGGTGCTTCTCCCTCGGTAGCCCCACCTGGCCGCCATCTTCCCCATGTGCTGGCGCATGGGAGCCATGTCCCCTTTGTCCAGAAAACGCAGAGCTCGAGCACACCTCTCTGCTCCCTTCCATGTCCGTCCGTGGCTCCTCTCCTTGAGCGCCTTCTCTTCTGCTCCAGCCGCCGCTCCTCAACGCTGGCACCTAGTCTGCTAGCTCTAGATCTAGGGCCATGCGAGCGACACCTCTGCTCGGCTCCCTCTCCCAGTAAAGAGATCCTCTACTGGCACTGGTCCACAGCATCAGGGAGCCTCCCATGGCGCTTGTTTCCCCAATGCTCACCCCATCAAAAGTCGTCGACCTCACGCAGCAGCCGTGACGCCAGTCCGCGCAGCCACATGGATCTCCTTTGAGTCGTGCCCTCGGCGTGCTCGATGTAATGCCGCAGCGAGCAGCAGCCATGAGACCCCCTTCGTGTTGCTTGCTTCAACCCGATCTATGCAACCCCGCCCACAACGCTGTCGACCCTCGGAGAGAACCACGCCGTCCTCGCTGTTTTTCCGGCGCTTGTGATGTTCGATGAACTGCCGCCAATAAATTTTTGTGTTATCGCAGCTAGTCGTCGACGTCGCACTTCACGCTTTGCCCATTCGACAAAATGTCGAGCCATGTGGACAGCCCATGCAGCTAGTCCTGACTCGTTCAGGTTGAATCCATGTGATTGATTTACTTGTAAATTTTGTCATTGTCATGTATATATATGTGTGTGAATATGTTGTATGCGAATTGAAATTCATGGAGGAGAAAGTGGTATGCATAGGTGTGTTTGCGATTGGAAAGCCAACAAGTGTATGTGTGGCCGCGATGGTTCATTTATGTGTCGCGAGGATGGTTCGTGGAGGTATTAATTGTTTGTTCAAATGCTTCGTCGTAAAGCAGTGTGTTAGTAGTGGTAAATTTAATAAAGCGTAAAGTATGCTTGGTAACTTCCACAGTCGGCTAATGAGCTAGTATATGATAATTATATTTTGTATATTCGTTGCTGGGGTAGGTTAGAGTGGGTTGAAAATATAAATTATGCGACATGTGAGTGGTGTTTTGAAGACGAGATGTGCGAATAATCAGTTTGGTGTTTCGCTCGTCTAGTCGATAAATGTTCTCATAAATGATTGTGCTAAAATTTGGTCATAAGAGTGCAGTGGGCACGTGGTTTTGGTTGGATGTGATAAGTAGATTGGAAGTGTGGGTTTGCCTGAGCACTGCGTTGTCGAATGTGTATGTCGAAGTGCATTGTAGTAGTGATTGTGTCAAGTTAAACAGTAATGTCTCGAGTGCACGCCACAACTTGGTTGTATGCGAGAAAGGGTAAAATAAGGTGTGCTCGACATGAATGTTCGGTGGTTGTAGGTAGAAATTGTCTTGGCTTAATTAGAGAGGTGGTGATATGCCAAAGTAGTCATCGCTTCCTCTATGTTTATAAGTCGAGTCGAAGCGCTTTATGTGTTCGTTAAATTATTCTTCGCATACAGTGTATGGTTGTGCTCATGATTTCGAGTAGACACATCGGGTGGTAAAATAGGTTTGTGATACAAGTTATGCAATGGAGTTAGTTGTTTTGGGATACTTACTGAAATGCTCTGTTCATATGATAAACATGTATGTGTTCACGATTTGGGAAGTAAGTGCATGGTGGTTGTGAGTTGGAGATTGGTGGTTTACGGTTCGTATGATTTGGTCGATGTACGAATATATGTGTGAATATGTATGTTTATAAAAATGTTGTAGTGTATGTTGTGTCTCGGATTGCAATAATAAATGGCAAGCCGACGTGTATGTTCTATAGCGGGTTGTGTTGTTGCTCTGGTTAGCCGACTTGTTAGATGGCTTTGGTTAAGCTTTTAATCGCGATGATTTGCTTGTTATGATCTAAATGCGCATGGTTATGGTCGCAGATGAAAAGTAGTAGTGCTCATGTGGTGTCTAAGTTAAAATGCAAACTATTATGTGAAGAGCGCATCGATATACATATATACCGGGTTTGATTATTGTGGTGAATGCGTTTGTTAATTGTGTATGATAATTCTTGCTCACGAAATGACTTGGATAAAAATTAGTAAGTCAACTTGTTGGTCCTCATTTGAATGTTTTAACTCTAATAAATGGTAAAGTGTTAGAGTAATTCACGTCTCTAGAACCCGACAATTCTTGAAGTAAATAGGAGCTGGAATTTATTAGCTGCTGTTTTGGGCTGCACGCACTGTTTTCGCCGTGCTGTTTGTTTAATGAACTAAATTATCTTTTCTATAGAAAAGTCATATAGAAAAGTTGTAGATAACTTTGTTATCTTACTTGTGTTAAAATTTGACAGCCATAAGTCTGATCGTTTAGAAGCTATGCTTTTCACAAGTTCAGTAACAGAACCTGTCCAATTCCTGTACAGATTTCAGAGATCGCGTTGTTTGCTTAAGTCAAGTTTGGAATCAGTCGTTATCAATAATAAGAAAGTTATAGATGCTTTCCTTATCTGTCTTGTGTTAAATTTTCATGATCATAGGCCTTGTAGTTTAAGAGTTATGAATTTTACAAAATGGTTGTTGTGTTCTGTCCACTGTCAGAACAGATTTCGAAAACTGTATTGTTTGATTTGGTTAAACATAGAATCACTTCTTGGTGATTATTAAAGTTATGTAGTACTTTTGCTAGGCTTTCCAAAAAGACTTGGATCACTCTTTTTGGTGGTCTGAAGGTTAAGTTATAGGCGTTTGAAGTGTGAAGTCTGAATCTGTCCAAATCTGGACAACAAAGCCTTCTAGTGTCTTTTATCCTTAATTGCATATTGAATCACCTTGAGATGTTTATAAATGTTCTGTTGGCAATTTCATTATCTTTCTATAAAATCTGGGATCACTTGAATTCGGTGTGTCGGAGAGAAAATCCTCCGGCCGGGTGGCGGAATGCACCCGCCCTAATCCTAAGATGAGGAGGGGGCCTTAGCGGTTTGCCTGTTACGTGGATTGGTGGATGAACACAAGAGCACACAAGGGATTATAGTGGTTCAGGCCACCAGAGCATAAAACTCTACCTCCACTGTGTGTATGTTGTATTGAGAGAGCGTGTAGGCGTGTGAGTCTATGTGTTTTTAAGCCTGTCCCTGTAACGTTGTGTGCCTTCCCTTTTATAGTTTAAGGGAGGCACATACAAGGGTGCTGAGCCCCGACATGTGGGCCTAGGAGCATAATGGATGGAACACATTATGTGGATAATTAATACTAATAACACCTGAGTAATCACCGGGCGCCATGATGGCCACAGTCCACGCAGTATTGATAAGCGGCGACCATTTTCTTTGTAACGTGCACGTAATGATGAGCATGCCACGTGCCACTAGAATGAACAGGCGCTCGTCTTATCCGTAATAAATGTAGGGGCGGTGTGGCCCAGAGGCTTTACGTCAGGCTCCGTCCGTTGGCTTACGTCACGTGCAGTAGTCCACGTGGGCGCATCGGGTATCCGCCTAAGCGGGGAGTAGGAGTGTATGCAGACAGGTCTGAGTCTGGACACATGTCGGCACCGGACCCCCGCCTGGGTCTTGTTTCAGGTCCGAGTATGTTTTGTCCTGGAACCGTGGGACCCCATTATGGGCGGCCCGGACCCCATATGGGGGGGGTCTGGATCCCATTCTAGGGGTCCGGCTTGCACACGTGGAGGTCCTAGACCAACCTTGGAGGTCCGGACTGTATATCCAGGGGTCCGGTGCTCTCCCATGGGGGTCCGGACTTACTGTTGATGCCTTGGAGTATATCACCTTCTCTGGACACGTGGCGGCTCCGAACCCGCCCATGTGGTGGAGTCGGGCGCTACTATGGACCCAGAGTAGTCGCCCGAGACTGGGGTGAGTCGTGGCCTGGTCCTACACACAGCACCTTTACCACGCGACTAAGAGATAGCCACGTGGGCACTACTTCTTTATACAATAGTAAGGCGTACCCTAGTTTCAGGGTACCGATAGTGGCCCCCGGGCCCGCCTCAGGGGAGGATGCGAGCCTGCAGGTGGGGCCAAAGCTTGTACTTCGCCTCAACATGGCATGACCGGCGATTGAGGCGCCATCTTAGCACGCCTGCTGACACGCCGCACTAATTCAGCGCATCTGTCAATGCACGCGCTGTCAATCTGCCTTCGGTCACATCAACTGCCATATCCGTCTCCACGACCGACTGACCCACGGCCCCCACGTCTGGCGGTTTCGTCGGGCCATGCGCGGGGCGCCTCGTTGCCACCGCCTTGGTTAAAAATATGCTTCCGCAGCGGCCCCGAGGTGGCGCGCGATCGTGTGTGGCGGTTCGCTCCCCGCACGGCGGTTCGCTCTTTTCGCACTCGAAGTCTGGCACACAATCCATATGACTTGTGGGCCCGGGTCCCCATGTCATAGATTGGGTTGTCTTGGTCCTTGGTGCTCGTCGGGCGAGATCTCCTGCGGCGATTGAGGGGCACGCGAAAGGGTTTCCTTGAGTGAGGACTCTGGTTTCCTTGAAAAAGGGTTCACCTCCGTGTGAAGCAGTTACCCTTTCGCATTCTCTCCCAATCACTTGCGCACCCTTTGCCTTCGTGCTTCTTTGTTCCACGCCCGCGCCGCCGGCTGTGCCCTTTTGCCTTCGCGCTCCTCAGTTTTATGCTCGCGCCGCCGTAGTTGCCATGGCTTCGCTAGCTCATCCCGACCTCTTCTAGACTGAGGCGGTGCTCAACCTGGTGCGCGACCTGCTTGGGTGGAGCGCGCTAGGGCTCGCCGGAAGAATCCGTGCCGGTGCGGCTCCCCACGGCGACCTTGCCGTCGGGGAGTTCGTTTTGTTCGTCTCCTACATCTCCTACGGGTTGGCTCTGCCGATCTCGCCTTTCTTTCTACTGTTGTTGGAGGAGTTCGGCCTCCAGCTTCAGCACCTTACTGCCCACTCCATCCTCCATGAGGCCATCTTTGTCCACCTCTGTGAGATGTTCGTAGGGGTGGCCCCCTATACTTCCCTCTTTCGCCACTTCTTCGTGCTGGTCAAATCTGGGAAGGCCAAGGACCATCTTGGTGCCTACTACTTTCAGACGAGGCCGGATTCGTCCGTAGCCTACATCTCCACCTTCGGCGGTGCAAGGTGGGAAAACTGGCGCGGTGACTGGGTGATCGCCAGCGCCGAGGCCAACGACCGCCTCGTCCTGCTGAGCAATGGGCCATCCCTCGATCGCAAGCATTGGAGGACCAAGCCATCGCTATCGCCAAAGCTCCTGTCCGTGCTGGATAGGATCAAGACCTTGGCAACCGGTGGTCTGACCTCCATGCATGTGGTCAGTGACTTCCTGAAGCGTCGGGTCATGCCGCTGCAGAGGAGGTCGAGCCTGTGCTGCTGGTTTACTGGCCCGAATGTTATCGGCAGGATCCAGCGCGGGTCAGGCACCGATCTGTCTTGGGAGGAGCTAGAACTCCTGGTGAAGGGGATTACTGGTGAGTCCTTTGTCCCTGAATCCTTGATACTCCCTAGGACATCCCGGCGCTTTGTGATGATCCAAGGCTGCGAACGACGGTTTTGGCCATGCTGCCGACCCTCGACGAGAGCGGCGTGGCAGTTCGTCAGACCGGCGGTCGGGACCCCCTCCGTAGGATCTAGATCCCTGGTGTACCGGCCGGGGGTCCCCAGCCCGCCGGTGCGGCCCCCAGCGCCAACCCCGTCGTGGCCCCTAGCCCCTTGGACAAGGGCAAAGGGGCTGCAAGCATTGCCTCCGCCCCAAGTAGCTCCGTGGGGTCGGAGGAGGAGAGGCGACAGAGGCTACGTCGTGCCGACAGGTCACTTGTCTCGGACCCCCCCAGAAGCGCTAGAGAACTTCTGGTGGGGCCGAGGAAGTCGGCTCCCAGGCTCAGGGCGCGCAGAGGCACGTCAGTCCTCCGATGCCGCCACCACCGCCACCCTCTTGGGGTGACCACCCCTAAGGGCACCAGCAATAGCAGCAACAGCAACAACAACAACCACCGCCATCGCAGCAACAACAGTAGGAGCGGCGGTCGTCCCGATTCTAGGGTCGCTGGAAAGTCCAGGGCCCCAAGTAAGTGTAACCCCTTTTTTCCACGAGTCTAGTTATCATGCAGAGGGGTCTTAACCCATCCTTTGTTTGCCAGGGCTTCCTCTCCCTCTGCTCGCAAAGTCGCGCCTCCTCCACCAGATACCAGGTCCGCTGGCAGATCTGGCTCTCAGCAGCAGGAATCTGCTAAGAGTGGTGTCGGTGGAGCGCACCCAGCTGCCGCCAGGACAGCGCCACCGGCCCCCCACGTCCCAATTGGGGGTCCGGCTGCAGCGGCGCCAGCGTCAGGCAGTGCCACAGCGGCGGAGGAGATCCCAGCTAGGGGACCTGCGCCCGCTCCCGACACCGGGGTTGACCTAGGAGGCACGTCCAGTTCCGTCCCTCCGCCTGCTCTGGAGGAGGTGGAGGTGATTTTTGGGCGGTGGCTCTGGTCAGGAGCCGAGCCGGACGTGGCGCCACTCCCCCTTCCCCGGTTGCTGTTTTGCGCCCACCAAGCCCTCAATGAAACCGAGGCAGCCATCCGGCAGGAATGGTGGCGCTGGAATCTGAGCACCAGCGCCTCAGCGACTGGCAAACCCAGCTGGAGGAGCACACCAAGGCGGCGTCCCACCAGTTCGCCTCTGAGTGGTCCGAACTCGCACGGGACCGCAAGGAGTATAAAAGGGACCTCCAGAAGGTGTTCGCCAGGGAGCTAGAGGCGTCCCAACAGAAGAAGAAGCTGGCCAAAAGGGAGGAGGCCCTGAGCCAGAGGGAGGCTCTCACAACAGAGCTCCGGGCCAAGCTGAAGGCCCTGGACTAGACCCTAGAGGCCCAGCGAGTCCAACAAGTGGAGGCCATAGAAAGAATGAAAAATGGCAGCAAGAGCTGGAGGACAAGGCCAGCAACATTGCCCTCACCGAGGAGAACCTCAAGGACAAGAATACGTCCCTGGACAGGCGGGAGATGGACCTCGCCAGGCGGGAGAAGGATCTCGCCTTCAGGGAGGAAATGCTTGAAAGGCGAAGCATGTTGCTGGCCGAGCATGAGCTCCACGCGGAGGAGAAGGAGCGGATCCGCTGGTTCGAAGCGGCGCAGGCGCAGGCGGCGCCGGGTCCACAGGCGATGGAGGCCACCAAGAAGGCCCTAGAAGATCTCTAGGCGTAACACCACGCTGGGGTCCAGCGGATAGCTGAGTGGGCCGGCGAGGCGAGCACGACGCTGGTGCCATTGGGGATAAGTCCTATCCCAGTGTCGGAGCCGCCAGCGTCGATCTCCGACACCCTCCCGGTGCTGGACTCCGCTTTCGAACGCCTTCGTCGCCTAGACTAGATCCTCGATGCCCGCCTAGAGGCAGAGGGCAGCAGGCTCTGCCGGGCGGTGGTGGATTACGTGCTGACGTGCTTCCGGAGCCACGAACCGACCATGTCCTTGGTGCCGGTGCTCAATGGTCCGGTGGCCGCAATAGAAAACGCCGCCTGGGAGAGCGTCCAAGACGCCGTGGAGACGGTGGCCGCGCGCTTCCAGCACGATCCTGTCGATGCTAATTAGCTCGTTCCTGCAAAGATAAAGCTAGGGCTCCGCTTGAAGGCGGATGTAATAATCTTTTGGACACATAACATACTTTTGAGAACTGTTAATTTAACAGCACTTATATGTATGCCATTTGTCCTCGCTGTGTGTAGCGCTACCAACTTCTCCCTGGTACATGGCCCCCCTGGGATGTAGGCTCGACGTGTCGAGGCTGGATACCAGCATACTAAAGAAAGAATTGGTGACCCGACACTCAGGAGGTAGTCTCGAGTGGGACCTGGACCTATACACAGCTTTAGCTAGGAAGTTTTAGTAGCACACACATAGGACCCACCAACTGGTATCTTCTATCCTTTGATTCATGCAACAGGACCTGCAGGATTTAGCCTGGGAAGCCAAGTCATATGCCCAGACCCCCTAGATCACAACTCCAAATACTAGGACACCCATCGCAGAGTGGTGGAGTGTGTAGGCTTAGGGTACGGAACTAGGCTAAGGGGCTACACAGCTCCAGACCACCCTAGGAGACGAGTGTCCATTCTCTAGAACCAGACCCCAGGTTGCCGGACCCACAGGACTATAGTTCCAAATACAAGGATACCCGTCACAGAGTGGTGGAGCATGCAGGCTTAGGGTACGGAACCAAGCTAAGCGGCTACACAACATCGGACCACCCTAGGAG
The DNA here is from genome assembly GCA_029449295.1 of Zea luxurians. NCBI lineage: Eukaryota > Viridiplantae > Streptophyta > Magnoliopsida > Poales > Poaceae > Zea > Zea luxurians. Next base: position 458,114 of record JAOPSE010000108.1, on the reverse strand, counting down.
ACGAGTACCCATTCTCTAGAACTGGCCCCACCAGGCTGCCGGACCCCCCTGCCGAGGGGTCATAAACTGCAAGCCTGGCTACTCAATTCGGATGTCATCATACCAGCAAGGGTGGGAAACTGTATGGGTGGGTTAGATAAAAAATAATGTTCATAAATTGAAGTAGAACGAACCATCACAAAAACAAATCTAGGGGTGAATCTTTTCCTTATAACTTGATATACATGAGTGTAGGCGAACAGACCGGGTTTATGAGGGCGGACCTCACCGGGTTGACGTACATATATGCGCAACCTAGTTACAAAGGAAGAAAACTGAATTCCCCAGTTCTGCTTTTATGGGTAAAACTTACGGAGATGCTCTATGTTCTAGGGATTGGGAAGAGGCACTCCTTCAGTTGTGGCAAGGCGAACACACCCGGGTCGGCATATTTCTGTCACCTTGAAGGGTCCCTCCCAGCTGGGGGAGAGTTTGTGGAGCCCTTCTCAGTTTAGTACTCGCCTTAGGACCAGGTCCCCGACCCTGAGCTCCCTACTATGCACCAATCGTTGGTGGTAGCGCCTGAGCGCCTGGTTGTACCGTGCATTTCGGATTGCCGCTCGCCATCTGCGTTCGTTGATGAAGTCCATGTCCTCACGCCGTAGCTGTTCCTGCATAGACTCATCGAAAGACTAGACCCGTGGGGAGCCTGTAATGATTTCCGGGGGAAGGCAGGCTTCGGCCCCGTAGACCAGGAAGAACGGGGTCTCCCTGGAAGCTCGGCTGGGTATGGTCCGGTTCCCCCATAGCACGGACGGAAGCTCGTTGACCCAATTTGCACCATGCTTTTTCAAGCAGTCATAGGTGCGTGTCTTGAGTCCCCTGAGGATCTCTGTGTTTGCCCTCTCTGCCTGGCTATTGCTCCTGGGATGAGCCACAGACGCAAAGCAGAGCTGAGTGCCGATGCCCTCGCAATACTCTTGGAAGAGCCGACTTGTAAACTGGGTCCCGTTGTCCGTAATGATACGGCTTGGGACCCCAAATCTATAGACGATTGACTTGATGGAATGCACCCGCCCTAATCCTAAGATGAGGAGGGGGCCTTAGCGGTTTGCCTGTTACATGGATTGGTGGATGAACACAAGAGCACACAAGGGATTATAATGGTTCAGGCCGCCGGAGCGTAAAACCCTACCTCCACTGTGTGTATGTTGTATTGAGAGAGCATGTAAGCGTGTGAGTCTGTGTGTTTTTGAGCCTATCCCTGTAACGTTGTGTGCCTTCCCTTTTATAGTTTAAGGGAGGCACATACAAGGGTGCTGAGCCCCAACATGTGGGCTCAGAAGCATAATGGATGGAACACATTATGTGGATAATTAATACTAATAACACCTGAGTAATCACCGGGCGCCATGATGGCCGCATTCCACGCAGTATTGATAAGCAGCGACCATTTTCTTGGTAACGTGTGAGTAATGATGAGCACACCGCCTGCCACTAGAATGGACAGGCGCTCGTCTTATCTGCAATAAATGCAGGGGCGGTGTAGCCCAGAGGCTTTACGCCAGGCTCCGTCCTTTGGCTTACGTCACGTGCAGTAGTCCACGTGGCTGCATCGGGTCTCTGCCTTAGCGGGGAGCAGGAGTGTATGCAGACAGATCTGGGTCTAGACACGTGTCGGCATCGGACACCCACCTAGGTCTTGTTCCAGGTCCGAGTATGTTCTGTCCTAGAACCTTGGGACCCCATTGTGGGTGGCCCGGACCCCATACGGGGGGGGGGGGGGTCCGGATCCCATTCTAAGGGTCCGGCTTGCACACGTGGAGGTCCTGGACCAATCTTGGAGGTCTGGACTGTATATCTAGGGGTCTGGCGCTCTCCCATTGGGGTCCGGACTTACTGTTGATGCCTTGGAGTATATCACCTTGTCTGGACACGTGGCGGCTCCGGACCCGCCCATGTGGTGGAGTCGAGCGCTGTTGTGGACCCAAAGTAGTCGCATGAGACTGAGGCGAGTTGTGGCCTGGTCCCACACACAGCACCTTTACCACGCGACTAAGAGATAGCCGCGTGGGCACTGCGTCTTTATATGGTAAATTGGTAAGCCTAGTACCTAAGTGAACCTGCCCTCTAGCAATTGTGGGTACAAGTGTGGTCACTGCACGGCGGCAACCGGGGTCAGTGAAGCATTGTATGCCAAGGCAGTGGGCCCTATTATGTTGCCAGGGAATCGATGGGGACAGTTGATGTGTATGGGGATGGAGTGCCCCTACAGGTCGTGTGTCTAGGTTTACCTTGCAAGGTTAAAACCTGATTCGAATCGTCTGCTTCTCGCAGCAAATGAGACTGCTTGATCCATGCTGCTGCATCGATTAAGAAGTGAAACGAGGTTACTGGCAAAAGGTGTTGTTGGGACCATGCTTCGTCGCCGAAGGTCCTACAGGAAGAAACAGCTTTGGCTAAAGCTGCTTATACATGATGACCGAAGCTACCACTCATGAAGCTTCAGTGTTATAGCATGCCCGAAGACGAAAGATCGAACCGACTTAAAGATAGAATGACCTTTTAGCCCATAAGGGTCTGAGTCATTGTTGTAAACTTTTATAAGGGGCACGATTGTAATTCCTTACAGGTTGTGTCCTGTGTCTATAAATACTGAACAATATTCCTTTACTGTTCACGCATTCTTGTAATTGCAAACGCATTGCCCGGGAATTATTATCTGTCAAGGAGAAGGTATAAATGTACTTAAACTCTATGTTCTGACATTTTTATGTTCATATAATAAAATATGTGAATGTTGTTACTTATTTCTGATACATCTATCTTTAATGTCTCATGTTTTATATATTATTTCATATTATTTTGTAAGTTTAATCACGAAGGTATGACCTTCGTGATACTTTACTCATGGTCTTCGTCCGAAGTTCATTAAATCCTTGGGGAAATAATGCTTTAGCGGACGAAGGGCATTAATATTTAACATTTTATGTTGCTTTGTTCTTAATTCATAGCATTTGAGAACAAGTCCCCAACATTGGCGCCACCTCCGGTGAACTCACTTCCACTTTCCTGAGACAATGGCTTCGTTCAAGAACCAAGCTGGAACTGCTTCGGCTCCGAAGCTGATTCTCCCGATAACAGGCGGTTCATGCTCAGAGCCGGCTAACAAGAAACATAAGAAGGAGGCACAGAGAAGAGTACAACATGTAGGGGTACAAGGACCCTTCATCAAATCAAGATGGTCTCACATCCCAATTACCTTTTCTCAAGAGGATCTTCAGCTCAAGGATTACCCACACAATGATGCCATGGTTATTTCTTGTGTGATCAAAGGATTTCTGGTCCATAATGTTTTGGTTGATACAGGCAGTGCAGCAGATATCATATTTGCTAAGGCCTTCAGACAAATGCAAGAGCCCGAAGACAAGATTCATGATGCTACGCACCCTATTTGTGGCTTCGGAGGGCGGCAGATTGTAGCACTTGGTAAGATTACCATGCCAGTAACCTTCGGATTCGTCAACAACACAAGGACTGAGCAAATTGTATTTGACATTGTTGACATGGAGTATCCTTACAATGCTATCATTGGTCGTGGAACACTCAATGCTTTCGAAGAAATTCTTCATCCAGCATATCTTTGCATGAAGATACCTTCGGATCGGGGACCTATTGCTATTTATGGGAGTTAGGAAGCCGCCAGAAAGGCCGAAGGGAATTGGACTGATTCAAAGGCAATCCATAACATAGATGAAGCCGAAGCTTGTGAGCAGTACAAGCATAGAAGGGAGAAGGCTGCTTCGGCCGATCAGCCGAAACCCATGCTTTTATGCGAAGATATCGTAGAGCAGAAGGTGCTGCTGGGATCTCAATTGTCTGAGGAACAAGAGAAAACCTTGATAAGATTCTTGTTCAACAACAAAGATGTCTTTGCATGGTCGGCTAATGATCTTTGCGGAGTTAACAAGGATGTTATTGAACATTCGCTTAATTTTGATCCATCCTTCAGACCCAGAAAGCAGAGGCTTCGGAAGATGTCTGATGACAAGGCCGAAGGTGCTCGAAATGAAGTGAAAAGACTTCTCACTGCTGGAGTTATCAGAGAGGTAAAATACCCAGAATGGCTGGCTAACACTGTTATGGTAAAAAAGGCCAATGGTAAATGGAGGATGTGTATCGATTTTACTAATCTCAACAAGGCCTATCCGAAGGACGAGTTTCCATTGCCAAGGATAGATTCCTTAGTTGATGCAGCAGCTTCATCAGAGCTTATGAGTCTGCTGGACTGTTATTCAGGCTATCATCAAATCTGGATGAAGAAGGAGGATGAGCCGAAGACCAGCTTCATAACCCCTAGTGGAACATATTGTTACCTTCGGATGCCTGAGGGGCTCAAGAATGCTGGAGGAAGCTTCAGCAGAATGACAGCGAAGGTTCTTCAGTCTCAGATAGGCAGAAATGTGTAAACTTATGTTGATGATATCATTGTAAAAAGCACGAAGCAAGAGAATCACATTACTGACCTCCAGGAAACCTTCGCTAATTTCAGACAGGCCAGTTTAAAGTTGAATCCAGAAAAATGTGTCTTCGGGGTGAAGAAAGGGAAATTTCTTGGCTGCCTAGTTTCAACAAAAGGGATTGAGGCTAATCCAAATAAAATCGAAGCTATCCTTCGAATGGAACCACCCAGTACAAAGAAGGGGGCTCAAAGATTGACAGGAAGACTGGCATCTCTCAACAGATTCATATCTAGATCAGCAGAGAGAAATTTACCATTTTTCGAAGTGCTGAAGTCAGCCGAAGTTTTTCAATGGGGACCGGTCCAGCAGAGAGCCTTCGAAGAGCTAAAGCAATATTTGATAAACCTAACAACGCTAACTCCACCAACGCCAGGGGCTCCTCTGTTGTTATATGTGGCAGCCTCGCACTCAGTGGTAAGTGCGGCACTTGTCCAAGAGAAGCTTGAAGGGCAAATCAAGAAGCATGCTCCAATATACTTTGTATCTGAAGTTCTTAGTTTATCAAAGAAAAATTATACAGAATTGGAGAAGGTGCTATATGCTGTTTTGATGGCTTCTAGAAAGCTTCGACATTATTTCCAAGCATACAATATAATTGTCCCTTCTTCACAACCATTGAAGGACATTATGAGAAATAGAGAAGCTACTGGAAGGATTGGAAAATGGGCTGCGGAACTTAATGAATTCTGCATTGATTATGTACACAGATCTTCGATTCAGTCCCAGGCGTTAGCTGACTTCATTGCTGACTGGACGCCAGGGGCTCAAGTAGAAGAGGCAAATAAAGATGCCGAAGCATGGACAGTATTCTGCGATGGTTCTTGGGGAACCTTCGGAGCAGGAGCAGCCGCTGTGTTGGTCGCACCCTCCAAAGTTAAAACTTGCTACGCAACAAGACTTGATTTTAGCTGCACAAATAACATTGCTGGGTACGAAGCTTTACTTTTGGGTCTTCCGAAGTTAAAAGCAATGGGAATCAGAAGGGCGGTTCTTAAAACTGATTCCCAGGTTATCTCTGGTCATATTGACAAGAGTTGTAAGGCAAGAGACCCGAAGCTTGAGAAGTATCTAGATACTGTCCGAAGGATTGAAGCTTCCTTTGAAGGGTTTTCTGTAAAAAATATTCCTCGAGGAGAAAATGAGCATGCTGATTTGCTAGCCAAGTCAGCAGCACAGGGGCTGCCCTTACCTTCGGAAGTATTTTTTGAAACAATAAAAGCACCTTCTGTTGAACTTCTTGAAAGAGCGGTCCTCAACATATCTCCTGTTTATAGTGAAGACTGGAGAACTGAGATCATCTCTTACCTTAAGGGTAATTTCCTTTCAGATGACGAAGCTTATAACAAGAGAATAGAGGCAAGAGCTCGTCCATATGTAATAATAGAAGGGGAGCTGTATAAGCATGGTGTCTGCTCTCCGTTATTCAAATGTTTATCCAGAGCCGAAGGTATAGAATTGATGAAGGAAATACATGCAGGCTTGTGTGGATCTCACATTGGATCTAGGCCTTTGCTGGGAAAAGTTTTTCGCCAAGGATTTTATTGGCCAAAAGCAGCTTCGGATGCAGCGGAACTAGTCCAAAAGTGCGAAGGTTGTCAGAAATGTGCAAGAGATCAAAAACAACCTTCGTCTCTAACTCAGTTAATACAACCCACTTGGCCGTTGCAAAGGTGGGGCCTTGATTTGTTAGGTCCGCTACCACCAGCACAAGGGAATTTAAGATATGTTGTAGTGGCAGTGGAATATTTTTCTAAATGGATTGAGGCAAAGTCTTTAGCCACAATAACTTCGGTTACTATTCAAAAGTTTTTCTGGCAAAACATTGTTTGTCGCTTCGGAGTGCCGAAGGCTATCACTGTGGACAATGGAACGCAGTTTGACTCCGAAGCTTTCAAAGAATTTTGTGAACAAATTGGCACAAAGATCCATTTTGCGTCAGTTTGACATCCGGAATCAAATGGACTAGTTGAAAGGGCTAAAGGCATCATAATGACAGGAATAATGAAGTTAATATTCAATCAGCCAAGGGGAAAGTGGCTAGAAGAATTAATTAAAGTGGTGTGGAGCCACAACACAACAGTATCAAGGTCAACAGGTTTTACACCATTCAAATTGCTGTTTGGTGATGAAGCAATAACCCCAGAGGAGGCTAAGGCAGGATCAATAAGAACAGTGGCTTCGGCGATAGACGAAGCTAATTGTTCTGTGGACAAAGATGCTATAGAAGGGATCAGGCTTCAGGCTGTGGAAAACATCAATAAATACCAAGCCAAAACAATAAAATGGCGTGATAGAAAGGTTCAGTTGAAGAACATTAAGCAGGACATTTGGTGCTTCGAAGAGTGGCCAACCCAGACACAGTGGGCAAACTACAACTAAAATGGGAAGGCCCCTTTTTGGTAGTATCTTCGTCAAGACCAGGTTCCTACAGATTAAAGGATATGGACGACAACGACATTCCTAGATCGTGGAATGCGGATGAGCTTCGGCGGTATTATGTGTAACTTGATGTAATCTTTTTTATTTTTTATTTTTTATTGTTGTTTTAGTTTTTCCTTATGGCACCCTTTTCCTTTCCAAAGGGGGAGAAAGGTTTTTAATGGGGCCACAACATGTAATTTTTCTTTTCCTTATTTCAATTCTATATGAGTGATATCCCCCAAAAATGTAAATGTAAAAGCTGACAACGCACCATCGAGTGCAATGGAAAAAGAAAAGAAGGAGAAGCTCAACAGTCGTTCCCAAGGGAATGCAGAGCTTACAGCGAAAAATAAACACTGATTCTGCCGAAAGTAAAAGGCGAAGAAGCTCCTAAGGGAGGCTTACAGCGAAAAATAAACGCTGATTCCGCCGAAAGTAAAAGGCGAAGAAGCTCCTAAGGGAGGCTTACAGCGAAAAGTCAGCGCTGATACACCGAAAAGTAAACGGTGAAGCCGAAAAATAAACGGCAAAAAGATTTGAGTCATTCTCAAGGGAATGAGGGCTATGATTATGGTTTTTTGGATGTACATTCAAATAATCATTTGCACAATGCATTACATCATGACATTTGCATTCATAAACATTCATTTAGACATATATAGGATCATCATCATCGTATCATACAGAAAAGACAGATGCTTCGGCTATGAGGAAAAACTTCGGAGAAAGAGGAAATTTTCATGCTTCGTTGTGTACGAAAAGAAGGGAAGGTGTTTTTCGCCTTCAGCTCAAAAGTAAAGTTTCGTTCACAGCAAAGTAGATTGTACACGGATAAAGGATAAAAGATATATTACAAGGTATGCACAAATTTACATAAGTTTTTTCCACAATTATATTACAAAGATCTCTTCAGAATTTTTTGCAGGAAAGTCTTTTACAGCAACTGTTAAGCTTCAGCCCGTCATTCTTCAGCTTCATCATCCTGCACATATTAAAGCAGAATAAGAAAGGTGCAAATTTCAAGGAGAAGTTGAAAGTAACAAGTATAAGTTTCTCACCGGCTTAAGGTGGCTCCGAGCTTCGTCACCAGCCATTTTTCGCCCGCCATTTACCCAAATCTGAGTCATTAATCTGTTTCCAATGCTTCGGGCTAGGCTTGGGATGTCAACCAAATCTGCTGGTGACAAGCTGAAGTTTGGCCTATTTACAATTATTCCGTGCGTACAGCCAGCCTTCAGAAAAGCGGTGGCTGTGCCTCAAGAAGCTAGCAGGGCGCAGAAGTCAGCATGCCCAGCAATAACTTCGTCAAGTGCATCAACCTCGCCTTCAATGTATTCTAGGGTGCTAGGCAGGTTCTCAGCTGAAGGTGTAAATGTATCAGAGCTGGCTCCAATTGAGTGAAACACATCCTTCAGCCGCTGCACGCATCGGCTGCCGAAGTTTAAGCATTTCTCCTGAAGCTCCTTCAATGATTTTTGCAAATTTGAATTCTTCTCGATTTCGGTCTTGAGACTTGTTTCGAGGTTCTTCTTTTCCTACTCAGATTTTTCTGACTTTTTGAGTAATTCATTGTTTAACCTGTTATTTTCGGCTTGGGCTTCAGCCAATGAACCTTCCATAGAATGAATGACGAAGTCCTTCTTTTCCAAGGCAGCTTCGTGATCTTTAACTTTGATTTTAAGATCTTGAACAACGGAGTCTTTTTCCTTCAGAGCAGCTTCGTAATTTTTGACTTTGTTTTCTAGATCTTTGATAGTAGCTTCGTTCTTTTCATCCTCAAGATCTTGTTGCATTCTCAGTACTTTACTTAGAAGTATACTCTGCCAAAACAACCTTCATCAGAAAACAACTTAATTCAAAATAAAGAATATATAATAATAAAAAATCGAGACTTTTTTTACCTTGAAATTAGCATAGAGCAAGCTACCGGCGATATGTTGTCGCTGGTATCTGCAGAGGTCCGCTTCAATCTTCGGCAGACCAACGCTTTTGGAGAAGGTCCTAACAACCTTGGCCTCGGTTCAGTTCTGAAGGCATCTCAGCTTCCCTTCATTGACTCCACCAAATAGCAGAGACCCTGGTTTGTATCCACAGGATATAGCATATTTCTTCAGCTCTTCTTTTTCAGCGTCTGACAACTCTTGTCCATGTATATCTTGAAAATTAAAATCTTCTTTTTCCAAAATGTCTTCAATTTGCTCTTTTCCTTTTTCTGTTGCCGTGTTCACTGTAACCACAGCAGTTTCTTCTTCAGCCATTCTCAGAAGCATATTGTCAATATCTTCAAGTGTAGTTTCCAGGTTAGGATCTTCGTTGGTCTCGGTTTCGGCCCCGGTGGCTTCGGCTCTGGTGGCTTCGGCACCGGTGGTTTCGGCTCCGGTGGCTTTGGCTCCTCCGGTTTCGGCTCCGGCGGTTTCGGCTCCGATGGCTGTGGGATCGGCAGTGACAATTTTTGACGCCGAGGTCGGTGGCGGTGTCTGATGAATGACATCGGCCACTTGGATAATTCTTCGTTTTTTCGGCTTTGCGGGACTTTCTGCTGCCGAAGCTTCTTTGCCCTTCTGAAAAAACTTCGTCAGTTCTGATGCCAGCGGGCTTAGCTTGATAGGCAAAGGTTCAGTCATTACCTTCAGAATCTCTTCCACTTCGGCAGCAGAAGGTGTCGTAGGAGCTTCCTCCTCCTGGGCCGACGTCTTTGGTTTTGGAGATGCAGGTTTTGGAGATGTATCTTTTCTTTTCCTTAAAACAGCTACCCTCGGTCCAGGGCTTAGTTTTTCAGAAATTTCTTTTTCCTTTTTGGCCAATTTGTTGCTTTCTTTGTCCATGGCGCTGGCAATCCTCTTTCTCTTAGGGCCTTCGGCATCTCTGCCCAGTTGCTCGTAATCAAGGTAATCAAAATTCAAAGCATCTAGCACACGATTCAATCTTCGCTTCGGACGAGTGCCGAAGGCTGCAGTCATCAACTGATCTTCTTTCTTAGAGTAATTTCCGAGGATATCGTTGCACATAATCTCGATTGTGTCCAGCCACTCTTGGCAGGGTTTTTTAAAGTGTTTTTTAAACTTGTAGTAATACGGCAATCGAACAAATTCTCCCTTTTTCTTTTCTCCCTCCAGCTTCGGCATCTCCCAATCCCTCATTGTTGGAAACACTTTAAAAGCCAGAAATTCCTGCATCAAGTCTCTAGTGCCAATATGATCTGAAATCACGCGAAATTCAGCCAAAGCAATTTGGCTCGGGCTTCCACTTATCATGTTGCATCGGGGCCTCGTTTCTCCGAAGGTTAGCTCTAGTGGACTCTGGACCAATTTATCTTCATCTTTATCAACTTTAACATAAAACCACTCAGATTTCCATCCGGCTGGCCATTTGCTTCGGTAGCTTATCACTGGAAACTTCGAAGTTTTACGATAAGCAAAGTTGTAACATCCAAAATTCTCATGAAGACCATCTCCTCTGGCTTTAGTCTGATAGTGTAGTTCATGGACTCGACAGAAACCTTCACCGAACGGTTCTACTCCCTGGCTACGAAGGGCCCAAATATAAACACTTAATCTAACAATAGCGTTAGGGGTCAGCTGATGAAGGTAAACCCCAAACTTCTTCAACACATCAGCAATCATCTCATTCAAAGGAAATCTTAATCCTGCTTTAAAGAAGCTTTTGAACACAACCACTTCATTCTTTTCTGGCTTCGGAGTAATCTCCTCCCCGCCAAAACGAACCAGCTCCTTTTTTGTTTCACTAAAGTAGCCCAGCTTCACCATTTTTGGAAGATCAGCTTCAGAGATGGTGGACTTTCCAAAGTCCAAATGACTAGGTTTGCTTGGCATCCCGCAGTTGTACTCATCTTCGGAACCAACTTCTTCAACATCAGCTTGCGTTGCTTCGGCAGCAGGTGTGTCTTCTGATGGAACCAGCCCGGAACGCCTCATCGCTTCAGAAATCGGAACAGTTTCAACGGCTTCGGTCTCGTCTCCATCACGTTCAACCCTAGCAGTGGAGCGTATTCTGGCCATTTGATTTTAAATTTTCTTGAAAAAATTCTTTGGAAGTCAATAACCTTTTTTCCGAAGCTATCCTCGTGATGAAGCACAAACCAAGCTGGAGCTTCGTTTTGAATGCAAAAATCAAGCTTCGGCTATGGTTAAATTTTTGGCAGCAAAACAGTGCAATAGCAATGAATGCCGTGGTAACTTCACACCTACCTGTCTGTTTATATAGTGCTGCAGGTAAGAAGGTGAATCGTCAGGATTTTTTCACCAGGCAAACAGTCACTCGCACCCACTGCACGGTGGGCCGCAAAAACCAAAAAGGTGAACCTGCATGGTAGGACCGCTCCGCGCTCGAAAACTGTATCGTTTCTCGGCAACGAGCTCAGTGAAGGTGTTTTCGGACCTTCGGCTTCCCGAAGCCTAAGAGACTTTTTTCACGGATCAAGCTCGTTACGAAAAATGATCTAGCACAGCGAAGGGGCTACTGTTGGGACCATGCTTCGTCGCCGAAGGTCCTGCAGGAAGAAACAGCTTCGGCTAAAGTTGCTTATACATGATGACCGAAGCTACCACTCATGAAGCTTCGGTGTTATAGCATGCCCGAAGACGAAGGATCAAACCGACTTAAAGATAGAATGACCTTTTAGCCCATAAGGGTCTGAGTCATTGTTGTAAACTTTTATAAGGGGCACGATTGTAATTCCTTACAGGCTGTGTCCTGTGTCTATAAATAGTGAACAGTATTCCTTTACTGTTCACGCATTCCTGTAATTGCAAACGCATTGCCCGGGAATTATTATCTGTCAAGGAGAAGGTATAAATGTACTTAAACTCTATATTCTGACATTTTTATGTTCATATAATAAAATATGTGAATGTTGTTACTTATTTCTGATACATCTATCTTTAATGTCTCATGTTTTATATATTATTTCATATTATTTTGTAAGTTTAATCACGAAGGTATGACCTTCGTGATACTTCACTCATGGTCTTCGTCCGAAGTTCATTAAATCCTTGGGGAAATAATGCTTCAGCGGACGAAGGGCATTAATATTTAACATTTTATGTTGCCTTGTTCTTAATTCATAGCATTTGAGAACAAGTCCCCAACAGGTGTTGATTGACTAAATTGCTTGATACCATGTATGGTTAGTTAGGTGCTCATCTAGTCTAAATTATTCTAGAACTTGAAAAGATAAAACTTGATTTTAGACTCAGCTAGTGCTTTTGGCAAACTAAACCCCTCAACCAAATAGCTTCATGGTCTATAGGTAGAGGAGTAGAATCCTCACACTGGGTAAGTCTAGCTGAGTATTAGTATACTCAGCCATGCTTGTGGCATAATTTTTGCAGGTACCTCCTTGATTTGGTTGATGGTGTGACTTGGCCTTCATCCCCGCCACCAGGATAGACGGTCGAGTGGGTTACTGCTTTCACAGGAGAGGACCAGGAGGAGTAGTGTGGCTAGGCTTCGCCATGTTACTCGGTTTTCTCTGTTAATTATTTCCGTTGCATTTAAAATTATGGTTACTATTTTTGAAACTCCAATAATGTAATTACTACTGATACTTCTTAAATTTGTGGTATTATGCTTTATTGTATTTCTCTGTGCCTCACCTTCGGGTGAGCTAGTGGTATTCGATCCTTGGTAAGTGGCTTTATCGGACTTGATCCGAGGGACTCACGGTTTATTCCAGTTTAAGTGTGTTGCTGCCCTTGAGGGTGTGACTTGGGCAATTAAGCTGGAATAATTCAAGCGGTTCCGCCATAGTTTCTCAAGACCAGAATGGGTTCATGCCAACCGAAAGTACAGATACACCACTATCCAACCTCTTGCGACGGAGGGTACACGCTACTCTCGCCATCTCTCCACTCCCATTGCGTGGTGGCCTTTTTGGTATTGGTCCGATCGAGGCAAAGCTTACCCATGGCGAGGCATATGACCAGTTGAAAGATCCTCGGTCAGCAGGCCTACATTGTCTCGGTCCTTAAGCGACTCAGACGGAGACAATACACCAAGACTCTCTTCTTGTGCAAGTCACCCGCCCGGTCTCATCTTATCATTCATGTTGGTATTCTTCTTCGCCGAAGGTCCCCTAGGCAAAAACACCTTCGGTAAGATAGTACGAAGGCAGGTGTGACACGAAGATACAAGCCGAAGATGATGCGGACAAAGCTAAAGCTACCATTCAATGAGCTTCGGCTTTGTGTCATGACAAAAACAAAGGACGATACCGACTTAAAGAGGAAAAGACTGTATAGTCCTTAATAGTTTGTATTATGATCATAATTAGTTATCAAGGACAAGGATGTAATTTCGTCCGGGCTGTGTCCCGTGCCTATAAATAGATGAACAGTACCCTTGTACTGTTCACGCTGCAATGTAATCACTTCTACGTCACTCACATTCTCACCTTCTGTCAAGCCGAAGGTATCAATGATATATAAATATTGTGAACATCTACTCATGTTTATGAAACAAAATAAGAATATAAATAATGTATTTTTTATTGTCATTATTTATATTCTTCTTCTGTATTTCATGTTTCTTTGTTTATAATCATTTACTTATCAAGATGATGAAGGTACGGCCTTCATGCCTTTGTTTGAGGATCATTATATCCAAAAGGAGATAATGTTTCGAAGGACGAAGGTCTTTTATCATTAACAATTGTGTTGCTTTGTTCTTGATGTATAGCATTCGAGAACAATGACCAACAATTCATAACCCAAAGCTTGGTACCTGGCAGAGGTACATCTTTTCAGATGTTGAACCCATCACGACCGTGATTTATTTCAAAGGACGAAGGTCTTTTATCATTAACAATTGTGTTGCTTTGTTCTTGATGTATAGCATTCGAGAACAAAGACCAATATTGGCACCCACCTCCGGTAAACTCACTTCCATAGTTGTGACGATGGCTTCGCACAACAATCAAGTTGTAGAACCTTCGGCCACGAAGCTAGTGCTCCCAATCACAAGAGGCTCAAGTTCTGAACCAGCCAACAAGAAGTAGAAGAAGGAAGCACAAAGAAGGGTACAACATGTTGGAGTGCAAGGACCCTTCATCAAATCCATGTGGTCTCACATTCCAATTACCTTCTCTCAGGAAGCCCTTTAGCTCAAGGATTGTCCTCACAACGGCGCAATGGTCATATCTTATGTCATCAAGGGATTTCTGGTTCACAATGTCCTGGTAGACATAGGCAGTGCAGCAGATATCATCTTTGCAAAGGCTTTCAGGCAAATGCAAGAGCCAGAGGATAAGATACATGATGTAACACACCCTCTCTGTGGCTTCGGAGGAAGACAGATTGTGGCACTTGGCAAGATAATAGTGGCAGTCTCCTTCGGCTATGTCCATAACACAAGAACAGAACAGATTGTCTTTGACATTGTTGATATAGAGTATCCATACAATGCAATTATTGGTCGAGGGACGATCAATGCCTTCGAAGCAATACTTCATCCAGCATATCTATGCATGAAGATACCTTCGGAACAAGGTCCCGTTGTGGTGCACGGGAGTCAAGAAGCTGCCAGGAGAGCCAAAGGGAGTTGGACAGATTCAAAGGCTATTCACAACATAGATGAAGCCGAAGCTTATCAGCAGTATAAGCACAAAAGAGAAAAGGCTGCTTCAGCGGATCAGCCGAAGCCTATGCTTTTGTGTGAAGACATAGCAGAACAAAAAGTTTTGTTGGGATCCCAGTTATCTGATGAACAGGAAAAAACTTTGTTAAGATTCTTGTTTAACAACAGAGATGTTTTTGCTTGGACAGCCAATGAACTCTGTGGTGTTAATAGATATGTTATTGATCACTCGCTCAATGTGGACCTGTTCTTCAGACCAAGAAAGCAGAGGCTTCGGAAGATGTCCGATGATAAAGCCGAAGGTGCATGAAATGAAGTAAAGAGACTTCTCAGTGCCGGCGTTATCAGAGAAGTAACATATCCAGAGTGGCTAGCTAACACTGTCATGGTGAAAAAAGCCAATGGGAAATGGAGAATGTGCATTGATTTCACAGATCTCAACAAGGCATGTCCAACGGATGAATTCCCTCTACCAAGAATAGATTCCCTTGTAGATGCAGCAGCTTCTTCAGAACTCATGAGTCTATTGGATTGCTATTCGGATTATCATTAGATTTGGATGAGAAAGGAGGATGAGCCAAAGACAAGCTTCATAACTCCTAGTGGCACCTATTGCTACCTTCGGATGCCTGAGGGGCTCAAGAATGCTGGAGGAAGCTTCAGCAGAATGACTACCAAGGTTCTTCAATCTCAAATTGGTAGGAATATGCTGACTTATGTCGATGACATCATAGTAAAGAGCACGAAGCAAGAAAATCATGTAGCTGATTTGCAAGAAACATTTGCCAATTTTATCAAGCTGGTCTTAAGATAAATCCAGAGAAATGTGTTTTTGGAGTGAAGAAGGGCAAGTTTCTTGGTTGCTTGGTATCAACAAAAGGCATCGAAGCTAATCCAAGCAAAATAGAAGCTATCCTTCGGATGGAGCCACCAAATTCAAAGAAGGGGACTCAACGGTTAGCAGGAAGGCTGGCATCGTTGAATAGATTTATATAAAGATCAGCAGAGAGGAATTTACCATTCTTTGAAATACTAAAGTCAATTGAAGTCTTCCAGTGGGGTTCGGCACAACAGAAAGCCTTCGAAGAGTTGAAGCAGTATTTGATAGATTTGACAACTCTAACCCCACCTTCAACAGGAACTCCGCTACTTCTGTATGTGGCTGCTTCCCATGCCGCGGTTAGTGCGGCACTTGTACAAGAAAAACAAGATGGCCAAATAAAAAAGCAAGCACCAGTATACTTCGTCTCCGAAGTACTCAGCCCATCAAAGAAAAATTACACAGAATTGGAGAAGGTACTTGTTGGCACTTGCTCTCCTGAGCGAGTTGATCCAACAGGGGAGTAAAAGTGGTGTCAACGGGGCTACAACACGAGATGGCAATAGCTCTGTTAACCTAGCCCCTCAAGGGCACTGTGTAGGGATATTTATAGGTGTCTGAGTGCCCAGCGTCCGGTGTTAAGGACGCATGTGCCCTCAGGCACCTAGGTTATCCCCGGAATATTCCCATAAAGCAGGGTTACAGACCGTAATTAAAGGGAGACCTTTACAAATTAGGCCCGTAATGTGCAGCGGCCACGCAGGGCCTGTTACAATGGGCCGGATCACACGTGGGCCTCCATGTTGAGCGAGGTCGCAAGATGAGACGACCTCGTCACAAGTCTTCGTCCGGCGACGTGCGAGACGAAGGGTAGGTCTGCCCGTCGTCTTGCCTTCGTTGGTGCAGCGAGGTCGGCGAAGGCATCGAGCGAAGGGTGGCGTCTTCGTCTTCGCCCCAACATTTGCCCTCCGAGGGACCAGTTCGACTAAGTCATCTAGTGCCGAAGACGTCGCTAGATGGTGGAGACGCTGCCCTCGCTCGAAGTGGTTCCGCGGGGGTTTTTGACATGACCGTTGATTGACGCCGTACTGTTGGATTGCGGGTTTCCCGAAGCGCCGCGCTCTGTGTATAAAAGGGGGCGGGGGGCGGCGCGTTTTGAACTTTATCTTTCCGCGCTCCACAAAAACCCTAACCGCCTTCTCAAACCGCTCGCTGCTCGTCTGCCCTCCTTGCTCTTGCTCGTCGGAGATCTGGCCCGTGTGAAGCAGACCGCCCGCTGCCGCCGACGATACGTAGCGATGCCGTCCTCTTCCTCTTCTGCTGCCGCTACGCCGCTGGCTGGCGCGTCGTCTGGGGAGACACTGAGCGATGTGGCGGCGGAGGAGTTGCGCGCCGGTGATACAGTGGAGTTCGGCGTGTCGCGGATGTCCTCGGTCCGCGTGCAAGACATGCAACAGCTTGGTTATTTCGGCGGCGGAGTGGCACGTGTCCTGGGGACGGAGGAGGTCCCCGAGCCAGAAGGCGAGTTGGTTGTGTTCGAGGCTTTTTTCACTGCTGGCCTTCGTCTGCCCGCACATCGATTTGTGGGAGAAGTCCTGCGTATGTTCAACGTCCAGGTCCACCAGCTGACGCCAAATGCCGTGGTGGCTCTGGCGAAGTATGTCTGGGCGACGACCTCGTACGGCGGGCAGCCCTCGATCGAAGTCTTCGCGAAGTATTATTGTCTGCACTGGCAGAAAAGGAAAATCAGAAATAAGATTGCCCAATTTGGATCTTGCACGTTTACGCCGAAGACGGGCAAGACTTCGATGGAAGTCGTTGAGTTGGTTCCCTGTGCCCGCAATAAACGGGGCAACTGGTGGGAATTTTGGTTCTATGTTGCCGAAGGGACAGTCGAAGACCATCCAGGGCTCCCTGTGGCCAAGATGTGCTCGCATTATTATTCAGCATACCCGCGGTTTGAAGTAGCGGAGGAGGATGCAGACGAAGGGGCCCTGCGGTGCGCAGCTGGCCTGAGTAGCGGGCGCGATCTAGTTGAGGAGTTTGTCGCGTATGGGGTGTGGCCCTTAGCGCATGGCTGGGTGCTGGGCGAAGTATGCCCACGCCAGATGCCTTCCCGTGGCGGGATGCTGGTGCGGAGTCCCGCCTTCGCACTGGATTTGCATGGACGAGATCTCGCCGCATTCATGCGTGAGGTGGAGGATGGGGTGGCGCGGATTATTGGTCGCTACGTGCTAAAGACGGAGGGCCAGCGTAGTTGGGATATACGCGGATCCAACGATCGCTTGAATAGGGTCTTCGAGTTGAACCGTCTGCCGTATGGCGGTTATCCCGGGCAAGACAATGTTGATCGCCGCGGGAAGAAACCGACGACAGAGACTGAAGACGACCCCGCGCCGACGGCCGCCCCATCCACTAAGAAGAGGAAGCTAGGTACTGTGACAGGAGGACTGGGGGTCTCCGATAGTTTTGCTGTGGAGCTGATGGGGACATGCGCGGCCCCCGGGGGAAGGATGTCTTCGCCCGAGCTCCGGGAGTCCTTGGCGCGGATGCTGAAGGTTACCGGGGGTTGGTGGCCTAAGAACGTTCCTATCCCCCGTGCGGCCGGCGAAGACTTTTTTACATCTCGCATGGTTCGTGACTTGAAAGTGTTTCCTTATGGACGGAATATTGCTTCTGTTGTGTCGGCAGTGATGGGCAAGGATCATCAGGAAGCTGCGCAAAAGCGTCGGGCGGTCATCAGGCTGCCTGAGGCTAGGCCGAAGAGGGCGCGGGGGACTGCGAAGGCTGCCGCCTCCGGCGGTAGCCAGCCGACGCTGGCGGCGAAGTCGGCCGCCCCTGGGTCCAGCAAGATGCCGGATGTCGTGAAGGCAGCCGGCGCCGTCGTAGCCAAGTCTGCCTCGGCCGGAGCCGCGAAGGCCCGGGACTTGCGTTCGCCGGCGAAGCATGTTGCCGATTTCGGCACTGATATTAGTGTGGAAGATTATCTCATTGGTAAGTCGTTGGCCTGATTTTTTTTGACTGTTGATACTTTGCAGGATCGGGCGAGGGGCAACTTGTTGTTGTTCCGCCTGCGGTGGCGACCACGGTGTCTGCCACAGTGCCTGGGGCGAAGGGTAGCGCTCTCAGCGCTGGCGGTGAGGTTTCGGCGCTCACCGCCGTCATAGACGAAGCGGGCGCTGTGTCCCGCCGGCTGAGGGAGGCATCGCAGCGGCTGAGTCAGGTAGTTGGGCTAGACTTTGTTTTTTACCGCTTTTCGTTGGGATTGTGGACTTATGTTTGTCTTTTAGGCGGCTGACTTCACCGACCGCGTGGCGTCGGGAGCCCTTACGGCTGTTGTGTCTGCCGAAGTCGAGAGACTTCGGGCGCAGCATGCTGACGCTGTCCGGGAAAAGTTGGCCACCGATAGCAAGTGCCGCAAGCTGACGGAGAAGGTGGCCGCGCTGGAGGGCGAGAGGACTGACCTCCGGCGCTAGCTGGCAGAGGAAAGGAGGGAGGCTAATCAGGCCCTCGCCAAGGCGCAGTCGGCGCAGGCGGAGGCCAATCTGGCACGGGTGGATGGTAGTCTCGCCAGCCAGCGCGCCGAGGAATGGGAGACGCGGTTCAACGCTCTGCAGGCCCGCATGGAGAGGGCCGAGGCATCGATGCGCTCGGAAGTTGAGCGGACGCGCAAACAGCTCAGACTCATACCGCGAGCTGGGCGCGCGGACCGCTGACTTCGAAGTGCCCGACCGAGAGTCAGGCCTTCGCTGTCTCGAGTGGCTGCAAGAGGAGTTGTTGGCGCTCCCGACCATTGTGGAGGGATTTATGTCCTTTGCCTCCCTGGTCACCTGCGAAGGGGCGATGAACGCGCTGTCCCGCGAAGGGTGCAGCCACTATGAGGTCTTCGACCGATTTGATGAGGATTTCGAGCGCGAAATTTACAAGGTCAAGGACCCTGTGGTGAAGGAATCCGCGGGAGCCCTCTTTGACCGGATGTGGGGCCCCCACGGTTGGGAGGTGGTGAGGGAGCGGTCCGACCGGGCGAGGGATTAGGTAATGTTTATCTTTTGTTTAGTGTTGTTGGATGTGGGTTATACGTGGGCTTGCTGAATCGGTGTGCTGTGTTGCAGGCGGCGCGTGATGAGACAGTGGAGGACTTTGGAGCTTTGAACAGCGCGCAGCCTGAAACGGAGTCGAGCCCGGTGGCACCGCCCCCGGAAACCGCTGAAGGCTCCCTCGCTGCCCCTTCGGCTACTGTGTCCTATGGTGGCTCGTCGCCAACTGCAGTGCCGAGGGCTGAGGATCCCCCAAAGACGGCGACGGAGCCGGCAGCGGAGGACCCCACGGCGGCTGGGCCTTCGCAGGTGGCTTAGTGGGTGTGGGTAGTTAGGGAATTTTGTATATGTTGCTGAACCTTGGTTGCTGCACAGGTTCAAGGTTTTGGGCCTGCGCACGCAACCGCCACTGCTAATTTTTTGGCGGCTTCGACCGTGGATGATGGGAATGAATCGGATGAGTCTGCTTCTAAGTTTTCTGATTTTGGTGGCTGTGGGAGTTCGGTTGAGTGGATGGAGGAGTCGTCGGATGAGGACTTGGATTACTTTGCGGCCTTGGATGTGGCAGCGGCGGAGTCTTTGCCGCGTGCTGCAGATGCTGAAGTTGTGCCTGGTCCGAGCGCTGGGCGCAGGCAGCGAAGGGCGGTTGCGAAGCGTAGAGTGAGTGAGGTGGACGGCAGTCGGCTTCGTGTGGACAGAGCTGGCAAGCAGGAATTGTTGTCCTCGCCTGCCATTGCGAGTGTAGGTGAGGGGGAGTTGCGAAGTCTTTTTGAGGGTGAGGAGCTTAGGATAATGCTATTTAACTATAGGGAGATGGGGATCATTCCGAAGATTGAACCGATGTAAGGTGTGATGCCCTCGCTGTACATATGTAACTATAATTTGTATGATGAGGTTATGCGCCTGCGCTATGCTTGTAAAGGCGTTGTGCGCTTGGTCTAGTATGTTTATTATGTCGGTCCGGCGCGCCTGTGGTCAGTCCTGGCGCAGACAGTTTGGTGT
The DNA here is from genome assembly GCA_029449295.1 of Zea luxurians. NCBI lineage: Eukaryota > Viridiplantae > Streptophyta > Magnoliopsida > Poales > Poaceae > Zea > Zea luxurians. The sequence goes on along the minus strand of JAOPSE010000108.1, from coordinate 437,739 downwards.
AGGGTTTAGCACGGATAGTCTTTTGAGGAAGACTTCGATTCTTCGCACTTGTTGCGCTAGTTCGGCTGCACCCTTAAGCGACTTTTGCATGGATAGTCTTTTTGAGGAAGACTTCGAATTTGCGCACTTGTTGTGCTAGTCCGGCTGCACCCTTGGGCGACTTTCGCACGGATAGTCTTTTCGAGAAGACTTCGAATTTACGCACTTGTTGTGCTAGTCCAGCTGCACCCTTAGGCGACTTTCGCACGGATAGTCTTTTCGAGAAGACTTCGAATTTACGCACTTGTTGTGCTAGTCCGGCTACACCCTTGGGCGACTTTCGCAAGGATAGTCTTTTCGAGAAGACTTCGAATTTGCGCACTTGTTGTGCTAGTCTGGCTGCACCCTTGGGCGACTTTCGCACGGATTGTCGCACGCGAGGGTGGCCATCGCTGCCCCTCGTGGTGACTTTTGTGTTGGTCGAATGTCGAAGACCGTCTAATCGGTCTTTTTTGACATAGTTTTTGCGGGGGATTTTTCGCGTGTATATTACATGGCTCCACCTCGTTAAAAACCTCACCCCCCGGGAGGAAAAGAGTGCGGGCCAGCTGAAAAACTGTTCTGCGGATTACAAGGGCTAAGTGGCCCTGAGGAGTTAAACAAAAAATTTGCGAAGATTATCAATGTTCCAAGAATGTTCTAAGTCTTCGCCGGATGGAGTTGTGAGTCTGTACGCGCTGGGGGACGCCTTCGTCTTGACGATGAAAGGGCCCTCCCACTTCGGCTCCAACTTGCCCCGGGACTCTCTCCGAGCTGTCCGGACGAGCACGAGGTCTCCTTCATTGAACTCCCTCGGGATGACTGTGTGGTCGCGCCATGCTTTTGTCTGGGCTTGGTATTTGTCCAGAGCCTGTAGGGCGAAGAAGCGGTCTCCGTCGATGAGGTCCTTCGAAGTCGACTCGTCTACGTCGGGGACGGCCGACGCGGCTGTCCGAGGTGAGCCATGTTTTATTTCTTGCGGAGTCATTGCTTCCGATCCGTATAGAAGGCGGAAAGGGGTGAACCCAGTCGCCCTGCACTCAGTTGTGTTCAGCGCCCAGACCACTTCGGGTAACAGGTCGGGCCACTTGCCTTTTTTGTCGTCGAGGAGCATTTTCTTGACGGCTGTGAAAATTTTGCCGTTGGCGCGCTCCACGACTCCGTTGGATTGGGGGTGGTACACGGAGGCGAAGGCAAGCTTGGTGCCGATGGAGAAGCAGAAATCTTTGAAGTCTTGGTTGTCGAACTACTTGCCGTTGTCGACCGTGAGCTCAGACGGGACTCCGAAGCGGCAAACAATATTTTGCCAGAAGAATTTCTAGGCTGTCTTCGATGTTATAGTGGATACTGCCCTCGCTTCAATCCATTTGGTGAAGTATTCAACGGCGACGAAGGTGAACTTGAGGTTCCCTTGAGTCGTGGGCAGGGGCCCGACAATGTCCAGGCCCCAGCGCTGAAGGGACCACGTGTGGGCGATTAGCTTCGTGAACTGCGAAGGGCGTCCCGAGCGTGGGGAAAATTTATGACAGGCTTCGCAGGATCTCACGACCCGATTTGCGGCGCAAATCATGGCGGGCCAGTAGAAACCTTGGCGAATCACCTTTGCCGCTAGGGCCCTAGGCCCTGCATGGGAACCGCAAGTCCCGCTGTGGACTTCGCAGAATTTGGACGCCTTCGGTCTCGGTGACGCACTTAAGCATCGGTTGACTGACCCCCTTCTTGTAAAGTTGGCCCTCGATCAGTGCGAAGTCCCGGCTTTGGTGTTTGAGGCACTTGGCCTCATTGTTGTCGGTTGGATGATAGTACCCCTGCAGGTACAGGGTTATTGGTGCCCGCCAGTCTTCGGTCATGATGAGGTTGACTATGCGGTGGCCCTCACTGTCGTTGGTTATTTGGAGCCCTTCAGGGCTGCGGACGGCTGGCGTGCCGATGACGTGGTAGAACATGTCGGAGGGTAGGGCTTCGCCCCTAGCGGCTGCCTTGGCTAGAGCATCGGCCTCCTCATTCTTGGCTCGATCCACGTGCTGCAGCGTGGAGCCCTTGAATTGCCTTTCGAGGCTGCGGATGGCCGCGAGGTACTGCATGAGTGCAGGGTCCTTCACTGCATAGTCTTTCTCGACCTGGCCAGTGACTACCTTGGAGTCTGTTTTGTTGATGCAGGTGGTGACACCGAGTGCCCTTAGCTTGCGAAGGCCGAGGATGACAGCCTCGTATTCTGCTATGTTATTGGTGCACCTATCAGACTCCAACGCAAAGCTGAGGCGCGCCGCGTATTTATGCTTGATCCCGGTGGGCGAAGTAATGACTGCAGCGGCGCCTGCCCCCGCATGGCACCATGTGTCGTCACAATGGATTGTCCACACTTTTTCTGCGGACGGTTCCGGTTGCGTTATTGGACCAGTCAAGTCTACAACGAAGTCTGCCAGGACTTGCGAATTGATGGCTGTCCTGGGTTCGAATGTGATGTGATAGCCGGAGAGTTCGGCTGCCCACTTGGCAATCCGTATTGATGCCTCCGGGTTTCTAAACAGCTCACTGAGTCCTCTGTCTGAGGTAACCCGGACCTTGAATGCCTCGAAATAATGGCGCAATTTGCGCGAGGCCATCACGACTGCATAGGCGATCTTTTCCAGCTCTATCATGTTGCATTTTGATGTTGTGAGCACTTCAGAGACGTAATAAACTGGACGCTGCTTGGTTGTGCCCTCTCTGGTCTGCTCTTGAACCAGTGCTACGCTGACCGCATGTGGCGAAGCCGCGACATAGAGCAATAGGGGTAGCGAAGGGTCGAGGCTCGTAAGAATCGCCAGTTCCGACAAGTACTATTTTAGTGAAGCGAAGGCCGCCGCCTGCTCTAGCCCCCATGCGAAGTCTTTTGCGCCGCGGAGTGTTTTGAGGAACAGGAGACTCCGCTCCGCGGACTTGGAGATAAATCTATTGAGGGCGGCCAACCTGCTTGTCAGTCGTTGCACTTCTCTTTCTGACTGCGGGGGCATCATATTGATGATTGCCTGGATTTTGGTTGGATTGGCCTCAATTCCGTGGTGTGATACCAGGTAGCCCAAGATTTTTCCCTGGCGGACCCCGAAAACGCACTTCTCAGGGTTGAGGCGAAGTCGTGCGGCTCGCATGCTTGAGAATGTTTCGGCGAGGTCGGCCAGGTGGTCTGCCTTGCTTCTGCTGGCAACGACGATGTCATCCACATATGTGAAGATATTTCTGCTAATCTGGCTCTCGAGCACCGTTTTGGTGAGTCGGGAGAAAGTGGACCCGGCATTCTTGAGTCCCTCCGGCATTCTGATGAAACAATACGTGCCGAAGGGTGTTATGAAGCTGGTGCTTGCCTTGTCCTCCTCCTTCATATATATTTGGTGGTAGCCGGAGAAGCAGTCGAGGAGTGACATGGCTTTGCACCCGGCTGCGCTATCGACAATTTTGTCGATTCGGGGCAACGGGAAATTGTCCTTGGGGCAGGCCTTGTTAAGACTGGTGAAGTCTATGCACATCCGCCATTTGCCGCTCTTTTTCTGCACCATCACCACATTGGCGAGCCATGTGGGGTAGGCGATCGGCTCGATGAACTTGGCTTCGAGCAGGCGATGGACCTCGGCCTTGGCGGCTTTTGTCTTTTCGTCAGACATCTTGTGCAGCCGTTGTTTCTTCGGCCTCACTGAAGGGTCAATTCCTAAGTCGTGCTCGATGATGGAGCGACTGACTCCGACCAGGTCAAAGGCGGACCAGGCGAAGACGTCTTTATTCTTGGATAGACAGCAGAGGAGCCGCTCTTCGTCGTGCAAAGTGAGGTCTTCGCTGATGGTAACCATCTGCTGGGGCGTTGCCTGGTCGAGGGGGACAGTCTTGGTCCCGTCGTTGCTCTGCAGTTGTGCCTTTTCATGCCCCTTGTCGGTTGGATTGGCAGGCTCAGGGACTTCACGTTGGGCCGTGAGGCAATGTACGTTTCTTTGTCCGGGGACGAAGTCTCTTTCTATGTTACGCGCAACCTGCTGGTTGCCGTAAACTGTGATGGCGCCTCCAGGACCTGGGATTTTCATGCACAGGTAAAGTCCGTGGATAGCTGCCTCAAACTTATTGATGGAGCCCCGGCCCATTATGGCGTTGTACGGGTACACCATGTCGACGATGTCGAACGTGATCTGCTCACTTCGGGCATTGGGTGCTACACCGAAGGAGAGGGGCAACTCTATTTTGCCGACGGGAAAGGTGCCCTTGCCGCCGAAGCCGTACAAGGGGTTGTCCGAGGGCTTAATCAGGCTGTGGCTTATGCCCATGCGATCGAAGGCATGGAGGAAGATGATGTCTGCCTGGCTGCCATTGTCGACCAAGACTTTGTGCAAGTCCCAGCCTGCCACGCTGCAGTTGACGACCATGGCGTCGATGTGGGGGGCGCTGCTCAAATCGATGTCTCGGGCATCGAAGGTCAATGGCACGTGGGACCACTTTGTCTGCACGACCGGACCGGTGACGGCAACATGGTTGATGTTGCGGTAGTGGTCCCTCTTCTGCCGCTTTGTGTCGAAGTCGGCGCTGGACCCCCCGGTAATCATATGGATGACTCCGCGATACGGTTGATCGGCGAAGTCTTCTTGCTTTGGTGCTTGAGGGTGGTTGGGGTGGTGGATGTTTTGCTGTTGATGGTGTGGGGGTGGGGGTGGGGGAGGTACGATTTGTACCTCCTGGTGGTGTTGGTATGCATGGTGCGGCGGAGGTGGAGCGGGGCCGTGGTTGTATGGTTGAGGGGGTTGCTGGTATGCGTGCGCGACAATTCTAGGGTTGTCGGCTAGCTGTGCCCGTGCCATTCTGTCTCTGGTGGCCTTCGTCTCTGGGCAGTCCTTTGTGGGATGCGCGCAGTCTTCGCCATAGAACAGGTAGTAAAATCTTCGTGGCTGCTGCGCACGCCCCCGTCCTCGACCGTGAGTTCCATTTCCTCGGCCCTGAGGGGGATACTCCTGGCGGCGAGGGGCCTCACCAGCAGGGGGCTGGTTGGCGATGTTGTGCACCTGCTGCTGATTGCAGCCGTCCCGGCCGGAGTCTGTCTGCGAGGGCCTCGTCCAAGTGCGGCTGGACTGTGGAGGGTCTTTGGGCTTCCTCTGAGACTCGACTTTGCGCTGGTGGAGCTCTTCGGATCTAGCATATTTCTCGAACAGCTGATACAGCTCCTGGAGGATCCTGGGCGGGTCCCTGATGCAGTGGTTGTAGAGGACGCCGGCCCGAAGGCCACTGATGGCGTAGTGGATGGCGATCTGGTCATCGACCGAAGGCAGTTGTGACTTGAGGGTTAGGAACTTGCGGTAATATTCCCGCAGAGTCTCTCGTTCCAGCTGCTTGCAGAGTGAGAGTTCAGCCAAGGCGTCGGTGTCTGGGCGGTACCCTTGGAAGTTGAGCAAGAATTTGTCCCGGAGACTTCTCCAGGAGTCGATGGACAGTAGGGGCAACCTAGTGTACCAGGTGAGGGCTGGGCCTTCGAGGGAAATGATGAATGACTTGGCCATCGTGGCATCGTCCCCTCCGGATGATGCAACAGCGACTTGATAGCTCATGATGTACTGTGCTGGATCAGTGCTGCCGTTGTACTTGGGGTAGGTCCCTGCCCTGAAGTTGGCGGGCCACGGTGTCACTTGCAGGTGAGGTGCCAGGGGACTTCGCTCGTCAAGGAAGTTGACGCCTTGGAAAGCTGTGGCGCGAGGGATGGTGTGTCCGTGCTGAGGGATGAACAGGTCTTCGATTTGTGCGTGCTGTTGGTGGGGTGGGTCGTGATGCAGGTCGAGTTGGCCTTCACTCTGCATGAGCGCGATCTCTTGCTCGAGCTCCTATGCCTTCTGCTCTTCATCGTGTATCATCTGTCGCACCTTGGCTTGTGCAGACACACGTTGGCGCTTGGCCTCGAGGATCTCTTTTTGCTTTTGGAGGTTGCGGTTCTTGATGCGCAGGGCGCGCAGCTGTAGCTGCTCTTCGGCCGAGACGCCGATGACTTCGCCGTCCTCGGTGGAGTCTACGCCCTCTGGTGGGGCGAAGCCTGGGGGAGGCTGCTGTGGTCCTCCGGAGCTGCAAGTGTGGAGGCTGCCTTCGGTGGTGGGTTGTTCATTGCGCTGCTTCTTGCTGTTTGTGTCGTCTTCACAGGGCTCTTGGAGAGTGTTGTCGACGAGGGCCTTGCCCTTTTTCTCGGCCAGTGTGCCGCCTTCGCGGCTTCGTCAGCCTTCGACGAGGTTCTCTTGGGTGCCATCGCGGGTGGTGTTTTCGTAGCACGAACGGTGGGCGCCAAATGTTGGCACTTGCTCTCCTGAGCGAGTTGATCCAACAGGGGAGTAAAAGTGGTGTCAACGGGGCTACAACACGAGATGGCAATAGCTCTGTTAACCTAGCCCCTCAAGGGCACTGTGCAGGGATATTTATAGGTGTCTGAGTGCCCAGCATCCGGTGTTAAGGACGCATGTGCCCTCAGGCACCTAGGTTATCCCTGGAATATTCCCATAAAGCAGGGTTACAGACCGTAATTATAGGAGACCTTTACAAATTAGGCCCGTAATGTGCAGCGGCCACGCAGGGCCAGTTATAATGGGCCGGATCACACGTGGGCCTCCATGTTGAGCGAGGTCGCAAGATGAGACGACCTCGTCACAAGTCTTCGTCCAGCGACGTGCGGGACGAAGGGTAGGTCTGCCCGTCGTCTTGCCTTCGTTGGTGCAGCGAGGTCGGCGAAGGCATCGAGCGAAGGGTGGCGTCTTCGCCTTCGCCCCAACAGTACTGTATGCTGTGTTGATGGCCTCTAGGAAGCTTCGGCACTACTTCCAAGCATATCATATAATAGTGCCTTCATCATACCCCTGAAAGACATAATGAGGAACAGAGAAGCTACAGGAAGGATCAGAAAATGGGCAGCAGAACTTAACGAATTCACCATTGATTATGTGCACAGATCCTCAATTCAATCTTAGGCATTAGCAGACTTCATTGCTGATTGGACGCCAGGGGCTTAGGGTGAAGAAGCAACAAAAGATACCGAAGCTTGTATGGTATTTTGTGACGGATCTTGGGGGACCTTCGGTGTAGTAGCAGCTGCTGTTCTAGTTGCACCCTCTAAAGTTAGAACATTTTATGCAATAAAGTTAGACTTCAGTTGTACAAATAACATTGCCGAGTATGAAGCTCTTCTCTTAGGGCTTCGGAAACTAAAGGCAATGGGAATAAGAAGGGCAATCCTTAAAACTGATTCGCAAGTTATTTCTGGCCATGTGGATAAGAGTTGCAAGGCAAGGGATCCGAAGCTTAAAAAGTATTTGGATGCAGTCCGAAGATTGGAAGCTTCTTTTGAGGGATTTTCTATAAAAAAATATCCCAAGGGGAGAGAATGAGCATGCAGATTTATTAGCTAAGTCAGCGGCACAGGGGCTCCCTTTGCTTTTGGAGGTATTTTTTGAAACAATAAAAGCACCCTCAATCGAGCTCATGGAGAGAGCAGTGCTCACAATCTCACCTGTACATAGTGAAGACTAGAGAACCGAAATAATATCCTTCCACCAAGGCAACTGCCTCTCAGATGATGAAGCTTACAACAAGAAAATGGAGGCAAGAACAAGACCTTATGTAATAATTGAGGGGGAGTTATACAAGCATGGAGTTTGTTCCCCATTGCTTAAGTGCCTTTCCAGGAATGAAGCATAGGACTTAATGAAGGAAATACATGCAGGACTGTGTGGAGCCCACATTGGATCTAGGCCTCTGCTGGGAAAGGTTTTTAGACAAGGTTTTTATTGGTCGAAGGCAGCTTCAGATGCAGCGGACTTGGTCCAAAAATGTGAAAATTGTCAGAAGTGTGCCAGAGACCAGAAACAACCTTCATCTCTAACACAGTTGATTCAGCCTACTTGGCCATTGCAGAGATGTGGCCTAGATTTGTTAGGACCGCTCCAACCAGCACAAGGAAACTTGAAATATGTTGTGGTAGCGGTGGAATATTTCTCAAAGTGGATCGAAGTTAAGCCTCTAGCTAACATAACTTCGGCCATAGTCCAAAAGTTCTTTTGGCAAAACATTGTTTGTCGCTTCGGTATGCCGAAGGCTATTACAGTCGACAGTGGAACTCAATTTGATGCTGAAACATTCAAGGTTTTTTGTGACCAAATTGGTACAAAAATACATTTTGCATCAGTAAGGCATCCAGAATCAAATGGGTTAGCAGAGAGAGCAAATGGAATTATAATGATAGGAATAATGAAGTTAATCTTCAATCAGCCCAGAGGAAAGTGGCCAGATGAATTAATAAAAGTGGTGTGGAGCCACAACACTGCTGTCTCAAGGTCAACAAATTTTACTCCTTTCAAGCTCTTGTTTGGTGATGAAGAATAACACCAGAAGAAGCAAGAACAGGATCAATAAGAACCAATGCTTCAGCGGAGGATGAAGCTGATTGCCAAATAACAAAAGACACCATAGAAGGGACCAGACTTCAAGCCATAGAGCACATCAATAAGTACCAAGCCGAAACAATAAAATGGCGTGATAGAAAAGTTTGATTGGAAAATATAAAACAAGGTCATTTGGTGCTCCGAAGGATAGCCAACCCAGATACAGTGGGGAAGCTACAGCTGAAATGGGAAGGTCCTTTTCTGGTAGTATCTTCGTCAAGACCCGGTTCTTACAGATTGAAGGATATGGACGGCAACGACATACCCAGATCTTGGAATGCGGATGAGCTTCGGCGATATTATGTGCAATTGGTGTAATCTTTTTCCTATGACACCCTTTTCCTTTCAGGAGGGGAGAAAGGTTTTTAATGGGGTCATAGTTTGTAATTTTCATTTTTTTGTTTGTTTAGCCCTATGCAATACAAGGGCCAAATCCCCCCAAAAATGTAACATGTAATACCAGAATCCGCACCATCGAGTGCAAAGAGAATAGGGAAAAGCTCAAAAGTCGTCCCTAACGGGATGCAGAGTTGTAATCACCCCGAAAGTTCTGAAGCTGCAAAGGTTGTTCCTAAGGGAGCGTAGAGTAAGTTCCGAAGCTGCAAAAGTCGTTCCTAAGGGAGCGCAGAGTAAGTTGTGAAGCTCAAAAGTCGTTCCTAAGAGAATGTAGAGCCAAAATACCACCGAAATAGAAGGTGAAGAAGCTACAAAGTCGTTCCTTAGGGAATGCAGAGCTCAAATATCACTGAAATAGAAGGTGAAAAAGCTCCAAAGTCGTTCCTAAGGGAATGCAGAGCTTACATGCCATCGAAATAGAAGGTGAAGAGACTCCAAAGTCGTTCCTAAGTGAATGCAGAGTCTAGGTATGGGTTCGTGCGTGTTCGGGTCATACATTTGCATATTTCATCGCATCATTCTTTGCATTCATACAAAACATTCATTAGACATCTGTAGGATCATCATTGTCATGACATGAAGCACGAACGATAATATCGAAGAGCTATCTGACTTTGGCAACAAAATGCTTCGTTGAATACGAAGAAGCTTCGTTTCAGACAAGAAGGGAAGGTGTCATAACATGCAATGAAATGCTTCGATGTGCACGAAAAGAAGGCAAGGTGTTTTTCGCCTTTGACTAAAAATATGAACTTATGGGTTTCGTCCACAGCAAAGCAATTTATACATGGATGAAAAGGTAAAATTATATTACAAGGTATGGACAAATATATACAATATTGAGTTCAGCTCTCAATTACAATCTTTTGCAAAAGTAAGCAAAGAGATCCTAAGCTCTATACAGGAAGTCATAAAAAGGAGCTTCAGCCCAGCAATCTTTGAAATGTGCTTCAGCCTACTGACCTTCGGTGCTGCCATCCTGTAGACAGACAACGGTATAAGGTAAATACGATGGTAATAAATATAAATCAAGGTAAACAACAGGCATAAGTTTCGTACCGAGTTAAGTAGATTACGAGCTTCGTCTCCATCCAACTCCCGCCCGCCTTTAGCCCAAATTTGCGTAATAAACCTATTTCCAATGCTTCAGGCTTCACTAGGAATATTGATTAAATCTAATAGTGATAGGCTAAAGTTTGACCTGTTACTATTTTGGCATGCGTGCATCCGGCCTTCAAAAATGCAGCAGCCATGCCACGAGAAGCTAACAGAGCACAGAAGTCACCGTGCCCAGTTATAACTTCGTCGATTGCATCAACTTCATTCTCGATATGCTCGAAGGTTTTTGGTATATCTTCGGTCGAAGGGGAAATTTCTTCAGAGCTGGCCCTAACTGTAACACCCTAAATCTCATTTTGAGAATATAGTAAAAATTTTCAAAGATCTTGCATTAGAATTTTTCTTTTTCTCTCTCTTTAGAACCCTCATAACATTTGAAGACTCATCTCCCTATTTAAAAGCATTTGCTTAAGTGAATAAAATAATAAATAGAACCATATTTGGCACTCATGATGGAGTTTTAATTGTATGTGCATTTAAAATAAGAATAAAATATAATAATGGAATTGAGAATTTGAAGTTAACCCAAAAGGGGTGCACTTTAGGAAATAGGAAATAATATATATAAGACAAGAGAGAATACTATGCAAAGCAAAATAAATCTATAAATAAATAAAATTTATCCATGCTATATTCATATTGAACATTTAAATGAAGACAAATTCGCCACAAACTTTGGATTCAAATTGGAATTTAAATTGGAATTGAGTTGGATAATTGGAATGGAAAAATAGGAAAGAAAATAAAAAAAGAGAAAGATTAAAAAGCCTTCATGGGCCGGCTGACCCCATTTCTGGCCCATTAAACCTTTCCCTCCACGCAGCCCAGCTCCCACCACGGCGCCGACAGGCGGGACCGCCTTGTCAGCCGCACGACCCAAGCCGGTTCTTCTCGCTTTGCTCTGGCTGACGCGTGGGCCTAGGAATCCGGTCGATTTGTGCAAACGCCGTGCGGCCCACTCTGTCACTTCCGCGTGGGGCTAACGGGTCAGCTCTACTCACCCCCGTAACGGCCGCGGCCGAGGATCCCGCCGCCGCGCGGAACTGGCGGGGCAGCTGACTGCCGACCCCCCCTGACCTCACCATATATAAGTCTTGTGCTCGGCCCCGTCTCCTCTTCAACCGCTTCGTGCCGCCATCGCGATTCCACTCACAAGCGCTCGCGAACTTCGGACGGAGGCGAATCCGCACCCAGTCGACCACGCCGCCGGTGATTCTCCTCTGTGCTCGCGCTCAGGTTTGCGCGTGTGGTCGGGGAGCTCCGCCTCGACTCGGCGGGTGTTTCCGCGGCATCGACATTGGGTTGGGGGTGTCTGGCATCGGCGAATTTTACACCGGAGCGCGCCCGCGGTGGTGGTGCATCGGCGCATCGTGGTCAAGCCGTTCGACCACACCATACCTGGTGAGGACCCCTCCTTTTAGATCGCCTTGTCTTCCTGTGCGTTTGAGCTAGCGGAATTCGGGTCTCATGCGTTGGTTCGCGGGCGCGGTCCACGCCGGCGAGGACTCCGCCGTGCGGTGGCGTCTCTGCGCAGCGCCGCCAGGGGAAAGGAGAACGACGATCTCGCGCCGTCCGATTGGGATTGCGCGGCTGAGATTAGATCTGGCGTGTGTTGACCCTCGGCCGTCGATCGTGCAGCGAACGGTCGCGATTAGAGATAGAAATACCCCTTCACGCATTAAATCCCAACCATTGACGCGAGATCGGAGGGGCGTGGCTGAGAGCTGGATCATGATCTAATCTCAACCGCACATGTGTGATCGGACGGCCGACAACCACTGATACCCCTTCGCGTTGGCCTTTTTACTAAAGAAACCCTTGGCTTCTGTGAAACTAACCCGCCGTCCCCTCGGGGGGGTTTACTGAGTCATAGGGGATCTTACACAATAAACCCTGACCTTTTGCGAAATTGAGGCCCAGTCCAGAACCCATTTAATTTGAATAAATGAAATAGAAAATGGATTTTTAATATGAAAATAATTACTAGAACTTGATAAATTCATAGAAAATTCATACTTGCTCCAAATTAATCCATTCCACTTTCTAAAATTTTGTAATTTTATTCTCTACCACCTAGAGCCTCTGTTTGGTCATGAAAACAATTAGAAATTTAATCTCTCACTTAATCCATTTTAAACACATAAAACCTTTGAAAATTCATAACTTAAAATCTATAACTCCAAAATTAATGATTCCTGTTCCTATGATCTTATTTTAATATGTATATTATTAATGTGTAATTTGTTCTTATGTTTGGTGTAATGTTAATTTTGTCTATACCATGTGTGTTTGAATTGCTACGACTAGCAGTGAGGTCACGAGTCACCTGAAGATCATCCTGGTACCTGGAATCTCAAGGCCCAGGCAAGTTGTGCCCTTGATCACTTCTTTTCACCTACTCATGTTCTAATTAATCATAATGATCTGCATAGGTTAATTTTGATGGGACCCAATAGGTTACCCTAGTTTGTCTATCTTTATACCTTGTTTACCACTGAACTTTCTGGGTAGTACTTGCTAGTGCTATATGTGGTTTTGGGTATGAAGATTTCACTATTCATGATTATACTTTTGTTATCAGTTGTTATTTGTTCATGATAAGATCATTATGTTAATTGGAACATGGAGAACCACCCGGGAAAACAGTGCTACCACAAGGGTGGAATGGGACGCCCTTGGCTGATTAATTAGGAAAGCTAGTGGAAGACTACCTTACCCGAAAGGGGCAAGGGCAGTAGGGGAGTGGTCAGTGTAGGGAGGCCCTCGGGAGGATTTTGCTGCGATGGCGGTCCTGCAAGGGATTCCTGCACTGGAACTTCCTATAAACTGTAGCGGGTTTTCTGAAGCTAGTGGAACTTTGTAAAGGCCTCGTAGTGTTACCCTGCCTCGCCTCCTCGGTAGAGGTGTATGGGATTGGCCGTCTCTTGGCAGATGGGTAACACGACTTGTGGGTAAAGATGCGCAACCTCTGCAGAGTGTAAAACTGGTATACTAGCCGTGCTCACGGTCATGAGCAGCTCGGACACTCACATGATTAAATGATGGAACTAAATTCAATTTGTCATATGCATTGCATCGCAGGTGAAGTTGTTACTTTTGTTCTACTACTTAATCGGGTTTGGTATTTACTTATACCTAGTAACTGCTAATAAAATTTTGACTAACTTTAAAAGCAATGCTCAGCTCTAACCATCCTCTTTGGTAAGCCTTACACTTCACGTGAGCTCCCACCTTTGGCGAGTTCATGCACATTATTCCCCACAACTTGTTGAGCGATGAACGTATGTGAGCTCACTCTTGCTGTCTCACACACCACAGGTCAAGAACAGGTACCACAGGATGAAGCGCTTGGAGGATGCTGCGATGAGTTCGTGAGAGGTCTAGGTCGTCGTCTCCCAGTCAACTTTGGGTTGCTGGACCGTTGTCTCCTTATAATGTAATCATTTATTTTGTATAGAACTCCTGTTATATATAAAGATGTGACATTCGATCCTGTGCCACTATACATCATATGTGTGAGACTTGGTCCCAGCATACCTGGTGTTTATGTTTACGCCCGGGTTTTGGACCCCTAAAATCCGGGTGTTACAGAAGTGGTATCAGAGGAATGTTGACTGTAGGACGAAACCTAGATAGAACTGGACAACCACTATCTACTTACCTTTGCTACTCTGATTCTTTTCTAAACTTATCTTAATTTTTTCTCATCTATTTCCACTTTACTCTGATTACTCTTACCTTTTCATTCTAAAGACAAATGTGGATTTCACACTTTGAAATCCTGTGCCTAAAGTGACTTTAGGAATAGGAGACCTAATCCTAGGAACAAAAACAAAACTATTTTTATAAGTGTCTATATATTTGAATGTTTGTTCTTATGATATCTGTCTGCTTTGGATCTTTGATTGAGTGCGATGGGTTGTGGAGTAATGTCCATAATTGCATCTATATTTACACCTAGACATAAGGGAGAATGTTATAAAATAGACAACATAGATTATTCCCCATTAAACATATATCAAGTTCAATAGATCCATCTCATCTTAAAAGATACTCATCTTATCTTGAAAAGATTTTATCTCATCCTAATAGATCTAACTGACCTCAAAAGATTCTAACCTATCCTTGTGGATTCATCTTATCCTAATAAGCATACTTATCCACCCTAGATTAAACAACCATGATCTAATGCAAATTAATTAGATCTTATTTAGTCAAACTAGTCATACCAATCTAACCTAGATTCAATCTTGTGTAATAAGATCCATCTTATCTTAAAGGATATTCTATTACCTTAATAGATTCATCTTACCTTAAAAAGATTTTATCTGGTCCTAATAAATCTAACTAACTTCTAAAGATTCTAACGTATTCTAATAATATTTATCCTACCCTAGTAGATCTATTTAACTTAAACTAGTCTAATCTAGATCATATCTAATTTAATATGGTCTAATCTAGTGTGAGTTACTTAATGCTGGTAGAAAGGATAAAGGCCATACCCCTGAATCACTTAAGCCTAATTTGGAGACTTATATCAACTTGGCCATACACAACAACTCGACCTATATAACAAGTTACATAACTTACCCAATCAATAGAGTCTTAATGGATTGCATAATCTATCAACCACCACCTGACATCAAACCAGATTTTGACCTACATCATGTAGTCTATCTCACCCATATATATCTCTCATCTTGACAAATTCTATCTTACCCTTGGATATTTGCCTTATATGATTGGTTACCCCAATCTGGACATAAAACAAAGATTAAGCCCTACCAAAGAATCTATAGATTATAACCAACTACTAGCTTATTCATTCCACTTAGTGAATAATTTCCTTTGCAAAACTATTACCATGTGCCTCTAACTTTCATGGTCAATACCAGGAAAGGAAAGATTATCATGTAACAGCAAACAGAAATGAATCCTCCAAATCCTCCACCTGTTGAGATCGATCAAGTGGTTGCTACCCAAAGACTGGTAATACAACAATTAACAGACCTGGTGACTGAGATACAAAATCAGATAAGACAACAACGCGAGGAAATACGTCAGGCCCGCCAAGAAATAAGGCAAGCACGGTTGGAGAGACAACAACAACAACAACCTCCACCACCACCACCAACTCCACCAAGCTACATAGATATAAATTATGATGATTTATAAGATTTAAATGTTACTTTAGTTAGTAGATGATATGATATTATTTTAGAAGGAATAATGAGATCTATTGACCCTATGTCTTGTTAAAGAATTATACCTCATGCAGAGATTTCTTTGTTTGTGCATATGTTCCGAGAACAATATGAGTATACATCCCTTTTATTACTAATCTCGAGGACGAGATTATTTTTAAGGGGGGTAGGATTTGTAACACCCTAAATCTCATTTTGAGAATATAGTAAAAATTTTCAAAGATCTTGCATTAGAATTTTTCTTTTTCTCTCTCTTTAGAACCCTCATAACATTTGAAGACTCATCTCCCTATTTAAAAGCATTTGCTTAAGTGAATAAAATAATAAATAGAACCATATTTGGCACTCATGATGGAGTTTTAATTGTATGTGCATTTAAAATAAGAATAAAATATAATAATGGAATTGAGAATTTGAAGTTAACCCAAAAGGGGTGCACTTTAGGAAATAGGAAATAATATATATAAGACAAGAGAGAATACTATGCAAAGCAAAATAAATCTATAAATAAATAAAATTTATCCATGCTATATTCATATTGAACATTTAAATGAAGACAAATTCGCCACAAACTTTGGATTCAAATTGGAATTTAAATTGGAATTGAGTTGGATAATTGGAATGGAAAAATAGGAAAGAAAATAAAAAAAGAGAAAGATTAAAAAGCCTTCATGGGCCGGCTGACCCCATTTCTGGCCCATTAAACCTTTCCCTCCACGCAGCCCAGCTCCCACCACGGCGCCGACAGGCGGGACCGCCTTGTCAGCCGCACGACCCAAGCCGGTTCTTCTCGCTTTGCTCTGGCTGACGCGTGGGCCCAGGAATCCGGTCGATTTGTGCAAACGCCGTGCGGCCCACTCTGTCACTTCCGCGTGGGGCTAACGGATCAGCTCTACTCACCCCCGTAACGGCCGCGGCCGAGGATCCCGCCGCCGCGCGGAACTGGCGGGGCAGCTGACTGCCGACCCCCCCTGACCTCACCATATATAAGTCTTGTGCTCGGCCCCGTCTCCTCTTCAACCGCTTCGTGCCGCCATCGCGATTCCACTCACAAGCGCTCGCGAACTTCGGACGGAGGCGAATCCGCACCCAGTCGACCACGCCGCCGGTGATTCTCCTCTGTGCTCGCGCTCAGGTTTGCGCGTGTGGTCGGGGAGCTCCGCCTCGACTCGGCGGGTGTTTCCGCGGCATCGACATTGGGTTGGGGGTGTCTGGCATCGGCGAATTTTACACCGGAGCGCGCCCGCGGCGGTGGTGCATCGGCGCATCGTGGTCAAGCCGTTCGACCACACCATACCTGGTGAGGACCCCTCCTTTTAGATCGCCTTGTCTTCCTGTGCGTTTGAGCTAGCGGAATTCGGGTCTCATGCGTTGGTTCGCGGGCGCGGTCCACGCCGGCGAGGACTCCGCCGTGCGGTGGCGTCTCTGCGCAGCGCCGCCAGGGGAAAGGAGAACGACGATCTCGCGCCGTCCGATTGGGATTGCGCGGCTGAGATTAGATCTGGCGTGTGTTGACCCTCGGCCGTCGATCGTGCAGCGAACGGTCGCGATTAGAGATAGAAATACCCCTTCACGCATTAAATCCCAACCATTGACGCGAGATCGGAGGGGCGTGGCTGAGAGCTGGATCATGATCTAATCTCAACCGCACATGTGTGATCGGACGGCCGACAACCACTGATACCCCTTCGCGTTGGCCTTTTTACTAAAGAAACCCTTGGCTTCTGTGAAACTAACCCGCCGTCCCCTCGGGGGGGTTTACTGAGTCATAGGGGATCTTACACAATAAACCCTGACCTTTTGCGAAATTGAGGCCCAGTCCAGAACCCATTTAATTTGAATAAATGAAATAGAAAATGGATTTTTAATATGAAAATAATTACTAGAACTTGATAAATTCATAGAAAATTCATACTTGCTCCAAATTAATCCATTCCACTTTCTAAAATTTTGTAATTTTATTCTCTACCACCTAGAGCCTCTGTTTGGTCATGAAAACAATTAGAAATTTAATCTCTCACTTAATCCATTTTAAACACATAAAACCTTTGAAAATTCATAACTTAAAATCTATAACTCCAAAATTAATGATTCCTGTTCCTATGATCTTATTTTAATATGTATATTATTAATGTGTAATTTGTTCTTATGTTTGGTGTAATGTTAATTTTGTCTATACCATGTGTGTTTGAATTGCTACGACTAGCAGTGAGGTCACGAGTCACCTGAAGATCATCCTGGTACCTGGAATCTCAAGGCCCAGGCAAGTTGTGCCCTTGATCACTTCTTTTCACCTACTCATGTTCTAATTAATCATAATGATCTGCATAGGTTAATTTTGATGGGACCCAATAGGTTACCCTAGTTTGTCTATCTTTATACCTTGTTTACCACTGAACTTTCTGGGTAGTACTTGCTAGTGCTATATGTGGTTTTGGGTATGAAGATTTCACTATTCATGATTATACTTTTGTTATCAGTTGTTATTTGTTCATGATAAGATCATTATGTTAATTGGAACATGGAGAACCACCCGGGAAAACAGTGCTACCACAAGGGTGGAATGGGACGCCCTTGGCTGATTAATTAGGAAAGCTAGTGGAAGACTACCTTACCCGAAAGGGGCAAGGGCAGTAGGGGAGTGGTCGGTGTAGGGAGGCCCTCGGGAGGATTTTGCTGCGATGGCGGTCCTGCAAGGGATTCCTGCACTGGAACTTCCTATAAACTGTAGCGGGTTTTCTGAAGCTAGTGGAACTTTGTAAAGGCCTCGTAGTGTTACCCTGCCTCGCCTCCTCGGTAGAGGTGTATGGGATTGGCCGTCTCTTGGCAGATGGGTAACACGACTTGTGGGTAAAGATGCGCAACCTCTGCAGAGTGTAAAACTGGTATACTAGCCGTGCTCACGGTCATGAGCAGCTCGGACACTCACATGATTAAATGATGGAACTAAATTCAATTTGTCATATGCATTGCATCGCAGGTGAAGTTGTTACTTTTGTTCTACTACTTAATCGGGTTTGGTATTTACTTATACCTAGTAACTGCTAATAAAATTTTGACTAACTTTAAAAGCAATGCTCAGCTCTAACCATCCTCTTTGGTAAGCCTTACACTTCACGTGAGCTCCCACCTTTGGCGAGTTCATGCACATTATTCCCCACAACTTGTTGAGCGATGAACGTATGTGAGCTCACTCTTGCTGTCTCACACACCACAGGTCAAGAACAGGTACCACAGGATGAAGCGCTTGGAGGATGCTGCGATGAGTTCGTGAGAGGTCTAGGTTGTCGTCTCCCAGTCAACTTTGGGTTGCTGGACCGTTGTCTCCTTATAATGTAATCATTTATTTTGTATAGAACTCCTGTTATATATAAAGATGTGACATTCGATCCTGTGCCACTATACATCATATGTGTGAGACTTGGTCCCAGCATACCTGGTGTTTATGTTTACGCCCGGGTTTTGGACCCCTAAAATCCGGGTGTTACACTAACTGCGTTGAATATTCCTTTTAACCGATCCACGCAGTGGGTAGCAAACTCCAAGCACTTATTCCGAAGGTGTCTTAGCGTCTCCTGCAGCTTTGAATTCTTCTCATCTTCAGCTTCGGATTTTTCTTGCAATTCTTTATATACTTGCTCGAAGTGCTCTGATTTATCCTTCAAAGTTGTTTGAGCCTGGACAAGTTCTTCGTTTAATCTAACTTTTTCAGCTTGTAACTCTACAAGGGAACCATTGGTTGCTTGAAGAAAGAAATCTTTCTTTTCAAGAGATGCTTCAAAATCTTTAATTTTGTTTTCTAGGTCTTCAATTATTATTTCATTCTTTTTATCTTCGAGATCTTGCTGCATTCTTAGCGCCTTGCTCAGCAGCATACTCTGCGAAAACAAGTTAAGTATTAGTATATTTTAATCCATCACAAAGACAACAAGAATTTAGACAAAGATTTCACCTTGAAATTGGAGTAAAAAAGGCTGTTGACAATATGTGCCATCGGTAACCACTTATGTCAGATTCCAGTTTCAGGAAACCAACACTCTTAGACAGATGCCGATTATATTTGCCCCGGCGCGGTCGCAAATACACCCCAGAGTTTCTTCGTCAATCCGCCGAAGAGCATAGATCCTGGCTGATAGCCACATGATATTCCATATTCTTTTAGCTCCTATCTATCTGCCTCGGACAATTCCTGACCGCCCAGGTGCCGAAGGTCGAAATCTTTTTCTTCTAAAGAAGCATCAACAACTTCTTTCCCTTTGTTAGGCACTTCGGCCATGTTTTCCTCTGTAGCCACAACTGTCTCTTCTGTAACCATATCTGATATGAGCTTGTCAATTCCTGACATTGTGCTCACAAGTTTAGCAGCTTCGGCTGCGACTTCGGCTTCAGCACTTGCAACAGGCACCATTCTGGACGTTGAGGCTGAAGGCGGTGTTTGCTCAATAGCTTGCATTGCATTAACAATTCTCTGTTTCTTTTGACCTTCAGCCTTCTCCTTTGCGCCAAAGGTTTATCCTTCTTCTGTAAAAATTTTGTCAGTTCCGGTCCCAGAGGACTTAGTAGCTTGATGGGCAAGGAATCAGTCATTACCTTTAAACTTTCTACTACTTCGGTAGCAGAGGGCATTGAAGGAGCTTCTTCTCTTGCCTCAACCACCTTCGGCTCAACAGAGGGAGTCATATCAAGCTTTCGCTTTTTGGAGACTGCCGTTTTCGGCTCAGTAGTCGATTTTGCCTTCTTCAAAATGTTCTCATCCTCCTTTACTAGTCTGGCAGCTTGTCTGTTTAGAATACTGACAATTATTTTCCTTTTCAAACCTTCGGCACCTTTGTCAAACCTTTCATAGTCTGGGTATTCAAAATTCAGCATCCATCACTCGATTCAGCCTTCATTTTGGCCGGGTGCCGAAGGCAGCAGTCATTAACTGGTCCTCCTTCTTGGTGTAGTTGCCAAGGATTTCGTTGCACATTGTTTCAATCATTTCTAACCACTCTTGGCATGGCTTCTTGAATTCTTTCTCAAACTCAAAATGGTAGGGGAGCCAAACAAGTTCGTGTTTTTTGCCCCCATCCTTCTTCTTGGGCATTCCCCAGCCGCTAGAAGTCAGAAATACTCTATTTGCCAAGTATTCTTACACTAGATCCCTAGTGCTAACTTCGACCGCTACCACTCTGAAACTCTACTTTGGCTACTTGGCATGGGGAGCCAAGCTGCATATGGCACAAGGGCCTTGTCATTTCGATGCTCAATTTCAGCCGGCTCATGACCATAGTCATTAGCTTCTCCCTCCTTTCTCGTCTGCCTTCATATAAAACCATTCACTTTTCCAACCAGTCGGCCACTTAGTACGGTAGCTAAGAACCGGAGGCTTCGTATCCTTTCGATACACAAAATTGTAGCAACCAAAATTCTCATGAAGGCCATCTGCTCTAGCCTTCGTTTGGTAATGCAGCTCGTGCACCCGACAAAAAAGCTTCGGCATTAGGACTCATACCCTGACTTCGAAGGGCCCAAATGTAGACACTAAGTCTAACGATCACATTGGGTGTCAGTTGATGAAGGCATATTTCAAAGTTCTTCAAAACCTCTCCTATAATATCATATAAAGGGAACCAAAGCCCCGCTCTAAAGAAGCTTTTAAAAACGACAACTTCATCATCCTTCGGTTCCGAATTCACTTCCTCGCCAGCAAAACGAATTAGTTTACTTTCAGCCTCCCCAAAGTAGCCTAATTTCTTTATCATAACCATATCGTCTGCTGTCACAGTAGATTTACCAAATTCAAGGTGGCTAGGTTTTGCTGGGCTCAGGATATTATAATCCTCTTCATCTTTGTTATCAATCCCTTCAACTGCGACCTGTTCAGCTTCGGTCACCAAGGTACCTTCGGCAACAGCATCCTCTGGCACAACAAGACCTAATTGCCTCATCACTTCCGAGATGGGTGCTGTTTCAACAACTTCGGCTTCGTCTCCCTCACGAGACACTCTAGCAGTGGATCATACTCTAGCCATTTCAGTGTTTATGCTTTTTTCAGACGAAGCTGATCTCAAGTTCCGAAGCGTTTGCTCGAAAATGCAGTGCAGAAAGCTTTGGCTATGGTTAAATATTTTAACAGCACAACAGTGCAATGGCAATGAATGCTATGGTAACTCCTCACCAACCCGTCTGTTTATATAGTGCTGCAGGGGGGAAGGCGAACCGCCATGCCGCTCGCACTGGCTAAGCTGTGGACCGTCCGGCATCTGAAATATTATAATCGTTTTTCGGCAACGAGCATAGGGAAGGTGTTTTCGAACCTTCTGCATTCTGAAGCCTTTGAGTTTTTCGCGGATCGAGCTCGTTATGAAAAACGATCTAGCACCGCGAAGGGGCTACTATTGGGGGTCTTCTTCTCCACCGAAGGTCCCCTAGGAAAAAAACAACTTTGGCAAGATAGTACGAAGGCAGGTGTGACAGGAAGATACAAGTCGAAGATGATGCGGACAAAGCCGAAGCTACCATTCAAAGAGCTTTGGCTTGGTGTCATGATAAAGACAAAGGACGATACCGACTTAAAGAGGAAAACACTGTATAGTCCTTAATAGTTTGTATTATGATCATAATTAGTTATCAGGGACATGGATGTAATTTTGTCCGGGCTGCGTTCTGTGCCTATAAATAGATGAACAGTACCCCTATACTGTTCACGCTGCATTGTAATCACTTCTACGTCACTCACATTCTCACCTTCTGTCAAGCCGAAGGTATCAATGATATATAAATATTGTGAACATCTACTCATGTTTATGAAACAAAATAAGAATATAAATAATGTATTTTTTTATTGTCATTATTTATATTCTTCTTCTGTATTTCATGTTTCTTCGTTTATAATCATTTACTTATCAAGATGATGAAGGTACACCCTTCATGACCTTCGTTTGAGGATCATTATATCCAAAAGGAGATAATGTATCGAAGGACGAAAGTCTTTTATCATTAACAATTGTGTTGCTTTGTTCTTGATGTATAGCATTCGAGAACAAGGACCAACAATTCATAACCCAAAGCTTGGTACCTGGCAGAGGTACATCTTTTCAGATGTTGAACCCATCACGGCCGTGATGGATCCACCATCATCATTCTTTTCTTTGTAAAAATCCCCATCCCATATGAAGCATCACCTTTTGTTTAAAACAAAACATTTTGTTTTCTAAAGCAAGGCTAAGCATCAGAAAACTTTAAATAAATCAGGTAACAAGGAATAGTAATCAGTTTTGCAAGGAAGGGAATGCATCAATTGTTTAGCTCACGATTCCTACCACCTAATGCATCAAATAAGGTGATAAAGTTTTTAAAACAACAAGGAAAGGGATAATGCACTGGGGCTTGCCTTGTGTTGTAGGAGGTTCAGGGTCCACTCCGCAGATGTCAAATTAGAAGTTGTTCTCGGCTAGAGGATTTTCAGCTTGGGAAACAACTTCTTCTACCACAGTTTCTTCCTCGTTTTCTATACATGACAATACATGTACATGAATGCTTATGTGATGTAATGAATATGCAGTTACATAATAGAAACATACTAAGTTGTATCTTGAAGACAACTTTCCTTCACGGTACAAACTAATCACTAGGGTTTCCTAAGTTGGTATTCTATTAGTGTTAAGTAACTTAATCCTAGGACGCTAGTTATTGGGTTTGTGGCCAAACAGTGTCCAAATAATTTGAAACTTCACCTAGGGTCTTCAATCATCCTACTAAGACTACCCAAAAAAAGTTTTACCATTTTTGGAGCTAGCACGGTAGTGTTCAATCGGTCGATCTTACAAGCAACAGGAGACCCTAAGGATACTAGAACACAAACCAGAGAAGTATGAACCGACCTGGAATTCTCTAGCCACGACGAGGTGTCTCACAGCGGCGTTCTTGGCCAATTTGGGGGAAAACCGAAATTGATGGACTATGGTGGTTAATCGGCAATGAGGAGCGGTGCACTGGCTTCGTAACAAGATAGCGGAGCAGGCAGAGCACTCAATTTATAGTGCTCACCAGTTTGCTTCACGAATTTGTGATGAGTTGAACTCACGGCCAGAGAAAAGGTGAGTCACTAGAGTATACAGTCGTGGCGCTCGGTGAGGTAAAGACTCTGGCGGTAAATGGGTTGTCCACTGCGACGTCTTGCGACACGATAACGATCGTAAGCACGTGGCACGGCTACAAAGAGTGGCAAACTCTGGCGAGGGCACCTCGGCTGATCGCGCGGCATGTGGCGCAGTGAATAGTCCAGCGATAAGGCTCCAACTCCTCTCCGTGTTGAGATCTTTTTGTAATACCCAAAATTATATAAGAGTTGGTCTCACTATGTGTTTTCCCATTCACTCATTACCTCATGGAAATAATCACATTTAAAGAATTAAATAAGACACAACCATAAAATATGCATCATATAGGAGTTTTGCTTGTTTGTGTACTTAATAATAAAATAATAATAATAAAAATGTGATGATGAGGTGGGAACTTGAATCTAAATCAAAGGTGCACTTTAGAGATTTGGAAATAAAATAAAGAAAATGAGAGAGGAATATAATACAACTCAAAATAAGCTTATAAGTAAATAAGCCCATCACATTTTGAGTATGTTAAAATGGTACTTTAGCATGTGGATAAAGTTTGTCACAAGGTTTGAATTCAAATTGAATTTGGGAATGGAGAAAAGAAAAATAGGAAAAGAAAAGTAAAGCTAAAATAGGAACTTGGGCCAACTCTTCCTCCTTTCGGCCCATCTCCCCTTTACCACCGGGCAGCCGGACGCCTCGTGCTCGCTCCTCACCCTTTCACTACGTTGCGGGGACCACAGGACAGCCACACCTTGCGGTCGTGTCTCCCTCCATTCCACTGGTACGTGGGCCCATCCCGTCATACACCATACGTGTAGCGGACGTTCTTCCTCCTCGCGAGAAACTCGGAACCAAACTCACCCCACCACGCGATTCTTCCGGGCATCACACATCCCACCACCGATTCCATCGGCCTTATATAATTGTGGGGCAGAGCCGTCGTCCTCGGCTCCATCTCATAACCCTACGTGCAACTCCAGCACTACCGCAAGTTTGCCGTCGCCACTAGTAAGGGAGGTCCGCCGCCATTGAGTTTTCCAGCCATCGTTGTAGAAGCTGTCGGGCATGGTCGAGGTGTTTCCAGAACCATCGTGGGACTACATGAGTGTGTTTTGGGGAGCTGGACTGCTAATCAATCGAGGCAATTTGTCACCGGAGTTGATCTTCGCCGCGGTGCCGCACCTTGCCATCGCCTGGAACCTCCGTGCCCTAATCGTCGGTGAGTACCCGACCTCAGTATTCGTGCAGACATCCCCTTTGTTTTGCTCTAGGGCAATAGGTGTGAGGTGCTCGGAATAACTGGGACGGTGATCGCCGGTGGGCTCCTTGCCGCAAGGAAAGGCACCGACATGCCCATGGGTTTGGGAGAAAACGATGACGTGTGGCCGTTGATCACACAACTAGCGGTCACAATTGAAAGTTGCGTACCGGTTCGATTAGATATGATCCTAGTCATTGGATTTCGATCGTGCGGCATGAGGGGGACCGAGGGAAACCATAACCCGGGAGCCGTGGATCTCTGATCTGGCGACCAGAAACGAATGCAGGTTATAACTGGCCAGATGTAATATGGTCTGTCCGTCTTTGATCGAGCAGGTGTCGTCAGGTACCGGTTTGAGCGGCGGCTGATCTAATCTGGCGCGTCCGTTTTAGATCGGGCGACCGATAGATGATGATACCCCTTCGCCCGAACACATTTTCATATGAGCCCCAGGCAAATAATTGAATCAACCCGCCATCCAACGTAGAATCGCCTGAGTCTCAGTTTCTTTTGCGCCAGAGTCCCTGTACATTACAGAAATTTGCACGCTGTCCAGAGAGTAGTAAAAATAGAGAAATAATTAGGGAAATTGATTTTTTATAAAAAAAATAATTCTAGAAACTTGTATAATTCATATTTAATTCATTTTAACTCTAAATTGATCCATTCCAGTGGCATTAATTTTGTTTTAATATTGTCTATCACTTAGTACCTCTGTCTAATCATGAAACTTGAACTAAAATTATTCACATGAATTATGCTATTCTAGGTATTAAATAACTTCAGAAATTCATAACTTAATAACCGTAACTCCGAATTTAGTAATTCTTTTCCTACGATCTCATTACGCAGCGTAGAATATTATCATGCATTCTATTCTATTGTTTGGTGTGATGTTAATTTTTGCTATACTATGTATGTATTGATGTGAGTAGACGAGCAAGCCACAGAGGATCTAGGGGTTCAGCAGGTGGAGACCCAATAGGTTACAAAGGTTCAGCAGGTGGAGACCCAATGTATTGATGTGAGTAGAAATTGGCTCGTTGAAGGCAAGTTCTGCCCTTGATCACTTCCTTTTTACCCAGTCATGTTCTTATTAATCATAATGATCTGCATAGGTTAATTTTGATGGGACCCAATAGGTTACCCTACTTTGGTTATCTTTATACCTTGATTCCACTGAACTTTTTGGGTAGTACTTGCTATTGCTTTATGTGGTTTTGGGTTTGGACATATACATTACTCATGATTACACTTTTTATTATCAGTTTATTATTTACTGTTCATGATAAGATCATTATGTTAATGGAATCATGGAGAACCACCCGGGAAAACAGTGCTACCACAAGTGTGGTATGGGACTCCCTTGGCTGACTAACTAGGAAAGCTAGTGGAGGACTACCTTACCCGATGGGGGCAAGGGTAGTAGGGGAGTGGTCAGTGTGGGGAGGTCCTTGGGTTGATTTTGCTGCGATGGCAGTTAGGCGAGGGATCCCTGCATTAGAGCTTCCTAGAAACTGTAGCGGGTTTTCTGAAGCTAGTGGAACTTTGTAAAGGCCTCGTAGTGGAACCCTGCCTCGCTTCCTTGGTAGAGGTGTATGGGGTCCGATCAACCCCGTGGCAAATGGGTAACACGACTTGTGGGTAAAGATGCACAACCTCTGCAGAGTGTAAAACTGGTATACTAGCCGTGCTCACGGTCATGAGCAGCTCGGACACTCACATGATTGACTTATGGAATTAAATTCAATTTGTCATTTGCATCGCATTGGGATTATTTATTATTACTTTTATTTACTATTACTATGGTTTGGTATTTACTTGCACTTAGTAACTGCTAATAAAATTTTGACCAACTTATAAAAGCAATGCTCAGCTTCAACCATTATTTTGTTGTTCAGCCTTACACTTCACATGAACTCCCACCTTTGGTGAGTTCATGCTCATTATTCCCCAAAAATTGTTGAGCTATGATCTTTTGTGAGCTCACTCTTGCGATATAAACCCCCCACAGGTGAAGAGCAGGTGGTCGAAGAGGAGCCACACAACGAGGAGTTCGACTTGATCTAGGTGGCGTCTCCCAGTCAGCTTTGTGGCGCCAGGGAAATAATATTTAGTTCATTTTATATTTATCATTTATTTTGTAAGATTCCGCTATGTAATAAGTACATTTACGATATTTATGACATTTATCTCTATGCACTCTGTTATTATGTGTGTTGTTCTTCCTTGGCGCACATATGAGACGCACCCGGCTTTATCCCTTAAAACCGGGTGTGGCAGAAGTGGTATTAGAGGAAATGTTGAATGTAGGACGAAACCTAGATAGACCTGAACAAAACCATTACCTATTCACCTTACTCTGATTCTTTCTATACTTATCTTGATCCTGTCTCACCTTCTACTATTCTATTCTAATGACTCTTATCTTTTCTACTCTAAGACAAGATGGATTTCACACCTTGGAATCCTACATTTATGACCCTCTAAAGAAATAGGAGACCCAAGACAAAATTAAAATTATTTTCCTATTTAAAAATGTTGGTTGATTGTTCTGATGATAAATGCCTGATTTGCTTCTTTGATTGATTGAAACATTATAGTTGGGCATCTTAGCATGTACCACCATAAGGTAACATATTAGCTTTAGTAGGTGACACACTAATCTACTTAGCTAATAAATCCCCAAAGTAACATGCCTCGTAATCACTCACCTTGCCTACAATTCTTTCTTTCTTACCATGCGTTTCTAACTCAGATGGTCAATACCAAGAAGGGAGGAGGAATTGATCTACCCTCCAATCGACACAATCAGAGGGTACTTAGGCAACAACATCAGCAAGCCAAGATGAATCCTCCAAATCCTCTACCAGCCGAAGCTGATCTAGCAGTTGCAGCCCAGATGCGGATAATGCAACAGATGGCTGATACTATGGCGGATATGCACGCGCAGATGCGGCAGGAACGCCAAGAGATGCGCTAAGAGAGAGAGAGTAGATGTGTCAGGAGAGGAGGGGACAATAGTAGCAAGTCCCATTGCCTCCACCTCCACCACCACTTCCACCCCAGGACAAGCATCGAGAATTTATGAGCCACAAGCCGCCTACCTTCGCCAGTTCTCCAGATACTCTGCACGCTGACGATTGGTTGAAGTCTATGGAGAAAATGCTAAACATTACTCAATGCTCCGACTGGGAGAAGGTTCTCTATGCTTTTGGTCGTCTAACTGGTCATGCTGCTGATTGGTGGGATTCCTATGTTGCTGCCCATGATGCTGCTGACACTATTACTTGGGCAGAATTCACCACACAGTTCAGAAATTACCACATTCCTGCTGGGCTAATGAAAATTAAAAAGAAGGAATTTCTGTCCTTGAAGCAAGGCAACTTGTCTATCAGCGAGTATCGTGACAAATTCATTCAGCTATAAAGATATGCTCCTGATGAGGTGGCTGATGATGAAAGAAAGCAAGAGCACTTCACAGAAGGACTCAATGGGCCACTACAGTATGCATTGGTTGCTCATACTTTCCCCTCGTTTTAGAGGCTTCTTGATAAAGCTCTAGCTATTGAACACAAGCGTGTTCAACTGGGAGACTTGAAGAGGAAGGTCGTTGCCCAGGGGTAGGGTAGCAGCAGTATTCGCCCTTGCTACATTCCGCCCTAGGGTACACCAGCTCGTACAGGAGGAGGACCACGTCCAGCTTAGTACGCTCCATAGGGGACTCCACATACACCCCACACTCGTCAGGCTGCCCCCACTAGCACCCCGGCTAGGCCTACAGGATAGAAGACAAGCACTACATGCTTCAATTGCAGTCAGGTTGGGCACTGTGCAAATGCTTGTCCGGTGGAGAATTCTAGTGCACCAGCTCAGAACAAGCAACCGACTCCTGGCAAGGGATTTAGCATTGCTAGGGTTAATCAAGTTAGTGCTAAGGCCACTACTGACGATGCAGACATCGCTATCGGTATGTTTTACATTAATGGAATTCTAGTAGCATTATTATTTGATTCTAGAGCTACGCATTCGTTTATTTAATTTCTGCTCGATTTGCCACCACCAATGAATTTCCACTACAAAATATGAAAACACCTATGGTAGTAATTACTCCTAAAGGACCTGTTGAAGCAAACTATATGACACAAAGATTAACACTGACAATTATGGGAAGGGAATTCTAGTCTACACCCATAGTACTAGATGAAAGCAGTATAGATCTAATACTCGGGATGTCCTAGTTGAGGAAGGCTAAGGCAGTTATACACTGTGCTAGGGGAACCGTAGAACTCACCAGTTCCAAAGGGGAAAGATTTGAAGTTGAGATCACCGTAACTGCCTCCACCAGACCTGCCATATTTCTAGTAGATGGAAAATTTGTGGGTAGAAACACCCGAGTTGTCAGAGACTTTCCAGACGTCTTTCCTGAAGAGTTACCCAGAATGCCACCAGATAGGAAAGTCGAATTTGTCATTGATCTCTTACCTGGTACTGCTCCTATTTCAAAAAGGCCATATAGGATGTTAGTGGAAGAGTTAAAAGAACTTAAGAAACAGTTAACAGAGTTGCAGGAAGCAGGGTACATTCGTCCAAGTTCCTCACCATGAGGAGCACCGGTACTCTTTGTACAGAAGAAGGATGGTTCGCAACGGATGTGTGTGGACTATAGATTACTTAATGATGTTATAATTAAGAACAAGTACCCATTACCTCGTATTGATGACTTGTTTGATCAGATGAGAGGTGCTAGGGTGTTCTCTAAGATTGACCTCAGGTCGGGCTACCACCAAATGAAGATTAGGCCATCTGATATTCCCAAGACGTCTTTCTCTACCAGATATGGTCTATATGAATTCACAGTCATGTCGTTTGGCTTAACCAATGCACCATCCTACTTCATGAATTTGATGAACAAGGTGTTCATGGAGTATCTTGATAAATTCGTCGTGGTATTCATCGACGACATTCTTATTTATTCCAAGAATGATAGTGATCATGAGGAACATCTGCGGATGGTGCTACAGAAGTTATGGGATAATCAGCTTTACGCCAAATTTACCAAGTGTGAGTTCTGGCTTGATGAAGTACATTTCCTTAGGCATATCATCTCCAAAGGAGGAATTTCGGTAGATCTGGCTAAAGTAATAGCAATAGTTGGTTGGAAGATACCAAGTACAATCTCGGAGGTCCGAAGTTTCTTGGGACTCGTAGGTTATTACCAGTGATTCATTGAAGGCTTATCCAAGATTGCTAAGCTTATGACCTCATTGTTAGAAAAGGGCAAGGAGTTTAAATGGACCTGGGAATGCCAAGAGAGTTTCAATCAACTGAGGTTTAAATTGATGGCTGCTCCAGTGCTGGTTATGCCAGATCTACAAAAGAATTTTGATATATATTGTGATGCAAGTCACCAGGGCTTGGGATGTGTGCTTATGCAAGAAGGACACATCATCGCCTACGCGTCTCGCCAGTTACAGAAACATGAGTTGAATTACCCTACTCATAACTTAGAACTGGCAGCCATTGTGCATGCTCTTAAGATTTGGAGACACTATATTATGGGAACCAAGTGCCGAGTCTACACCGATCACAAGAGCTTAAAGTATATCTTCACTAAGAAGGATCTCAACCTTAGGCAACACTGTTGGTTGGAGCTCATCAAGGACCATGACATGGAAATTCATTATCATCCGGGCAAGGTAAATCTGGTTCCAGATGCCTTGAGTCGGAAGGAGCATGTCCATGCAGCTATTGTCACCCAGTTACCCGATGAGTTAGAAGAAGATTTTGAGAAACTCAATCTGGGGATAGTTGCTCATACTGAAGGAATTACCATAGAGGTAGAGCCTACCTTAGAGCAAGAAATACGTAAGTGTTAGATCAGCGTTGTGAAAATTCAAGAGATCAAAGATCTGATAACAGAAGGAAGAGGTCCAGACTTCACGAAGGACGAACAAGGTACGATATGGTTCAAGAACCGAATTTGTGTCCCTGATATCGACACTATTCATGAAACCATATTGAAGGAAGCACATAATTCAGCTTATTCCATCCATCCGGGTAGTACCAAGATGTACTAGGACTTGAAGCAGAAGTATTGGTGGTATGGATTGAAAAGGGATGTTGCTGCACATGTGGCGAATGTGATGTTTTCTAGAGGGTAAAAGCTGAGCATTAGAGACAT
This sequence comes from Zea luxurians, assembly GCA_029449295.1. Lineage (NCBI taxonomy): Eukaryota > Viridiplantae > Streptophyta > Magnoliopsida > Poales > Poaceae > Zea > Zea luxurians. The sequence goes on along the minus strand of JAOPSE010000108.1, from coordinate 407,035 downwards.
GCTGGATTACTTCACCCGTTGAAGATACCTGAATGGAAATGGGAAGAAATTAGCATGGATTTCATTGTTGGACTACCCCGCACTCCTGCAGGGTATGACTCTATTTGGGTGATCGTGGACAGACTGACAAAAGTGGCTCACTTCATACTTGTGAGGACTAATTACGCGGGCTTTATCCCTTAAATCCGAGTGTGACACTTTTAACCCTAGCAGTTATCCGTGCGGCACTGGGCACGAATCACAATGCCTGCATGGATCGCGGCACGGAGATCACTGGCGGTGGGTTCAGTGAATCTGTGATCTTTTTCAGGCACTGTACCATGGCAATCTTCTTCGGTCATTCTGACAGGGCAACTCGAGGAGCTCTATTCTTCAATTTTCATGTGGGAGCTACCAATCCGACTGTATCAAAAATGTTGCTCTACATACCAGCTTTGATTTCATTATAAAGATCTTGATCAAACATTCACTGGATTGGCGCTACTTGGTTCTAAAGTTGTTCCGATGCCACTGTTCGTCTGATTTTGGACTGATACACGACTAACAGCCCATCTTCGAGTCCATTTTTCTCCAATTTCTGTATAGCTCTAGGGCTTAACCACTTAATCAAACTTGTACTACTATAGTAGCTCTACAAATTTGTTTTAGTGACCCATAGCAAAATCCCCATAGATCAAGAGATATTAGGGCATAAACTTGGCATGATATCACTGATTTCAGAGTTAAGTCATATGGGTGCTCTTGGGACTTTTGCAAATTACTCCAATTTGTTCCATAAAACATGGAAATCTCCAAATGGGAAAGTTGCTTAATTTTTGTTACTCTACCACTTTGATATATGCACTTTGGTCCAAAAGTGTATAGAAATTGATTTCATCTCATAGAGCACTAATTAGGGTTTCCAGAGTCCTTATTAAGGTTTAAGTGTTCTAGGGCTTAAGTGGTACTCAACTTTCCAAATTTAGTCTCTCTTAAACATCTCCACTACCTTTTGAGGTCATACTCAAATTATTATTTCACACACCTACATGCTTCTAATCCTTGGGTAAGTACCCTATCCTAGGTTTAGAGATCAAATCAAGTCATCACATCACAAGCTTGTTTTGAGATTTTAGCCTAGTGGATGCACTCTAAGTGTAACACACTTAATGAAATGTCAATGCATATGATGCCATGCCCACATTTTAGTTCTTGTAACACAAGGGGTGTTACATATAGTATCATTACTTCCGCTACTCCTCCCCTCATGTCGAGGAGCCAACTGGTGCTGGGGCAAGCCTCAGGCTCCGATTGCCTTCTGTTGGGTAGTCTTGGTACGTGCCATACCTCCATAAGAGGGGAAGATTTTTTTAGTATGGTTTAAACATGATGCATGCATGACCTATGATTATGGAATCAACTTTTCGTTGATCCCCTACCTCCTACATATACTGTTATTTGGCACTCTATTACCCGACTTCAAAAGATACGTTACTACAAGAAAGTGGCAAGATAAGAATGAAAGGATATTTCAAGGTAAGTATTTAAAAATCTTTTGAAGAACTAAGTAAGGTGCGAAGAAATAGGCTTCGCTCTGATACCAGCTGTCATGGAACCTCCCAAAGTATTAGGCCCACCTACGGATGTCCTTGTCCTACGGACCTCAGACAATCATGCAGGTGTGCATAACGACTCGGCGAGTTCGGTTATCTGTATCTCCATCATATCGCCCAAGAGCGCTTAACCTATTACATAGACATTACACATCATCGGAGTAAGGAATAAGCGAAACATATTACAATAACATAATGTGCATTCATAAGAAAATATAGAAGGAGTAGTTATTAAATATCCAGGTACTTGAGTGCGGTAATCGTATTATTACATCACAGGAAGGCAAAACACCTTCCCCAAATAAAACTTAGTTTTCATCCTCCTACATGGGAACCACCTTGGAACAGAAATAGCAGATCTCATTCGTTTCATCACCTACAACAACATGGGTTTGAAAACCCTCAGTATGGAGAGTACTTTCGCAAGTCTTACCCGTGTAAGGAAAAAGACTCTCAAGGATATGCTGCCTTTTGGGAATCAAGGTAAAGCTTGCCAAGATTCAAAGACTCTTTTTTTGTAGAAAAGCTTACTATGAGTGGATCCTTAAAAATCCATTTTTATTATCAGGTTAAGTAGTAACCTGCATCTAGATTTCTTTCTATTCTAGATCAAGCACTTGGCCTACACTAGCCATCTTTTATCAACCCTTCAGATCACTTGATGCTATGTGTAGGGCAGTGACCAAGTCTTCATGTCCGAGAAGTAATGGCTATCTGAATCGATTAATACCCAGCTAGGGATCTCCAACCACACAACATATGTAGCACTTAACCCTTGCATATGTCAACTCGCCACCGGGTTTCTCAAGAACATAATGGGTTCATGCCAACCGAGAGCACAGATACTCCACCATCCAGCCTCTTGCCACGGAGGGTACACGCTACTCTCACCATCTCTCCACTCCCACTGCATGGTGGCCTTTCTGGTATTGGTCCGACCGAGGCAAAGCTTACCCTTGATGAGGCATGTGGCAAGTTAAAAAGGTCCTCGATCATCAAGCCTACATCGGCTCAGTCATTAAGCAACCCAGACGGAGACACTACATCGAGACTCTCTTCTCATGCAAGTCACCCACCCGGCCTCATCTTTATCATTTACAACCCAAAGTTTGGTACCTGGCAGAGGTACTCCTTTCAAATGTTGAACCCATCACGACCATGATGGGTTCACCATCATAAGTCTTTCCTTTGTAAAAATCCCCATCCAGTGTGAAGCATCACCTTTTTTTTAGAACAAAACATTTTGTTTTCTAAAGCAAGGCTAAGCATCAGAAAACTTATTTGAATAAATCAGGTAACAAGGAATGGTAATCAATTTTCCAAGGAAGGGAATGCATCAATTGTTTAGCACACAACTCCTATTACCTAATGCATTAGACAAGGTGATAAAGTTTTTAAACAACAAGGAAAGGGATAATGCACCAGGGCTTGCCTTGTGTTGCAGGAGGTTCAGGGTCCACTCCGCAAATGTCAAAGTAAAAGTTGTTCTCTGCTGGAGGATTTTCAGCCTCGGAGACAACCTCTTCTTCTACCACAGTTTCTTCCTCGTGTTCTATGCATGATAATACATGTACATGAATGCTTATGCGATGTCATGAATATGCAATTACACAATAGATACATAATAAGTTGTATCTTGAATACAACTTTCCTTGATGGTACAAACTAATCACTACAGTTTCCTAATTTGGTATTATATTAGTATTAAGTAATTTAACCCTCGGAGGCTAGTTATTGGGCTTTTGACCAAATAGTGTCCAAATCATTTCAAACTTCACCCAGGGTCTTCAATCATCATACTAAGCCTACCCAAAAGGTTTTATAATTTTTGGAGTTACTAAATTATCTCTAAAATTCTAAAAGGCTTGGTTTGAGCATCCTTAAATGCTACATAATTCCAGATTTGGGATAAAAATCTTGGAACTATTTTTATTAAATGCTATGTGATTTTAGGAGTCTAGAAAAATTGGACTCTTGATTTTACCAATTTTCTACTTTTTTCTACAAATTTCCTAAGCTGATAGTAAAAAGAAAACGAGAAATGATGAATAGCGTCTGGCCGGATCTGGCCCAAGTCAGCCCGCGAACAGAGAAAACGCACGAGCGCCCATGTTACGGATTTGTGCCGAGGCCCATAGGTATTTGAACAACCAGTAAAGAGCCCCATGTACTATTCACCTATCTCACTGATAGTTACAAAGGCCCCTGTACTTTTGTTTCTTCATGGCTCTAGGTTGTGATGGAACCTCCCAAGGTATTAGGCCCACCTATAGTTGTCCTTGTCCTGAGGACATTGGACAACCTTGTAGATGCACATAATCACTCGACAAGTTCCGTAACTGTATCCTCATCATTTCGCCCAAGAGCGCTTCACCCGTCATGTAGATATTACATCACATCGGAGGAAAGAATAAGCGGAAGCAGATTACAATAACTTAATTTACATTCATAAAATATATAGAGAGAGTATTATTATTACAATACCAGGGTATTACGAGTGTGTAAAGTATTATTACAAACCAGGGAGGCAAAACACCCTCCCGCACAAAAGTTAATTGTTTTCAAGGTGGAAGGCAAACATCCTCCCGCGACCAACTTCACTGCTGGAGCTCTTCCTTGGGTACCACCTTTGAACAGAAACAACAAAATTCTGCTGTTTCCTCACCTACAACAACATGGGTTCAAAAACCCTGAGTACGGAGTGTACTTTCGCAAGTCTTACCCAACAAAATAAAAAGACTCTCAAGGATATGCTGGCTTGAGGGAGTCAAGGTAAGGCTAATAAAAAATCAAAGACTCTGTTTGCAGAAATGCTTACTATCAGTGAATCCTTAAAAATACAATTTTATTGTCAAGTTAAGTTATTACCTGTAACTAGAGTTCTTTCTACCCTAGGTCAAGCACTTGGCCTACACTAGTTGTCTTTTATCACCCCTTTACTTTACTAGATTGCTATGTGTAGGGCAGTGACCAAGTCTTCATGTCCGAGAAGTAACGGCGATCCGAATTGATTAATACCCAGCTGGGGATCTCCAACCACATGACATATGTAGCACTTAACCCTTGCATATGTCAACTCGCCACCAGGTTTCTCAAGACCAAACCGAGTTCACACCAACCGAGAGCACAGATACACCACCATCCAGCCTCTTGCCACGGAGGGTACATGCTACTCTCGTCATCTCTCCACTCCTATTGCGTGTTGGCCTTTCTGGTATTGGTCTGCCCGAAGCAAAGCTTACCCATGACGAGGCATGTGGCCAGTTAAAAGGTCCTCAATCAGCAAGCCTACATCGACATGGTCCTTAATCGACTTAGATGGAGACACTACACTGAGACTTCCTTCTCATGCAAGTCACCCGCCTGGTCTCGTCTTTATCATTTACAAATCCCAAAGTTTGGTACCTGACAGAGGTACATCCTTTCCGATGTTGAACCCATCATGGCCATGATGGATTCATCATCAAGTTTTATTTTTGAAAACATCCCATTCCATTTGAAGCATCATCTTTTGTTTAAAACAAAACATTTTGTTTTCTAAAGCAAGACTAAGCATCAGAAAACTTTTATAGTAAAACAGGTATCAAGGTATGGTAATCAATTTCAAGGTAGGAAATGCAGTAATTGTGTAGCACTTAACTCCTATCACCTAATGCATCATTTCAATGATAAAGAATTTTAAACAACAAGGAAGGGGATAATGCACCAGAGCTTGCTTTGTGTCGTAGGATATTTGGGATCAGTTCCACAAATATCAAAATAAAAATTGTTCCCGGCAGGTGGAATTTCAGCTGGTGGTGTAGTTTCTTCTTCTTCGACACTTACTTCTTCTTTGTTTTCTATACATAGCAATGTACATACATGAATGCTTCATGTGATCCTGATGAATATGCAAATACAATAAAACACACCAAGTTGTATCTTGTGTACAACTTTCCTTCATGGTATACTTGAGTCACTAGGGTTTCCTGAGTTAGTACCCTATTAGGATTAGACAAATCCCACCTTAGGAAGCTAGGGTTTTGGGTTTGGTGCAAACAATGTCCAAAACATGTCAAACTTTACCCAAGGGCTCTAATTATCAAATTAAGCTTACCTAAAATGTTTTATGATTTTTGGAGCTATCAATCAATTTCTAAAATTCCAAAAGACTAGGTTTAGGCCTTCTTAAATACTAAATAATTCATGATTGGCAATAAAAATCTTGGAACTATTTTTATTAAATACTAGAGGAGTTTAGGAGTCTATTAAAATTGGTCTCATGATTTTATCATTTTTCTAGAATTTCCTATGAATTTCCTAAGCCTGGTAGAAAAAGAAAAGGAAAAAGGATGAACAGTGATGGGCTCAAACCAGCCCATGCCAGCCCACGGACATGGAAACGTGCACGCACCCGCACCCACGATGTCAGCCTTGCGCAAAGGCCCTTGGTCATTCAAATAATCGGTGAAGAACCCCTGGCTACTATTCACTATCTCACTGACATTCACAGTTAGGCCCACGGAGTTCTATTTCTTCGCAACGACAAGTCCCCGTTGGTGAACGCCGGTGAGCACACCCTCCGGCGAACCTGTACCGACCGAGATACTCAACGAGCAGGGCCCTAGCTTGACCGACACCTAATTCCACCCTCGGCGACACTAATCCCTCCATTAATTGCACGAATCTGACTCGGAGTTCGTCTGCCCACGACGATGACAAGATCCGAGGAGATACTATGGTGTTCTTGGTAATTCAGCGTGGTCTAGTTCAATCAACCAAGTCTACAAGCAACAGGATACCTAAGGGATGATAGAACATCCAGCAAAGAAGCATGGACCAACCTGAGGAGGGCTGGCCACGGTGAGAGACTCTCGGCGGCGCAGAAAACCCAATTTGGGGGAAATTCCAAATTGAGGAGCTATGGTGAACGATTGGAGGCGAGGGCTGGTTCATTAGGTCCGTAACAAGCTAAAGGAGCATGCTGAGCACTCAATTTATAGAGGGCGACCGTGAGTACGACGAATTTGGACAGAGAAGAGCTTGCGGTGAGAAGAGAATGAGTCACCGGAGCTATCTGTCGTGGCGCTCAACGTCACAATGTCTCGAGGATGGTAATTCTAGGCTTGCCATGGTTATGGTTACATGGTGAAAGGACCACGGCATGGCGCAACCGTGGAGAACGACGTCCACCTTGGCGATGGCCGCTCGGCCACGTCGCTGACAAGTGGGTACGGGGACTGGGCAGAAACAGTGCCCCAAGTTCATCCCCCGCGCGAGATCTTTTGCCACCAGCCGTTATCCGCGTACCACAACGCACGAATCGCAACACCGATGAGGATCGCAGCAAGGGATCACCGGCGGCGAGTTCACTGAACCTGGATTCTTCTTCAGGTATCTATACCATCAGAACTCCGTTGAGAGTGTCTGACAGAGCATTTTCAGGGGTGATTTTCACAAATTTTTATGTGGCAACTCTCTAATCAGTCTGCAGCAAAATTAATCTCCTGCAAAGCAGCTTTGATTTAATTATAAAGACCTTGAGTGAATTCTCATCGAATCACACCGAGTTTGGCCTCCAAAGTTCACCCGAGCTCACTGTCAGTCCAACCCTAACCCTTGATCTAACTGATAGCCTAGCTTTGAGTCCATTTTACTCCAATTTTTGTATAACACCAATGCTTAGTCACTTAATCAAAGTTGTACTCCTAACATAGCTCTATAATTTTGATGTATTTACCTAGGGCAAAATCCTCATGAATTGAGAATTACAAAGCTCCAAAGTTGGCTCAATTTCAATGAAATTCAGACAGCCATATGGTGTTCATGGGTCCATTTGCAAATAAGTCCATTTTCATCCACACTACATGAAAATCCTTCAATGTGAAAATTACTTGGTTTGTGGTGTTCTATTACTTTGATATTTGCACTTTGGTCCAAAAGTGAATAAAATTTGCATTTACCCCCTAGGGTTCCAATTAGGGTTTTCTAGGGTTTGTTTTTAGGGTTTGGGCACACTAGGGTTTTGTGTCACTAAGGTTCTTCAAATTTGATATCTTGTGAACATTTCTCATGGCTTTTGAGATTTTACTCATTTTAGGCTACTACTACCCTCATGCCCTAATCCAAGGGTACGTACCCTACCCTAAGGTTAAACACTCTTCAAGTCACCACATCACAACTTGTTTTGAAATTTTACCTAGTAAATGCATTCTAGGTCTAACAAACAACATGAAATGTCAATGCACATGATGTTATGCTCAAGTTTTAGTGCCAGTAACACCAGGGGTGTTACATCCTTCCCCCATAAAAGGATCTCATCCCGAGATTTAAGGTCCTATGGTAAGTAATGGAAAAGGAAACACGTCACATCTTTATTTCCTTATTTGTCTTACAGAGCAGGGGGTGGTATGGGGTTTATTCCACCTTACAATCAATTGTACATATTCTACAGGTTACATGAAGCTAAAAACCTAGGAAAATTTTTCTCCAAGAAATCTTGAGTCTCCGAGGTAGCTTCATCTTCAGTATGCTGGTTCCATTGTACCTTATAGAATTTAAGAGTCCTTTTTCGGGTGATCCTATCCTTCTGATACAAAACTCGAATTGGATGTTCTGAATAAGTCAAATCAGGTTCCAAAGCAACATCCACCACATCGATGGTTCGATTAGGAATTTGAAGTCACTTTTTCAATTGAGATACATGGAACACATTATGTACTGTAGACAATGTTTCTGGCAGTTGAAGTTTGTACGCCATTGGTTTGCATTGTTCAAGAATGGGAAACGGGCTAATGCATCGGGGTGCCAACTTTCCTTTAACCCCGAATCGATTAACACCCTTTATTGGTGATACTTTCAGGTATACATGATCCTTGACTTGGAAGAACAAAGGTCGGTGTCGTTAATCCGCATAATTTTTCTGCCGAGCCTGAGCTTCTTTCAAGTGGTGCCTTGTTCGTTGAACGTTTTCCTCTGTTTTCTTAACTAAATCAGGCCTGAAATACCACCGTTCTTCGGGTTCTAACTAATTGAAGGGTGTCCGACACCATCGCCCGTACAGTGCTTCAAATGGTGCCATCTTAATGCTTTCTTGATAGCTATTGTTATATGAAAATTCTGCCAATGGCAGACATTCATCCCATTTTTGCGGAAATTCTAGGACACATCCCCGCAACATGTCTTCAAGTATCTGATTTACTCTCTCAGTTTGTCCACTTGTTGGAGGATGATAGGCCGAACTGTGGAGAGACTTGGGGAGTTCTTCCCAAAATTTGGATACAAATTGTGGTCCGCGGTCCGACACTATTTCCGGCACTATTGTTTTTGGAACCCCGTGCAAACTGAGAACACGAGCAATATAAAGTTCCATGTATGTGGCCACTGTATACATTACTTTGATGGGAAGAAAGTGGGCAATCTTTGTAAGCCGATCAATTATAACCCATACAGAGTCAAAACATTTGGCTGTTTTGGGCAATCCCACTATAAAATCCATACTAATATCTTCCCATTTCCAGGCTGGGATAGGCAAAGATTGCAGTGGTCCAACGGTCTTCATATGCACTGCTTTGACACGTCTATAGGTGTCACATCTTGCCACATAGCATGCAATTTCAATTTTCATTTTTGACCACCAATAATGTTGCTTTAAGTCCTGATACATCTTAGTACTCCTAGGGTGAATGGAATATCGACTAGGATGAGCTTCATCGAAGATTTGTTGGCGGACTTCAACATCTTTAGGCACCACTACGTGATCATTGAACCATATTATTCCTTGGTCATCCTTTCTAAAGCAATTTGCCTTGCCGACTTCTATTTTCTCATGAATGTGTTTCATACCCTTGTCGATTCTTTGGGCATCAATAATTCTCTGTAGAAGAACTGACTCAAGCTTTAATTGTGTCAAAGTTTCGTGTTGTATCATCCCCAGATTTAACTTTTCCATTTCTTGACATAGTGTGGTGTCAGGGGTCCTTAGAGTAAGACAGTGACAGGAAGCTTTGAGACTCAGCGCATCTACCACCACATTGGCTTTTCCTGGGTGATAGTGGATTTCCAAATCATAATCTTTAATTAGCCCAAGCCATCTTCGTTGTCTCATATTCAGCTCTGACTGGGTAAAGATATATTTTAGACTTTTATGATCTGTATATAAATGACAAATATTTCCCAGCAGATAATGATGCCATATCTTAAGGGCAAGAACAACTGCAGCTAAGTCCAAATCATGAGTTGGATAGTGCTCTTCATGCCAGCGTAGTTGTCTTGAAGCATAAGCTATGACTTGGCCCTCTTGCATTAGGACACATCTGAGTCCACTGCCTGATGTGTCACAATACACATCAAAAGGTTTTTCTATATCCGGTTGAGCCAATACCGGAACAGTGGTCAATAACACATTCAGCTGCTCGAAGGCTTCATTGCATTTGGAGGACCAATCAAACCTTGTATCATTCTTCAATAAACCCGTAATAGGTTTAACAATCTTGGAGAAATCTGGAATGAACCTGTGGTAATATCCAGCCAGTCCAAGGAAGCTTCGAACTTGATGTACTGTAGTAGGCGGTTTCCATTCTAGAATATCCTTGACCTTGCTGGGATCGACCGCAATCCCTTTTACAGATAATATATGTCCAAGAAACTGGATTCCTCCAACCAAAACACGCATTTGCTGAATTTGGCATACAACTGGTGCTCCCTTAAGCGCGTTAGCACGATCCGTAAGTGCTTAGCATGCTCATAATTTTTGGAATAGATCAAAATGTTGTCAATGAAGACCACCACAAATTTATCTAACTCGGTCATAAATACCGAGTTCATTAAGTATGTGAAGTGGGCTGGAGCGTTTGTTAATCCGAAAGACATGACTAAATATTCAAATAACCAATACCGCGTAGTGAATGCGGTCTTGGGTATATCTTTGGGTCAAATACGGATCTGATGATAACCTGACCGGAGGTCAATCTTGGAGATACCGGAGCTCCAGTAAGTTGATCGAATAAGATATCGATCCGGGGAAGTGGGTACTTATTCTTGATGGTGACCTCATTAAGGGGTCTATAGTCCACGCACATTCGTAAGGTCTAATCCTTCTTCTTGATGAAAATGGCTGGACATCCCCATGGTGACAAACTAGGTCTAATGAACCCTTTCTCTAGCAAATCTTGTAATTCAGTCTTGAGTTCTGCAAGTTCATTAGGTGGCATACAGTACGATCTTCTAGAAATAGGAGCCGTACCGGGCTTCAGTTCAATCACAAACTCCACATCCCTTTCTGGAGGCAATCCAGGCAAATCTTCAGGAAAGACATCCGAGAATTCACATACCACCAGAATATCCTGGATTTCTTGTACGATAGCTCCATAAATTTATCCAGATGTTTTGGCTGGGACACCTACAGGGATGGACAATTGAATCTCTTCATGGCCATGACTTAGTTTGATGGTCCTTAAGTCTGTATTGATGATGGCCTTATGCTGGGCTAACCAATTCATGCCTAGAATTACATCTATGTCTTGACCTTTTAAAACAATCATGTTGGTAGGAAATTCCTGTCCGGCCAATGTTACTGGTATGTGGAAGGCTACTTCTGTGACGGAACATCCCAAGGTATTAGGCCCACCTACAGTTGTCCTCGTCCTAAGGACCTTGGACAACCCTGTAGATGCACATAATCACTCGACAAGTTTGGTAACTGAATCCTCATCATTTCGCCAAAGTCGCTTCACCTGTCATGCAGATATTACATCACATCAGAGGAAAGAATAAGCGGAAGCAAATTACAATAATTTAATTTACATATATAGAGAGAGTATTATTATTACAATACCAGGGTATTTACAGTGCACAAAGTATTATTATAGACCATGTTGGGGGCCTTCGTCCTCCGAAGGTCCTCAAAAACATGATTTGACAATGTCTTCCAAGTGGATTATGTGAACAGGTACCTTCGGACTCAGAATTATGAACATGAAGTACGGTCAGGACGAAGCCTGGACCAGACGAAGGACGAGCTGATTACCAAGCTCCACGAAGGATGATGCACAGCCGAAGCTGTGCGCAGGGAAGCTTCGTCGCGATAGCAGAAAGGGGAACCGACTTAAAGATGAAAAGACTACGTGGGCCTTGACAGATTTCCATAAGTCATTAACAAATGTAATGGACATGGATGTAATTTTACGTGGGCTGCGTCCCACGTCTATAAATAGATGAATAGTACTCCCGTACTGTTCACGCTGACTTGGCATTGGCTTTTGCGTCACACTTGTACTTTTTACCTTCTTTCAGGACCGAAGGTACATTTGTAATTTGAAATCATTTCTATTTTTCCATGTTAATAAAATAGAAATGATTTTATGTTGTTTATATCATATTTCGTGCTTTATATGAATCCTTCGTCATTATTTGTTATATTTACGAAGGTATGTCCCTTATGACCTTCGTCCGAAACTCATTATTTCCCAAAGGGGCATAATGTTTCGAAGGACGAAGGACCTTAACATTTAACACTCTTTATGTTGCCTTGTTCTTAACTCTTAGCATTTGAGAACAAGTCCCCAAAATTGGCGCCCACCTCCGGTGAACTCACTTCCACTTCGAGTTTTTTGAACACCTTCGGAAGCTGTAGACCTTCGCTATGGCACCGAAGAAAGCTTCAGCGGCTGGGGCTGCAGCACTGCAACCGCTGGACCACAACCAGGAGACCGTCTCTCTTCGGGAGGCCCGAAGCCAGAAGAGAAAGGCTGTCAGCCCGACGCTTCAGGAGGAAGAGCTAGACCAAGAAATCAGGGATATGGAGATGCTACATCAACAGGTGCAGAGGAAGAAGGAGAAGATGGCCCGGCTAGCTGAGTTGCAACGGCAGATAGACGAAGCCTCTGAGGAAGTTCGCCATCTTACTCACGATGAGCAAAACAGAAGGCCTCAGCAGAAAGACCTTCATCAGGAGGGCTTCGTCAACGAAGATGACTGGTATGACAATTTCCATCAGGGAAATTTTGTTTTCGATGATGCTTCTCCTTTGTCCGCTGAGCTGCAGGCTACACCTTGGCCTCCATCCTATAAGCCACCCCAGCTTCCCATGTTCGACGGCCACTCAGACCCGAAGCATTTCCTGATGAGCTACGAAGCAACAGTGTCTTCGTATGGGGGCAATGCTGCAGTCATGGCGAAGTCTTTCGTTATGGCCGTCAGGAATGTTGCTCAGACCTGGTATTCCTCCCTTCGACCAGGAACGATCACCTCATGGCAGAAGCTGAAGGATATGTTGTTAACCAGCTTTCAAGGATTTCAGACGAAGCCGGTCACTGCTCAAGCCTTGTTCCAGTGCACTCAGGATCATGAAGAATACCTTCAGGCGTATGTCAGAAGGTTCTTGCGTTTGAGGGCGCAGGCACCAACGGTGCCCAATGAAATTGTCATCGAAGCCATGATCAAGGGGCTTCGTCCTGGACCTGCAGCCCAATACTTTGCTAGAAAGCCTCCTCAGACTCTGGAGAAGCTGCTCCAAAAGATGGACGAGTACATTCGTGCTGATAATGACTTTCGCCAAAGAAGGGAGGAGGCCTTCAGATTTTCTGAGATGACCAGGGGCTTCGGGGGAAGATTCTATCCGAGGCATGTCAGGTCCATCCACAACTCCACTCAAAATGATGACAAGGGGAGTCAGCAGAACAGGCCGCAGTGCTCCTCACAGGCTTCGGGGCAACAGCAAACCTTCTTTTGGCCACCAGCTCCAAGAGGCAGAGGCGCCAGGGGCTTCGGCGGGAGATTTGGAGATCAACCAAGGAGGACATTTTGCTTATTCTGCGGTGAGAACAAGGGCCATACCACCAGGATGTGCCATGTCACCATCCAGAAACAAAAGGAGCTAGCAGAAGCTGCAGCGCAACAGGGACAGCCGAAGCAGGTCATGCATACTGCTTCGTACCATCAGCCTTACATCCCAGAATATGTGGGCAACCACCCTGCAGTTTCCGTAGCTTCGGCGAGTCAACCTCAAGCTTCATGGCAACAGCCCCCGCCCCCACCTCCGCTGCAACAAGGCCAACAGCCAGAAGGGAGCCAATATGTTCCGCACCAAAGGGATCTCAGAGAGCAATCTGAAGCTCGCACAGTCAATAGTACTGTGCCAGAGTCGAAGCACATTTATTGACATATATCCTACTTTGATAGCAGTCTTTTCCGTTTAAGTTTTATTTTCTGTGTAATAAAGAACATTTCAGTTTTCATATAGTAATTTCGTGGTTGGTTATGAGGAAAACCTCTCTTCTCCACAGGCTTAAGTTGCTGAAGCTTAAAAATTTGCGGTAATAAGGAGGGCCTTCGAATTATTAAAAATCCTTCGAAGCAACAAAAAGTCGTTCTAAGGAACGCAGAGTAAGTTGTCGAAGTTACAAAAAGCCGTTCCAAAGGGAGCGCAGAGTAAGTTTTTGCTCCAAAGACGTTCCTAAGGGAATGCAGAGCATACAGCGAAAAGTCAACGCTGATTCCGCCTAAGTAAAAGGCGAAGAAGCTCCAAAGACGTACCTAAGGGAATGCAGAGCTTATACCGTCTAAGTAAAAGGCGAAGAAGCTCCAAAGACGTTCCTAAGGGAATGCAGAGCTTACAAATATATTGTGTGTATCTTCGGAACAAATGTCATTTGCATAACATAACATCATCACATCATTTTGCATAGCATAAGCATCATACATCATGTTGCATTTGGCAAAAGAAGGGGACACAGTATCAACCTTCGAAAGGACGCTTTGAGAAAGTGAAAATTGTGTAAAGTCACGAGGGAATACAATGATAATCTTCGGAATACAGCTTCGGAGAATATTTTTACGAAGCATGGACGAGCTTCATCAGAGCAATATCGAAATTGTATAGCTTCGGAGAATGTTTTCACGAAGCATGGACGTGTTTCATCTGAATAATTTTAACGGAGAATGTCTTCTTCACGAAGCATGAAAAGAAGGGAAGGTGTTTTTTTTCGCCGAAGGCTCAAAAATGGTATGTATGTAGAGTTTCATGCATCGTAAAGAATTGAATAATGAAAAGAGACTTGTATATTACATTCGAATGTACAAAATGTTACATAGATCACACTTTAAATGTTTTTTCCAAATAGCATCTAGTCTTCTCTTAATACTGCTTCGGCGGCCTCATTTAGAAGTTGGTCAACAACTTTATTCATGATAGCTTCGGCCATTTGTTTAATTTCGTCATCCCCTTTTGTGCGAGGGTCAGCAGACGATCCAGCAGGTTCTGAGGGAAGAAAACATTTCTTCATTACTATTACAAATCGCGAGCAAAGTTTGAAATAAAAATTGCAACACAATAAGAACGACTAAATAATACCTAATTGCCCTTCGGGCTCTGTACTTCTTTCGGTAGCTTCTGCCACTTTCCTAGCATCATGGATGCCTTTTTCACTTCTTTGAATAATTTCTTGTGCCATTTCTCGGCCGCCGTTGTCCCAGATATCAGTAAAGAACTTACCGCCAACCATGCTTGCTTCGGTTGAGGGATCTTTGATGTCTTCAGAGGACAGGGCAGTTTCGGACTGAGCTAAGGATTTTATATGTTCACAACCTTTCTTCTCCAAAACAGCAGCAACTCCTCTGGCGCCTGAAAAAGCGCAGATGTCACCGCGGCTGCTCAGGATTTCCTCGAAGGCTTCTGCTTCGTGACTGATCCAGTCCAGTGGACCTTCGGGATTGCCTCTTGAAAAGTCCTCTTCACTAGAAAAGGCGCCAACGCTGGCGAAGCTGGATTTTATCTTTTTGACGCATTCTACAGATTTAACATAGCATTTCCTCTGAGATGCACGAAGCTCCTTAACACTTAACTCCAAATTATTGACCAAATGATCACTAAGTTCTCGTTTTGTTTCCTCAAGCACACGTTCCTCTTTGGCTCTAGCTAGTTGTTTCTGAAGATCTTTAATTTCACGTTTTTGGGCTTCGGCCTGGGTTTTTGAAGCAGCTTCGTCCTTCTTTACCTTATCTACCAGTGTAAGCAGAATTTTATCCTTTTCCAGAGCTTCGTTTCTCAGTTTAATAACTTCGGAGCGTAAATTGTTGAACGCAATGTCATAGCTTTCATCTTCGGCGCTTTTTTGGGCTCTTAATGCGTTGCTTAGGATCAAGCCCTATACGAAAAAGAATCCATATAAGAATAAAGGAATGAATTACGTATTAAAAAAGTTTTTTCAAGCGCTTAATTCCCATACCTTTAGGCTATTGTACGCAAGACTGTCTGCGAGATCCTCTTTCGTCATGGCGCATAATCCAGCTTCGAGCTTCGGGAAACCCATACTTCTAGCCATCTCCCGGCAGACAGATAATTCTTTGTTATCAGGGAGGCAGTATAGGAAGTCATCTTCATTTGTCCCATTGAATACTACTGCCCCCTTCGGATACTTTAACTCTCTAGCATAGTGATTCGCTTCATAAGTCTCTTCTTCAGACAGTTTCTTCCCCGAAGCATGTCGCACGATGTAATCGCATATGCTGGAGGGAGCTTCGGGGGTGGCAGTGTCAATTTCTTCAACCAAAGCTGGTTCTGATATTTTCTCGGATTGTTCCTTGGTGGGCTCTGAAGGCCCAGCTTCAGCTTCAGCTTGTTGTTTCGAAGCTTCAGTAGATGCTTCAGCGAGTTCAACAGACTCCTTTGCGGTTGTGCTTGAAGACTTAATTGTCTCCAAGACATCTAGTACGTTCACCATTCTTTTTCTTCTTGGGGTCACCAATGGGCCCTTTTGATTTTTTGTTGTTTCGACATTTGCTGAAGGACTTAAAATTTCTGATGTTTTTGGCCCTTCAATCTTCGGTTTTTCTACTGCTGAAGGCGCTTCAGTTTTCTCTTCTATCTTCGGCACTGGAGCTGGTTCTGTAGCTTCAGAGGCCAAAGAAACTTCACCAATAAATTCTGGCACTGTGGCCGGCTCAATAAAACGCGTTCGATGGGTGAGCACCTTCATCTTTTTCCTTTGAGGCGCTGGCTCACTAGTGGCACTCGTGGTAGCTTCTGTCGCAGGAGAAGTATTTTTCCTTTTGCGACCCAATACCGGATAGTGATAATCAGGGTAGATAAACCCGACTGCGTCAAACACACGGTTGAGCCTTTTCTTCTTTCGGCCTCCGAAGGCTGCTGATAACGCAGTGTTCTCGGCCTTCGAATATGCCCCAAGAAGTTCGTCACTTAATGTGTCAATGCTTTTCAACCAATCGTCATCAGGTTCAACAAATTTATCCCCGTATTTGAATGTGTATTTTAGTCTGACTAGTCCGCCTTCGTCGGACTCTTTAATGGTCTCCTTCGGCATTTCCCACTTTTCCGCAAGTGGCCATATCCTGAAGGCAATGTGCTCTTGGACTAAGTCCCTTGTCCCAATGAAAGAGCAGATTACGCCGAAGGCTCTTTGGCATTCTTCGGCTGCTTCATCCATTTCAATCTTCGGCCTTCGAAGTCCGAAGCGTTGCCAGATGGGGCGCATAATGATACTCTTGACATTTTCTTGCGCTGTTAAGTCATTCTTCACATAGAACCACTCTGTCATCCAGGCTCCGGGCCACCTCTTCCGAAAGGTCGGCACAGGGCAGCTTGACCCGGAGCGGGCACCGAAGCTATAACACCCAAAGTTGTTGTGATATTGTTCTTTTCCCTAGGGCTTCGTCTCGTATAATAACTCATGAATGTTGCAGAAGCTTTTAGCGTTTGGTTCCAAACCTTGGCTTCTCGCAGCCCAGACAAACACCCCCATTCTTATGATGGCTTCGGGAGTAATTTGATGAAGGTAGACTTGAAATGTTTTCAGGACTTCAACAACGAAGTTGCTTAAGGGGAATCGAAGCCCAGCCTTGAGAAAGCTTCGGAAAATTACGACTTCATCTTCTTCGGGGGTGGGAGAAGTCTTTTCTCCAGCATTAGCCCTCACAATAGATATATCTCGGAAATACCGCCCCCTCATATTATCAATATGATTCTGCTTAATAGTGGTTTTCCTGAAAACCGTGTGACTTGGCCGCCATGGTCGATCTTCGGCCTCTTCCCCACCACTTTCTACATCAAAACTGTCGCTGTCATCAGTATCTTCGGACAAACCTTCAAGAATTTCCTTGGTGATTTTCTCTGTATTGGTCT
Organism: Zea luxurians; assembly: GCA_029449295.1. Lineage (NCBI taxonomy): Eukaryota > Viridiplantae > Streptophyta > Magnoliopsida > Poales > Poaceae > Zea > Zea luxurians. Next base: position 389,326 of record JAOPSE010000108.1, on the reverse strand, counting down.
CCGCCATCGCTATAAGAAACCCCAAGTTCTTCTCTTCATCAAGACTCAGCTTCGTCTCAGCAGGGATCTTCTTACCTTCAGACATCTTCGGAAGCGCTAAAAAACTGTTTTCAAGGCCGAAGCTTTAAAAACAAAAAGATCAGCAAATCTTAGTACACAAGGGCTAAAAATGTAGTGGGCCGAAGCAGATGGCAAGCGTGCGTACCAAATAAGTTTGCGGTATGATCTTATTTATACGCCCAGGGCGTTGAAAATTGAAAGACCCCACTTGTCAGTGAATGTTGCTATTCTAGCAAAGGGAAGGTGTTTTTTTCGGACCTTCGGCTCAAGGCCTTCGTCCATATCGCAATCTGAATTTATCATTAACAAATTAATATTGCGAGGGGCTACTGTTGGGGGCCTTCGTCCTCCGAAGGTCCTCAAAAACATGATTTGACAATGTCTTCCAAGTGGATTATGTGAACAGGTACCTTCGGACTCAGAATTATGAACATGAAGTACGGTCAGGACGAAGCCTGGACCAGACGAAGGACGAGCTGATTACCAAGCTCCACGAAGGATGATGCACAGCCGAAGCTGTGCGCAGGGAAGCTTCGTCGCGATAGCAGAAAGGGGAACCGACTTAAAGATGAAAAGACTACGTGGGCCTTGACAGATTTCCATAAGTCATTAACAAATGTAATGGACATGGATGTAATTTTACGTGGGCTGCGTCCCACGTCTATAAATAGATGAACAGTACTCCCGTACTGTTCACGCTGACTTGGCATTGGCTTTTGCGTCACACTTGTACTTTTTACCTTCTTTCAGGACCGAAGGTACATTTGTAATTTGAAATCATTTCTATTTTTCCATGTTAATAAAATAGAAATGATTTTATGTTGTTTATATCATATTTCGTGCTTTATATGAATCCTTCGTCATTATTTGTTATATTTACGAAGGTATGTCCCTTATGACCTTCGTCCGAAACTCATTATTTCCCAAAGGGGCATAATGTTTCGAAGGACGAAGGACCTTAACATTTAACACTCTTTATGTTGCCTTGTTCTTAACTCTTAGCATTTGAGAACAAGTCCCCAACAGACCAGGGAGGTAAAACACCCTCCCGCACAAAAGTTTATTGTTTTCAAAGTGGGAGGCCAACATCCTCCCACGACAGACTTCACTGCTGGGGCTCTTCCTTGGGTACCACCTTTGAATAGAAACAACAAAACTCTGTTGTTTCCTCACCTACAACAACATAGGTTCAAAAACCCTGAGTATGGAGTGTACTTTCGCAAGTCTTACCCGACAAAAGAAAAAGACTCTCAAGGATATGCTGGCTTGAGGGGGTCAAGGTAAGGCTATTCAAGAATCAAAGACTCTGTTTGCAGAAATGCTTACTAATAGTGGATCCTTAAAAATCCACTTTTATTATCAAGTTAAGTCATTACCTGTAGGTAGAGTTCTTTCTACCCTAGTTCAAGCACTTGGCCTGCACTAGCTGTCTTTTATCACCCTTTTACTTTACTGGATTGCTACGTGTAGGGCAGTGACCAAGTCTTCATGTCCGAGAAGTAACGGCGACCCGAATCGATTAATACCCAGCTAGGGATCTCCAACCACACGACATATGTAGCACTTAACCCTTGCATATGTCAACTCGCCATCGGGTTTCTCAAGACCAGACCAGGTTCACACCAACTGAGTGCATAGATACACCACCGTCCAGCCTCTTGCCATGGAGGGTACACGCTACTCTAGCCATCTCTCCACTCCCATTGCGTGTTGGCCTTTCTGGTATTGGTCTGCCCGAGGCAAAGCTTACCCATGATGAGGCATGTGGCCAGCTAAAAGGTCCTCAATCAGCAAGACTACATCGACACGGTCCTTAATCGACTCAGACAGAGACACTACACCGAGACTCTCTTCTCGTGCAAGTCACTCGCCTGGTCTTAGCTTTATGATTTAAAATCCCAAAGTTTGGTACCTGGCAGAGGTACATCTTTTCCGATGTTGAACCCATCACGGCCATGATGGATCCACCATAAAGTTTTATTTTTGAAAACATCCCATTCCATCTAAAGCATCATCTTTTGTTAAAACCAAAACATTTTATTTTTCTAAAGCAAGACTAAGCATCAGAAAACCTTTTAACAAAACAGGTAATCAAGGAATGGTAATCAACTTCAAGGAAGGAAATGCAGCAATTATGTAGCACTCAACTCCTATCACCTAATCCATCATTCAAGTGATAAAGAGTTTAAAATCACAAGGAAAGGAAAATGCACCAGGGCTTGCCTTGTGTTGTAGGGGATTTGGGATCTGTTCCACAGATATTAAAATAAAAACTATTCCTGGCAGGTGGAGTCTCAGTTGGTGGTGCAGTCTCTTCTTCTTCGACACTCACTTCTTCGTTTTCTATACATAACCATATATAGCATGAATGCCCATGTGATGCTATGAATATGCAGTTATATTAGTGATACATCAAGTTGTATCTTGAATAGAACTTTCCTTCACCGTACACCAGGGAAACTAGGGTTTTCTGAGTTAGTGCTCCAGTAGAATAAGGCAAATATTACCTAGAAAGCTAGGCTTTTGGGGTTTTGGGATCAAACAATGTCCAAAACATGTCAAACTTCACCCAAAGGTTCTAATTATTATATTAAGTTGGTCCAAAAAGTTTTATGATTTTTGGGGTAATCAAGTAACTTTTAAAATTCTAAAAGACTAGGTTTATGGCTTCTTAAATGTTAAATAATTCATGGTTGGGACTAAAAATCTTGGAACTATTTTTATTAAATACTAGAGGAATTTAGTAGTCTAGTAAAATTGGTCTCATATTTTTATCATTTTTCTAGAATTTTCTACAAATTCTCTAAGCCTGGTAGAAAAAGAAAAAGGAAAGGAATGAATAGTAATGGGCTAAAACCAGCCCGAGTCGGCCCATGAATAGGGAAACGCGCCCGCGCGTGCCCGCTATGTCCATTTTGCGCAGAGGACCTCGACTGTTCGAATGTCTAATGAAGAGTCCCTAGTTACTATTTCCTGTCTCACTGACAAGTGCACCGGGTCCCCGATGGTGGTTGCCGGTGAGCATGCCTTCCGGTGAACCTGTTGAGAGCACCTAGAGGGGGGGGTGAATAGGTGATCCTGTAAAACTTGAAACTTAGTGCCACAAAAACTTGATTAGAAGTTAGCACAATAAGGCCAAGTGGCTAGAGAGGAGTTCTTGCAAGACATGATAACCACAAGAAGATCAACACAGATAGACACAGTGGTTTATCCCGTGGTTCAGCCAAGTCCAACACTTTCCTACTCCACGTTGTGGCGTCCCAACGGACGAGGGTTGCAATCAACCCCTCTCAAGCGGTCCAAAGACCCACTTGAATACCACGGTGTTTTGCTTTGTTTACTATATCCCGCTTGCGAGGAATCTCCACAACTTGGAGCCTCTCGCCCTTACACTTTGATTTTCACAAAGAAGCACAGAGTAAGGGAGGGATGAGCAACGCACACAAGACACAAAATCAGAGCAACAACACGCACACAAGTCACAACACGAGCTCTCAACACAACCCGAAGAGTACACTACTCAAATGGAGCTCTAGTTGCTATCACAAAGAATCGAATGCGCGGAATTGAAGTCTTGGTGCTTAGGAATGCTTAGAGAATGCTTGGTGTACTCCTCCATGCGCCTAGGGGTCCCTTTTATAGCCCCAAGGCAGCTAGGAGCCGTTGAGAGCATTCAAGGAAGGCAATTCTTGTCTTCTGTCACCTGGCACACCGGACAGTCCGGTGCACCACCGGACACTGTCCGGTGCGGATTTCTTTCCTCATTTGGTGAAGCCGACCGTTGCAGATTCAGAGCCGTTGGCGCACCGGACAGTCCGGTGCCCCCTTGTGACCGTTGGCTCGGCCATGCGTCACGCGCGGAATCCTTGGCCGACCGTTGGCCCAGCTGACCGTTGGCTCACCGGACAGTCCGGTGCACCACCGGACAGTCCGGTGATTTATAGCCGTACGCCGTTAATCACTTCCCGAGAGTGACGACTTTGCCTATGAATGGCTCACCGGGCAGTTCGGTGCACCATCGGACAGTCCGGTGATTTATAGCCGTACGCCATTGATCGCTTCCCGAGAGCAGCCATTTGACAGTCGCCAGTCTGGCGCACCGGACACTGTCCGGTGCACCACCGGACAGTCCGGTGCACCCAGACCGAGCTGTCTTTGGCTGAATAAAGCCATCTCTTTTCCAATTTGATTTCTCCTGTTTCCAGCACTTAGACACAATACATTAGTTCTTAAAACAATGTACCAAGTCTAGAAACATACCTTTAGACTTGATTTGCACTTTGTCCATCACTTTGCATAGATTACCATAAGTCCACTTGTGTTGGCACTTAATCACCAAAATACTTAGAAATGGCCCAAGGGGACATTTCCCTTTCAATCTCCCCCTTTTTGGTGATTTATGCCAACACAACAAAAAGCAACTAAAGGAAGTGCAACATCAATACAATTGAGAACTCAATATTGTTTTGATTCAATTTGGCATATATGGATCATTCTTTGCCACCACTTGGTTTTGTTTTTGCAAATCAACCTCAACTTTCTATCTCTAAGTCAAACACACTTGTTGAGACATAAAGAGAGTTGTTCCAAGAGAAATTGATCAAAGATTTCAAAAACTCCCCCTTTTCCCATAATCGACTATTCTCCCCACAAGAGGCCAACTTTTGACACAAGAGACCAAGAGAGTTTTTCCAAACCAAAAGCTCTATTCTACTATTTTGAAAATTCTCAAGTGGTAGCTGATCCATTTATTGCTTTGGCCTTATTTTCTCCCCCTTTGGCATCAAGCACCAAAACGGGATCAAGTTTGGCCCTTGAACGCCATTGCCTCACCAAAATCTTCAAATAAGAGTACAAAGGCAATAATGATATTGAGATGGACTTGGAGTAAGTTACCCTCTCATCGGAGTGCAGTGGAAGTCTTGCATGGTCCAAGTCCACCTTTCCCTTTCAATCCACCTTTGAGACTAAATCAAGCAAACTCAAGCACACGGTTAGTCTCAAAGGGTCAAGTTGTAGCACATCTCCCCCTAAATATGTGCATCACTCACACATGGACTTTTGAGGTCCGGGGAATGTTTGTACAACTTGAGCACCATTAATAACCAAAATGCATAAGGGAACATGATCAAAGCATAATACACATGTATGCTACAAATCAATCCAAGTTCCGCGAATCTAAGACATTTAGCTCACTACGCAGCCTGCAAAAGGTCTTTTCATCTAAAGGCTTGGTAAAGATATCGGCTAGCTGGTTCTCAGTGCTAATATAGAACACTTCGATATCTCCCTTTTGCTGGTGGTCTCTCAAAAAGTGATGCCGGATGTCAATGTGCTTTGTGCGGCTGTGCTCAACAGGATTGTCCGCTATGCGGATAGCACTCTCATTGTCACATAGGAGTGGGACTTTGCTCAGATTGTAGCCAAAGTCCCGGAGGGTTTGCCTCATCCAAACTAGTTGCGCGCAACACTGTCCTGCGGCAATGTACTCGGCCTCAGCGGTGGATAGGGCAACGGAGGTTTGTTTCTTAGAACTCCATGACACTAGGGACCTTCCTAAGAATTGGCACGTCCCTGATGTACTCTTCCTATCGACCTTACATCCAGCATAATCGGAGTCTGAATATCCAATTAAGTCAGAGGTAGACCCTTTTGGATACCAGATCCCGAAGCAAGGCGTAGCGACTAAATATCTAAGAATTTGCTTCACGACCACTAAGTGACATTCCCTGGGATCGGATTGAAATCTAGCACACATGCATACACTAAGCATAATATTCGGTCTACTAGCGCATAAATAAAGCAAAGAACCTATCATGGATCGGTATGCTTTTTGATCAACGGACTTACCTCCTTTGTTGAGGTCGACGTGTCCGTCAGTTCCCATCGGAGTCTTTGCGGGCTTGGCACCTTCATCCCAAACCGCTTTAGCAAGTCTTGCGTGTACTTCGTTTGGGAGATGAAGGTGCCGTCCTTGAGTTGCTTCACTTGGAACCCAAGGAAATAGTTCAACTCGCCCATCATCGACATCTCAAACTTTTGAGTCATCACCCTGCTAAACTCTTCACAAGACTTTTGGTTAGTAGAACCAAATATTATGTCATCGACATAAATTTGGCACACAAATAAGTCACCATCACAAGTCTTAGTGAATAAAGTCGGATCGGCTTTCCCAACCTTGAAAGCATTAGCAATTAAAAAGTCTCTAAGGCATTCATACATGCTCTTGGGGCTTGCTTAAGTCCATAGAGCGCCTTAGAGAGCTTACATACGTGGTTGGGGTACCGTTCATCCTCGAAGTCAGGGGGTTGCTCCACGTACATCTCCTCCTTAATTGGCCCATTGAGGAAAGCGCTCTTCACATCCATTTGGAACAACCTGAAAGAATGATGAGCGGCATATGCTAGCAAAATACGAATGGACTCTAGCCTAGCCATAGGAGCAAAGTCTCCTCAAAGTCCAAACCTGCGACTTGGGCATAACCTTTTGCCACAAGTCGAGCCTTGTTCCTTGTCACCACCCCGTGCTCGTCTTGTTTGTTGCGGAACACCCACTTGGTTCCCACAACATTTTGCTTGGGGCGAGGCACTAGTCTCCAAACTTCATTTCTCTTGAAATTATTGAGCTCCTCTTGCATGGCCAACACACAGTCCGGATCTAGCAAGGCCTCTTCTACCCTGAAAGGCTCAATAGAAGAGACAAAGGAGTAATGCTCACAAAAATTAACTAGTCTAGAACGAGTAGTTACTCCCTTGCTAATGTCACCCAAAATTTGGTCGACAGGATGATTCCTTTGAATCGTCGCTCGAACTTGGGTTGGAGGTGCCGATTGTGCTTCTTCCTCCATCACATGATCATCTTGTGCTCCCCCTTGATCACACGCCTCCTCTTGATGAACCTGTTCATCATCTTGAGTTGGGGGATGCACCATTGTTGAGGAAGATGGTTGATCTTGCTCCTTTTGTTCTAGTGGTCGCACGTCTCCAATCGCCATGGTACGAATCGTGTCCGTTGGAACGTCTTCTTCATCTACATCATCAAGATCAACAACTTGCTCTCTTGGAGAGCCATTAGTCTCATCAAATACAACGTCGCTAGAGACTTCAACCAAACCCGATGATTTGTTGAAGACCCTATACGCCTTTGTATTTGAGTCATAACCTAACAAAAACCCTTCTACAGCTTTGGGAGCAAACTTAGAATTTCTACCTTTCTTCACTAGAATATAGCATTTGCTCCCAAATACACGAAAGTAAGACACATTGGGTTTATTACTGGTTAGAAGCTCATACGAAGTCTTCTTGAGGAGGCGGTGAAGGTAGACCTGGTTGATGGCGTGGCAAGCCGTGTTCACGGCTTCCGACCAAAACCGCTCGAGGGTCTTGAACTCTCCAAGCATCGTCCTTGCCATGTCTATGAGCGTCCTGTTCTTCCTCTCTACCACACCATTTTGCTGTGGTGTGTAGGGAGCGGAGAACTCGTGCTCGATCCCTTCCTCCTCAAGGTACTCCTCCACTTGAAGGTTCTTGAACTCAGACCTGTTGTCGCTCCTTATCTTCTTCACCTTGAGCTCAAACTCATTTTGAGCTCTCCTTAGGAAGCGCTTGAGGATCCCTTGGGTTTCAGACTTATCCTGCAAAAATAATACCCAAGTGAAGCGGGAAAAATCATCAACTATAACATGACCATACTTACTTCCTCCTATGCTTAGATAGGCGACGGGTCCGAAGAGGTCCATATGAAGCAACTATAAAGGTCTTGATGTGGTCATCACATTTTTGGTATGATGAGAGCTTCCCACCTGTTTACCTGCTTGACAAGCTGCACAAGGTCTATCTTTTTCGAAAGTTACATTAGTTAGACCTATCACGTGTTCTCCCTTTAGAAGCTTGTGAAGGTTCTTCATCCCCACATGAGCTAAACGGCGATGCCACAGCCAGCCCATGCTAGTCTTAGCAATTAAGCATGCATCTAGACCGGCCTCCTCTTTTGCAAAATCAACTAAATACAGTTTGTCGTCTAATACACCCTTAAAAGCTAATGAACCATCACTTCTTCTAAAGACAGACACATCTACATTTGTGAATAAACAATTATATCCCATATTGCATAATTGACTAACGGATAACAAATTATATCCAAGCGACACAACTAAAAATACATTAGAAATGGAGTGCTTGGATGAAATAGCAATCTTTCCTAACCCTTTCACCTTGCCTTGATTCCCGTCACCGAATATGATTGAATCTTGGGAATCCTTGTTCTTGACGTAGGAGGTGAACATCTTCTTCTCCCCCGTCATGTGGTTTGTGCATCCGCTGTTGATAATCCAGCTTGTACCCCCGGATGCATAAACCTGCAAGCCAAATTTAGGCTTGGGTTTTAGGTACCCAACTCTTGTTGGGTCCTACAAGGTTAGTCACAATGGTCTTAGGGACCCAAATGCAAGTTTTATCTCCCTTGCATTTTGCCCCTAACTTCCTAGCAATCACCTTCTTATCCTTTCTACAAATAGCAAAGGAAGCATTGCAAGCATGATATATTGTAGAAGGTTCATTTATTTTCCTAGGAACACTAGCAACATTTCTCCTAGGCATATGATGAATGACATTTTCCTAGTCAAATTTCTATCATGCATAATAGAAGAACTAGAAGCAGTCATGGCATGAGAATTAAAAGCATCATAACTTCTATAATTATTCCTAGAATGTCTCCTATCATGGTACATGAAAGCATGGTTCTTTTGAACACTACTAGCCATAGGGGCCTTCCCTTTCTCCTTGGCGGAGATGGAAACCTTATGGCTTGTTAAGTTCTTGACTTCCCTCTTGAAGCCAAGACCATCCTTAATTGAGAGGTGTCTACCAATCGTGTAGCCATCCCTTGCAAATTTTAGCTTATCAAATTCACTTTTGCTAATCTTAAGTTCGGCATTAAGACTAGCCACTTCATCATTCAATTTAGAAATTGAAGCTAGGTGTTCGCTACAAACATCAATATTGAAATCTTTACACCTATTGCAAATTGTAACATGTTCTACACAAGATGTTGATTTATTAGCTATTTCTAACTTAGCATACAAATCATCATTTATGCTCTTTAAGCTAGAAATAGAGTCATGGCATGTAGTCAATTCACAAGAAAGCATTTCATTCCTTTTAATTTCTAAAGCAAGGGATTTTTGAGCCTCTACAAACTTATCTTGTTCTTCATACAAAAGATCCTCTTGCTTTTCTAATAATCTATTCTTATCATTCAAATCCTCAATCAATTCATTAATCTTATCAACCTTAGTTCTATCTAAGCCCTTGAATAAACATGAATAGTCTATTTCATCATCGCTAGATTCTTCATCACTTGAGGAAGCGTAAGTACCAGTATTACGAGTGCTTACCTTCTTTTCCCTTGCCATGAGGCAAGTGTGATGCTCGTTGGGAAAGAGGGATGACTTGTTGAAGGCGGTGGCGGCGAGTCCTTCGTTGTCGGAGTCGGACGACGAACAATCCGAGTCCCACTCCTTGCCAAGGTGTGCCTCGCCCTTAGCCTTCTTGTAAGACTTCTTCTTTTTCCTCTTGTTCCCTTGTTCCTGGTCACTATCATTATCGGGACAATTAGCGATAAAATGACCAATCTTACCACATTTGAAGCATGAGCGGTTCCCCTTCGTCTTGTTCTTGTTGGGATGCCCCTTGCAACCCTTTAGCGCCGTCTTGAAGCGCTTGATAATGAGGGCCATCTCTTCATCATTAAGCCCGGCCGCCTCAACTTGCGCCACCTTGCTAGGTAGCGCCTCCTTGCTCCTCGTTGCCTTGAGAGCAATAGTTTGAGGCTCTTGGATTAGGCCATTCAATGCATCGTCTACGTATCTTGCCTCCTTGATCATCATCCGCCTGCTTACAAACTTTCCAAGTATCTCCTCGGGCGTCATCTTGGTGTACCTAGGATTCTAACGAATATTGTTCACAAGATGTGTATCAAGGACGGTAAAAGACCTTAGCATTAGGTGGACGACGTCGTGGTCCATCCATTGTGTGCTTCCATAGCTCCTTATTTTGTTGACGAGGGTTTTTAGCCGGTTGTACGTTTGGGTTGGCTCCTCACCCCTGATCATTGCGAATCTCCTAAGTTTGCCCTCCACCAACTCCATCTTGGTGTGCATGGTGACGTCATTCCCCTCATGTGAGATCTTGAGGGTGTCCCAAATCTGCTTGGCGTTATCCAAGCCGCTCACCTTATGGTATTCGTCCCTGCACAATGAAGCTAGAAGAACAGTAGTAGCTTGTGCATTTTTGTGAATTTGCTCATTAATGAACATGGGACTATCAGTACTATCAAATTTCATTCCACTCTCTATTATCTCCCATATGCTTGGATGGAGAGAGAACAAGTGACTACGCATTTTGTGACTCCAAAATCCGTAGTCCTCTCCATCAAAGTGAGGAGGTTTACCGAGTGGAATGGAGAGTAAATGAGCATTGGTACTTTGTGGAATACGAGAATAATCAAAGGAAAAGTTTGAATTAACCGTCTTCCTTTTCTCGTAGTCGTTGTCGTCGTCCTTTTGGGAAGAGGAAGATTCGTCGCTGTCATAGTAGATTATCTCCTTGATGCGCCTTGTTTTCTTCTTCCTCCCATCTTTTCTTTTGTGGCCCAACCCCGAGTCAGTAGGCTTGTCATCTTTTCAATCATTGATGAAGGACTCCTTCTCCTTATCATTGATCACCATTCCCTTGCCCTTAGGATCCATCTCTTCGGGCGACTAGTCCCTTCGTGAAGAGAAAGGCTCTAATACCAATTGAGAGCACCTAGAGGGGGGGTGAATAGGTGATCCTGTAAAACTTGAAACTTAGTGCCACAAAAACTTGATTAGAAGTTAGCACAATAAGGCCAAGTGGCTAGAGAGGAGTTCTTGCAAGACACGATAACCACAAGAAGATCAACACAGATAGACACAGTGGTTTATCCTGTGGTTCGGCCAAGTCCAACACTTGCCTACTCCACGTTGTGGCGTCCCAACGGACGAGGGTTGCAATCAACCCCTCTCAAGCGGTCCAAAGACCCACTTGAATACCACGGTGTTTTGCTTTGTTTACTATATCCCGCTTGCGAGGAATCTTCACAACTTGGAGCCTCTCGCCCTAACACTTTGATTTTCACAAAGAAGCACGGTGCAAGGGAGGGATGAGCAACGCACACAAGACACAAAATCAGAGCAACAACACGCACACAAGTCGCAACACGAGCTCTCAACACAACCCGAAGAGTACACTACTCAAATGGAGCTCTAGTTGCTATCACAAAGAATCGAATGCGCGGAATTGAAGTCTTGGTGCTTAGGAATGCTTAGAGAATGCTTGGTGTACTCCTCCATGCGCCTAGGGGTCCCTTTTATAGCCCCAAGGCAGCTAGGAGCCGTTGAGAGCATTCCAGGAAGGCAATTCTTGCCTTCTGTCGCCTGGCGCACCGGACAGTCCGGTGCACCACCGGACACTATCCGGTGCGGATTTCTTTCCTCATTTGGTGAAGCCGACCGTTGCAGATTCAGAGCCGTTGGCGCACCGGACAGTCCGGTGCCCCCTTGTGACCGTTGGCTCGGCCACGCGTCACGCGCGGAATCCTCGGCCGACCATTGGCCCGGCTGACCGTTGGCTCACCGGACAGTCCGATGCACCACCGGACAGTCCGGTGATTTATAGTCGTATGCCGTTAATCACTTCCCGAGAGCGACGACTTCGCCTGTGAATGGCTCACTGGACAGTCCGGTGCACCACCGGACAGTCCGGTGATTTATAGCCATACGCCGTTGATCGCTTCCCGAGAGAAGCCATTTGACAGTCGCCAGTCTGGCGTACCGGACACTGTCCGGTGCCCCACCGGACAGTCCGGTGCACCCAGACCGAGCTGTCTTTGGCTGAATAAAGCCATCTCTTTTCCAATTTGATTTCTCCTGTTTCCAGCACTTAGACACAATACATTAGTTCTTAAAACAATGTACCAAGTCTAGAAACATACCTTTAGTCTTGATTTGCACTTTGTCCATCACTTTGCATAGATTACCATAAGTCCACTTGTGTTGGCACTTAATCACCAAAATACTTAGAAATGGCCCAAGGGCACATTTCCCTTTCACCTGTACCGGCCAAGGCACTCAACGACCAGAGCCCAAGTTTGGCCGATGCCTAATTCCACCCTCGGCTACACAAATCCCCCCATTAATTGCACAAATCCGTCTCAGGTTTTGTATGCTCACGACAGCGGTGAAAACCGGAGACAAACCAACGTGTTCTAGGCGATTCAAGGCGGTCTAGTTCAATCGAACGGGTCTATGAGCAACAGAAGACATGAAGGAGGCTAGAACATCACACAGAAGGGCATGAACTAACCCATAGACGACTGGCCACGGCGAGATGTCTCACAGCGGTGTTCTGACCGATTTGGGGGAAATGAGAAATTGGGAGGCTCTAGTGGACGATCAGAGGCGAGAGCTGGTGCTTTGGATGCGTAATAGCCTAACAGAGCTCATTGGGGCATCAATTTATAGAGTTCATCAGCGGTGGCACCAATTTTGAGAAGATGTGCTGGTGGCCAGAGCGGCGGTCACTGGTGAGCTATTTCGGCGAGTAACGACGTGGTGAAAGGGCCAAAGCGTGGCGCAATCGTGGTGAACGGTGTACACCTCGGTGATGGCTGCTCGGCCACATCGCCGGCAAGTGGGTACGGCGCCTGGGTAGAACAGTGCTCCTTGAGGAGGAGCTCTACCTCCATGCTGTTGGAACTGATTGCCCGCCATTTCACCCAAGAAGCACGTATTATCTGCAGTGGCATTGACCAGGGCAGTGATAGCCTCGGCCAAAGTTGGTGGTACTGGTGGTGGGTTGGTTGTATCCTCCCTATTGCGGGAAGTCTTCGCACCATCATGTGCGCGAGTCTGTGATGGCATCTGAGGCAAAGAAACATTTGGAAAAAATATAACATGCCAGCATACACCATAATATTACATTACCAAAATGTAATAATTACACAGACTCCAGTGTACAACTCGACTTCAGTACTTATTTTACGTAAGTATAATATCTAAACTATACTATTCTAGTCTTCGTCATCCTTTGTTGCTCCATTTCCTGACGCAGGAGACGGTTCGTCAGCAAGGTTCATGGAAGGAGGGGGCCTAAGAAGGTCCAACTCTCCATCAGGTCCTTCTTTTGTTGTTCCCGATGGCCCAGCTCCCACTGTAGCAGCGTCTGAAGGCAAGTCCGGGAGCAGTTGAGCATACAATACATGTACTCCTTCATGTAAAGTATTATAGTACACTTGCAGGCTATTGAGGGCCACACTAAGCTCTGCCACACGAGCTCGAGCTTTTGCTTCACGGTCCCAAGCGATTGAACGCGAGTTGATGGCCCAATCAATGGTCGAATCCCGTTCTGAAATCTCATATTGCAAGCGGCTGACATCAGCTGACAATTCAGCTATACGCTGGTTGTCCTGCTCCCGTGCCCTGTTTCTGTGGCGTAGTTCTGACCGGAGTTGCTCCACCTTGGCCTCCAGGTCTCCAATTGGGTCATTGCTACCACTACTACACCCTTCATGTCTGGGGGCTAGCTGATGACGAGGCATACCAAAAGGTCCAGTAGATTTGCGTGCTGTTTTCCTTGTACGCGCCATGTCTCCATAAGATGGGAAGATTTATTAGTATATTCTTAACATAATGCATGCATATTCTAATAATTCTGGAATCAACCTTCGTTGATCCCTAACTTACTATATATTGCACTCTGTTACCCAGTTCTACAAGGGACTACCAGAAAGTGGTAAGGTAAGAATGAAAGAATATTTCTAGGTGAGTATTTGAAAATTCTTTTGAAGTACTACGTAATATCTAGAAAGATGGGTTTCGCTCCGATACCAACTGTGATGGAACCTCCTAAGGTATTAGGCCCACCTACAGTTGTCCTCGTCCTAAGGACCTTGGACAACCCTGTAGATGCACATAATCACTCGACAAGTTCAGTAACTAAATCCTCATCATTTCGCCCAAGAGCGCTTCACCCGTCACGCAGATATTACATCGCATCGGAGGAAAGAATAAGCTTAAGCAAATTACAATAATTTAATTAATATATATAGAGAGTATTGTTATTACAATACTAGGGTATTTTGAGTGCTCAAAGTATTATTACAAACCATGGAGGCAAAACACCCTCCTGCACAAAAGTTTATTGTTTTCAAAGTGGGAGGCTAACATCCTCCCACGACAAACTTCACTGCTGGGGCTCTTCCTTGGGTACCACACCTTTGAACAAAAACAGCAAAACTCTGCTGTTTCCTCACCTACAACAACATGGGTTCAAAAACCCTGAGTGTACTTTCACAAGTCTTACTTGACAAAAGAAAAAGACTCTCAAGGATATGCTGGCTTGAGGGGGTCAAGGTAAGGCTATTCAAGAATCAAAGACTCTATTTGTAGAAATGCTTAGTAATAGTGGATCCTTAAAAATCTAGTTTTATTATCAAGTTAAGTCATTACCTGTAGCTAGAGTTCTTTCTACCCTAGTTCAAGCACTTGGCCTGCACTAGCCATCTGTTATCACCCTTTTACTTTACTGGATTGCTACGTGTAGGGCAGTGACCAAGTCTTCATGTCTGAGAAGTAACGGCGATCAGAATCGATTAATACCCAGCTGGGGATCTCCAACCACATGACATATGTAGCACTTAACCCTTGCATATGTCAACTCGCCACCAGGTTTCTCAAGACCAGACCGAGTTCACGCCAACCCAGAGCACAGATACACCACCGTCCAGCCTCTTGCCACAGAGGGTACACTCTACTCTCGCCATCTCTCCACTCCCATTGCGTGTTGGCCTTTCTGGTATTGGTCTGCCCGAGGCAAAGCTTACCCATGATGAGGCATGTGGCTAGCTAAAAGGTCCTCAATCAGCAAGCCTACATCAACAAAGTCCTTAATCGACTCAGACGGAGACACTACACCGAGACTCTCTTCTCGTGCAAGTCACCCGCCCGGTCTCAGCTTTATCATTTAAAATCCCAAAGTTTGGTACCTGGCAGAGGTACATCTTGTCCGATGTTGAACCCATCACGACCATGATGGATGCACCATCAAGTTTTATTTTTGATAACATCCCATTCCATCTGAAACATCATCTTTTGTTAAAACCAAAACATTTTTTGTTTTCTAAAGCAAGACTAAGCATCAGAAAACCTTTTAACAAAACAGGTAATCAAGGAACGGTAGTCAACTTCAAGCAATGAAATGCAGCAATTGTGTAGCACTCAACTCCTATCACCTAATGCATCATTCAAGTGATAAAGAGTTTAAAATCACAAGATAAGGTAAATTCACCGGGGCTTTCCTTGTGTTGTAGGGGATTCAGTATCTGTTCCACAAATATCAAAATAAAAACTATTCCTGGCAGGTGGAGTCTCAGTTGGTGGTGCAGTCTCTTCTTCTTCGACACTCACTTCTTCTTCGTTTTCTATACATAAGCATATATAAGCATGAATGCCCATGTGATGCTATGAATATGCAGTTATATTAGTGATACATCAAGTTGTATCTTGAATACAACTTTCCTTCACGGTACACCAGGGAAACTAGGGTTTTCCGAGTGAGTACTCCACTAGAATAAGGCAAATATTACCTAGAAAGCTATGGTTTTGGGATCAAACAATGTCCAAAACATGTCAAACTTCACCCAAAGGCTCTAATTATTATATTAAGTTGGTCCAAAAAGTTTTATGATTTTGGGGTAATCAAGTAACTTTTAAAATTCTAAAAGACTAGGTTTAGGCCTTCTTAAATGTTAAATAATTCATGGTTGGGACTAAAAATCTTGGAACTATTTTAATTAAATACTAGAGAAATTTAGGAGTTTAGAAAAATTGGTCTCATATTTTTATCATTTTTCTAGAATTTTCTACAAATTCCCTAAGCCTGGTAGAAAAAGAAAAACAAAAGGAATGAATAGTAATGGGCTCAAACCACCCCGAGTCGGCCCATGAATAGGGAAACGCGCCCACGATGTCCATTTTGCGCAGAGGACCTCGGCTGTTCGAAAATCTGATGAAGAGTCCCTAGTTACTATTTCTTGTCTCACTAACAAGTGCACCGAGCCCCTTCTTCTTTCTTATCTTCGCAAACTCGGGTCCCCGATGGTGATCGCCGGTGAGCACGCCTTCCGGCAAACCTGTACCGACCAAGGCACTCAACGACTAGAGCCCAAGTTTGGCTGACACCTAGTTCCACCCTCAGCAACACAAATCCCCCCATTAATTGCACAAATCCGGCTCAGGTTTTGTCTGCTCACGACGGCGGTGAAAACCAGAGACAAACCAACGTGTTCTAGGCGATTCAAGGCGGTCTAGTTCAATCGAACGGGTCTATGAGCAACAGAAGACATGAGGGAGGCTAGAACATCACACAGAAGGGCATGAACTAACTCGTAGACGACTGGCCATGGCGAAATTTCTCACGGCGGCGTTCTAACCTGTCACACCCGGCTTTAAGGAACAAAGCCAGGTGCATCTCATACATGCGTCAAGAAGACAACATATATAATAACAGAGTGTATAGAGATAAATGTCACAAAACACCAGAGTACTTATTACATAGCGGAAGACTTATTACAAAATAAAAGAATAAACATAAAACGAACTAAGGATCGTCGGCGCCAATGTCAACTGAGAAACGCCACCTAGATCAGATCATACTCCTCGCCTTGTGGCTCCTCCTGAACCACCTGCTCTTCTCCTGTGGGGGGTGTGAGACGGCAAGGGTGAGCTCACACATGATCATAGCTCAACAAGTTGTGGGGAACCAGTGGACACAAACTCACAAAGGTGTGAGTTCATGTGATGTGTAAGGCTAATCAATGATAGGGGTTAAAGCTGAGCATTGCTTTTAAGTAGTTGATCAAAATTTTATTAGCAATTACTAAGAGTAAGTAAATACCAAACCATAAATATAGTAATAGAACAAATTAATAATAAACCCATGCAATGCAAATGACAAAATTGAATTTAAGTTGCATAATTTAAACATCAGAGAGTCCTGAGCCGCTCATGACCGCGAGCACGGCTAGTATACCAGTTTTACACTCTGCAGAGGTTGTACCCTTTACCCACAAGTCATGTTACCCATCTGCCAAGGGATCGCGACTTCCCATACACCTCTACCTAGGAAGCGCGGCAGGGCAACACTACGAGGCCTTTACAAAGTTCCACTAGCTTCCGAAAACCCGCTACAGTTTATAGGAAGTTCCAATGCAGGGTTCTTGACTGACCGCCATCGCAGCAAAATCAACCAAGGACCTCCCTACACTGACCACTCCCCTACTGCCCTTGCCCCTTTTGGGTAAGGTAGTCTTCCACTAGCTTTCCTAATTAGTCAGCCAAGGGCGTCCCATTAAACCCTTGTGGTGGCACGTGTTACTCAAGTTAAGCTCTATGTTCCAATTAACATTAATGATCTCAACATGAACATAAATAGAATAACAAAAAGAATTGGAACATAGAGGTAATAAATGATTATCCCAAAACCATATAAAGCAATAGCAAACTACCCAAGTGATTTAGGGGTAAACAAGGTAATGAGATAAACAATCTAGGGTGACCTATTGGGTCCCATCAAAATTAACCTATGCATGAGTGAATGATAATTAGAGAACATTATTGGGTAAAAAGTGGTCAAGGGCACAACTTGCCTTCAATGAGCTCCTGCTCAGCTACTTCAACCTGCTGCTCACCAGGATCCTCGATCACGGGCTCTTCTACTCGCCACAATACAAACAAGCACAGTGTATATAGAGAAATTAACATCACACCAAACATGTGAACAAAATACACAGAATTAATCTACACATTAAAATAAAATCCTAGGAACATGAATCATAATTTTTGGAGTTATAGAATTTAAGTTATGGATTTTCAAAGGTTTTATGTGTTTTAAATAGGATTAAATGTGGGATTAATTTTTTTACTGTTGTCATGATAAAACAGAGACACTAAGTGGTAGAGAATAAAATTACAAAATTTTAGAAAGTGGAATGGCTCAATTTGGACCAAAAATGGAATTTCTATGAGTTTTACAAGTTCTAGTAATTATTTTCATATTAAAAATCCATTTTCTATTTCATTTATTCAAATTAAATGGGTTCTGGACTTGGCCTCATTTTCTAAAAAGTGCAGGGGCTTCGGAGTAAAACTCCGCAGACACAGAGCACAGTTCACGCGGATGGCGGGTTGATTCTCTGGAAGCCCGAGGTCTCTTAAGCAAAATGCCAAGGCCGAAGGGGTATCCTTCATTCTGAGCCGCCCGATCCTATACCTATGGCCCAGATTAGATCATAACTCGAGCGAACTGGTACGCAGCGTGGCTCCTTAGATCCAGATCTGACGGTGCACAACACGCCATCACCCTTAATCGCCTGCTCCGTCCGATCAACTGCCAACGCTCCAGATCAACTCTAGTTAACCGGTACGCACAGATCCGATCTAGACCGCACGTTTCTAATCCGACGTCCAGGCACTTTCCCCTGACCTGACAGTGCCCCGGTGATGGAGCACAGCTCCCCGCGGCGGCGGAGCTCGCCGTCGAATCCCTCCCAGCGATTCTGGGCGCTATACCACGATTACTATGTGCTAAGCGAAATTGAGGGCGTGGCGGACAAGTGAGAGTGCTTAATACCGGCAATGGCGATCCGAGTAACTCCGCCCACAGCGCTGCCGTGACCTCGCCGCGACGAGGACGAATTCCACGCGCTGCCATTCGCACACGGACAAAATTGCGCGGCTGAGCGCGTTCCGAGCACGGCACCACACCCACGTGGTCTCGCTCAGCAGCCGATGGTTGGCGCGAAGAAGCTCGGGAGGTGGCGGCGTGATGAAGTCCCGTGGCGGCGGCGGAGGGCTCCCGGTTTTCCCCCGTGGCGGCTCTCAGCTCTCACGGTTGCGTGGCGTGGGTAGGACGGGATGCGGAGGAGTATGGGGAGCCGACTTAAGTCCCCGGGATAATCACGTAGTGGCCCGAGAAGTAGGGGAAGGGGGTTGAGGGAGATGAGAGATCCACGGGCGGGAGATCGGCGTAGTCTGTTAGGAAGACGCTCCTGACGACCCGACCCCACCGCACAGCGACTGGAAGATGGCACAACGGTGCGCAAGGGGGAGTCGGAGAGCAGGGCCCACGTGCCAGTGAAATGACAGAGAGGGTGCGGGCGAGAATGGGCTGCGCAGAGGGTTTCCTCTGATGGGCCAGTTGCTTGAAATTCGGCCCATGCGGCTGAGTTGGGTTTTCTTTTTTTTCTTCTATGTTTTATTTTATTCCTGACTATTTTGAATTTGAATTTCACCATTGCATCAAGTATACAAATTCAAGCTCCAAGTGGAGGAATGATATATTTTTATTTACTTATTTTTATCCACAAAATTCTTATTTTCTTCTCTTTTCTAACTTCTACAATTCTTTTTTTTTGGATTTTAAATTCCACTTTGGATTTTAATATATTTCTTGTCACATTTATTATTTTATTTTGTCACAATGTGCACACAAAAGAAAATTCAGCATGATGCAATGATTTATCTTCGGGTATTTCTTGTTAATTATGTATTTGTGTAAGTAATGTGTTCACATGAAATGATAAACATGGGTGACACATATAGATGCAAAGTAGTATAATTTCTCTTCTTAGACTTTTCTTACAAAGTGGGTGTTACAAATCCTACCCCCCTTAAAAATAATCTCGTCCTCGAGATTTAAGAAGAACGAGGGAAAAGATGGGGAAAATCTATGCGAAGCTCTTCTTCTCTTTCCCAAGTTGCTTCATCTTCTCCGTGGTGACTCCATTGCACTTTACACATCTTTATCACCTTATTTCTTGTAACTCGAGTCAAAGTATCCAAAATCTTGATCGGGTACTCCGTGTAAGTCAAATCACCCTGAACACTGAGCTCTTCCATTGGTAACTGTTCCTCGGGGACACGGAGACACTTCTTTAGTTGAGATACGTGGAACACGTTATGCACATCCGATAGACTAGCAGGTAACTCGAGTTGGTATGCCATCTCCCCAACTCGCCTAAAGATCAAGAATGGTCCAATATAGCGAGGGGACAATTTGCCCTTAACTTTGAATCTCCTCATTCCACGAAGTGGTGACACCTTGAGGTACACATAATCTCCTTCTTCAAATTCCAGTGGTCTTCTTCTATTATCTGCGTAGCTCTTTTGCCTGGTTTGAGCCACTCTCAAATTCTCTCGAATTATACGAACTTGTTCTTCTGCTTCTTGAATCAATTCAGGCCCAAAGAATTGTCTTTCTCCAGTTTGATCCCAATACAAAGGAGTCCTGCACTTTCTCCCATATAAAGCTTCAAAAGGTGACATCTTCAGACTGGCCTGGTAACTATTATTATATGAGAACTCAGCATACAGTAGACTTTTATCCCAACTTCCTCCATGTTGAAGGGCACAAGCTCTCAACATATCCTCCAAAACTTGATTTGTCCTTTCAGTCTGTCCATCAGTCTGAGGGTGATAAGCTGTACTAAAATTCAACTTCGTACTCATGTTCTCATGAAAGCTTCTCCAAAATCTTGAGGTGAACTGTGAACCTCGATCAGACACGATCTTTTTTTGGCACTCCATGCAAACACACAATCCGAGCCATATATAACTCTGCTAGCTGAGAACCTTTATCAGTAGTCTTCATAGGAATAAAGTGAGCCACTTTAGTCAATCTATCCACAATCACCCATATAGCATCATATCCTTTCTGGGTGCGAGGCAATCCAGTAATGAAATCCATACCAATCTCTTCCCACTTCCACTCGGGTATCTTCAGTGGATGCAATAGTCCAGCTGGCCTCAGGTGTTCAGCCTTAATCTTTGACATACATCACACATAGCCACATGTGCAGCTACATCTCTTTTCAATCCATACCACCAATATTTCCGCTTCAAATCCTGATACATCTTAGTACTACCAGGATGAATAGAATAATCCGAATCATGGGCCTCTTTCAATATAGTCTCTCGAAGGCTTTTAATATCAGGAACACACATCCTGTACTTGAACCATATAGTGCCCTGCTCATCTTCCGTGAATTCCGGAACTCGACCTTCAGTAATCAGCTCCTTGATCTCTTTTATTTTAGCTTCACCAATTTGTCCTTTGCGGATCTCTTGCTCCAAAGTAGGTTCCACATCAATAGTAACTCCTTCAGTATGAGCAACTATCCCCAGGCTAAGTTTCCTGAAATCCTCGACAATCTCATCGGGTAGCCGGGCAAAAATAGCTGAATGAACATGCTCCTTTCGACTCAAGGCATCTGCAACCAAATTTGCCTTGCCCGGGTGATAGTGAATCTCCAAATCATAATCCTTAATAAGCTCCAACCAACGGCGTTGCCTAAGGTTGAGATCCTTTTGAGTGAATATATACTTCAGACTCTTATGATCCGTATATACTTGACACTTGGTCCCCATGATATAATGTCTCCATATCTTAAGCGCATGCACAACGGCTGCCAATTCCAAGTCATGAGTGGGGTAGTTCACTTCATGTTTCCGTAACTGACGAGAAGCATAAGCGATCACATGTCCTTCTTGCATGAGCACACATCCTAAGCCTTGGCCACATGCATCACAATAGATATCAAATCCTTTCTGTAGGTCTGGCATAACCAATACTGGTGGCGACATCAACCTCTTCTTCAATAGATCAAAGCTGTCTTGACACTTCTCGTCCCACTTAAATTCTCTTCCTTTCTCCAGAAGTGAAGTCATAGGTTTAGCAATCTTAGAAAATCTTTCAATAAATCTCCGATAATATTCTGCTAATCCCAAGAAACTCCGAATCTCAGTAACTGTAGTGGGTACTCTCCATTCCATTATCTCCTTAACTTTAGCAGGATCCACTGAAATTCCTCCATTAGAAATAATATGACCAAGAAATGGCACTTCACCAATCCAAAACTCGCACTTGCTGAACTTGGCATATAGCTGGTTATCTCGTAGCTTCTGTAGCACCATCCTCAGATGTTCCTCGTGATCACTATCACTCTTGGAATAGATAAGAATATCGTCGATGAATACCACGACGAATCTGTCCAAATACTCCATAAACACCTTATTCATCAAGTTCATAAAAATAAGATGGGGCATTAGTCAATCCAAACGACATAACTGTGAACTCATGTAATCCATATCGAGTCGAGAATGCTATCTTGGGAATATCCGATGGTCTAATCCTCATCTGATGGTAACCGGATCGGAGATCAATCTTCGAGAATACTCTAGCACCTCTCATCTGATCAAATAAATCCTCAATACGGGGCAACGGATACTTGTTCTTCACCGTAACATCATTAAGAGATCTATAATCCACACACATCCGCTGCGATCCATCCTTCTTCTGTACAAACAAGACCGGTGCTCCCCAAGGTGAGGAACCCGGACGAATGTACCCAACCTCTTGTAACTCAGTTAACTGCTTCTTAAGTTCCTTCAACTCCTCTACGGACATCCTATATGGCCGTTTAGAAATAGGGGCGGTTCCAGGTAAGAGATCAATAACAAACTCAACTTCTCTGTCAGGTGGCATCCCTGGCAACTCCTCTGGAAAGACATCCGGAAAATCTCTAACCACCCGGATGTTGTCACCAACAAACTCCTCCGGTATAAAGAACATTGCACGCATGGGTGAGGAGGTTACTGCAATATTAACTTGAAAACTTTCTCCCTTAGTGGTAGTGAGTTCTACGGTACCTCTACCACATGCTATAACGGCCTTTGCCTTTCTTAGCCATGACATACCAAGGATCAGATCTATATTGCTTGACTCTAATATTATAGCAGTAGCTCCAAATTCTCTACCCATAATGGTCAATGTCAATCTACGTGTCATTTGATTCGCCTCAATAGGCCCTTTAGGTGTAATTACTATCATGGGTTTTCTCATATTTAGCAGTGGTATTTCATTTGTGTTGGCATATCTAGCAGACATGAATGAATGTGTAGCACCAGAATCAAATAATATGGTTGCAGGAATTGCATTAACATAAAACATACCAAGTACGAGGTCCCCACCATCCGGAGTAGCATCAACGCTGACTTGATTAACCTTGGCAATAGAATATCCCTTGCCAGATCCTGGAGTTTGCTGCCTGTTCTGAACTGGAGTAGTAGCAATCCTTTGTGGGCAGACATTTGCATAATGACCAGTCTTCCCACACTTGAAACAAGTAGCGCCTGGACTCTGTCCTGAAAACTTCATCGGGGTGCCAGTAGGGGTAGCCTGTCGAGGAGGTGGAGTCCTCAGTGGTGATTGCTGAACTGGGCGCGGTCCTCCTGGTCGAGTCGGTGTTCCCTGTGGTGAACTGTAGCGAGGACGAACACTGCTGCTTCCTTGTCCTTGAGATATTGCCTTTCTCTTCAAATCACCCAGCTGAACACGCTTGTGTTCAATAGCAAGAGCCTTATCCAAAAGCCTCTGAAATGATGGAAAAGTGTGTGCAACCAGTGCATACTGTAGGGGTCCATTAAGTCCTTCAATAAAGTGCTCCTGCTTTCTTTCATCCTCAGCAACTTCCTCCAGAGCATATCTCAAAAGCTGAATGAATTTGTCTCTGTACTCGCTGACCGACATGTTGCCTTGCTTCAATGACAAAAACTCCTTCTTCTTGATCTTTATTATACCAGCTGGAATATGATAATTCCGGAACTGTGTACTGAACTCTGCCCAGGTAATAGTATCAGCAGCATCGTGGGCAGCAGTATATGAATCCCACCAATCAGCAGCAGGACCTGTCAAACGTCCAGAAGCTTATAAAACCTTCTCCCGATCAGTGCATTGTGCAATATTCAGCATCTTCTCAACAGACTTCAGCCAATCATCCGCGTCCAGTGGATCAGGTGAGCTAGCGAATGTAGGTGGCTTATGACTCATGAACTCTCTATGCTTATCTCGGGGTGGAACTGGTGGTGGTGGAGGAGGCAGTGGTACTTGTTGCTGCTGTTGCGGCTGCTGTTGTTGTTGTTGTTGCATTTGATGTTGCAGCTGCTGTTGTTGTGCTCTCCTTTCTTGGCGTATCTCCTCTCGCTCCTGGCGCAACTCCTGTCGTATATCTTCTCTTTCCTGACGCATCTCCTGGCGTTCTTGCTGCATCTGGGCACGCATATCAGCCATAGTGTCCGCCATTTGCTGCATCACCGCCATCTGAGCAGCAACCAGTGGGTCAACTCCGCCTGGTGGAGGATTAGGAGGATTCATCTCTGCAGGTTGTGGCTGGGGTTGTCTATATATCCACCGAGTGTGTCGATTAGGAGGCAAATCAATTCCACCACCCCGCCTGGTATTGACCATCTGAGTTAGATACATATGGTAAGAAAATAGTAGACAAGGTAGGTATTTACGAAGCAGGTTACTTTGGGGAATTTTATTAGCTAAGCAGATTAACATTTTACCTACCATAGCTAATTCAATACCTTATGGTGGCACAAACTAAGATGTCCATCTATAATAATTCAGTCAATCAAAGAAGCAAATCAGGCATTTAGCATCAGCACAATCAAACAACATTTTTAAAGAAAATAGTTTTAAATTTTGTCTTGGGTTCCCTATCTCTTAAAAAGATCATAGTGGTAGGATTCCAAGGTGTGAAATCCATCTTGTCTTAGAGTAGAAAAGATAAGATTAATCAGAGTAGAATAGCAAAAGGTGAGACAAGATCAAGATGAGATGAGTATAGAATGAGTCAGAGTAAGGTAATTAGGAAAGGTTTGTCCATTTCTATCTAGGTCTCGTCCTACAGTCAACATTTCCTCTGATACCACTTCTGTCACACCCGGCTTTAAGGAAAAAAGCCAGGTGCATCTCATACATGCGCCAAGAAGACAACATATATAATAACAGAGTGTATAGAGATAAATGTCACAAAACACCAGAGTACTTATTACATAGCGGAAGACTTATTACAAAATAAAAGAATAAACATAAAACGAACTAAGGATCGTCGGTGCCAATGTCAACTGAGAAACGCCACCTAGATCAGATCATACTCCTCGCCTTGTGGCTCCTCCTTAACCACCTGCTCTTCTCCTGTGGGGGGTGTGAGACGGCAAGGGTGAGCTCACACATGATCATAGCTCAACAAGTTGTGGGGAACCAGTGGACACAAACTCACAAAGGTGTGAGTTCATGTGATGTGTAAGGCTAATCAATGATAGGGGTTAAAGCTGAGCATTGCTTTTAAGTAGTTGGTCAAAATTTTATTAGCAATTACTAAGTGTAAGTAAATACCAAACCATAAATATAGTAATAGAACAAATTAATAACAAACCCATGCAATGCAAATGACAAAATTGAATTTAAGTTCCATAATTTAAACATCAGAGAGTCCTGAGCCGCTTATGACCGCGAGCATGGCTAGTATACCAGTTTTACACTCTGCAGAGGTTGTACCCTTTACCCACAAGTCATGTTACCCATCTGCCAAGGGATCGCGACTTCCCATACACCTCTACCTAGGAAGCGCGGTAGGGCAACACTACGAGGCCTTTACAAAGTTCCACTAGCTTCCGAAAACCCACTAGAGTTTATAGGAAGTTCCAATGCAGGGTTCTTGACTGACCGCCATCGCAGCAAAATCAACCAAGGACCTCCCTACTGACCACTCCCCTACTGCCCTTGCCCCTTTCGGGTAAGGTAGTCTTCCACTAGCTTTCCTAATTAGTCAGCCAAGGGCATCCCATTAAAGCCTTGTGGTGGCACGTGTTACTCAAGTTAAGCTCTATGTTCCAATTAACATTAATGATCTCAACATGAACATAAATAGAATAACAAAAATAATTGGAACATAGAGGTAATAAATGCTTATCCCAAAACCATATAAAGCAATAGCAAACTACCCAAGTGATTCAGGGGTAAACAAGGTAATGAGATAAACAATCTAGGGTGACCTATTGGGTCCCATCAAAATTAACCTATGCATGAGTGAATGATAATTAGAGAACATTATTGGGTAAAAAGTGGTCAATGGCACAACTTGCCTTCAATGAGCTCCTGCTCAGCTACTTCAACCTGCTGCTCACCAGGATCCTCGGTCACGGGCTCTTCTACTCGCCACAATACAAACAAGCACAGTGTATATAGAGAAATTAACATCACACCAAACATGTGAACAAAATACACAGAATTAATCTACACATTAAAATAAAATCCTAGGAACAGGAATCATAATTTTTGGAGTTATAGAATTTAAGTTATGGATTTTCAAAGGTTTTATGTATTTAAAATAGGATTAAATGTGGGATTAATTTTCTTACTATTGTCATGATAAAACAGAGACACTAAGTGGTAGAGAATAAAATTACAAAATTTTAGAAAGTGGAATGGCTCAATTTGGACCAAAAATGGAATTTCTATGAGTTTTACAAGTTCTAGTAATTATTTTCATATTAAAAATCCATTTTCTATTTCATTTATTCAAATTAAATGGGTTCTGGACTGGGCCTCATTTTCTGAAAAGTGCAGGGGCTTCGGAGTAAAACTCCGCAGACACAGAGCACAGTTCATGCGGATGGCGGGTTGATTCTCTGGAAGCTCGAGGGCTCTTAAGCAAAATGCCAAGGCCGAAGGGGTATCCTTCATTCTGAGCCGCCTGATCCTATACCTATGGCCCAGATTAGATCATAACTCGAGCGAACTGGTACGTAGCGTGGCTCCTTAGATCCAGATCTGACGGTGCACAACACGCCATCACCCTTAATCGCCTGCTCCGTCCGATCAACTGCCAACGCTCCAGATCAACTCTAGTGAACCGGTACGCACAGATCCGATCTAGACCGCACGTTTCTCATCCGACGTCCAGGCACTTTCCCCTGACCCGACAGTGCCCCGGTGATGGAGCACAGCTCCCCGCGGCGGTGGAGCTCGCCGTCGAATCCCTCCCAGCGATTCTGGGCGCTATACCACAATTACTATGTGCTAAGCGAAATTGAGGGCGTGGCGGACAAGTGAGAGTGCTTAATACCGGCAATGGCGATCCGAGTAACTCCGCCCACAGCGCTGCCGTGACCTCGCCGCGACGAGGACGAATTCCACGCGCTGCCAACCGCACACGGACAAAATCGCGCGGCTGAGCGCGTTCCGAGCACGGCACCACACCCACGTGGTCTCGCTCAGCAGCCGATGGTTGGCGCGAAGAAGCTCGGGAGGTGGCGGCGTGATGAAGTCCCGTGGCGGCGGCGGAGGGCTCCAGGTTTTCCCCCGTGGCGGCTCTCAGCTCTCACGGTTGCGTGGCGTGGGTAGGACGGGATGCGGAGGAGTATGGGGAGCCGACTTAAGTCCCCGGGATAATCACGTAGTGGCCCGAGAAGTAGGGGATGGGGGTTGAGGGAGATGCGAGATCCACGGGCGGGAGATCGGCGTAGTCTGTTAGGAAGACGCTCCTGACGACCCGACCCCACCGCACAACGACTGGAAGATGGCACAACGGTGCGCAAGGGGGAGTTTGAGAGCGGGGCCCACGTGCCAGTGAAATGACGGAGAGGGTGCAGGCGAGAATGGGCTGTGCAGAGGGTTTTCTCTGATGGGCCAGTTGCTTGAAATTCAGCCCATGCGGCTGAGTTGGGTTTTCTTTTTTTTTCTTCTATGTTTTATTTTATTCCTAACTATTTTGAATTTGAATTTCACCATTGCATCAAGTATACAAATTCAAGCTCCAAGTGGAGGAATGATATATTTTTATTTACTTATTTTTATCCACAAAATTCTTATTTTCTTCTCTTATCTAACTTCTACAATTCTTTTTTTTTGGATTTTAAATTCCACTTTGGATTTTAATATATTTCTTGTCACATTTATTATTTTATTTTGTCACAATGTGCACACAAAAGAAAATTCAGCATGATGCAATGATTTATCTTCGGGTATTTCTTGTTAATTATGTATTTGTGTAAGTAATGTGTTCACATGAAATGATAAACATGGGTGACACATATAGATGCAAAGTAGTATAATTTCTCTTCTTAGACTTTTCTTACAAAGTGGGTGTTACAAATCCTACCCCCCTTAAAAATAATCTCGTCCTCGAGATTTAAGAAGAACGAGGGAAAAGATGGGGAAAATCTATGCGAGCTACGATGGTCACTGGTGAGCTATTTCGGCGAGTAACGAAATGGTGAAAGGGTCACGGTGTGGCACAATCGCGATGAATAGTGTACACCTCGGTGACGGCCGCTCGGCCACGTCGCCGGCTAGTGGGTACGGAGCTTGGGCAGAATAGTGCTCCGAACTCATCCACGGTGAAGATTTTTCCACTGCCGATCGTAATCCACACCGTAGAGGGCACGAATCGCGGCGCTGGCGCTAATCCGAGCGCGGGATCACCGGCGACGAGATGCAGCGAACCTGTGATCTCTTTCAGTCTACTGTACCATCAGAACTCCATTCAGAGCGCCTGACAGATCATGTTTGAGAGCGATTTACTCCAAAAATCGTTCAGTGCCTGGTCAAGCTTGGTATAACAAAGTTGTTCATTAATGTTAGAGCTTCATCTTTGCCATAGGTACCTAGGTTATTTGCACCTTCGATCAAACTAAAATTGGCTTCAAAGTTCATCAAGGTTCACTGTCAGTCAGATCTCAGTCTTCAGATTCGAATGACAGCCACACTTACTGTCCATTTTACTCCAATTTTTGTACAGCATCAAGGCTTAGTCACTTAAGCAAGGTTATACCCCTATCATAACTCTACAAATTTGATGTGTTGACTTACAGCAAAATCCTTATGATTTTAGAGATACAGAGCTCCAAACATGACTCAACTTCACTGAATTTCAAAACTTGGTCACATAGTGCTCATGTGACCCTTTTGCAAATAAGTCCAAATTTCATCATTTAACTTGAAAATTCTCCAATGTGAAAATTACTTGGTTTGTGGTACTCTTTCACTTTGATATTTGCACTTTAGTCCAAAAGTGCATAGAATTTGCATTTACCCCCTAGGGTTCCAATTAAGGTTTTCTAGGGTTTGTTTTTAGGGTTTGGGCACATTAGGGTTTTTGGTGCCACTAAAGTTCATCAAATTTGATAGTTTATGAACATTTCTAATGACTTTTGAGGTTTTTCACATTTTGGGCTCACTACTATCCTCATGCCCTAGTCCCAGGGTTAAGTACCCTACCCTAGGGTGAAGCACTCTTCAAGTTACCACATCACAACTTGTTTTGAAAACTTGCCTAGTGAATGCATTCTAGGTGTAACAAACAATCATGAGATGTCAATGCACATGATGTTATGCTCAATTTTTAGTGCTAGTAACACCAAGGGTGTTACAACTTCCTTAGTAAATATTTGTCCCCCAGGTTAGTGGATAATAAATCCCTCCCTTGATTCAGTGCAAGGAATGGAATGCTTTTCCACAAAATTCTTGCTTATGAAGGTATGTGATGCACCAGAATTGAAGAGGATAACTGCAAGGTAATTGGCAACAAGGAATGTACCCATCATTACCGGCTCGCCCTCCAGTGTTGTAGCCACTTGGGTATAATAAATCTGTCCAGTTTTCTTGAAATTCTTACCCGTTGATGTATTGGCCGTGTTCCCCTTTCCTTGGTTGGAGTTCCCAGAATTCTGCTGAAAATTGGTTTTCTTTTGCTTTGGGTATGGGCAGTCCTTGATGAAGTGTCCGAACTTTCCACAATTGAAGCAACCAGTGGAAGAACTGGGAAGGGCAGGGAAACGAGTACCAGGGGCACTCGGCTGATTGGTAGGAGCGAAGGCAGTAGTAGGACGAATAAAGACAGGCTGCTTGCATGGATATGAAGGTGGGCGAGGCGAAGAACGATTTTGATTAAAAGGTCGGATCACCAACTTGGTTCTCTTTTTAGGCCCTTGATTTGACCTTTCACCTCCAAACCCCTTTGATTTTCCATGTCCTGCATTTTTGGCTTCGACTGCCAGTGCTGTACTGACAGCCTTACTGTAGGTAAGGTCCAAACATGTTGCCATTTTATGCTGAAGCCTGTCATTGAGTCCCCTCATAAAAGAATTCGTCTTTTTCAGATCTGTATTCACTTGGTCAGTGGCATACTGGGAGAGGTGGTTAAATTTATTGAGGTACTGCATTATAGTATCTCCTCCTTGCTTTAACCGGATAAACTCTTCTTGTTTCATATGGAGCACTCCCTCTGAAACATAATGCTCTCGGAACGCTAGCTTGAAATCCTCCCAGGTAATCTGATGCCCAGCAGGTTGGATTGCTGAAAAATTTGCCCACCAGGTGCTGGCAGGTCCTCTTAGCTGTTGTGCGGCAAATAGTGGCTTTTGCGTCTCTATGCATTGAATTAACCCAAACTTCTATTCCATAACTCTCACCATTCATCGGCTTCTAAAGGTTCTTCTGCTTTGATGAAGAGCGGGGGTTGAGTCCCAGAGAATTTTAAATAAGTAGTATCACGCGGTCCTTGAGGAGGAGCTCTTCCTCCATGCTGTTGGAATTGGTTGCCCGCCATTTCACGTAAGAAGCGCGTATTATCAGTGGTGGCATTGACCAGGGCAGCGATAGCCTCGGCCAAAGTCGGTGGTACTGGTGGCGGGTTGGGAGTATCCTTCCTACTGTGGGATGTCCCCGCACCATCATGTGCACGAGTCTGTGATGGCATCTGAGGCAAAGAAACATTTGGAAAAAAATATAACATGCCAACATACACCATCATATTACATTACCAAGATGTAATAATTATACATACTCCAGTGTACAACTTGACTTCATTAGTTATTTTACATAAGTATAATATCTAAAATATGCTATATATTCTAGTCTTCTTCATCCTTCGTTGCTCCATTTCCTGTGGCAGGAGACCGTTCGTCAGCAAGGTTCATGGAAGGAGGAGGCCTAAAAAGGTCCAACTCCCCATCAGGTCCTTCATTTGCTGTTCCCGATGGTCCGACTCCCATTGCAGCAACATTTGGACGCACGTTCGGGTGCAGTCGAGCATATAATACATGCACTTCTTCATGTAAAGTATTACAGTACACTTGCAGGCTTTCGAGGGATGCACTAAGCTTGGCCACACGAGCTAGAGCTTTCGTTTCGCAATTCCAAGCAAAAGAACGCGAGTTAACGGCCCAATCAATGGCTGTATCCCATTTCGAGATTTCATACTACATGCGACTGACTTCGGCTGAAAATTCCGATATTCGGTGACTGTCCTGCTCCCGTGCCCTATTCCTGTGGCGTAACTTTGACTGGAGTTGTTCCACCCTGGCTTCCAGGTCTCCAATTGGGTCATTACTGCCATTACTACTTCCTTCATGCCTGGAAGCTAGCTGATGTTGTGCACACCAAAAGGTCCAGTAGATTTTCGCGCTGTTTTCCTAGTACGCGCCATATCTCCATAAGAGGGGAAGATTTATTAGTATATTCTTAAACATGATGCATGCATAACCTAATAATTATGGAATCAACCTTCGTTGATCCCCAACTTCCTATATATTGCACTCTATTACCCAATTTTACAAGGTAAGGGACTACCAGAAAGTGGTAAGGTAAGAATGAAATAATATTCCTAGGTAAGTGTTTAAAAATTCTTTTGAAGTACTATGTAATATCTGAAGAGATGCGCTTCGCTCCGATACCAGCTGTGATGGAACCTCCCAAGGTATTAGGCCCACTAATAGTTGTCGTTGTCCTAAGGACCTTGGACAACCTTATAGATGCACAATAATCACTCGACAAGTTCGGTAACTGTATCCTCATCATTTCGCCCAAGAGCGCTTCACCCGTCACGTAGATATTACATCACATCGGAGGAAAGAATAAGCGGAAGCAGATTACAATAACTTAATTTACATTCATAAAATGTAGAGAGAGAGTATTATTATTACAATCCAGGGTATTAAGAGTGCGTAAAGTATTATTACAAGCTAGGGAGGCTAAACACCCTCCCGCACAAAAGTTAATTGTTTTCAAGGTGGGAGGCAAACATCCTCCCGTGACCAACTTCACTGCTAGGGCTCTTCCTTGGGTACCACTCTGCTGTTTCCTCACCTACATAAACATGGGTTAAAATACCCTGAGTACGGAGTGTACTTTCGCAAGTCTTACCCGACAAAAGAAAAAGACTCTCAAGGATATGCTCTCTTGAGGGAGTCAAGGTAAGGCTAATAAAAAATCAAAGACATTGTTTGCAGAAATGCTTACTATCCATGAATCCTTAAAAATCCAGTTTTATTGTCAAGTTAAGTTATTACCTGTAACTAGAGTTCTTTCTACCCTAGTTCAAGCACTTGGCCTACACTAGTCGTCTTTTATCACCCTTTTACTTTACTGGATTGCTATGTGTAGGGCAGTGATCAAGTCTTCATGTCCGAGAAGAAACGGCGATCCGAATCGATTAATACCCAGCTGGAGATCTCCAACCACATGACATATGTAGCACTTAACCCTTGTATATGTCAACTCGCCACTAGGTTTCTCAAGACCAGACCAGGTTCACGCCAACCGAGAGAACAGATACACCACCATCCAGCCTCTTGCCACGGAGGGTACACGCTACTCTTGCCATCTCTCCACTCCCATTGTGTGTTGGCCTTTCTGGTACTGGTCTGCCCGAAGCAAAGCTTACCCATGACGAGGCATGTGGCCACTTAAAAGGTCCTCAATCAGCAAGCCTGCATCGACACGGTCCTTAATCGACTCAGACGGAGACAGTACATCGAGACTTCCTTCTCGTGCAAGTCACCTGCACGGTCTCGTCTTTATCATTTACAAATCCCAAAGTTTGGTACCTGATAGAGGTACATCCTTTCCGATGTTGAACCCATCATGGCCATGATGGATCCATCATCAAGTTTTATTTTTGAAAACATCCCATTTGAAGCATCATCTTTTGTTTAAAACAAAACATTTTGTTTTCTAGAGCAAGACTAAGCATCAGAAAACTTTTATAGTAAAACAGGTTTCAAGGGATGGTAATCAATTTCAAGGTAGGAAATGCAGCAATTGTGTAGCACTCAACTCCTATCACCTATGCATCATTTCAAGTGATAAAGAATTTTAAACAACAAGGAAGGGGATAATGCACCGGGGCTTGCCTTGTGTCGTAGGAGATTCAGGATCAGTTCCACAAATATCAAAATAAAAACTGTTCCCAGCAGGTGGAATTTCACCTGGTGGTGCAGTTTCTTCTTCTTCGACACTTACTTCTTCCTACCTTAGGAAGCTAGGGTTTTGGGTTTGGTGCAAAAAATGTCCAAAACATGTCAAACTTTACCCAAGGGCTCTAATTATAAAAATTAAGCTTACCTAAAAAGTTTTATAGTTTTTGGAGCTATCAAATAATTTCTAAAATTCTAAAAGACTAGGTGAAATTCATGGTTGGGGCTAAAAATCTCGGAACTATTTTTATTAAATACTAGAGGAATTTAGGAGTCTAGTAAAATTGGACCCATGATTTTATCATTTTTCTAGAATGTCCTATAATTTTCCTAAGCCTGGTAGAAAAAGAAAAGGAAAAAGGATGAACAGTGATGGGCTCAAACTAGCCCATGCCAGCCCATGGATAGGGAAACGCGCGTGCGCCCGCGCCCGCGATGTCAGCCTTGCGCAAAGGCCCTCGGTCATTCAAATAATCGGTGAAGAACCCCTCGCTACTATTCATTGTCTCACTGACATTCACAGTTAGGCCCTTGGAGTTCTATTTCTTCACAATGATAGGTCCCCGATGGTGAACGCCGGTGAGCACGCCCTCCGACGAACCTGTACCGGCCGAGATACTCAACGACCAGAGCCCTAGCTTGGTCGACACCTAATTCCACCCTCGCCGACACTAATCCCTCCATTAATGGCACGAATCCAGCCCGGAGTTCGTCTGCCCACAACGACGGCAAGATCCAAGGAGAAACTATGGTGTTCTTGGTAATTCAGCACGGTCTAGTTCAATCATCTGAGTCTACAAGCAACAGGAGACCTAAGGGATGCTAGAACATCCAGCAGAGAAGCATGAACCAACCTGAGGAGGGCTGGCCATGGTGAGAGACTCTCAACGACGCGGAAAACCCGATTTGGGGGAAATTCCAAATTGAGGAGCTATGGTGAACGATTGGAGGCGAGGGCTGGTTCACTGGGTGCGTAACAAGCTAAAGGAGCATGCTGAGAACTCAATTTATAGAGGCCGACCATGAGTACGATGAATTTGGACAGAGAAGAGCTTGCGGTGAGAAGAGAATGAGTCACCGGAGCTATCTGTTGTGGCGCTCAACGTCACAATGACTCGAGGATGGTAATTCTAGGCTTGCAATGGTTACGGTTACGTGGTGAAAGGACCACGACATGGCGCAATCGCGGAGAATGGCATTCACCTCGGCGATGGCCGCTCGCCCATGTCGCCGGCAAGTGGGTACGGGGACTAGGTAGAAACAGTGCCCCAAGTTCATCCCCCGCGCGAGATCTTTTGCCGCTAGCCGTTATTCGCATACCACAGCGCACGAATCGCAACACTGGCGAGGATCACGGTGCGGGATCACCGGTGGCGAGTTCACTGAACCTGGATTCTTCTTCAGGTCACTGTACCATGAGAACTCCATTCAGAGCGCCTGACAGAGCATTTTCAGGGGTGATTTTCATAAATTTTTATATGGCAACTCTCTAATCGGTCTGCAGCAAAATTAATCTCCTACAAAACAACTTTGATTTCATTATAAAGACCTTGAGTGAATTCTCATCGAATCACACCGAATTTGGCCTCCAAAGTTCACCCGAGCTCACTGTCAAACCAACCCTAACCCTTGATCCGACTGACAGCCTAGCTTTGAGTCCATTTTACTCCAATTTTTGTATAGCACCAATGCTTAGTCACTTAATCAAAGTTGTACTCCTAACATCGCTCTAATTTTGACGTATTGACCTAGGGCAAAATCCTCATGAATTGAGAATTACAAAGCTCCAAAGTTGGCTCAATTTCACTGAAATTCAGACTTAGCCATATGGTGTTCATGGGTCCATTTGCAAATAAGTCCAATTTCCTCCACACTACATGAAAATCCTTCAATGTGAAAGTTACTTGGTTTGTGGTGTTCTATTACTTTGATATTTGCACTTTGGTCCAAAAGTGCATAAAATTTGCATTTACCCCCCCTAGGGTTCCAATTAGGGTTTTCTAGGGTTTGTTTTTAGGGTTTGGGCACACTAGGGTTTTTGTGTCACCAAAGCAAATTTGATATCTTGTGAACATTTCTCATGGCTTTTGAGATTTTACTCATTTTAGGCTACTACTACCCTCATGCCCTAATCCTAGGGTAAGTACCCTACCCTAAGGCTAAACACTCCTCAAGTCACCACATCACAACTTGTTTTGAAATTTTACCTAGTGAATGCATTCTAGGTGTAACAAACAACATGAAATGTCAATGCACATGATGTTATGCTCAAGTTTTAGTGCCAGTAACACCAGGGGTGTTACATAGGTCCTCGACGGTACAGCGTCGAGCACATGGCCGGAGTCGCGGTTTCCCGACGACGGTGACCCTTACTTGAGGTAACAAGCACTTATACATCGTGCGCAAGTATACTCGAGCATATGCCCTCACCCAATTGGACTGGTCTGATCCTAAGTGATGCTTGTTCATGGCCACGGTGGTGCTAGAACTCCGGTGAGCATGTTACGAGCAACAAAATGCGGTAGCATTTAAATTGAAGCTAGGGCGAGTTTCACTATTTCACTAGAGGTCGGGTACACGCGTGAATTTGGATGGAGCAGGTGTGGGAGAGTGGGTCGCGTGAGTGCACTCTCGAAACTGTTTCGCGGCGGCGAGGTGATGTTCTTGATGCCCTATCGTGGTAGTGTTTAATCGATTGAGCCGACGAGCTACGTTAACATTCAAGGATGCTAAAACATGGCACAAAGGGGTATGAATGGACCTAGGAATGACTGATCACGGCAGGGTGTCTCACGGCAGCGTGAGTGACCCATTTTGGGTGAAATCCGGTGACTGGGGGCTACGGTGCACGAGAGAGCCTAACTGAGGGTGGTATGAGCACGTAACAGAGAGGCAGAGCGAGGGTTGTGCTCAATTTAAAGGAGTCGGTTACGTGCTTCGCCAATTTGTGATGAATACGATCACGGGGGCGGGGGAAGCGGGGATATTCCACAGGATAGGTTCGTCATGGCCCCCACCGGTACAACGGCTCAAAGGCAGTAACTATTGGCTTGCCACAGTTATAGCTACATGGTGAGATGATCATGGCGTGGCGCAACTGCGAAGGACGGCGGCCACCACAACGACAATCGCACGGCCACATCGTTGTGCAAGTGGGTACGGTGAACTGAGCAGTAATAGGACGCGAGCTCATCTCTACACCAAGATCTTTTACCTCTAGCAGTTATTCGCGCTCTAGTGAACACGAACCACAATGCCGGTGTGGATCGCGGCGCGGGTTCACCGGCGGCGGGTGCACTACACCTGGGATCTTCTTCAGTTACTGTACCATTCGATCTTCTTCAATGCGCCTGACCGAGTAATTTAAGGGGCTTTGTTCTCAGATTTTCATGTGACAAACTGCTAATATGACTGCATCAAAGTTGTTGCCCAATATACCAGCTTCAACTTTGTTATAGGATTCTTGATCGCATTCTCACTGGATCATGCGTAATTTGGCCTCAAAGTTCATCAGAGTTCACTGACAGTCGAGTTTCAATGCCTGACCTGACTGACAGTCCAACTTCTAGTCCATTTTGCTCCAGTTTCTGTTCAGTTCTAGGGCTCAATCCTTTAATCAAACTTGGACTACTATAGTAACTCTATAAATTTGTTGTAGTGACCCATGGCAAAATCCCCATAGGTCTAGAGATGTTAAGAATTAAACTTGGCCTGATAACGCTGTTTTCAGAGTTAGCCATATGGGTGCCTTTGGAACCTTTTTGCAATTTACTCCAATTTGTTCCACAAAACTTTGAAATATTCAAATATAAAAGTTGCTTAGTTTTTGTTACTCTACCCCTTTGATATATGCACTTTGGTCCAAAAGTGCCTAGAAGTTGGAGTCACCTCAAAGAACACTAACTAGGGGTTTTTAGGGTTTCTATTAGGGTTTTGAGTAGTCTAAGGTTTAAGTGGCACTTAAACTCTCTAAGTCTAATCTTTCTTGAACATCTCCACTAACCTTTGAGATCATACTCAATTTATCATCTCACACACCCACATGCTTCTAATCCTTGGGAAAAGTGCTCTATCCTAGGGCAAAGACCTTATTAATCAAGTCAAGTCATCATATCACAAGTTTGTTTTGGATTTTTTACATAGTGGATGCATTCTAGGTATAACATACATAATTGTCGGCGTTTCAACCTCGGGGGGGGTCTGTGACGGAACCTCCCAAGTCATTAGGCCCACCTACAGTTGTCCTTGTCCAACAGACATCAGACAACCCTGTAGATGTTCATGAATCACTTGACAAGTTTGGTATCTTTATCCTTACCTTTCCAGGAACGTTTCACCCGTCTGACAGACAATATGTTCATTGGAGATGCGGAAATGCGGAAGTGATTACATAAACTTACATTTATTGAAAAGTAAGAGTAAGTCGTTTAATACAGACCAGAGTATAAGCGAGTGCAGAAAAGTATTATTACAATACGTGGGAGGTAGAAGCTCCTCCCATTAAGTTCTTTACATAAAAGTTTTTAAGGAGGACCCGGTCCTCCGGCAGCTTCATTCTTGATTATCTTCATTTTTCACCACCTTGGTACAAAAACAACAAAAGTTTGTTGTCTCCTCACCTAAAAACAACGGGGGAATAAACCCTGAGTAGGGAATTACTCAGCAAGTCTTACCCGACTAAAGAAAAGACTCTCAAGGGTATGCTGGTTTAAGGGAGTCAAGGTAAGGCTTCTCAAAAATCAAAGACTCTGTTTTGCAGAAATGTTTACTAAAGTGGATCCTTAAAATCCAGTTTTATTGGTCAAGATAAGTAAACTTACTTATCTCTAGAGTTCTCTCTAACCTAGTTCAAACACTTATCCTGAACTAGCCAAGTTCTTAATTCATCCTTCATCTTCACTGGATTACTACGTGTAGGGCAGTGACCAAGTCTTCATAACCACGAAGGTACGGCGATCCGAATCAATTATACTCAGCTGAGGATCTCCAATCACACGACATATGTAGCACTTAACCCTTTCATATGTCAACCCGCCACCGGGGTTCTTAAGACCAGATCAGGTTCACGCAAACCGAGAGCACAGATACACCACCGTCCAGCCTCTTGCCACGAAGGGTACACGCTACTCTCGCCACCGCTCCACGCCCATTTCGTGTTATCTTATTCTGGCCTTAGTCTGCCCGAGGCAAGGCTTACCCATGATGAGGCATGTGACCAGTTAAAGGGTCCTCGATCATCAAGCCTACATCGACAAGGTCCTTAATCGACTCAGACGGAGACACTACACCGAGACTCTCTTCTCGTGCAATTCAACCGCCCGGTCTCAGCTTAATCATTTCACCCCAAAGGTTGGTACCTGGCAGAGGTACATCTTTTCCGATGTTGAATCCATCAAGGCCTTTGACAGATTCACCATCAAGTTTTATTTTGAAAACAACCCTCCCACTTTGCCAAACATCTTTTGTAAAACAAATCCTTTTGCTTTTCTAGAGCAATACTAAGCATAGTAAAACCTTTTATAAAAACAGGGTTTCAAGGAAAGTAATCAAATCCAAGGAAAGTAATGCATGAATTGTTTAATAAATCAACTCCTATCACCTAATGCAGCAAGCAAGTGAGAAATATTTTAAAAGCATCAAGGGAGGTGGCAAATGCACCGGGGCTTGCCTTTGTTTATGGGTGAGTCAGGCTCAGATCCACAAATATCGAAGTAGAAACAGTTCTCAGCCTGTGTTTCCAAAGGTGGTGGTACTTGTTCTTCAGTGGCTTCCACTTCTTCCTCGTGTTCTAATCATAACCACATATATGTATAAGAATGAATGCCATGTAATGCTCATGAGGGTGCAAAGATAATATAAACTTATTATCTAAGTCTTGAATACAATTTTCCTTCACAGAACTCCGAGAACTTAGGGTTTCCGGATTCGGTAAAGGAGTTCATAGGGCATGGGGGGTGTTTTGGGGTTTGGTGATCAAACAAGGTCCAAATCAATCCAAATTCTACCCAAGGTTTCTAAATAATATAAGGAGCTCATATAAAAATTTTGAGCATTTTTGGGATTACCATTTATCTTTTAAAAATCCAGAACTACTATCTTAAACTATTTTAAATACCTTAAAATTCCTAATTTAACCTAAAAATCATGAAACTATTTTTATTAAATTCTAGGGAAAATAAGAAGGCTAGGAAAATTGGTCTCACAATTTTAGGATTTTTCTACATTTTTCCAGGGATTTCTAAAGTTATACTGAAAAAGAAAAGGAGAAAGAGTGAATAGCATTGGGCTGATTTCAGCCCAAACAGCCCAACAATGGACAGAAGTGCGTCCGCGCCCGCGCGCGCTGGTGATTTTGCAAAAAGGGCCCTAAACAAACGAATAACTCGACGCAGGGTCATTTACTATTGCGTAGAGTCACTAACAGATTGCAGATAGGTCCTTAAACTTCTATTCCTTCGCAGACCAAGGTCCACGACGGCGTTCACGCATGGCCGAAGTCCGGCGAGCCTCTGTACCGGCCGATTGGGGCAACGGCTAGGCTCTCCGAGCAACAGACATGAAATCGGGGCTACCATGATCATTTTCCCCAACTTAATTGCGCTTATGATCAACTACGGAGTTCTGGCCACGGTGGCCGTGAACATCACGGCAATACCGTCGTGTTCCCGGCAACCAGAGGACCTCTAGCTTAATTAAATGGGTTGTCGAGCATCACAGAGCTATGAAGAGGCTTAAACGAGGGAGAGAAGAAGATGAGCTGACCGGAGTACGGCTGGCCGCGGTGAGGTTGAGTTTCAGGTGGCGGAGAATGGATTTGGGGCGAATTCAAAATTCGCGAGCTTGGGTGAACAATTGCTAGCAATACGTGGTGGCTGGGTGCGCGATGATGTTGTGAAGCTCACTGCAGGGTCAATTTATAGATCCCCGGGGCAGTGGCACTGAATTTGAGCGGACAGTGCGAGCGACCGGAGATGAGGAAGAACCCTGGGAGCGGTGAATACGTGTCCAGAGGCGTGGCAGTTGCTCCGGCGATCAACGGGGAGCCGCCAAGGCTTACGGCGATGCGGTGGAAAGTGAGAGACACGCGGCGGACAACGGCGATGGCACAACGGCGGTGAAATCCTTATCCTCGGGCGGTGAGCAAGGGGAGAAGTACCGCGGCTGGCCGGGGTGGCGTCCAGCCCACCGGCGGCGAGGATTTTTACCGAGCTATGTTTATCCGATGGCCACGGCGCACGAATCACGGCGAGCAGTGATCAACGACGACGAACCACCAGCGACGAGCAAAGGGGGGTGAACCGTGATCTGTTTCAGTTTGGGGTACTGTACCATGGCGAGCTCGTTTCAGACAGCCTAACAGTCAAGTTTGGAACCAAATTTCCTCTCAATTCCTAGTGATAATCCATGTCAAGCTCTATAGCAAAATTGTAGAGTAATGTACCATCTACAATGTTGCCATATGGTGTTGCCACTGAAAATCATTAAATCATGTCTGAAATTGGGCTTGAAGTTGGTGGTAGTTCACTGTTAGTCTGAAAATTCAGACCAAATCAGCCTGACAGCCTGACTTCAGGCTTAAATATCTCTGGATTTTTCTCAACAAGTGAGCTTACAACCTTAAGCAAAGTTGTTCTCCTTAGTTTGCTCTACAATCTTTATGTGGTGACCTAGGGCAAAAACCCTAGAATTTGAAAGATACAATGCTCCAAAGTTGAGCCCTCAACACTGAATTTCAGACTTAGAATAGAACCTAATTGAGGTCCATTTTGCATTTAAGTCCAAAATCCAATATTTGGCTTACAAGTCCACACATTTGTGAACCAAATGACTTAAGATACTTATTTGACTTGGTTTTTGCACTTTAGTCCAAAAGTGGACTAATTTTGCACATAGGTCCCTAGGGTTTGGTTTTAGGGTTTTTTTCCAGGGTTCTAATTGAGATTTTTGGTATCCCAAGGGTATAAATTTAATTCCACTTAAGTCTTGGGATCATTTTATGACTATTCCCCTAAAGTCTTTAGGTTTTCTTCATTTGGGGTTAAGTTTTGCCCCTTTGAGCCTTATTTGGAGTCAGGTTCCCTATCCAGGGTCCTATTTGCAAAACACTAAAAACAATACACTTGTTTGAAATTTTTACCTAGTGAATGCACTCTAGGTGTATCAAACATATGCAATGCCAATGTTTATGATGCCATGCTCAGGTTTTAGTTACAGTAACACCAGGGGTGTTACATCCTTCCCCCCATAAAAGAATCTCGTCCCGAGATTAAAAGTCCTAGGGTGAGTAATGGAAAAGGAAATGTGTCACATCTTTA
Organism: Zea luxurians; assembly: GCA_029449295.1. Lineage (NCBI taxonomy): Eukaryota > Viridiplantae > Streptophyta > Magnoliopsida > Poales > Poaceae > Zea > Zea luxurians. Next base: position 347,773 of record JAOPSE010000108.1, on the reverse strand, counting down.
TTTCCTTATTTCTGGTACAAGGCAGGGGTGGTGTGGGGGTCACTTCTTTATTACAATACTAAATATACTTTACAAATTACATGAGGCTAGAAAGCCTGGGAAATTCTTATCTAAAAAGTCTTGAGTTTCCCATGTAGCCTCTTCTTCAGAATGTTGGTTCCATTGTATCTTATAGAACTTGAGAGTTTTTCTCCGGGTAACCCTGTCCTTTTGATCCAGAACTCGAATAGGATGTTCCGAGTATGTTAAATCTGGTTCCAGGACAACATCTGTCACTTCAATGGTTCGATCGGGAACCCGAAGACACTTCTTCAATTACGACACATGGAACACATTATGGATAGCAGACAAAATTTCGGGGAGCTGCAGTCGATACGCCACTGGTCCACATTGCTCAAGTACCAGGAATGGACCAATGTATCTGGGTGCAAGTTTCCCTTTAACCCCGAAACGCGATACTCCCTTCATGGGTGAAACTTTCAGGTAGACATAGTCCCCTTCATGAAAATATAAGGGCATTCGCCGTTTGTCTGCATAACCCTTCTGACGGGCTTGTGCTTTCTTCATATTATGAATAATTTTCTGAACCTTTTCCTCGGCCTCCTGCACTATATCAGGCCTAAAGAAGTACCTTTCTCTAGGTTCAGACCAATTTAGCGGAGTTCGACACCGTCGCCCATATAAAGCTTCAAAAGGTGCCATCTTGATACTTTCTTGATAGTTGTTATTATATGAAAACTCCGCCAAAGGCAAACATTCATCCCATTTTGGTGAGAAGTCCAGAACACATGCTCGCAACATATCTTCGAGTACTTGATTAACCCTCTCAGTCTGCCCACTGGTTTGTGGATGATATGCCGAACTATGGAGCAACTTAGTACCCAAGGATTTGTGAAGTGCTTCCCAAAACTTGGCTACAAATTGAGGTCCACGATCCGACACTATGGTCTTCGGAACACCACGCAGACTAAGAATACGAGCAATGTATAACTCCGCATAGGTAATGACGGGATATTTTACTTTGACCGGGAGGAAGTGGGTGATCTTGGTAAGTCGATCAATGATAACCCAAATAGAGTCATTCCCTTTTGCGGTCCTGGGCAATCCCATGATGAAGTCCATACTTATATCTTCCCATTTCCATGTTGGGATCGGCAAAGATTGTAATGGACCAGCAGTTTTCATGTGTATGGCTTTGACACGTCTGCAAGTGTCACACGTAGCCACATAGCGTGCAATTTCAATTTCCATCTTCGTACACCAGTAGTGCTGCTTTAGATCATGATACATCTTAGTGCTTCCCGGATGAATAGAATAGCGACTAAGATGCGCTTCATCTAAGATTTGCTGGTGGAGTTCTTCATTCTTCGGCACTACTATGCGGTTATTGAACCATATCACACCTTGATCGTCTTCTTTGAAACATTTGGCTGTTCCAGCCCTTATCTTTTCCCGTATGTGCTTCATACCCACATTATCCTTTTGAGCATCAATTATCCTTTGCAAAATGATTGACTCAAGCTTTAGCTGATTCAGGGTTCCTTGTTGGACCATCCCCAGGTTTAGCTTTTCCATCTCTTGACATAAAGTGTTGTCAGGGGTCTTCACCATAAGACAGTGGCAGGAAGCCTTACGGCTCAGGGCATCTGCCACAACATTGGCTTTGCCTGGGTGATAATGAATTTCTAGTTCATAGTCCTTAATAAGCTCAAGCCATCGCCTTTGCCTCATATTCAATTCTGACTGGGTGAAGATATACTTCAAGCTTTTATGATCTGTATATATGTGACAGATATTTCCCAGCAGATCGTGACGCCAAATTTTCAGGGCATGAACCACAGCAGCTAGCTCCAGATCATGAGTTGGGTAATGCTCCTCATGTCGGCGCAACTGCCTTGAAGCATATGCAATTACTCGGCCCTCTTGCATTAATACACAGCCGAGTCCACTGCCTGACGCATCACAATATACATCAAAAGGCTTGGTGATGTCCGGTTGAGCCAATACCAGAGCAGTGGTTAATAATGTCTTCAATTGCTCAAAGGCTTCATTACACTTAGAAGACCAATTGAACTTAATGTCATTCTTCAATAAACTTGTGATTGGCTTCACAAGCTTAGAAAAATCTGGTATGAATCTGCGATAATATCCAGCTAGTCCAAGAAAACTCCGGACTTGGTGAATAGTGGTTGGGGGTTTCCACTCCAGAATATCCTTGACTTTGCTAGGATCTACCGCAATTCCCTTGGCAGATAACACGTGCCCCAAAAATTGAATTTCCTCCAGCCAGAACGCGCACTTGCTGAACTTGGCATACAACTGATGTTCCCTCAAGCGCGTTAATACAATCCGCAAATGTTGAGCATGCTCCTCTTCATTTTTAGAATATATCAAGATATCGTCGATGAAGACCACCACGAACTTGTCCAACTCGGGCATGAACACCGAGTTCATCAAATAAGTGAAATGGGCAGGAGCATTCGTTAGCCCGAAGGACATTACCAAATATTCAAATAAACCATACCGCGTAGTAAACGCGGTCTTTGGTATATCCTCGGGCCGAATACGGATTTGGTGATAGCTCGACCTGAGATCAATCTTGGAAAATACCCTCACCCCGGTCAGTTGATCAAATAAGATGTCAATCCTCGGAAGAGGGTACTTGTTCTTGATGGTGACCTCATTCAGGGGTCGATAATCCACGCACATTCGTAAGGTTTGATCCTTCTTTTTAACAAAAATGGCGGGGCAACCCCAAGGAGACGAGCTTGGCCGGATGAATCCCTTTTTCAGTAGATCTTGTAATTGAATCTTCAATTCTGCCAACTCATTAGGGGGCATACGGTACGATCTTCGAGAAATGGGAGCCGTACCGGGCTTTAGCTCAATTACAAATTCTACATCTCTCTCAGGGGGTAGTCCAGGCAAATCTTCCGGAAATACATCTGGAAACTCACATACTACCGGAATATCCTTGATCTCCGGTACAATGGCTTCATATATTCTACCAGAAGCTTTGGCTGGATTGGTTACGGGGATGGATAAAAGAATCTCTTCTTGATTATAGCTCAACCTGACGGTTCTCAGTTCAGTGTTGAGAATTGCCTTGTGTTGGGTTAACCAATTCATACCCAAAATTACATCTATATCCTGGCCTTTCAGAACAATCATGTTAGCAGGAAAGTTCCGTCCGGCCATTGTTACTGGCACATGATAGGCCACTTCTCTAGTAAAAATGTGTCACCCAGATGAATGAATTTTAAATCCTTCCTTTGATTCATGGCATGAAATGTGATGTTGCTCCACAAATGTCTTGCTAATAAATGTATGCGAAGCACCAGAATCAAAAAGAATAATTGCAGGGTGACTGGCCACGAGAAACGTACCCATCATCACCGGTTCACCTTCCGGTGTAGTGGCCACTTGAGTATAGTATACCCGCCCTGTCTTCTTTGTATTCTTCCCCACATTATTTCCCTTGGAATGAGCTGATTTCCTAGATCCTTGCTGAGCATTTGATTTATTCTGCTTGGGATATGGGCAATCTTTAATGAAATGTCCAGACTTGCCACAATTAAAACACCCGGTTGAGGAACTGGGCAAAGCAGGGAATCAAGTTCCCGGGGCACCCGGCTGATTTGGGGTAGTGGGGGCATTGTTGGGACGAATAATGATCGGCTGCTTGAAAGGGAATGAGGGCGGTCGAGAAAAAGAGCGATTTTGGCTAGAAGGCCGGATCACAAACCGTTGCCTCTTTGCCTGGCCCTGATTAGGCTTCTCACCACCAAATCCCTTGTTCTTCCCGGAACCTGCATATTTTGCTTCAACAGATAGGGCTATGCTGACAGCCTTTCTGTTGGGGACTTGTTCTCAAATGCTTCGGATTAAGAACAAGGCAACATAAAAAGTGTTAAATGTTAAGGCCCTTCGTCCTACCAAACATTATTCCCCTTCGGGAATAATGAGTTCCGGACGAAGGTCACAAGAGACATACCTTCGTACATTCAACAAGTAATAAGGAAGGATTCATATAAAACATGAAATGCAAATCGTAGAATCATTTCTATTTTATTAACACAGAGAAATAGAAATGATTTCAAATTACAAATGTACCTTCGGTCTTGAGAAAAGGTAAAAAGTACAAGCGTGACGCAAATGCCAATGCAAAGTCAGCGTGAACAGTACGGGAGTACTGTTCATCTATTTATAGACGCGGGACGCAGCCCACATAAAATTACATTCATGTCCATTACATTTGTTAATGGCTTATGGGAATCTGTCAAGGCCCACGTAGTCTTTTCATCTCTAAGTCGGTTCCCCCCTCTGCCATCGCGCCGAAGCTTCCCTGCGCACAGCTTCGGCTGCGCTCGTCCTTCGTCTGGTTCAGGCTTCGTCCTGGCCGTGCTTCATATTTATAATTCTGAGTCCGAAGATACCTGTTCACATAATCCACTTGGAAAACATTGTCAAATCATGTTTTTGAGGACCTTCGGAGGACGAAGGCCCCCAACAGTAGCCCCTCGCAATATTAATTTGTTAATAATAAATTCAGATTGCGATATGGACGAAGGCCTTGAGCCGAAGGTCCGAAAAAACACCTTCCCTTTGCTAGAATAGCAACATTCACTGACAAGCGGGACCTTTCAGTTTTCAACGCCCTGGGCGTATAAATAAGATCGCACCGCAAACTTATTTGGTACGCACACTTGCCATCTGCTTCGGCCCACTAAAAATTTTAGCTCTTGTGCACTAAGATTTGCTGGTCTTTTTGATTTTGAAGCTTCGGCCTCGGGAACAATTTTTTAGCGTTTCCGAAGATGCCTGAAGGCAAGAAGATCCCTGCTGAGACGAAGCTGAGTCTCGAGGAGGAGAAGAATCTGGGGTTCCTGATAGCGATGGCAGAGACGAATACAGAGAAAATCACCAAGGAGATTCTCGAAGGTTTGTCCGAAGATACCGGTGACAGCGACAGCTATGATGTGGAGAGTGGTGGTGAAGAGGCCGAAGATCGTCCATGGCGGCCAAGTCACACGGTTTTCGGGAAAACCACTATCAAGCAGAGCCATATTGATAATATGAGGGGGCGGTATTTTCGAGATATAACTATTGTGAGGGCTGATGCTGGAGAAAAGACTTCTCCCACCCCCGAAGAAGATGAAGTTGTGATTTTCCGAAGCTTTCTCAAGGCTGGGCTTCGATTCCCTTTGAGCAACTTTGTTGTTGAGGTACTGAAAACATTTCAAGTCTATCTTCATCAACTCACTCCCGAAGCTATCATAAGAATGGGGATTTTTGTCTGGGCTGTGAGAAGCCAAGGTTTGGAACCAAACGCTAAAAGCTTCTGCAACATTCACGAGTTATTGTACGAGACGAAACCCTGGGGAAAAGAGCAATATCACAACAATTTTGGGTGCTACAGCTTCGGCGCCCGCTCCGGGTCAAGCTGCCCTGTGCCGACCTTTCGGAAGAGGTGGCCCGGAGCCTGGATGACTGAATGGTTTTATGTGAAAAATGACCTAACAGCGCAAGATAATGTCAAAAGTATCATTATGCACCCAATCTGGCAACGCTTCGGACTTCGAAGGCCGAAGGTTGAAATGGATGAGGCAGCCGAAGAGTGCCAAAGAGCCTTCGGCGTAGTTTGCTCCTTTATTGGGACAAGGGACTTAGTCCAAGAGCACATTGCCTTCAGGGTATGGCCACTTGCAGAAAAGTGGGAAATGCTGAAGGAAACTATTAAAGAGTCCGACGAAGGCGGACTAGTTAAACTGAAATACACATTCAAATATGCAGATAAATTTGTTGAACCTGATGATGACTGGCTGAAGAGCATTGAAACTTTAAGTGACGAACTTCTTGGAGCATATTCGAAGGCCGAAAATACTGCGCTATCAGCAGCCTTCGGAGGCCGAAAGAAGAAAAGGCTCAACCGTGTGTTTGACGCAGTCGGGTTTATGTACCCTGACTATCACTATCCGGTATTGGGTCGCAAAAGGAAAAATACTTCTCCTGCGACAGAAGCTACCACAAGTGCCCCTAGTGAGCCAGCGCCTCAAAGAAAAAAGATGAAGGTGCTCACCCATCGGACACGCTTTATTGAGCCGGCCACAGTGCCAGAATTCATTGGTGAAACTTCTTTGGCCTCTGAAGCTACAGAACCAGCTCCAGTGCCGAAGATGGAAGAGAAGACTGAAGCGCCTTCAGCAGTAGAAAAGCCGAAGATTGACGAGCCAAAAATGTCTGAAATCTTAAGTAAAAACCAAAAGGGGCCATCGGTGACCCCAAAAAGGAAAAGAATGGTAAACGTACTAGATGTCTTGGAGACAATTAAGTCTTCAAGCACAACTCCAAAAAAGAGTGTTGAAGTTGCTGAAGCTTCTACTGAAGTTTCGAAGCAACAAGCTGAAGCTGAAGCTGGGCCTTCAGAGCCCTACAAAGAGCAACCTTTGGAAGCCGAAGCAATAAAAATATCAGAACCAGTTGTAGTTGAAGAAATTGACACTGCCATCCCCGAAGCTCCTGCCAGCATATGCGATTACATTATACGACACGCTTCGGGGAAGAAACTATCTGCAGAAGAAACTTATGAAGCCAACCATTATGCGAAAGAGCTAAAATATCCGAAGGGGGCAGTAATATTCAATGGGACAAATGAAGATGACTTCCTATACTGTCTACCTGATAATAAAGAACTATCTGTCTGCCGAGAGATGGCCAGGAGTATAGGCTTCCCGAAGCTCGAAGCTGGATTAAGCGCCATGACGAAAGAGGATCTCGCAGACAGTCTTGCATACAATAGCCTAAAGGTTTGGGAATTGAGCGTTTGGAAAAACTTTTTTAATACGTAATTCATTCCTATATTCTTATATGAATTCTTTTTCGTACAGGGCTTAATTCTAAGCAACGCATTAAGAGCCCAAAAAAGCGCCGAAGATGAAAGCTATGAGATTGCGTTCAACAATTTGCGCTCCGAAGTTATCAAACTGAGAAACGAGGCTCTGGAAAAGGATAAAATTCTGCTTACGCTGGTAGACAAAGTAAAGAAGGACGAAGCTGCTTCAAAAACCCAGGCCGAAGCCCAAAAGCGTGAAATTAAAGATCTTCAGAAACAGCTGGCTAGAGCTAGAGAGGAGCGCGTGCTTGAGGAAACAAAACGAGAACTCAGTGATCATATGGTCAACAAATTGGAGTTAAGAGTTAAAGAGCTTCGTGCATCTCAGGGAAAATGTTATGTTAAATCTATAGAGTGCGTGAATAAAATTAAAACCAGCTTCGCCAGCGTGGGCGCCTTTTCCAGCGAAGAAAATTTCTCTCGAGGCAATCCCGAAGGTCCGTTGGAATGGATTAGTCACGAAGCAGAGGCCTTCGAGGAGATCCTGAGCAGTCGCGGTGATATCTGCGCTTTTTCGGGCGCCAGAGGAATTGCCTCTGTCTTAGAGAAGAAAGGTTGCGGGCATGTAAAAGTTTTAGCTCAGTCCGAAGCTACCTTATCTTCCGAAGACATCAAGGATCCCTCGGCCGAAGCAAGCGTTGTTGGTGGCAAATTTTTTACTGATATCTGGAACGACGGCGGCCGAGGCATGGCGCAAGAAATCATCCAAAGGAGCGAAAAAGGCATCCATGATGCCAGGAAAGTGGCAGAAGTTGCCGAGAGGAGTACAGAGCCCGAAAGGCAATTAGGTACCAATTAGTCGCTCTTGTTGTGTTGTAATTTTTATTTCAAACTTTGCTCACGGTTTGTAATAGTAATGAAGAAATATTCTTTTCCCTCAGAAGCTGTTGAATCGATTGCCGACCCGCACACAAAAGGGGATGATGAAATTAAACAAATGGCCGAAGCTATCATGGACAAAGTTGTTGATCAACTTCTAAATGAAGCCGCCGAAGCAGTATTAAGAGAAGACTAGATACTATTTAGGAAAAACATTTAAAGTGTGATCTATGTAACATTTTGTACATTTGAATGTAATATACAAGCTTCTTTTCATTATTCAATTCTTTACGATGCATGAAACTGTACATACATACCATTTTTGAGCCTTCGGCGAAAAAACACCTTCCCTTCTTTTCATGCTTCGTGAAGAAAATATTATCCGCTAAAGCTGTTCTGATGTCACATCCATGCTTCGTGAAAGCATCCTCCGAAGCTAAACAATTTTGATATTGCTCTGATGAAGCTTGTCCATGCTTCGTAAAAACAGCCTCCGAAGCTATTTTCCGAAGATTATCATTGTATTCCCTCGAGACTTTACAAAATTTGTACTTTCTCAAATCATTCTTTCGAAGGTTAATACTGTGTGCCCTTCTTTTGCCGTATGCAACATGATGTATGATGCTTATGCTATGCGGAATGATGTGATGATGTTATGTTATGCAAATGACGTCTGTTCCGAAGATACACACAAAATACATTCGTAAGCTCTGCATTCCCTTAGAACGTCTTTGGAGCTTCTTCGCCTTTTACTTAGGCGGTATAAGCTCTGCATTCCCTTAGGAACGTCTTTGGAGCTTCTTCGTCTTTTACTTAGACGGTATCAGCGTTGACTTTTCGCTGTAAGCTCTGCATTCCCTTAGGAACGACTTCTGAGCAGAAAACTTACACTGCGCTCCCTTTGGAACGACTTTTTGTGGCTTCATGAACTTACTCTGCGTTCCTTAGAACGACTTTCTGTTACTCCGAAGGGTTTTTAATACTTCGAAGGTCCTCCTTGTTAATACAAAAACTTTATCAACTTAAGTCTGTGGAGAAAATAGATTTTCCTCGTGGGAAACAGCGAAATTATTATATGGAAACTATCAATGTTTTTTGCTACAGAGAATAGAACTGAATGGAAAAGACTGCTATCAAAAATAGGATATGTGTCAATAAATGTGCTTCGACTCTGGCACAGTGCTGTTGACTGTGCGAGCTTCGGATTGTTCTCTAAAGTCCCTTTGATGTGGAGCATATTGACTCCCTTCTGGCTGCTGGCCTTGTTGCAGCGGAGGTGGAGGCGGGGGCTGTTGCCATGAAGCTTGAGGTTGACTTGCCGAAGCTACGGAAACTGCAGGATGGTTGCCCACATACTCCGGGATGTAAGGCTGATGGTACGAAGCAGTATGCATGACCTGCTTCGGCTGTCCCTGTTGCGCTGCAGCTTCTGCTAGCTCCTTTTGTTTCTGGATGGTAACATGGCACATCCTGGTGGTATGGCCCTTGTTCTCACCACAGAATAAGCAAAATGTCCTCCTTGGTTGATCTCCAAATCTCCCGCCGAAGCCCCTGGCGCCTCTGCCTCTCGGAGCTGGTGGCCGAAAGAAAGTTTGCTGCTGCCCCGAAGCCTGTGAGGAGCACTGCGGCCTGTTCTGCTGACTCCCCTTGTCATCATTTTGAGCTGAGTTGTGAATGGACCTGACATGCCTCGGATAGAATCTTCCCCCGAAGCCCCTGGTCATCTCAGAAAATCTGAAGGCCTCCTCCCTTCTTTGGCGAAAGTCATTATCAGCACGAATGTACTCGTCCATCTTTTGGAGCAACTTCTCCAAGGTCTGAGGAGGCTTCCTAGCAAAGTATTGAGCTGCAGGACCAGGACGAAGCCCCTTGATCATGGCTTCGATGACAATTTCATTGGGCACCGTTGGAGCCTGCGCCCTTAGACGCAAGAACCTTCTGACATACGCCTGAAGGTATTCTTCATGGTCCTGAGTGCACTGGAACAAAGCTTGAGCAGTGACCGGCTTTGTCTGAAATCCTTGAAAGCTGGTTAACAACATATCCTTCAGCTTCTGCCATGAAGTGATCGTTCCTGGTCGAAGGGAGGAGTACCAGGTCTGAGCAACATTCCTGACGGCCATAACGAAAGACTTCGCCATGACCGCAGCATTGCCCCCATACGAAGACACTGTTGCTTCATAGCTCATCAAGAACTGCTTCGGGTCTGAGTGGCCGTCGAACATGGGAAGCTGGGGTGGCTTATAGGATGGAGGCCAAGGTGTAGCCTGCAGCTCAGCGGACAAAGGAGAAGCATCATCGAAAACAAAATTTCCCTGATGGAAATTATCATACCAGTCATCTTCGTTGACGAAGCCCTCCTGATGAAGGTCTTTCTGCTGAGGCCTCCTGTTTTGCTCATCATGGGTAAGATGGCGGACCTCCTCAGAGGCTTCGTCTATCTGCCGTTGCAATTCAGCTAGCCGGGCCATCTTCTCCTTCTTCCTTTGCACCTGTTGATGTAGGATCTCCATATCCTTGATTTCTTGGTCTAGCTCTTCCTCCTGAAGCGTTGGGCTGACGGCCTTTCTCTTCTGGCTTCGGGCGTCCCGAAGAGAGACGGTCTCCTGGTTGTGGTCCAGCGGTTGCAGTGCTGCAGCCCCAGCCGCTGAAGCTTTCTTCGGTGCCATAGCGAAGGTCTACAACTTCCGAAGGTGTTCAAAAAAAACTCGAAGTGGAAGTGAGTTCACCGGAGGTGGGCGCCAATGTTGGGGACTTGTTCTCAAATGCTTCGGATTAAGAACAAGGCAACATAAAAAGTGTTAAATGTTAAGGCCCTTCGTCCTACCAAACATTATTCCCCTTCGGGAATAATGAGTTCCGGACGAAGGTCACAAGAGACATACCTTCGTACATTCAACAAGTAATAAGGAAGGATTCATATAAAACATGAAATGCAAATCGTAGAATCATTTCTATTTTATTAACACAGAGAAATAGAAATGATTTCAAATTACAAATGTACCTTCGGTCTTGAGAAAAGGTAAAAAGTACAAGCGTGACGCAAATGCCAATGCAAAGTCAGCGTGAACAGTACGGGAGTACTGTTCATCTATTTATAGACGCGGGACGCAGCCCACATAAAATTACATTCATGTCCATTACATTTGTTAATGGCTTATGGGAATCTGTCAAGGCCCACGTAGTCTTTTCATCTCTAAGTCGGTTCCCCCCTCTGCCATCGCGCCGAAGCTTCCCTGCGCACAGCTTCGGCTGCGCTCGTCCTTCGTCTGGTTCAGGCTTCGTCCTGGCCGTGCTTCATATTTATAATTCTGAGTCCGAAGATACCTGTTCACATAATCCACTTGGAAAACATTGTCAAATCATGTTTTTGAGGACCTTCGGAGGACGAAGGCCCCCAACACTTTCCATACATGAGATATATGCAGGTGGCCATTTTTCTCTGCAATCGATCATTTAGCCCTCTCATAAAGCAGTTCTTCTTTTTTAAATCAGTATTCACCTGATCGATGGCATACTGCGACAGGTGATTGAACTTGTTGAGATACTGATTGACAGTATCTCCCCCTTGTTTCAGCTTCATGAACTCTTCTTGCTTCATAAGCAGAACCCCTTCGGGTATGTAGTGCTCGCGGAAGGCCACTTTAAATTCTTCCCATGTGACTTGATGGTTGGCAGGTTGAATAGCCACAAAATTCCCCCACCAGGTACTGGCAGGGCCGCGCAGTTGTTGCGCTGCGAACAACGGCTTCTGTGTTTCTGAACATCGGAGAAGACCAAATTTTTGCTCAATAACCCGTATCCACTCATCATCTTCCAACGGGTCCTCAGCCTTGACAAATAGTGGTGGACGGGTTTCAGAGAAATCCAAGTATGTGGTTTCACGGGGGCCTTGCTGATAACCCCTTCCACCCTGCTGCTGGAATTGTTGGCCCGCCATTTCTCTCAAAAAGCGGGTATTGTCTGCAGTTGCGTTCACCAAGGCGGCAATCGCCTCGGCCAATGTGGGAGGAACTGGAGGTGGATTTGGGGTAACATCCCTTCCCCCAGAAGTTCCTGCTGCATCCTGTCCTCGAGTCCTGGTAGGCATCTGAGGCAAAGAACATTTGAAATAAATATAAAATGCCAGAGAAACCTTCCATTTTACATTACTATCAAAAGTAATGATACAGACTCGATGTTATACAACAGGATACATTACCCATTATACAATAGTTCAACCTATGATACAACATACTACTTCTATTTCTACACAACACTACTACTCCTGCTTCTGGTTACTCTTGGTAGCTTCGTTGTCAGGTGTGGGAGACCATTCATCGACCAGCCTCATAGAAGGAGGGGGCCTAAAAAGGTCTAACTCACCACCAAGCACTTCTCCCGCATCATGCGAGGGTCCGGCTTCTGACCTGGCAGGTTCCGCAGGGACATGTGGGTGTAATTGCGAATACAGTACATGAACTTCCTCATGTAAAGTATTGCAATATGCCTGCAAGTTGTCAATAGCAGTGCTAAGTTCTTCGACTCATGCTCGAGCCTTCACTTCCTTAGCCCAAGCAACTGAACGAGATTGTACTGCCCAATCAAGCGCCAAATCTCGATCAGCAAGTTGATCTTGCAGGGTGCGGATATAACTTCTTAATTCATTTATTCGGTCACCATCCGCAACCCATAAATTGGTCCTGCGTTGTAACTCTGTTTGAAGTTGATTCACGCGGGCTTCGAGATCACCAATTGGATCGTTGCTCCCGCTACTGCTATCTTGCTCTCGTGGGGCAAGTTGGTGTCGAGGCACACCGATAGGTCCAGTATGCTTTCGCGCCGTTTTCCTTGTACGCGGCAACATTTTCTAAGGGGGAAATTTATTAGTACAATTCTTAGCATGATGCATGAATAATTACAGAATCAACCTTGTTGATTCAACCTTCTATACATTGCACTCTTCCTATCTGATCTTTGAAATAAACTCTTCAGAGATGCTTAGGTAAGAAGAGAAGAAATTTTCTAGATAAGTCTAAGAAAATCCTTTTGAAGATCCTACATAATATCTGTCAAGAAGGGCTACGCTCCGATACCAGCTGTGACGGAACCTCCCAAGTCATTAGGCCCACCTACAGTTGTCCTTGTCCAATAGACATCAGACAACCCTGTAGATGTTCCTGAATCACTTGACAAGTTTGAAATCTTTATCCTTACCTTTCCAGGAACGTTTCACCCGTCTGACATACAATATGTTCATTGGAGATGCGGAAATGTTGAAGTGATTACATAAACTTACATTTATTGAAAAGTAAGAGTAAGTCGTTTAATATAGACCAGAGTACAAGCGAGTGCAGAAAAGTATTATTACAATACCTGGGAGGTAGAAGCTCCTCCCATTAAGTTCTTTACATAAAAGTTTTTAAGGAGGACCCGGTCCTCCGGCAGCTTCATTCTTGATTATCTTCATTTTTCACCACCTTGGTACAAAAACAACAAAAGTTTGTTGTCTCCTCACCTAAAAACAACGGGGGAATAAACCCTGAGTAGGGAATTACTCAGCAAGTCTTACCCGACTAAAGAAAAGACTCTCAAGGGTATGCTGGTTTAAGGGAGTCAAGGTAAGGCTTCTAAAAAATCAAAGACTCTGTTTTGCAGAAATGTTTACTAAAGTGGATCCTTAAAATCCAGTTTTATTGCTCAAGTTAAGTAAACTTACTTATCTCTAGAGTTCTCTCTAACCTAGTTCAAACACTTATCCTGAACTAGCCAAGTTCCTAATTCATCCTTCATCTTCACTGGATTGCTACGTGTAGGGCAGTGACCAAGTCTTCATAACCACGAAGGTACAACGATCTGAATCGATTATACTCAGCTGAGGATCTCCAATCACACGACATATGTAGCACTTAACCCTTGCATATGTCAACCCGCCACTGGGGTTCTTAAGACCAGATCAGGTTCACGCAAACCGAGAGCACAGATACACCACCGTCCAGCCTCTTGCCACGGAGGGTACACGCTACTCTCGCCACCGCTCCACGCCCATTTCGTGTTATCTTATTCTGGCCTTAGTGTGCCCGAGGCAAGGCTTACCCATGACGAGGCATGTGACCAGTTAAAGGGTCCTCGATCATCAAGCCTACATCGACAAGGTCCTTAATCGACTCATACGGAGACACTACACCGAGACTCTCTTCTCGTGCAAGTCAACCGCCCGGTCTCAGCTTAATCATTTCACCCCAAAGGTTGGTACCTGGCAGAGGTACATCTTTTCCGATGTTGAATCCATCAAGGCCTTTGACTGATTCACCATCAAGTTTTATTTTGAAAACAACCCTCCCACTTTGCCAAACATCTTTTGTAAAACAAATCCTTTTGCTTTTCTAGAGCAATACTATGCATAGTAAAACCTTTTATAAAAACAGGGTTTCAAGGAAGGTAATCAAATCCAAGGAAAGTAATGCAGGAATTGTGTTATAAATCAACTCCTATCACCTAATGCAGCAAGCAAGTGAGAAATATTTTAAAAGCATCAAGGGAGGTGGCAAATGCACCGGGGCTTGCCTTTGTTTATGGGTGAGTCAGGCTCAGATCCACAAATATCGAAGTAGAAACAGTTCTCAGCCTGTGTTTCCAAAGGTGGTGGTACTTGTTCTTCAGTGGCTTCCACTTCTTCCTCGTGTTCTAATCATAACCACATATATGTATAAGAATGAATGCCATGTAATGCTCATGAGGGTGCAAAGATAATATAAACTTATTATCTAAGTCTTGAATACAATTTTCCTTCACGGAACTCCGAGAACTTAGTGTTTCCGGAGTCGGTAAAGGAGTTCACAGGGCAGGGGGGGTGTTTTGGGGTTTGGTGATCAAACAAGATCCAAATCAATCCAAATTCTACCTAAGGTTTCTAAATAATATAAGGAGCTCATATAAAAATTTTGAGCATTTTTGGGATTACCATTTATCTTTTAAAAATCCAGAACTACTATCTTAAACTATTTTAAATACCTTAAAATTCCTAATTTAACCTAAAAATCATGAAACTATTTTTATTAAATTCTAGGGAAAATAAGAAGGCTAGGAAAATTGGTCTCACAATTTTAGGATTTTTCTACATTTTTCCAGGGATTTCTAAAGTTATTCTAAAAAGAAAAGGAGAAAGAGTGAATAGCATTGGGCTGATTTCAGCCCAAACAGCCCAACAATGGACAGAAGTGCGTCCACGCCCGCACGCGTTGGTGATTTTGCAAAAAGGGCCCTAAACAAACGAATAACTCGACGCGGGGTCATTTACTATTGCGCAGAGTCACTGACAGATTGCAGATAGGTCCTTAAACTTCTATTCCTTCGCAGACCAAGGTCCACGACGGCGTTCATGCACGGCCGAAGTCCGGCGAGCCTCTGTACCGGCCGATTGGGGCAACGGCTAGGCTCTTCGAGCAACAAACATGAAATCAGGGCTACCATGATCATTTTCCCCAACTTAATTGCGCTTATGATCAACTACGGAGTTCTGGCCACGGTGGCCGTGAACATCACGGCAATACCATCGTGTTCCCAGCCACCAGAGGACCTCTAGCTTAATTAAATGGGTTGTCGAGCATCACAGAGCTATGAAGAGGCTTAAACGAGGGAGAGAAGAAGATGAGCTGACCAGAGTACGGCTGGCCGCGGTGAGGTTGAGTTTTGGGTGGCGGAGAATGGATTTGGGGCGAATTCAAAATTCGCGAGCTTGGGTGAACAATTGCTAGCAATACGTGGTGGTTGGGTGCGCGATGATGTTGTGAAGCTCACTGTAGGTTCAATTTATAGATCCCCGGGGCGGTGGCGCTGAATTTGAGCGGACAGTGCGAGCGACCGGAGATGAGGAAGAACCCTGGGCGCGGTGAATACGTGTCCAGAGGCGTGGCAGTTGCTCCGGCGATCAACGGGGAGCCGCTAAGGCTTACGGCGATGCGGTGGAAAGTGAGAGCCACGCGGCGGACAACGGCGACGGCACAATGGCGGTGAAATCCTTATCCCCGGGCGGTGAGCAAGGGGAGAAGTACCGCGGCTGGCCGGGGTGGCGTCCAGCCCACCGGCGGCGAGAATTTTTACCGAGCTATGTTTATCCGATGGCCACGGCGCACGAATCACGGCGAGCAGTGATCAACGGCGACGAACCACCGGCGACGAGCAAAGGGGGGGGGGTGAACCGTGATCTGTTTCAGTTTGGGGTACTGTACCATGGCGAGCTCGTTTCAGACAGCCTGACAGTCAAGTTTGGAACCAAATTTCCTCTCAATTCCTAGTGATAATCCATGTCAAGCTCTATAGCAAAATTGTAGAGTAATGTACCATCTACAATGTTGCCATATGATGTTGCCACTGAAAATCATTGAATCATGTCTGAAATTGGGCTTGAAGTTGGTGGTAGTTCACTGTTAGTCTGAAAATTCAGACCAAATCAGCATGACAACCTGACTTCAGGCTTAAATATCTCTGGATTTTTCTCAACAAGTGAGCTTACAACCTTAAACAAAGTTGTTCTCCTTAGTTTGCTCTACAATCTTTATGTGGTGATCTAGGGCAAAAACCCTAGAATTTGAAAGATACAATGCTCCAAAGTTGAGACCTCAACCCTGAATTTCAGACTTAGAATAGAACCTAATTGAGGTCCATTTTGCATTTAAGTCCAAAATCCAATATTTGGCTTACAAGTCCACACATTTGTGAACCAAATGACTTAAGATACGTTTTTGCCTTGGTTTTTGCACTTTAGTCCAAAAGTGGACTAATTTTGCACATAGGTCCGTAGGGTTTGGTTTTAGGGTTTTTTTTTCTAGGGTTCTAATTGAGATTTTTGGTATCCCAAGGGTATAAATGTAATTCCACTTAAGTCTTGGGATCGTTTTATGACTATTCCCCTAAAGTCTTTAGGTTTTCTTCATTTGGGGTTAAGTTTTGCCCCTTTGAGCCTTATTTGGAGTCAGGTTCCCTATCCAGGGTCCTATTTGCAAAACACTAAAAACAATACACTTGTTTGAAATTTTTACCTAGTGAATGCACTCTAGGTGTATCAAACATATGCAATGCCAATGTTTATGATGCCATGCTCAGGTTTTAGTTACAGTAACACCAGGGGTGTTACAGGGTCCCTGGACCGACGAGTAAATTGTCGCTGCGTGTCCCTGCCCAGATGGGTTGGCGCGGGATGGAACACAAGATGTGGGACAAGCCTTGTATTATCATGCACCAGGGGTGCCGCTCGCAGTAGGGGTTACAAGCGTGTCGCGTGAGGGAGAGAGAGAGGGGGACACAGAGCTTGTCCGCCGCTTCCCTCGCGCGAACCTCCCTCAGGGTGGCCCTAGACTTCCCTTTTATAGAGGCAAGGAGAGAGTCCAGGTGTATAATGGGGGGGTGTAGCTATGCGCTAACGTGTCCGGCAGTGGAGTGCCTAAGCCCTGTGTACATGCCATCATGGCCGTTGGGGGTGAGCTTGGGCGTTGTACATGTGATGGCGTGGCTGCCAGAGGAGCACCTGAGTCCTGTAGGAGCGTAGCTGGCAGCGTGGCGAGGACCCTGCTGACATCTCCTTGTTGTCGTAAGGGGCTGAGAGCCACCGGCGTCATGGCGCACGCGGGACACCATCATTACCCGTCGCCAGGGTAAGCCGGATGGGACGCCGGTCCTGTTCCTTGTAGCCTGAGCAGGCTAGGAATAGGGGAATGATGTGTCCCCTATCAGCATGGTCAGTCCGAGCCTAGGGTCTGTCGAGGAGGAGACTTCTCTTGAGGCCGAGGCCGGGGTCGGGCGAGGACGCGATTCCCCCCGAGACTGGGGTCGAGGCCGAGTCCGGGGGTCGGGCGAGGCGGAGACCTCCTCCCAAGGCCGGAGCCTGAGGTCGGGCGAGGCGGAGCTTCCAGTTGCGCCCGAGGCTTGAGCTCGGTGGTTGATCGTGACTTGTTGTCAGTCGTTGCCGGGGTGGCTGACACGGCAGTCGGAGCGGAGCGGGCGGCGCTGTTTTCCTGTCATATCAGACAGTAAAGAGGAGGGGCGAAGTGACTGCGGTCATTTCGGCCTGGCCAACTGAGGCACGTGTGTCAGGATACGGTGTCAGGCATCCCCCACATTTAATGTGCCTGCGAAGCGGTCGGTTGGTGAGGCGGTACGACCAAGGTTGCTTCACAACGAAGCCTGCCCGAGCCGGGCCTCGGGAGAGCCGAGGGGGCTCCTGCCGTCTAAGGAGGCCCTCGGGCGAGGCGTGAATTCGTCTGGGACCACTGTTCCAACCCGAGGCTGGGCTCGAGTGAGATCGCGTCCTTCGGGTAGACGAAGTATTGGCTTGAACCGCACCCGTCAGTTGGTCTGAGGGTGTTAACCAGCCGTGATTAGGAGCGTTGGGGGTACCCCTAATTATGGTACCCGACAGTAGCCCCCGAGCCTCGAAGGGAGTGATGGTACTCGCTTGGAGGCTTTTGCCGCGTTTTCGGTGAGGGGACCGACCTTTCTCGGTTTTTGCCTGGTTCTGGTGGGTGCCCGCGAGCGCACCCGCCGGGTGTAGCCCCCGAGGCCTCGGAGGAGTGGTTTGACTCCTCTGAGGTATGAATGATTTTCGTGGTGCTTCGGCCGGTCTGATCGTTCCCTCATGCGGCCCCGCAGTAGCCCGGGTGCGTGGTCGGGTTCCAAGTTATCAGGCTGGTTTGTTGACGCTGTCAACAGTTTTTGCCATAACCGGGTGCGAGAGTAGCCCTCGAGCCTCTGCATAGAGCGAGAGGACGATCAAGGACTTTCCCGACTTTTATTATACGCCCCTGCGTCGCCTTTCCGCAAGGAGGAGGGGGGAAAGCGCCATGTTGCCCTCGGAGGGCGCCGAACATGGTGTTTCCAGTGAGCTGCTAATGGGTGATCTGAGTGGACGCCCATGCCCCGTTCGTTAGGGGTAGGCTGTGGCCCAGAGGCGCACTCCAAAAGTACTTGCGGGTGATTCGCCAGACCCAGACCCCTTTGACAGGGTCCGAGGGCTCGATGCCTCCCTCCGGTGGGATTCTGTTACAAATCGTTCTCGCCGGTCTCGGAAATGTCCTAGGGTACCTCGGGAGCGTAGCCCGAGCCTTGGTTATGTATCGAATGTACCCAGAGTCATCCCTCACTCTGCATGCTCTGGGGCGACTGTCGAACCCTTCCGAGGGGCCAGCCTACGAACCCCTGATCAGTAGTGGGCATGGAGCCCGGGCGCTCTGGGGCGGCTGTCAAACCCTTCCGAGGGGCCAGCCTTCGAACCCCTGATCAGTAATGGGCTTGAAGTCCGAGTGCTCTAGGGCGGCTGTCGAAACCCTTCCGAGGGGCCAGCCTTCGAACCCCTGATCAGTAGGAGGGCTCAGGGCCCGCTTCCTTCGCCGGGAAGGATCCTTTCCACAACGTCCCCTTTCCCGGTCCCTGTGGCAAGAGAGAGAGAGAGGAGGAGGGGAAGGATATGAATTTTAAATAAAGTGGTGCACCTTTTTTGACGCAGTCATTATGGCGAAGACGAAGCGACGCCCGCCTCGCCTGCCAGAGGTGTTGCCTGCTCCGTCGGGGAGTTAATGTGACGGGACGGGCGATTCGCGTGGCGCCCGTTGCGCGTGCGAGCCGTTCGAGGAACGGGGCACGGGTGCGTCGTCTTCACGCCGTGAGAGAGGACTCTCTCATCGCTTCAGGAGAGGACGTGAGCCTGCAGGCGACTTGACTGCTGCCTCCGCTCGTCTGCCGCTGCAGTTACTGCCGGCCCACTTTTGACCATGCCAACCGTCATGCCTACCCCACGGCTGACCGAGCCATGGTCGTTGCCTTTAATTGGCACTGTTGGGTCATGCGCAGGGGTCCTCGAGTCGCGGTACTGGTCCCGCAGTTGAGGAGGCGCAGCATTGGCGTGAGTGGCGGTGTAGCTTCTTCCACATCGTAACCGGCGCGCCGGTTACATGAAATGCGGGCTCGCTTCCTTTGCGCTGGTCCACTGAATGTGGACGGAGCCGAAGGGGAGCACAGTTGCGGTGCAGTTGGATGCTTGTCGCGTGGCAGTCCACCCTTTCGACCACCGGTTTCTGCGAAGATGGGAGAGCGCTTGTAACCGCGGGATGGTTACATGCCTCGCGCGTCGCGGTTCGCCTTCTTCGTGCTTTGGATCAGCTCGTGTGACGTGTGGGTCCCAGCCCCCGTGTCGTGGGGGGAGAACCCTGGAGGATGTCAGTGGGGACTTCGCCCGTGACGCTAAGGGGTGCAAGCGAGGAGGTCTGCCTATAAAAGGGGGATCGATCCCCTGGGCAGTGGCCATGCCTTCGTCCTCCCCTCATGCCTTGCACCCTTCCGCCTTTTGAGCCCCCGGATGGGGTGCCCCAGCGTCGCCTTGCTCTTGCTGTCGTTGGAGGAGCGCGGCCTCGTGGAGATTGGTACCTTTCAGCCATCGTTCGGCTTCAAGGATTTTCATCGTGCAGCCCGGCTGCATTCCCTCACCAATGGGTAGTTTGGTGGGGAAAAGCAAGCCGGGCTGCGGCCTCCGCCCCGCCCTCAGCTTCAAGGATCTTCATCGTCCGGGCCAAGGCGGAGGGGCGCATCGAGTGGGGGGTTGCCTCCGCGTGGGCCGATAACCCTTTTCTTCCCCCAGCGTTTGGGGGAGAAAGGCATCCTCCAGCCCTGCGGAGGCTTCCTCCAGCCATGCGGGGGAAGGCGAACTGCTGCTTCCTGGACAGGGTGCAGCTTTCCGTCCTTCATCCGGGCGGCGATCGTGCCGCGCACAGGCCGGCCACGTCCAGGTCTTCCTCGCGCCGTCAGCCGCGCCAGAGGGTTGCCCAGCACATCGTACGCCGTGAGGGCGGTGCTCGTGTTCTAGGGCGGCCTCGGCGAGGACGGGAGTGAAGACCTGCCGGTGCGCTTTAGGGGCGGCCGCAGTTCGCCGGCTTGGCGTCGGTGGGTTCGAACCCACGGTCGGCGCCCTCCGACTCTTCGGCCTTAACGGTTTGTCCTCGCCCCTCATGTGGGGACGTGGGCGAGGGCCTCTTAACAGCAGCGTTTGTCCTGAGGTCATCGCTGTTGCTATTTAGGCGCCCAAGGTGGAGGTCGTTGTCTCTGCTGCTGCAGAGGTCGCCGGCAAGCCGCTTGGAGTTCATCATCCCGCGGGCCCCGTGGTATGGAGGTTGTTCATACCCGCGGGAGCGGAACCGGAGTTCCGTTTGTAAGGAGATATACCGGGTTTTTGCCGGAGCAAAATGTAACCGCTTTAGGTACTTAGACATTTGTCGTAGGTCGGGAGAACCACCGAGGGTTCTGCCGACGTCTAAGCCTGTGTAGCATAGTTACCCCAGGTATATGTGTTTGTTCTTTGTGGCTGTCGAGGTCTGAACATTCGGGTATTCGAGACCGAAGCTGTGTGTCTTCCTCATTCCGAGCGCTGGGACTTGTCTATTGGCTGGCCGAACCACTTAACCGAGCGTCGGTTGCCTTTCACGGAAGGTGACGAGTGAGGTGTCCATATCCCAGAGGCATAGGAGTCCCTCGGCTCTGTCGGCCTTGCCGCTCTAGGCTTCCCTTGCTCAGTTTTCCGAACCCTCGACTGCTCTGCGATGAGCCGGAGCCAGAGGCAGCGGTGTTAGCGCGGACAGACGCGAAGTCAGCTCAGAAAGAGACTTCGTTGGCCCGGGAGACGGTGGCTTCCCAGGCCGAAGAAGGTGTGGCAGCAGCCGCTGGAGCTTGGCCAAGACATCTGCTGGTGCAGTGCTAGTGTCCTCCCTTAGGTGGAGGTCCTTTTGCCTGGGTCGCCGTCCGAGGCCGGGTCTAGTTCCGCCGAGGGTGGAATCAACGTCGAGGGTGCTGCTGCTCCCCCTGTCGATGCTAGAACCTGCAGGAACAGTTTGTCTGTAGCATGCGCATGCTTTTTCGTGGCCGCCGAGGCCTAAACGCTTTATCGTCGTGTTTAAAAAGCTGTGTCTTCTCTCCCCTTGTTTCGAACATCACGACTTGTCTGTCAATAGCAGAATCGTTTATCCGAACGAGAGTTACTTTTCGCGAAAGGTGATGAGTGAGGTATCCGTATCCCGGAGGCGTAGGAGTCCCTTGGCTCGGTCGGCCTTGCCGCTTACGTGCGCTCTCATTTGGTCGAAGGATTCCATTATTGGGACAGTCGAGAAGGCGCGAAAGTCGTTTTCTACCCGAGTGTTAGGACTTGTTCGGTAGCAGGATCGCTTATCCGAGCGTGAGTTACTTCTCGTGGAAGGTGATGAGTGAGGTATCCATATCCCAGAGGTGTAGGTGTTCCTCGGCTCGGTCGGCCTTGCCGCTCACGTGTACTCTCGTCGTTCTTAGGATCCCGCTATCAATACAGAAGTCGAAAGCACAAAGGTTGTTTTGGTAGAAAATTTTTCCGAGGAAAATTTTGACGCAGAGAGGGTTCCCCCCTTCTAGCCCCCGAGGGAGGGTCGGGCTTTGCTAAGGCAAGGCCGACCCTTCCTTGACGGTTAGACTTTGTGTATGTAAACGAGGTACATGAACGACTTAAAACATCTTAAGGGTAGAAGCGACGTAGCTGTTGGATGTTCCAAGCGTTGCTGTAGACCTCGCCTTGGTCGTTGGCCAGCTTCTATGTTCCGGGCTTCAAGATCTTGGCGATGATGAAGGGCCCTTCCCAGGGAGGAGTGAGCTTGTGGCGCCCTCGGGCGTCCTGTCGTAGGCGAAGCACCAAGTCTCCCACTTGGAAGCCTCGGGCCCGAATGCTTCGGGCGTGGTAGCGCCGCAGCGACTGCTGGTACCGTGTCGAACGTAGTAAGGCGACGTCTCGAGCCTCCTCGAGTTGGTCCAGCGCGTCTTCCCGGCTGATCTGGTTGCTTCGGTCGTCGTACGCCTTGGTCCTCGGGGAGCCATATTCTAAGTCCATGGGGAGGACGGCCTCGGCCCCATAGACTAGAAAGAACGGCGTAAAACCCGTGGCGCGGCTCGGCGTCGTCCTCAGACTCCAGACTACCGAGGGTAGCTCTTTCATCCACCGCTTGCCGAACTTGTTGAGGTCGTTGTAGATCCTTGGTTTGAGCCCCTGCAGAATCATACTGTTGGCACGCTCCACCTGCCCATTCGTCATGGGATGAGCTACGGCGACCCAGTCCACACGGATGTGGTGGTCGTCACAGAAGTCCAGGAACTTTTTTCTGGTGAACTATGTGCCATTGTCGGTGATGATTGAGTTTGGGACCCCGAACCGATGAATAATGTTGGTGAAGAAAGCCACCGCCTGCTCGGACCTGATGCTGTTTAGGGGTCGAACCTCGATCCACTTGGAGAATTTGTCGATAGTGACCAGCAGGTGTGTGAAGCCCCCGGGTGCCTTCTGCAAGGGACCGACGAGGTCCAGACCCCACATAGCAAATGGCCAGGTGATGGGTATCGTCTACAAGGCCTGAGCGGGTAGATGCATCTACTTTGCGTAGAATTGACACCCTCGGCAGGAGCGCACAATCCTAGTGGCGTCGGCCACTGCGGTTGGCGAGTAGAAACCTTGTTGGAAGGCATTCCCCACGAGGGCTCGAGGCGCTGCATGGTGGCCGCAAGCCCCCGAGTGTATTTCTTGCAACAGCTCTTGTCCTTGGGCGACAGATATGCATCGTTGAAGGATGCCCGAGGGGCTGTGGTGGTAGAGCTCTTTTTCATCACCCAGCAGGACAAATGACTTGGCGCGCCGAGCCAGCCACCGAGCTTTGGTCTTGTCGATGGGAAGCTCTCCTCAGAGGAGATATTCCATGTACGGGGTCTGCTAGTTCGGACCTGGCGTGACCTCATTCTGTTCCTCTTTGATGGGCAAGGCCTCTTCCTCGATGGCCGAGGGTGCCTCGAGCTGGGCCAAGGCTTCCTCAGGCTCGGGCGCGTCGTCGATCTTGACGGATGGTTGATGTAGGTATCTAGAGAAGACGTCGGGGGGAACTATCGTTCACCCCGAGGCTATTTTTGCCAGCTTGTCCGCGGTCTCGTTGTACCGTCGGGCGATGTGGTTGAGCTCCAGCCCGTAGAACTTGTTCTCCAGGCGCCGGACTTCGTCGCAGTAGGCTTCCATCCTCCGGTCACGGCAGTGGGAGTTCTTCATGACTTGGTCAATGACAAGCTACGAGTCGCCTCGAGCGTCGAGGCGTCGGACCCCTAGCTCGACGGTGATGCGTAGCCCGTTAACCAGTGCTTCGTACTCGGCCACGTTGTTTGATGCCGGAAAATGGAGGCGAATGACGTAGCGGAGATGCTTTCCGATGGGTGAAACGAAGAGCAGGCCAGCGCCCGCTCCTATTTTCATGAGTGACCCATCGAAGTACATGGTTCAGAGCTCGGGCTGGATTGGAGTTGTCGGTAACTGGGTGTCAGTCCACTCAGCCAGGAAGTCTACCAAGACCTGGGATTTTATGGCCTTCCGAGGAGCGAATGATAGCGTTTCGCCCATAAGCTCTACTGCCCACTTTGCTATCCTACCCGAGGCCTTGCGGCACTAGATGATCTCCCCCAGGGGGAAGGATGACACCACAGTTATCGGATGAGACTCGAAGTAGTGTCACAACTTTCGTTGTGCCAGGATCACTGCGTAGAGCAGCTTCTGGATCTGTGGGTAGCGAGCTTTGGTCTCGGAAAGTACTTCACTGATGAAGTAGACTGGCCTCTGGACAGGCAGTGCATGCCCTTCTTCTCGTCTCTCGACTACGATCACTAGCGCTGACCACCTGAGTAGTCGCGGCTACGTAGATCAAGAGGGCTTCTTCTGCGGCGGGGGGCACCAGGATGGGTGTTTTCGTAAGGAGCGCCTTAAGGTTTCCGATGGCTTCCTCGGCCTCGGGGGTCCAAGTGAAGCACTCGGCCTTCCTTAAGAGGCGGTACAGAGGCAAGCCTTTCTTGCCAAGGCTTGAGATGAAGCGGCTTAGAGCCACAAGGCATCCCATGACCCTCTGTACTCCTTTCAAATCTTTGATCGGTCCCATGCTGGTAATGGCCGCGATTTTCTCCGGGTTGGCCTCGATGCCCCGCTCAGAGACGATGAACCCAAGGAGCATGCCTCGGGGGACTCCAAAGACACACTTCTCGGGATTGAGTTTCACACCTTTCGCTCTCAGACACTTGAATGTCGTTTCAAGGTCAAAGAGGAGGTCGGAGGCTCTCGTCGTCTTGACAACAATGTCGTCGACGTAAGCCTCGACCGTTCTGCCGATGTGTTCTCTGAACACGTGGTTCATGCACCTCTGGTAAGTGGCGCCTGCATTCCCCAACCCGAATGGCATTGTGATGTAACAGTACATGCCAAAAGGTGTGATGAAAGAAGTCGCGAGCTGGTTGGACTCCTTCATCTTGATTTGGTGATAGCCTGAGTAGGCATCGAGGAATGACAGGGTCTCGCACCCAGCTGTGGAGTCCACTGATTTGATCGATGCGAGGTAGAGGGTAGGGAGCTTTCGGACATGCTTTGTTTAGACCAGTGTAGTCTACGCACATCCTCCATTTCCCATCCTTCTTCCTTACAAGAATAGGGTTAGCTAACCATTCGGGATGGAATACCTCTTTGATGAACCCTGCCGTGAGTAGCTTGTGGATCTCCTTGCCTATGGCCCTGCGCTTTTCCTCGTCGAAACGACGCAGGGTTTGCTTCACGGATCGAGCTCCAGCTCTGATGTCTAGTGAGTGCTCGGTGACATCCCTCGGTATGCTGGGCATGTCCGAGGGACTCCACGCAAAGACTTCGGCGTTTGCACGGAGAAAGTCGACGAGCACAGCTTCCTCTTTGGGGTCGAGCTCGGAGCCGATCCGAACTTGCTTGCTGGCATCGTTGCTGGGGTCGAGAGAGACGGACTTGACAGCCTCAACTGGTTCGAAGTTGTCGGCGTGCTACTTCGCGTCGGACGCCTCCTTGGAGTGGCGTTCAAGGTCGGCGATGAGGGCCTCGGACTCGGCGAGAGCCTCGGCGTACTCCATGCACTCCACGTCGCATTCGTACGCGTGGCGGTACATGGATCCGATAATGATGATCCCATTCGGGCCCGGCATCTTGAGCTTGAGGTAGGTGTAGTTGGGGACGGCCATGAACTTGGTGTAGCATGGTCTTCCCAACACCACATGGTAGGTTCCTCGGAACCCGACGACCTCAATGGTGAGACCTTCCTTTCGGAAGTTTAAGGGAGTTTCGAAGCAGACGGGTAAGTCGATCCGTCCGAGGGGTTGGATTCGCTTCCTGGGCGCAATCCCGTGGAAGGGTGCTGCACCGGCTCGGACTTCGGACCGATCAACCCCTAAGAGTTCTAGGGTCTCGGCGTAGATGATGTTAAGGCTGCTGCCTCCGTCCATGAGGACCTTGGAGAGCCTAACGTTGCCGATGATCGGATCGACGATGAGCGGGTACCTTCCCGGGCTCGGCACAATGTCGGGGTGGTCGCCTTGGTCGAAGGTGATAGGCTTGTCGGACCAGTCTAGGTAGACTGGCGCCAGCCACCTTCACCGAGCAGACTTCCCGGCGCTCCTGCTTGCGGTGCCGAGCTGAGGCGTTCGCCGCCTGCCTGCCAGTAGATCATGAAGCAGTTGTGGACTTCCGGGAATCCCTCTTCCTTACCGCCCTCCTCCTTGTCGTTGTCATGGCCCTTGCCATCCTCCGCTGGGGGCCCGGTCTTATGGAAGTGGCGTCGGAGCATGACACATTCTTCGAGGGTGTGCTTGACGGGCCCCTGGTGATAGGGGCACGGCTCTTTGAGCATCTTGTAGAACACGTCGACCCCTCCAGGTGGTTTCCGAGGGTTCCTGTGCTCGGCCGCAGCGACGAGATTCGCGTCTGCGGCGTCGCGCTTCGCTCGCGACTTGTTTTTGGCCTTCTTCTTCGTGCCCTGCTGGGCGGACGCCTTAAGGGCGTCTGTCTTCGGCTCCCCTTGAGGCTGCTTGTCCTTTCAAAAGATGGCTTCGACCGCCTCTTGACCCGAGGCGAACTTGGTGGCGATGTCCATCAGTTTGCTCGCGCGGGTGGGAGGCTTGCACCCTAGTTTGCTCACTAGGTCCCGACAAGTGGTGCCGGCAAGGAAAGCCCTGATGACATCTGAGTCGGTAACGTTGGGCATCTCGGTGCGCTGCTTCGAAAACCGCCAGATGTACTCTCGGAGGGACTCCCCTGGCTGCTGGCAGCAGCTTCGGAGGTCCCACGAGTTCCCAGGGCGCACGTACGTGCCTTGAAAGTTCCCCGCGAAAGCTTTGACTAGATTGTCCTAGTCGGAGATCTGCGCAGGAGGCAGATGCTCCAGCCAGGCTCGGGCGGTGTCAGAGAGGAAAAGGGGTAGATTACGGATGATGAGGTTGTCATCATCTGCCCCTCCCAACTGGTAGGCCAGTCGGTAGTCCGCGAGCCACAGCTCCGGCCTCGTCTCTCCTGAGTACTTGGTGATAGTAGTCGGGGCTCGGAAACGGGCAAGGAACGGTGCTCGTCGTATGGCCCGGCTGAAGACTCGCGGGCCGGGTGGTTCAGGCGAAGGACTGCGGTCCTCCTCGCTGTTGCAGTGTCCCCCGCGCCTAGGATGGTAGCCTCGGCGCACCTTCTCGTCGAGGCGGGCTCGATGGTCGAGGTGGTGGTGCTCATTGCCGAGGCGTTCCTGGGCGGTGGGCGCCTCGTCCCGTGTACGCTCGAGATGGACCGAGGCTTCCCGAATGCGCCGGGAGGACACCGCGTGGTGCTCCGAGGGGTCAGCTCGCCTACGGGAGGCGGACCTCTCGGCTCGTCGAACCGCGGCGCCCTGCAGAAGATTCTTGAGTTCGCCCTAGGATGCGCCGTCCCTCGGTGGTGGATGGCTCCGGCATGGCCCAAAGCAGCATCGCTGCTGCAGCGAGGTCCTGGCTGAACCCGCTGACGGCCGGAGGCAGCGCTGTCCTGGCATTGTCGACGATGCAGTGCCGGATGTCTTGGGCCTGATGACAGGCTTCTCTGGCGAGTGATCGACCTGCCCACTCCTATTCGATGTTCTGTCGGAGCTGTACCAGCCGGCCTGCTTCCTCGTCGACCTGGGCCTGCATCTCACGGATTTGCTCGAGCTGTATGTCCTGACCCCCCGCAGGGACTGGGACGACAGCTAGCTCCCGCGGGATGTCAACGCGAGATGAGCACCCAGGGGGATCGTCAACCTCTGGCATACCGAGGTGGTTGCCGTCGTTGTGATCTCCCAGATTGACGTGGAAACATTCGCGACTTGGGCCGTAACCCTCGTCATCAAGGTCATGGCCATCGTTAGAACAACCGGCGAGGCTGTGGTCACATGCGGACATGAAGCCCTGCACAGCACCGGGTTATTGAGGGCAGAGAAATCCCAACTAGAGTCGGGGTCGTCCTCTTCCTCAGAACCCGCCAGCCCGAAGGTCGAGACGGCTGTCAGTCGGTCCCATGTCGACCACATGTGGTACCCCGGAAGGTTTGGATACGCCTTTACGAAGGCGCTCACCATAGCGGGGTCGCTAGGTGGATTGAAGCTGAACCGAAAAGGTATGGGATGGAAAACGGACGGTACCTCTTGGTCGTTGGATGGTGGTGAAGTCGCGTCGGGGGCGGTGCACACCGTCATCTTAGGTACGAGGGTAACGCCCAGCATGCCTTTCGCGAGGGTGCTGGCGTCATCAGTCTGCTTGGGACTTACATGTTACGGGGAAGTGACACCTGACGTCACCTCAGGTGCGAGGGCAATGTCCGACATGTCCCGCGGGGGAGTGCCGGCGTCGTCGACTCGCTCTGGTGCGACAGCCGACAAGGTGCCGCCTCCTGCGTGGCCATGGTTGCCCCGTCTCCGCCTCCTCCGACGAGGAGGGTGGCGGGGACGACCAGAGTGCTCCTCTTCTACCGCGGGGAGATGCTGTCGTAGAGCTCGCCGCCGCCGGGCGAGTCGAAGACCATCGTTGTCGTCACGCCGCAGGGGAGGAGTACCATGTCGTAGCTGCCATCGAGGGACATGAACTCCAGACTCCCGAAGCGGAGCACCGTCCTAGGCTGGAGAGGTTGCTGAAGACTCCCCATCTGGATCTCAACGGGAAGGTGTTCGTTAACACGCAGCAGGCCCCTACCTGGCGCGCCAACTGTCGGCGTTTCGACCCCGGGGGGGTCCCTGGACCGACGAGTAAATTGTCGCTGCGTGTCCCTGCCCAGATGGTTTGGCACAGGATGGAACACAAGATGTGGGACAAGCCTTGTATTATCCTGCACCAGGGGTGCCGCTCGCAGTAGGGGTTACAAGCGCGTCGCGTGAGGGAGAGAGAGAGGGGGACACAGAGCTCGTCCGCCGCTTCCCTCGCGCGAACCTCCCTCAGGGTGGCCCTAGACTTCCCTTTTATAGAGGCAAGGAGAGAGTCCAGGTGTACAACGGGGGGGCGTAGCTATGAGCTAACGTGTCCGGCAGTGGAGTGCCTAAGGCCTATGTACATGCCATCGTGGCCGTTGAGGGAGAGCTTGGGCGCTGCACATGTGATGGTGTGGCCGCCGGAGGAGTGCCTGAGTCCTATAGGAGCGTAGCTGGCAGCGCGGCGAGGACCCTGCTGACGTCTCCTTGCTGTCGTAAGGGGCTGAGAGCCACCAGCGTCATGGCGCACGCGGGGCACCATCATTACCCGTCGCTGGGGTAAGCCGGATGGGATGCTGGTCTTGTTCCTTGTAGCCTGAGCAGGCTAGGAATAGGGGAATGATGCGTCCCCTATCAGCATGGTCAGTCCGAGCCTAGGGTCGGTCTAGGCGGAGACTTCTCTTGAGGCCGAGGCCGGGGTCGGGCGAGGAAGCGATTCCCCCCGAGACTGGGGTCGAGGCCGAGTCCGGGGGGCGGGTGAGGCGGAAACCTCCTCCCGAGGCCGGAGCCTGAGGTCGGGCGAGGCGGAGCTTCCTGTTGCGCCCGAGGCTTGAGCTCGGTGGTTGATCGTGACTTGTTGTCAGTCGTTGTCGGGGTGGCTGACATGGCAGTCGGAGCGGAGTGGGAGGCGCTGTTTTCCTGTCATATCGGACAGTAAAGAGGAGGGGCGAAGTGACTGCGGTCACTTCGACCTGGCCGACTGAGGCACGTGTGTCAGGATACGGTGTCAGGCATCCCTCGCATTTAATGCGCCTGCGAAGCGGTTGGTTGGTGAGGCGGTACGGCCAAGGTTGCTTCACAACGAAGCCTGCCCGAGCCGGGCCTCGGGAGAACCGAGGGGGCGCCTGCCGTCTGAGGAGGCCCTCGGGCGAGGCGTGAATTCGTCTGGGACCACTATTCCAACCCGAGGCTGGGCTCGGGTGAGATCGCGTCCTTCGGGTAGACGAAGTCTTGGCTTGAACCGCACCCGTCAGTTGGTCTGAGGGTGTTAACCAGCCGTGATTAGGAGCATTGGGGGTACCCCTAATTATGGTACCCGACAATAATGAAATGCCAATGCATATGATGTCATGCCAAAGTTTTAGTTCTGGTAACACCAGGGGTGTTACAAAGACGCAAAAGGATATGAGATCGATCTAATCAGAGCCGCTCGTTTATATCCAACGGACGACGACGTGTCCCCCCACGGTCCGCCTGTGGCGGCGTAGGAGATCCCCCACGGCGGTGCCATTGCCGGCGTACGCCAACCGGTCCATTAGGGCACCAAACTCCAGTATGCCAGATGATAACTGAAGCGGAGGCAACAATGAATGGATTTAGGTATTTCTTACCGGCAATAGCGTTCTGGGGAAGCCAACCCATGATCAAGGCGGAAATGCGGCGCAGACAGGACTCAGGCGAGAAATTATGTCAGAACCGAGCTCCAATTCACACGGGGGCGGCACCACACCCTAGGGCACTCCCCGAAGGTCGCCGAGTAAGCCTTGAGCTTTCATCGGCACACCGGTGAAGAGCGACCGCGGTGGCTCTTTTCCCTCCCCACAATTTCTTTCTATGCACGAGTTCACGATTAGATGATGGGCAGGGTTGCGGAGCGCTGGGGATTTATACCCCGGTTGAGGCCGCAAGATTTGGTGGAACCGACGGCTGAGAATCTTGCAGCGCCGTTAGTCGACCGCATCAGATGCGGGGGATCCAGTGGGGAAGAAGAACAACGAGAGGGGGAGGGTCCCACCAGCCAGAGACTCGACACGCGCTACACGCAGAAGGGTGAGGCCGACCGTCGGGGCCCGCATGTCATCGGTGCAGCCCGAGTTCAAGCGCGCCAGTAAGACCGGCCACAGGGGCCCACTTGTCAGTGCTGGTCCGCAGTGAGGTAAGTGGGCCGCGCGACAGATTTTGGCACATGGGACGAAATGAAGGACGCAAGCCCGGAGAGGGTTTCCTTTTCTTTTCTTTTTTCCCTTCTATTTTTCCAAATATACATATTCAAATCAATTTCAAATTTTTGTTTCAATTTTCAGATTCCCATTCTCAATAATAAACCTAATGTGAATATAAATTCTACTGTCTGCAATATTATTATTTATTCTCCTTCCTATTATGTAATTATGGATGGAATAATGACCTTATTATCATTTATAATTTGAATTCAAATTTTAAATTATGATTCCTTTGTTTTGATAGAACACATTTTCAAATGTCTAAGTCTTTATCAGGATATGATTTAGCTAACATTATTTTATTATGACCATTTACTTTTAGAAAGGGATGAATTCTAAAGTTCTATTATTTATCAAGGGTACTTATTTTGACGATTATTTTTTTTCTCTAAAGGATTTTCCTTAAATCACAAGTTAGGATTTTGGGTGTTACAGTTTTTATGTCAACTTGTTAAGTAAAGGGAGACGTGTGGGCATCAAAGTAAACAATAGAGCTTATAGAATTGGCTGCATCCTTTGTAGAATTTTTTTACAGTAGATGATAGGATATACTGTAGTTTATAACTAAGATGTGCTTCAAAGTAAACGACCGAACTATAAAAAAATGTACTAGTGATCGTCAAAAAGAAATTGTAGTACCCGATCTTGTCGCTAACTATAGCTAGATGAGCAACATAATGACCAACTTGCAATGCTGTTAGCATTTGGGGTCCCTCGGAAGAATAATTAAGATGTTTGGCTTGAGGAATAAACTAGAATATCGTCTTCTCATTGTTCATTTTTTTTGTTTATGGTCTGGAATGAGTTGATACATCACCACCCCATTTCTTATAGTTAGTTACTAACATACGAGGAATGTGGTAATCATACCAAATTTAAGTAATGGACTCATGATACCACATCATTTTGGATGTCATTTTGAACAGATTGATTTCTTAAACCAAACACCTCAATACTTCCTTTATATATATGTCGATTACGAGGTTTTGGTTTGGTTAACCACTTTGAAACATTCCATTACTTCTTCGAATCTGTTGGAACCCAAAGATGTCCGTGCGGACGGTCCGGCCCGGAGGCCGGACGGTCCGCGGTCCGGGACCGTCCGCGGTGGTGGCGCGGACGGTCCGCGCGTGCGCAGAGTTAGTTAGGTTTCCTAGTTTCTCGCGAGATTTGTTACCTAAAACCGCGGGATTAACTCGGAAATCAGTTGGAAGCGGATCCAGACCTCCCCCTTTATATAGATGAAGGGCTACGGCCGATTGAACCCCCAACAATCGATCAAATCAAGTCTATTACTCGTTTTTACCTTATGCATTAGGAGTAGTTCTAGTCTAGCTCTAGTTTAGCCCTAGTTTAGCCTTCCAATCCCCAAGTTCTCCGTCTCTCTTCGACTCTACGTCGATTAGAGGAGTCTAGGTCGGCCTGCCCGAGCCTAGACACCACCTGGGATCTCTCCTCCCCGACGGGGTCCCTCCCGGGAGCGAGATCCAGGCGCCGCCGGCGACCTTCGCCGCCCCCTGCGCACGCGCGGACCGTTCGGCCCCAGGGCGCGGACCGTCCGGCCGTCAGGCAGGGAACGCCAGCCCCTGCGCCAGGTCGCGGACCGTCCGGCCCTGTGCCGCGGACCGTCCGCGCCTGACCAGAGAGCACCGCCATCGGTTCTTGTTGAGTGTTTGGCGCTCCAAAAAGGCGTCAACATACTTTTTGGCGACTCCGCTGGGGAATAGGTGTCTAGATCTGCTAAAAATCGGCCCATAAATGGCCGGTTCTAAGGATCACACCAAGATCTCCACTACCAACATCATCAAGCCGGCCATGGAGGCGCTCCCGGCTGATGACCAAAGGCCCTTTGAAGACCTCGTAATGCGCGATGAGAAGGAGGTGATGCGGCAATGGAACGAACAACGCGACAAGGAAGAGGCGGAACTGCTGCATAAACTCTCCGAACGGCGCAAGGAGGCGGCGGACAAGTACTTGTCACACTTCACGGTAGATCGCCACCAGAAGATCGTCCGTCAAGGGGAGATCGATATGGAATCTCTCCTACCTCCACTTCAGGGTCCCGTTGTAAGTACTTCAGACCTATCTCTTACGACTTTCATGGATCAACGAGGAGATCAGTTAAAGCAATATGTAGATGAATCTATTAAAATGCATTTACGTGCATACGAGAAATCAGCTGCTCCTAACTTTCCATCGCGAGAGTCTAATACAGTGCCACCCGCGTCAAACACATCGGCTATAAATGGGTCACCCTTGACCCAGCCATCAAATGGTATGCCGATGCACGCTTTCGTGTCACCATCACAGCCGCAACCACTAGGCACGCGGCAGGTACTGGACGCGACCGGACCGTCCGAGCATCATCTCAGACAGTCCGGTTATACCGCGAACCGTCCGGCGTATTTCGCCGGACCGTCCGACCAGATGCAGGCCCGCACACAAAACACTCAGGTCGCACCATATATGGCCGGACCATCAGGGTACAACCCTGAACACTTCGGCCCCATCACGGACCGTCCGGTGCATCACGCCGGACCGTCCGGATATGTTGCGGACCGTCCGCCATCTTACACCGGACCGTCCGGATATGGTATGAATCGGCCGACGTATTATGCTGGACCATCCGACTCTACACGAGTCCATGCGCAGACTGCCCAAGTCGCGCCATATATGGCCGATCCGTCCGGGTACAGCCCTGGACCATTCGGCCCGATCGCGGACCGTCCTATTCTTTACGACAGACGGTCTGGGTACGAGACTACCCATGTAGCACCATATACGGCTGGACAATCCGGATATACCTTCGGACCATTTGGCCAGGTCACGGACCATCCGGCCTCTTACGCCGGACCGTCCGGATATGCATACGCAGAGCCGAGAGCTACGCAATACGCGCAGTTCCCGCATTCATCGCAGCAACATTATGGTGCCCCACCAGCAACACATTATAATCATACCATACCACCTCATGGACATAGGGCCGAATACTATTCGGCCACAAGAGAGCCTGAGGGGTATAGGGCAGGAGCTGGTGACATTAATAGGACACCTAACACACACCTCAAACATCCCTGGGAGGAAAGCCGACAGAGTAACGTCAGGCAACCTGAAATCTCCACCCACAGACTCAATGGATGGTCGCCAGATATGGCGGAGAGGATCAGAGACGAGGTAGCCGGGATGTTCAGGGACAAACTCGGTGTTAGTGTGTCAGGTACAGGGCAATCGTATCGGAAGCCTTATAGCCACCGATTCGACACCGTGCCATATCCACAGGGAACTAGAATACCAGACTTCTCTAAGTTTTCTGGTGAAGGTGGGAAAAGCACACATGAACATATAAGCCAATTCATAGCACACTTGGGAGAATTGGCTGATGGGGAAGCCTACCGCGTTCGTTTATTCTCGTTGTCCCTTACTGATACTGCATTTGCATGGTACGCAGCTTTGCCACCAAACTCTATTAACTCTTGGGAAGAATTAGAGCAGAAATTTCATGAACACTTCTTCTCAGGAGAACGTGAGTTAGAATTAGCTGACTTAGCTTCAGTCCGATAGGGGCCTGAAGAATCGGTTAATGACTATATCCGGAGATTCCGGGACACTAGAAACCGATGCTTTCAGATTCATGTCGCAGAAAAACAACTGACAGGGCTAGCTTTCAATGGGTTGCGACCCTACTTAAAAGAAAAATTAGATGGCACCCAATTCTTTTCGCTAGTGCACTTGCACCAGCGGGCTATGACATGTGAAAGCCGAAGTAAGGAAACATCAAAATCGGCTAGCCATAAGATGCATCTAGTGGGATACGATGACTCGGACGATGAATCCACGGATGTATACACCGCCGAACTGGTTTGGCCAGGGCAGGCTAAACCTTCACCATGTTCTGCTTTACAGTCGATTCGAAAGAATCGACAAGAAGAAGTTAAGTTTACGTTTAATGTTGCCAAATGCGATAAAATATTTGATGAGTTACTGAAAAACGGCAACATTAAATTAACTCATACTATTCCTCCTCCTGATGAATTAAAGAGGCGTGCTTATTGTAAGTGGCATAATTCCTTTTCTCATGCCACCAATGATTGTAATGTTTTTCGTCGACAGATACAATCAGCCATAAATGAGGGTCGATTGGCTTTTCAGGAGATGCAAGTAGACACACAACCCTTTCCTGTTAATACAATAGAACTCACATGCAAAAAGGTCTTGGTTCGGCCCGAAATGGCCGATAAAGGCAAAGGCAAGGGTATCATCATTGGCGATCCCCGCATGTCAGATATATCACAAAAGGAGATTGCTCGGAAGGCTTCGGACGAGAAGGCTAAAAAGTCCGAAGACACTGGGGGGCAGGCACAGTTAATGAACCAAACACATCAGCCTAGCCCGAACATCGTAGATGGTCCGGCACCTACGTGCGGACGATCCGGTGCTCAAACAAACGGTCCGGCTAACTCAGCCGGACAGTCCCCCTATGACCAAAGGCGTCAACCTCTACACAAAGCAAGGAAAAAAACGCAAGGTCAAAGCACATATAATCGGCTGATCAAAGCCGATCCTACTTTTGATCAGTTGCTCTCCAAAGATGCTAGCAAAAAGACTGTTCCACGTGATCGGTCAACAAAGAAACCCCGGCCACCTGCTAAAACAAAACGGTTAAACAAAACGGCCCGAAAGGCGACACAACAAGCATCGCCTATTCATTCTATGAGACCAGGGTACTTTCCATCTATTTACTCATCGTCGGTATATTATCCTGTTCAAACATGGAATGACACGATGATGAATCCATGGTACATGTATAGTCCCTTCGTCTATCCAGACTGGGGGGCACCTCCATTCTATTCCTTTTGATCCATTGATCAAATGGTCATGGCCGAGAAAGATACAATCCGAAACGGCCTTTATATTGGTGCTTTATTGAATAATCTCCATATCGAAAAGCCGGTGACTTACATCAGGTTTAGTTCATATGCTTTTGGTTCGTCAACCTTCACCAAAAGGCAGGGGGGCATATGTTGGAACCCAAAGATGTCCGTGCGGACGGTCCGGCCCGGAGGCCGGACGGTCCGCGGTCCGGACCGTCCGCGGTGGTGGCGTGGACGGTCCGCGCGTGCGCAGAGTTAGTTAGGTTTCCTAGTTTCTCGCGAGATTTGTTACCTAAAACCGCGGGATTAACTCGGAAATCAGTTGGAAGCGGATCCAGACCTCCCCCTTTATATAGATGAAGGGCTACGGCCGATTGAACCCCCAACAATCGATCAAATCAAGTCTATTACTCGTTTTTACCTTATGCATTAGGAGTAGTTCTAGTCTAGCTCTAGTTTAGCCCTAGTTTAGCCTTCCAATCCCCAAGTTCTCCGTCTCTCTTCGACTCTACGTCGATTAGAGGAGTCTAGGTCGGCCTGCCCGAGCCTAGACACCACCTGGGATCTCTCCTCCCCGACAGGGTCCCTCCCGGGAGCGAGATCCAGGCGCCGCCGGCGACCTTCGCCGCCCCCTGCGCACGCGCGGACCGTCCGGCCCCAGGGCGCGGACCGTCCGGCCGTCAGGCAGGGAACGCCAGCCCCTGCGCCAGGTCGCGGACCGTCCGGCCCTGTGCCGCGGACCGTCCGCGCCTGACCAGAGAGCACCGCCATCGGTTCTTGTTGAGTGTTTGGCGCTCCAAAAAGGCGTCAACAGAATCATCAAGCATGATCTGCACAAGGCACGAATAAACAAAAAGCTCTATTCGTCTAGGTATTCTGCTTTTTAATTTGTTTATCTGCATGCGCGTATCGTCATCATGGAAGATGCCCCTATTTTGTTATGTATTCCTCACCCGAAACTGTACGCGGTACATATGAGTTTTTATTTGTAGTAGATATCAACACATCATCTGCCAAGTTTTAGTTGAGCTATATTTAGAGTAACTGGTCTGTTCGCTTCGGATTAAATCCGATTATTTAGACTACTGCAGATACAATTTACATAAACAAAAATACTGTAGAAAACAGTAGAAGTCGATATGCTAAATATTTACAACAATGGCCTAGACGCTAGCGTCTAATAGAAAAAACCACCGGCATATACTTGCATTAAGTACAATCCAGTGCAAATTTTGAATCCTTTAAGATAAAAAGGGTTCTTCTGACACCTTCCATAGTTGCACAAAATAATGTTTAAGTGAAGCAGTATTGCAGTGTTTCCACACAAAGTTTATTTGAGGGATGTGAAGCAGCGCAAGCAATCAAATTAGTGAGATAAGCTGTCATAAAATTTCATCGAACACTTTGTGTGCATGAACTTAAAAAACACCTAAGTTTTAAATCAAGCAACCACATACTGTCAATACAACAACAATATATACATAACAATTAGCTCATCACAACAACAGCCACATCAATAAATCACCCAACATATCAAAGAATGCATATATGCCTCTCATGAAATATGAAAGATGGCTTCAACAGCAAAAGATGCAGTAGCCCGGCCAATCATGTCCTGTGATCATGTGCCGGCGATCTCATCGTTCTTGCTACGTGTACGTACATGCATCGGTGACTGTTGTATATGTAGCAGCCAGCCACAAGCAGCAATGTTAGATTTCTAGTATTTGAACTACGTTACCTCTAGCCGCTGGTGCGGGCACGATGCGGCTTGCGTGATGACGACGACGACTATGAGTACTCCTATCGTCTCTTTGTCACCATTTTTCCTCTTGTCACTACAGTAAACGAGGAAATTTCCGACGGCTGAAACCGTCGGACATAAGAACTTAACCGTCGGAGATAACCTATGTCCGACGGCAGTCACTTATCTCCGACGGTTTTAAGCTGTCGGACTTAACGCGTCGGAAATAGCGTTATGTCCGACGGCAGCCGTCGGACATAAACTATGTCCGACGGCCCCATCCAACCGTCGGAGATAAGGCGGAGTAACTGTTTTAACCGCTGTGTGGGCCCACAACTGCTATGTCCGACGGTTTTAAGCCGTCGGACATAACATATACCATATGTCCGACGGCTTTAAGCCGTCGGACATAACATATAGCATATGTCCGACGGTCTACACTAAGCCGTCGGACATAACGTTTTTCAGAAATTGCACAAAAATCTGAATTTTAAAAAATCTGACATTTGCAAATACAAAACAGAATTCATACACATATGCACATTCACATTAACAAATATACTCACATAAGTATACACATTCACAAATATAATCACATAAGCATTCACATTCACAAAATTTAACATAACAACATAGTTCCAAATGGTTGCAATAAGTGTTTACATAAACATAGTTGTCCAAACTCCAAAATGAACATTATTCGACGGGTAGGCTTTCACATGAAAGGTTTCAACAAGTGTTTTACATCAGTATCACTCATATCCATCGCCACCTCCTCCGGCTGGACTATGCGTGCTGAAAAGATTGTTCACCCACGAATGTGTTGGGTCGTCCTGACCAGACTCATCTCCAGGTGCGGCAACTGAAGCGGGTGGTGTCTGAAATCCCTATAACACAAGCACATGAAATAGTAACCACTCAGTTGTTCATTTAAACACATAAGACATCTATGAACATGTCACACACGCATATGTGTACATACCATAGGGAATTGTGACGGAGGCGGAGGCGGTGGTGGAGGCGCCAACATTGGCATTGGCAGTGCAAACTCCGGAGGCGGCATCCCATATGTCGGCATCGGGACGCCCGCTTGTTGGGCTAGTTGCTACAAATTATATACAAGTCATTGTTGAGCTAATAAGATACACATCAAGTGTTTTGCAAAATAAGCTACAAAATGTTACTTCAGCTTACCGAGAGAAGAGCTTGATTTTGGGCCTGGAGGTTTGCATAATACTCGTCCCTCTTCTTCTGGTACTCGGCTTGTTGCCTCTGGTACTCAGATTGTTGCCTCTGGTACTCCAATTGTTCCCTCAAGACTGATTGATGGTACTCTGCCTGTTGACGCAACACTGCCATCTCCATGTCGTGGGCGGATGATCGTGAACGGGACGACTGTGAAGACGACGATGTGGACTGTCGTCCACGGCGTCTTAGCTCTCTGGAATCAATCGTAGAATCAAAAATACCCAACCTACAAGAGTGAACCATGCACTTAGTATAGTAACTCATGCCTCAGTTGAATCGCAAGCATATGATGGCAATTTTGTAATCCAAATTAAATAATCTCACCGTCCGTGGGCTTGTCCTCCTCCGCTAGCATATGCTGCCTGAGGGTCGATTGGCTGGCTCCTCCAATCGTACTCCTGCCCATGGCGTTGAACCATCTCCTCCCCATACGAAGCCTGGAGGCAAACAATATCAAATATAAGTGCATAACCCTTATGCCCTTGCAAACAATATCAAACACATAATAGAGTATCAAAAACTCACTAGACGGTCGGTGGCCGTCTGAGTGCATAACACATCAGGATTCTGAGGATCAGAACCCCTATGCCCTTGCATATACACCTCCACATCCGTGGGCGTACGACCGGATTTGACTTCCTGTACATAAAAGTTACAATGACACATTTCTATGTAATTCAAAAGTTTCAACAAACTGTGACTTACCATTCGCTTAGCCAAGCGCACATGACCATCACCACCGTAGTTGTGGAACGACTCGGTCCCACGGTTTCCCCTGTTCCTTTCGGAAATGGCATGAAACTCAGGGGAAGCCCACCATCTGCACAATGCCCGATAACCCTCCGATCCCACCATCTGCACAATGCCCGATAACCCTCCGATCGGGTGGCCATCCACGGCACCGACACCTACATGAAATTTTTTAAATAAAGCAAGCAAATACATGGCTTCGTGCGATTTGAGAGGCAAGAACCTGTTTACCTCTAGGTATTGCTCCTCCGTCAAGTAAATTGATGACCACTCGGCCTTGGTATTTGGCATCGGTCGATCATCAGCATTTGCTCTGTACCATGCCTTTATAGCCTGAATTCGTGCATAGTACATTGCATCTGCAACGACATCGTTCGCGTTATACTCAAACACGTAACGAGCGTTCATATCATATGATCCATCGTCCGGCAACTTGTACCGTTTCTGCAAAAAAAATTAGTGTTATCATAAAAGCAAACATGTATGGAATAACTAAAATAGTATAAATAATTCATACCCAGAATGCATCCCAAACTAGTGCCTGTGTGTTGCCAAACGTTCTACAGACACCATAGCGATAATGCTCCCAAGTGGTGGCGGGGACAGACTCGCCAGTAGGCAAAGTCACAACACCAGGCCAGTGCAGACGAACAAGATTACCAAGGACCATGTTCACCTGCCTGTAGTGTCCTGTGCCTGTGAACGAGTCGTCGATCCAAGACCTGGAAATAGTATACACAATGTGGAAATTAAAACATAACTTTCAATAACATTTAAGCAAAGACATGTCACTCACTTTCCACTAGGCTTTATCAAAACCCGAGATTCGGGTGGAAGCTCTGGAGGTGGTCCAAGAAAATGCAGCTTCCTCATTCTCCTAACTCGAGAAGTTCCAGACCCAGCTGCGGAATCTCCACCAGCCCCAGAATCCCCAGCATCGTCTCCAGCATCATCTCCACCATCATCTCCACCATCATCTTCAACATCATCTCTTGCATGATCCTCTACCACTGGTTCCTCAATTTCAGCATCCTATGAAACAAATACCTTACATCATACAATATTAAGTAACTCAAATAATGTAATTTAACAACTAACTTACATCTTGTGGAGGCAAATGTTCTGCCAGCGCTCTCCGTCTGCTCATGGTAGAACCTGAGCCCTGAAAAACTGAATCCTCACCCCTCGAGCTGCTCCTCGAGCTACTCCTCGTCCCAAGCAAACTACGAGCAAAAGACTTCATTTTCTTTGACATCCTATTTTAACAACAACAAGTTAGTACATAAATCGACAATAAAATATGCAACAAAATCATAAAATATGCAATAAAATAATAAAATATGCAATAAAATCATGTTCCATACTCGTCAATCGTAATCGTAATCAAAATCAGGATCTAGATGCTTTCGTCGATTTAATGGACGCCAAGTAGCTTTCTTCTTTCTCGTCACTCGTTTTCGTTTTGGAGGAACCTCTACATCATTTTGATCACCTAATAAAGATTCTTCCAACATTTCAGTTTGTACATTAAACGTGCTTGTAAGTTCTTCGTCTTGGAAAATCTCAGCAGCCCCCACTTCGTGCTCGATTTGACTTTCAACATAACCAGCATCACCAGGAGCATATAGTCGTTCACGAGGATTAACTTTGTACACTACCCTCCAATCAACCAAACCCTTTTACTTAGATGGATATGTCATATAATACACCTGCTCGCATTGGTGGGCAAGGATTATAGTGTCGTGGCCTTTTAATCTGTCGTTGTGTTTGACTTCCACCATGCCATATTGATTTTCTCGCGTTGAGTTTGGAGAAAACCAATCACAATCAAAGAACACCACTTTGAGTTGTTTATCTCCAAAAAACTTGTACTCGATTATATCATTAATGACTCCATAATAATTAGTCACCTTCCCTTCATCATCGACAGCTCTAGTTACAACTCCGGAATTTGTCGTGGCTGCTAGAGGATGATCATCTTCGAACCTTGTGGAACGGAATCTAAAACCATTGACATCATACCGACCATAACATCTGCCAGTTACTGCTCCTAGGGATAATTGTCGAAGGTCCGGGTGTATATTGTCATTTTTATCTACATAATCTCGAAACCAACACAAGAAATTAAGTCCCCCATCTTTTCCCTCTCGACGAATCTGGTCACGTTCACAGCCAGAGATGCAATTTTGAGAATCAAATTCCCTGTTAGTACAAGGAAACAAACATTTTAGTCTCACAACAAAAATTCTAGCGGCAATGACTAAAATAAAGTTTACACTTACAGGAGAAACTGACTCATCTCTTCCATGTTGTTATACATGTAGAGTAAAGCAGTCTTCCATTCGTCGTTGGTGAAACAGTATGTTGTGCTGGGTCCTACAGTTTTGCCCCTCCATTGAAAAATTTCAATATCACTGATAGGGGGCTCGTCGACATGATACCGCAACGTATGGGCATTGACATTGTGTTCCTCTGCAAAGTACAGGCCCGTGAACGATGCTATCTCTTTATATTTGAATTCTTCAGCGATGCACCCTTCAACTCGTCTCTTATTACCAACCATTGCATGTAGCTTCTTTAGTGTCCTTTCGATGTGATACATCCATCTATATTGCACAGGACCTCCTACCTTAGCTTCGTATGGTAGGTGAACAAGTAGATGTTGCATCGGATTGAAGAAACCTGGTGGAAATAGTTTTTCAAGTTTGCATACCAAAATCGGTATTTGTTGCTCAAGCTTCTCCATCATCTCTTTCTTTATTTCTTTGGCACAAAGATGTCTATAAAAGTAGCTTAGCTCCGCTAATGCTTTCCATACATCATTTTTTACAAAACCACGAAACATAACAGGAAGGAGTCTTTCCATTATTATGTGGTAGTCATGACTCTTCAACCCAGAAAACTTGCCCGTCTTCAAATTCACAGACCTTCTAAAGCCCGCGGCGTAACCATCTGGGAACTTTAAGTTTTTCAACCATTTCATCAATTGTTTCTTCCTTTTAGGTTTAATACTGAAAGGAGCACGTGGCTTCTTCTGATTCTCTCCTATCTCCATAGTTGGTCTTCTACAGATTAAGGCCAAGTCTTTCCTTGCCTTAGGGTTGTCTTTTGTTTTGTCAGTGATATTCATGCAAGTGCTGATAATGCTTTCACCCATATTTCGTTCCTGGTGCATGACATCAATGTTATGCATTAGAATCAAGGCTTTCATATAAGGGAGTTCCCATAGACCACATTTGTGAGTCCAATTATGCTCGGTTCCATAACCTTCAAAACGATTTCCATGTTCGTTTAGTTTCAAATCATTAAGTCTCGCAAGAATCTCTGGACCACTTAGACGCTTGGGTGGTCCCCTCGTCACAATCGTGTCCTTTTTAAAAGCGTTCCTATCGAACCTGAACGGGTGATCCTCTGGCAAAAAACATCTATGGCAATCGAAGTAACATATCTTTCCACCAAACTTTAGTCGAAAGCATGAAGTGTCTTCAACGCATATCGGACATGTCAAAATCCCATGACAACTCCATCCAGCAAAGATACCATAAGCCATAAAATCATGAATAGACCATAAAAACGCGGCTCTCAGGTTGAACTTCTGTTTCTTGTAACAATCGTACGCCTCGACTCCTACCCACAAAATTTTCAATTCTTCAATCAGGGGCCTCATCATCACATCGATCTTTGTTCCAGGATGATCCGGACCAGGTATTACAAGACACAAGAAAATAAATTCATATTTCATGCAAAGAGCTGGTGGAAGGTTGTATGGAACAGCAAAGACGGGCCAACATGAGTACGACGTTGCAGTTAGATTGAATGGCGAGAAACC
Source organism: Zea luxurians (assembly GCA_029449295.1). Taxonomy (NCBI): domain Eukaryota; kingdom Viridiplantae; phylum Streptophyta; class Magnoliopsida; order Poales; family Poaceae; genus Zea; species Zea luxurians. The sequence continues at coordinate 304,375 of JAOPSE010000108.1, read as the reverse complement.
ATCTGTTGCCAAACTGAAGCGAACATTCCTCACTTCATCAGCAAAGCTGGAATCAAAAGCATCTAGTGCCTTCCATGCATCTGTATCAGCTGGGTGCACCATGACATTTCGATTCTCACGTACCCCTTCTTTGTGCCACCTCATGTGTCTGGCTGTATTCTTGGAGATGAACAAACGTTTCAACCGAGGTATAAGAGGCATGTAACGAAGCTGCTTACGTGCAATCTTCGTAGTCACGGTCAAACCATCATCGTTTTCAACCTCAACGAATCTACGCTCACCACATACAGTACACTCCTTCTCACCTGCGGTCTCCTTCCAGAAAAGCATACAATTATTTTCACAGACATCGATTTTTTCGTAGTCCATACCGAGGCCAGATAACAGCTTTTTAGACTGATACATGTCCTTTGGCATCTTGTGATTTTCTGGAAGTACATCACTGATCAAGTTCAAAAGTTCCTTGTAACAGTTGTTTGAGAATGCAAACTTAGACTTAATAGCCATAAGTCGAGTCACAAATACAAGGACGGTCACTTTTGTGTGCTCATGCAATGGCTCTTCGGCAGCTTTAAGGAGCTCGAAGAACTTCTGAACCTCAGGTGTAGCTGGATCCTCAAACTCGGTGGGTTGACCGGGGTTCTCCGAATCGACGATTAGAAGCTCATGGCGTACATCGTCAAGCATCTCTTCCATCCTATCGTAGTCCTCCTCTTCATGTGACTGAACTTCCGATACAGTACGAGGAGGTGGGTCCTCACCGTGGTGCACCCACACCTCATAGCCTGGCATATAACCGTTCTTGCAAATATGTATAGACATAGTCCTCCTGTCAAGGAAATTAATGTTCTGACACTTGCTACAAGGGCACCTAACATCGGTTCCAGTCTCTGACCGAGCAAAAGCATGGTCGAGAAAAGCATCAGTCTTGGCAACCCACTCACTTGATAGAGCACCTCTTTTCTTCCAACCTTCATACATCCATCGACGATTCTCCTCCATACTAGATACGAGACGTTAACTTAATTAGATAAGTAATGCACGGACCATCCGTTTTTACGAAGAAATCACGCCCCTACATCTGTAGGAAAGGATAGGTCCTAAACCCACCCAGGAGTGACCGACGAGGCCGTGTTTATGACAAGACATGTGGTCGTGCGAAATTTCGGCAGCATAACCCCGCTGTTCTCCAATCGCACGCCTAAAAATGGTGCAATTGGAGAATAGAGAGGTTATGCTGCCGAAACTAAGCAGGAGCACATGCTTTTGTCATAAACACGGACTCTGTCGGTCACCCCGAGGCTGTCCAATAAAGGGACAATTCCGGCCCAACATACCTCACATGCGTCGCTTGTAAGGTGTGTTGGGCCGAAACGGGTGACGCCTAGGTTTCGTTTGTTCACACTACGATACACTATGATTAACTATAATCATCGTGCATTATTAAATAATTAAACTAATAAACCACAATACAATATTACATACGAAATAACATTGTTATAAATGACAAATCATATAAAATGACCCTATTTCCGAGGGCATAATAATTACCCTCGGAAATTAAAAATTTAAATTATCTAAAGTACCACTAAATAAACTAAAACAGGCTACTTTAATTACGTAATCAAATTTTGGCCGTCGGACATAACAAACTAAACAATCAAATGCATTCATACATACATTTCTAATCAAATACATTAATACAAACATACAATTCTAATCAAATACATTAATACAAGCATACAATTTTAATAAACAAAATTGCTAATTAAGTATACTCACTTAGCGGGCGTGGGGAGCCGGCCGGCGACGGGCGCACGGGCGGGCGGCGGGCGCACGGGGCCGGCGGCCGGAGCACGGGGCGGAGCACGGTGCGGTGGCGACCGGCGAACGGAGCGGCGGCGGCGGCCGGAGCACTGGGCGGAGCACTGGGGGCGGGCGGCCGGAGCACGGAGCACGGGCACGGAGCACGGGGCGGCCGGAGCACGGCGGTGGGCGGAGCACGGCGGCGGGCGGTGCGGCCGGAGCACGGCGGCGGGCGGGCGGCAACAGTGCGGGGCGGCGACGGCGGCAGGGAGAAAGACAGGCGCGCGCGCGTGAAATGAAAGGCGCGCGGGTCGGATCCACGTTAAAAAGCCTTATCTCCGACGGCTCAGTACGAAGCCGTCGGAGATAACCTTATCTCCGACGGCTGAGTACGAGGCCGTCGGAGATAAGGCTTATTTCCGAGCGCCTGTTGTGGCCGTCGGAGATAACCTTATCTCCGACGGCGTCGTACGAGGCCGTCGGAGATAAGGAGGCCGTCGGATGTTTGTTAGTTTACTGTAGTGTGTATCTCCTTATTTATTATATTTATAGTAATCAGCGCATATGATGAGTAAAATACTAAAGCAATTGAAGAAAAACTCCCTGCGAAGAGAAACCCTACATACGACGACAAACAAGAACTCCACTATGAAGATGAAGAATACAAGAGGTGGGAGCCAACAAGTGTGTGAGGCTCCGATCCCAAATCTCTCTCTCAAATTTTTTTATTAATTTGGTGTCTCTCAATCTCCCCTCTCCTTCTAACTGTAGCTCTCAATTTTGCAAATGAACTAGTACACAGAACAGAGCAGCCATGAGCTGCTTTTGGGGCTATTTTGCCCACCTTTTACATGCCCCCTCGGGTTACTGCCAGGACTATAAGAGGAAGGTCCCAAGGACATGAGGTTCACCTCATTTTTGCTTTAGGAAACAAGAGGTGGTAATGGTTATACTTAACATATATAAAAAATAAACTGCCAGGATGGGACATACTTCGCAACCTTCTCAACCCTTTTCGCCCCATGTCACACTCTCAAAACGAACATGCGCTACATCTTATTTTTTTTATTTATTAGTTTTCTTTGAACAAATCAGGGGGCAACGCCCACATTTCATTAGTAACTTGTGAGCATTCAAGCCAAATGTGGGATAGGAGACAAACAGTGGGAGGTTACATGCACACACCATCGTACAATCAAATCCCTTTTACTCATGGGAAATCAATGGCGTATCTAACTAATCTAGCAAGAAGTACATGCACAGAGAGATCCTCACCTCTAAATATATGATTATTCCTAGTTTCCCAAATCTTCGATACGACAATGCCAAGAACTTCTGCCTAGATGTTATTTGGAGCAAATCTGAAAGGCAAGCGCATGTGAAAGAAAGATGACCCATTCGGGTAGTCAATTTGGAGACCGAGCGAACGCCATATATTTTGAACCTTTGCACATGCCAAGAGAAGGATCTTCTTCTTGAACAAATTCACAAGCCTATGCAACCTGTCCATTATGAACAATTGAAGGAAGATCTTCACTTTCTTTGGTAGCTTCAATTCCTAGACCTACAATAGGGCGGAGCCATCCATCCCCATAGGGGGGCATATCCTCTCTTATGCTTCTTTAAAGGAGAAGAAGTTTCTAGAAGCGACCATTTTTTGAACATCACAACGATGTGTAAGTTATATAGGATAGAAGTTCATGCAAAATTCAAGCATGACTGTAGCCACGTTAGTCAAACAAGGGTCTAGGCAGATCAAAATTATGTCTAAAAGCTCCATATACCGATAGGTTAGGCCGAGTAATATGGGAGAATAAGGAGGGGAAAGAGTGGTAGAGTGGATCATTGGCTATCCATGTATCAAACCAAAAGCTTGTTGTTTTACCATTTCCATCACAAACATGTGTATGTTCTCTAAATTGATCAATCACACAAGTGTAGATACGACTCAAATATGACGAGGGAGAGGCGAGGGGACAGAGTCAAGGTATGACACCCTACAACACCAATTCTTCCATGAAAGCAGAGAACTGTTAAGAGCCTTGTCAGCAAATTTGAGGAGGAGGCAAAGGTTTTGAGTTTCCAAATTTATAATGCCAAGGCCACAACAATCTCTAGGAAGACAGACGTTGTTACACGTAATGAAGCACTTAGAGTCATGATAGTGATCACTTCAGGTCCAGAAGATGGCTCTTCGGCGTTGGTTAATAGCTCTTAGGACCTTTTTGGGGACAACCATGGATGACATGTAGTGGAGAGGCATGGCACTAAAAATGGTTTGAACAAGGATCAGATGACCAACACTGTTCAACAGCTTGGATTTCCATCCCACAAGTTAACGATCATAGGATGCAATCAGGGGAGAGCAGTCAAAGAAAGTGATTTTGTGAGGAGTGAGGGGGAGACCAAGATATGGTTGAGGAAAATTAGACACAGTAGTGCTAAAAATACTGGCCAAGTCTTGAGACATTACATTATGCACACATACGAGCATGAAGGTGGTTTTATGATAATTAATCGTAAGGCGCCTCGTGGCCAAATCAAAGTTGTCAAGGTCAATCTTGGGAGATGAGATGACTACCAACAAAGCCCTGACAAAGATGGTAGTGTCGTTCTCATATTGCAGGACCGGATAGGGAGCTTCATTCACGATATGATGACAAAGATTGTGTGATACCCATTTAAGATAGATAAGTTGGCGAAGGACATCGGTAACAATAATTAAGAGATATGGAGAATTTGGATCCTGTTGTCTTAATCCGTTTTTACAGGGAATCCAAAGACCAGGAATACCATTAAGGAGGATAGATGATTTATTAGAGCTAAGAATGTCCATCATCTAGTCACACCACTTCTAAGTAAAACCTGTCTACCTGAGAATCATGACCATACTCTCCTAATTAACTGAGTCAACAACCTTGTGGAAGTCAATTTTTAGGGTAGTAGATGGGCTTTTCTAGTTGAAGCAAAAGAGTAAAAGATCCATGGCCTAGGCATAATTTTCCCCAATGTTCCTTTTTTGAATAAACCCGAACTTATCACCCCCAACAAGGCTATGAATGAGGCTACAACTGCCAGGATAACCCCTTCAAGATAGCTTTGACATGGCAGTTTGGCAGGAAAATAGGACAGAAGTCAGCAGGAGCCCTAGTCATGCCTTTTTCATGACAAGAACAACATAGGATCTTTTAATCCTTTCTAGGTCCACTGTCCTATGATGAAAGGATGATAGCCTTAGGTAGCAATGTAAAATTTGGGTCTAGAACCATCTGGGCTCAAGCTAGATTCAAGCTTCAAGAGCCCGAAGACAAACTGAATCTCATTCTTGCTAAACTTACCATCTAGCATAGACAAGTTTGGTATCGGGCTTAGATAAAGGTCGACTAGGTTGAAATGCCAAGTGACAGGTGTAATACCTTAAATCCATCAGTAAAAAGCAATTTGATTTTTAATTGATAAATCCATTAGAGAGGAAATTTATCTTCAAGAGTTAGGAAAACGTTAATAAACAACTAATTAACTTTTTGGAGTATACAAAATTTTCACTCAATTGTTTGATGCATTTATTTTTGGAGCATGGCTTTTGTTTGTTAATTTCTTTCAAAGGTTTATTTATTTCTGGAATTATTACAATTTTCTGTATATATATATATATATTTATATCTTCATATAGTTAAAATGGAAAAAACCAACAGCGCTCGGCCAGGCCGAATTCGGCCTAGCCGAGGACCACTAGGGCAACCACCGGCCACCCGCGCCCCCTATTCTTTCTCTCTCTTTTGTGTGTGGGGCCCACCCACGACCCCTTCTTCTTCCCTGCCTGCCTCTCGGCCATGCGCAGGCGGAACATCGCGCCCTGGTGCTGGACCGTCCATGATCGACCCCACGCGCCCCCAACCCGCCCCTCACCTCCCCACACCCAAAACGGCCGTTGGCCTCTCCTCTTCCCCAGCCCCTCATCTCTGGTAACGGACGCCATCAATGGCGTTGATGGCCGCCATGACCCCTCCCCTCTCCCAGGCTCTTCTCCTCCGTCTCTCCCTCTATAAAAGGTAGCCCAACCAGAGCTCTCTCCCTCCTCTCGTCCACTCCCTCTCCCTCACCTCTCTCTCCCTCGGAAAACTACCCATCGGAGCTGCCGCCGTCCGTGGAGCTCGTCGTACCATCCACGTCGTGCCCTATCTCGGCCGCACCTAGAACGTTCGTCCGCGTCGCACCCTCGTGGCGCCATGCTACCCTGCTGGACCATCCATCCGCGTTGTGCCCTTGCCGTGCCGCGCCGTACCCCACTGGACCGTCCACTCGGCCGCGCCTGTGCCCTACCGGACCATCTGCTCATCCGCGCCCTCCCTTGTCATGGCTCACCTCGCCGTGACCAAAACCCTCCATTCATCGCAAGAAGCTAATTTTGTGGTAGAAGACCAAGATACGTTTGTAGACGATCTGCAGGACACCTTTGACCAAAGCAAGTGGATTCTCCCTCTGCATTTCTGTTTGTACCAAATAATGCATATAATAATGTTTACTTTTGGATATTTGGATAAATTTGATGGGATTTGCCTAAATAGGATAACCTAGAAATACCATCCCTATTCCTTGATTTTTTGGGATAAATACTATGCTTATAAATGTGCTACTGCTCAACTTGATCATTATGATGCCACTCTTTAATAATACTATTGTTCCGAAAATGAAATTGGTATTATGATAACCTGATGGTTAAACAAGATTATGTTATATTAAATGGAACATGGAGTGACCACCCAAGATAACAATGTAACCAAGAGTGCTATCATGGCTCTGGCTTTGGTAATTAGCTTAATGCGCTTAGTACTTAGCAACCTTTCCTAAAATATGGACAAGAGGGGGGTCGGTAGTGGTGGTAGATCATGTTAACATGGGGACGTAGATTTAGCTAAGCTGCCTCACCTAGAGGGCCTCCACACTGACCTGGAAACCATAGCAGGTTGTTTCGTATTAAGTGTGTTTTGTGAATGCCTCATAGTGGATCCCTAGCCTTTCACCTCAGCAGTATTTAACGGTTCGTACAACCTAGGCTAGAAGGGATACATGGGTTCTAGGTAAAGTTGTACCACCTCTATAGAATGTAAAACTGATATGTCAGTCGTGCTCACGGTTAAGGGCAACCTGGACCCTCACATGATAATTAAACTCAAAGATGGAGAAGAAATCATGATCGGATGATTTATAAATGGTTTGCTTAAGTGGTTTCACTTAAGTGCTTTTGATATTATCATATGCTTATGATTAACTAGAAATTTTGGGATGCACTTACAATTAGTAAGTTAGGCGTTGATAATAAAATATTGACCAACTAAAATGCTTAGCTTAACCATAGCCTACCTTGTTAACTTTGCATAACTCCTCCCACTTGCTGAGCCTCCACTATAAGTGAGCTCACCCCTTGCTAATATTTTGATTAGAAGGTGATGAGGAAGACTTTGACAAAAATGTTGATGAGTACTGAGTCTAGTGACGCTCTGGTCATCTTCTTGTGTGAGATTGCCCATGTTATTTCTGTTGTACTTTGATTATGATACTATTTATGAATTTTATGTCTGGATGATGTAATAAAATTATTATACTCTCTTTTACTCCTTTATTGCATTGTCTTTTGATATATTACACTTGTGATGTCAACATATGTGTGGAAAATGGATCGTGGCACACATATGCTATGCATTCGGTTTTTCCCCTAAAAATCGGGTGTGACAGAAGTGGTATCAAAACTATGCTGACTCTAGGTCATTAGACTAGTTAGAAATGGAAAGCCCAGTCTATTCAAAATATACTTATGTTGCTCTTACAAATTTATTTTATTAATCTTGCCTCTTTAAAATTCAAACTAAGGTGACATTTTCTTCTTGTAGATGGTGCGCACTCTCCAAACCACCCACGTGAACACCAACGGTATCCCTCCACCCAGGCAGGCTCCTATCTACCCAGTTGTGGTGGAAGAAGTCCCATGTAACACCCCTGGTGTTACAAGAACTAAAACTTTGGCATGACATCATATGCATTAGCATTTCATTATGTATGTTACACCTAGAGTGCATCGACTAGGTAAAAATTTCAAAACAAGCTTGTGATGTGATGACTTGACTTGATCATTAACCCTAGGATAGGGTACTTACCCAAGGATTAGAAGCATGTGGGTGTGTGAGATGATAATTTGAGTATGATCTCAAAGGTTAGTGGAGATGTTAAAGAGAGACTAAACTTAGAAAGTTTGAGTGCCACTTAAACCTTAGAACACTTAAAACCCTAATAGAAACCCTAGAAACCCTAATCAGTGCTCTATAAGGTGACTCCAATTTCTATGCGCTTTTGGACCAAAGTGCATATATCAAAGTGGTAGAGTAACAAAAATTAATAAAATTTTACATTTGGAGATTTCCATGTTTTGTGGAACAAATTGGAGTAAATTGCAAAAAGATCCCAAAGGCACCCATACGGCTAACTCTAAAAACAGTGTTAACTGGCCGAGTTCAAGCCCTAATATCTCCCGATCTGTGGAGATTTTGCCATGGGTCACTACAACAAATTTGTAGAGTTACTATAGTAGTCAAAGTTTGATTAAAGGATTGAGCCCTAGAGTTATACATAAATTAGAGCAAAATGGCCTAGAAGTTGGGCTGTCAGTCATGTGCTGGTCTGAAAGTCTGACTAGCAGTTGCATCAGATCGACTTTAGAACCAAATTATGTTCGATCGAGTGAATGTATGATCAAGAACCTTATAACAAAGTTCAAGCTGGTATAATGGGCAAAACATTTGATACATTCGGATTGGTAGTTCATCACATAAAAATTGGAGAACGAAGCTCCTCATGTTGCGCTGTTAGGCTCATGAACGAAGCCATTCAGTATGTACAGTAACTGAAAAAGATCGCAGATTCACAAAACCTACCGCCGGTGATCCTCGCGTCGCGATCCATGCCGGTGCTGCGATTCATGCTCTATGGCGCGTGGATAACTGTGAGAGGTAAAAAGATCGGAAGGGAGGTGGATATGGTCTCGGACGTGAGCTTATTGGCCGCACTCGATTGCTTTGCAACGTGTCAGAGCGGTCGATGTCGTCATGGGACGCCGGCGATCTCAATCGCGCCACACCATAGGCCGTCATACCACGTCATCGCGAGTCATGGAGAGTAACTAGTGATTGTCGTAGGACTTTGCCCCAGTGCATGCCACAGTGAACTCACCTTAGTAACAATATCCTATCACCGACGTGATCCGAATTTTGTTCAAGTTCGGAGCTACCGTGGCCAGCCTCTATAAATTGAGCGTTTGCCTTGCTTTGCCCCCTTGTCACGAACCCAACGCAACCCCAACCACGTCCTGCCATCCACTGTAGCCCGAGGAATTGGGATTTCCCCCAAATCGGTCATCCACGTCGCCGTAGGCATCTCGCCGTGGCCAGAGCCCTCTAAGGTAACTACAGTCGGGCTTAAGAGTGTTTTAAGTTCTCTTACATGTCGCGATGCTCATTGACCTACCCGATTGAACTCTACAGCAACCGGAACCCTAGAACACTTTGTCGCCACCATGGAACACCGCCGCAGACACTCCCTCCATCGACACACCGCACTGTCCCTTCACCCATCTTCCTAGCCATCGTTCTGGAGTCCTGGTAAGTTACTGAAGCTTATCGTGCTCCCAGTTCAAACGCTATCGCGCTGTGTCACTAGGAACGGGTCCATGAAGGTTTCGGATCCACGGGTGCTCTTAGGCTGAGCTCTAGGATGGAGTTCGTGCCCGATTTTTGATACCAGGTGTAGCGCCAAGAGTTGAATTAGGTGTAAGAACGAAATTGAGCATGGATTATAAGGTATAGCATCCTGTGCAGGTACGCCGGAGTAATTGCGCCACCGTCCGTGGTTAGGGACCTGGTCATGTGAAGGAGGAAGAAGGGGAGGTTTTAAGTGAAAATGTCAGTGACTCAGAAAACAGTGCCCTGGGTTGGTCTTGGGTTATTTGAATACCTAGGGGGTTTCGTGCGAAAATCTCACGCGGGCGAGAACGCGGGCGAGTTTTCTCTGTTCGTGGGCCAACCCAGGCTGAATTGAGTCCGACATTATTCATCATTTCTCCTTTTCTTTTTACTGTCAGCTTAGGAAATTTGTAGAAAATAGTAGAAAACTGGTAAAATCATGAGACCAATTTTTCTAGACTCCTAAATCACATAGTATTTAATAAACATAGTTCCAAGATTTTTATCCCAAACTTGAAATTATATAGCATTTAAAGATGCTCAAACTAAGAGTTTTAGAATTTTAGAAAACATTTAGTAACTCCAAAAATTGTGAAACTTTTTGGGTAGGCTTAGTATCTCTACTACCTATTAAGACGGTAAGGGGTAGGCTGCCATTCCGTGTTCTGCCATTCCCATTCCGCCCTCCCCGCAAAGCCCATTCCCATTCCCGGCTGCCTGTCTTTCTCATTCCCCCTCCCTGCAAAGCCCATTCACATTTCCATTCCCAGCTGTCACGTGTCTTTCTCATTCCCCCTCCCACAAAGCTCATTCCCATTCCCACGTGCATCCCACGCCTAGCTAAAATTAAATTAAAAAAACAGGCTCCCAGGACATTCGAACCCGCGACCCCTCAAGTAAATGTGCTCGTAGCTACCGCTACACCACATGTGTGTTTATGTCTACATCTATTATAGTAAAAACATATACTACATCTCTCCCGAAGCCCACCTGCTACCCTTGCACAATGTGTAGTAGTAGATAACTATCACTGAGATTATTAAATTATATTTTTGGATTGAGGGAGTAGTATTTAAAGAAGAGCCTTGCATGCAATTTCTTTTGTTTGAATAATGTTTTCAACTTAAATACTTTTTTTGCATGTGTGACATTTATTCTCCGTAATATTTTTTCCATGGATCTAACTTATAAGTCATTTTCATAAACCAATACCAAAGATGAATCCATGTTTCTTACTTGGAAACCCCGAACAAACACCACTAGCACGAGGTGCTCGTGTTGGCGTCGCTCATCGACGACGAGAAGAAACTTGGCGACTGCCAGTTCGACCTCTGGAAGCAGTCCTATGTGGCCCATGCGCCGCTGTGTACGACAAGCTTCGGCACAGCCGCTGCTTGGACGCGGTCCAGAGCGGATGCACCGCGCTGTCCATCGTCAAACATGGGGACCTCATGGTCGTCGCCAATGTCGATGACTCTCGGGTTGTTCTGGGCACCGCAACCTACGACGACGCCATCACGTCGTCTAGCTCATCATCCACCTGAAGCCCAACCTGCCACGTAAGTCGCTACTGACCGGCCATGAATTCTTGTGCGCTGGGATGACGACCATTGTTGCTGTTGTGTGAGTGTCGTCGAACAAGATGTATGTAGAGGAGTAGCACATCCGGTGGTGCAACGACTAGGTATACTACCTCGCTGATGAGCCTGGGGTTCATTTCATTTGGCAGCCCAGCCAAGAGTGATCGGTACTCACCATATCGCGCGTGTTCGATGACTATTATATCAAGGATTGTGGCGTCATCTCGACGCCAAAGGTCAGCAGAGGAGGACCGACAACAATGACCACTCGCCATCGTCGGGGTAGCTTTTGTGCCAGTCTGCCTTTAATTCTCTTCGCAAACACACACTTGCATTTTTTGTTTAAGCAAGCGTGTATGGTGGTGCGTGCCTGATGACTAATGATGTGCGACGGAACTTCTACCGGCAGGTGTGGCACGTGCTCTCCAATGATGAGACCATGCAAATCATGTCATATATCGAAGTCTGCATGATACTGATGGTTGCAATGTAGTAGTGAAACAACTAAATTAAAATAACAAAATTTATGTATGGCTAGGATCACAAATGGATTATGAAATATTTTCTTATAACAATATAAGACACATTTTGTATATAAGTTATCATGGTATTGTATGTTCCCAATGCAACGCACGGGTACTGACCTAGTGATGATTGAAGACCCTGGGTGAAGTTTGAAATGATTTGGACAATGTTTGGTCAAAAACCCAATAACTAGCCTCCTAGGGTTAAGTTACTTAATACTAATAGAATACCAAATTAGGAAACCCTAGTGATTAGTTTGTACCATGAAGGAAAGTTGTATTTAAGATACAACTTAGTATGTTTTTATTGTGTAACTGCATATTCATGACATCGCATAAGTATTCATGTACATGTATTGTCATGTATAGAACACGAGGAAGAAACCGTGGTAGAAGAAGAGGTTGTCTCCTTGGCTGAAAATTCTCGAGCGGAGAACAACTTTTACTTCGACATCTGCGGAGTGGACCCTAAACCTCCTGCAACACAAGGCAAGCCCCGGTGCATTTACCCCTTTCCGTGTTGTTTTAAAATCTTTATCACCTTATATGATGCATTAGGTGATAGGAGTTGTATGCTAAACAGTTGATGCATTTCCTTCTTGGAAAATGGATTACCATTCCTGATACCCTTTTATGAAAAGGATTTTTATGATGCTTAGCCTTGCTTTAGAAAAGCAAAATGTTTTGTTTTAAACAAAAGGTGATGCTTCACACTGGATGGGGAGTTTTACAAAGAAAAGACATGATGTTGGCACCATCATGGTCGTGATGGGTTCAACATCTAATAAGAAGTACCTCTATTTGGTACCATACTTTGGGTTGTAAATGATAAAGACGAGACCTGGCAGGTGACTTGCACGAGAAGGGAGTCTCGGTGTAGTGTCTCTGTCTGAGTCATTTAAGGACCGAACCGATGTAGGCTTGATGATTGAGGACCTTTTAACTGGCCACATGCCTCATCATGGGTAAGCTTTGCCTCGGTCGGACCAATACCAGAAAGGCCACCACGCAATGGGAGTGGAGAGATGGCAAGAGTAGTGTGTACCCTCCATGGCAAGAGGTTGGACGGTGGAGTATCTGTGCTCTCGGTTGGCGTGAACCTATTCTAGTCTTGAGAAACCCGGTGGTGAGTTGACATATGCAAGGGTTAAGTGCTACATATGTCATGTGGTTGGAGATCCCTAGCTAGGTATTAATCAATTTGGATCGCCGTTACTTCTCGGACATGAAGACTTGGTCGTCACTGACTTACATGTAGCATCAAGTGAACTGAAGGGTACATAAAAGACGGCTAGTATAGGCCAAGTGCTTTATCTAGAATAGAAAGAATTCTTGATGCAGGTAACTACTTAATCTAATAATAAAAAATGAACTTTTAAGGATCAACTTATAGTAAGCTTTTCTACAAAGTGAGTCTTTGGATCTTGTTGAGCTTTACCTTGATTCTCAAAGGCCAGCATATCCTTGAGAGTCTTTTCCTTTGACGGGTAAGGCTTGCAAAAGTACACTCCATACTCAGGGTTTTCAAACCCATGTTGTTGTAGGTGATGAAACGGCTGAGTTCTGCTATTTCTGTTCCAAGGTTGTTCCCAAGCAGAAGGATGAGCACTGAAACTCATTCGGGGAGGGTGTTTTGCCTCCTGGTGATGTAATAATAAGTTACACACTCAAGTACCCGGATATGTAATAACTACTCTTTCTATATTTTCCTTATGAATGTACATTATGTCATTGTAATCCGTTCCGCTTATTCCTTACTCCGATGATATGTAATGTCTGCGTGATGGGTTAAGTGCTCTTGGGCGATATGATGGAGATATAGATAACCGAACTTGTCGAGTCATTATGCACACCTTCATGACTGTCTAAGGTCCTTAGGACAAGGACATCTGTAGGTGGGCCTAATACCTTAGGAGCTTCCGTGACAGCTCGTATCGGAGCGAAGCCCGTCTCTTCAGACATTACTTAGTGCTTCAAAAGATTTTTAAAAATACTTGTCTTAGAATCTTCTTTCGTTCTTACCTTGATCCTTTCTTGTAGTAAATTATCTTTTGAAGTCGGGTAATAGAGTGCCAAATAATAATATACGTAGGAGGTAGGGGATCAACGAAAAAGTTGATTCCATAATCATAGGTCATGCATGCATCATGTTTACACAATACTAAATAAATCTTCCCCTCTTATGGAGGTATGGCACGTACCAAGGCTACCCAACGGAAGGCAATCGGACCTCGAGGCGTGCCCCGCCACCAGTTGGCTCCTCGCCTAGAGGGGAGCAGTAGCGGAAGTAACGATCCCATAGGGGATCTGGAGGTCAGAGTTGAACGACTCACGTCGGAACTGCGCCATGGACACAGGGAGCATGCATGAGATAGCTGTCGTATTGCTGAGCTGTCGGCGGAGGTTGATCGCTTGCAGCAGGAGATCGTGGAACGAGACAGGGCTATAGACTGGGTTGTAAAAATTCACGCTCTATAGCCTGGGATTGCGAGGCAAATGCCCGAGCCTGGGTGGTGGAGCTAAGCGTAGCCCTGGAGAATCTGCAGGCATACAATAACACTCTACATGAGGAAGTGCATGTGCTATACGACTAGCTGCACCTGAACGTGGCACTAGAGGTTGCAGCAATGGGAACCGGAACATCTGGAGCAGCTGGCGAAGGACTTTATGGGGAATTGGATCTTTTTGGAGCCCCTACTTCCATGAACCTCACAGATGAACGTTCTCCCGAAGCTGGCAGTGGAGCGGGAGCAGACAAGGATGAAGATAACAAGAGTAGTATAGTTGTAGGTGGTTTCCTTACATAAATTAAATAAGGAAATTTGAGTTGTACCAATGAGTATGTATAATTAGTACCAGTCTGGCATAATGTAACAAAGGTGGTGTACTTGTGGCATGTAATAATCAAGTATGTTTTTCTTTCTCAGATGCCATCAAGAACTCGTGCTCAAGACAGGGTGGGAACTTCCCACAGTGGGGAGGAAACTCCAAACTCGCCGCCTGTACCTCCCATGTTGGCTGAGGCTGTCGCTTCCTTAGTTAATGCCACCGCTGACAACACTCATTTCCAGCGAGAAATGGCTGGGAATCAGTTTCATCAGCAGGGAGGCAGAGGTCAACCCCAAGGCCCCCGAGACACCACGTATTTGGAATTTTCAGAAACTCGCCCACCGCTTTTTGTTAATGTAGAAGAACCTTTGGAAGCGGATGAATGGATTCAGGTCATGGAGCAAAATTTTGGATTGATTCGATGTACCGAGACCCAGAAACCCCTGTTCGCTGCCCAACAATTGAGAGGTCCTGGCAGCACCCGGTGGGCAAATTTTGCAGTTGTTCAGCCTACAGGACATCTTGTCATGTAGGCAGAATTCAAGCAGGCGTTCAGGGAACACTATATTCTAGAAGGGGTTTTACAGATGAAACTGATGGAGTTTATACGTTTAAAGCAAGGAGGCGACTCGATGATGCAATATCTTGCCAAATTCAATCATCTCTCCCAATATGCTATAGACCAAGTGGACACGGATCTAAAGAAGAAGAATTGCTTCATGAGAGGTCGAAATGAGCGACTCTATCAAAAGATGGCCACATGCCTGGACCTCACTTACAGCAGGGCCGTGAGCATAAGACTTTCGGTGGAAGCCAAAAATTTGGGACAAGGAAAAACAAAGAGATATGGAGGTGTAGGATCGTCTCAAGGGTCTGAGAAGCGGTCGAGGTTGGTGATTCATCCTGTTAACCCAAATCGCTCTTTCCCTCGTCCACCCGCTTATCCTTTCAAGCAACCAGTTTTTATCCGCCCCAATCTTGCCCTCGCTCAGAACAATCAGCCAAGTGCCCTTGGTGCTCGTTTTCCCACCCTACCCAGTTCCTCTAATGGTTGTTTGAATTGTGGGAAGTTTGGACAATTCATCAAGGACTGTCCCTATCCAAAGCAGAATAAATCCAATTTTCAACAGACTTATGGGAACACGTCTCAAGGCAAGGGAAATGTGACCAACACTCTAGCAGGAAAAATACAAGGAAAACTGGGCGAGTCTACTACACACAAGTGGCGACCACTCCGGAAGGAGAACCAGTGATGATGGGTATGTTTTTCATTGCCAACCATCATGTCGTCATCCTTTTTGATTCTGGTCCATCACATACTTTTATGAGTAAGACTTTTGTTGGGAAGCATTGCATACATAATATTGAATCAAAGGAGGGTTTTGTTATTCAGTCACCCGAGGGTCAAATCTTTACTAAGGAAGTAGTCTTCTACGTACCCGTGAGATTGGCCAGACATGAATTCCCTACCAACATGATATTTATAAACAGACAAGATGTATATGTAATTCTAGCCATGAATTGGTTAGCCTATAATAAGGCTATCATCAATATGGATCAAAGGACTATTCAGCTAAGTCATGGACAAGAAGAAGTCAAGTTGTCCATCCCTGTATCCGTCCCAGTTAAAGTATCTAGACAAGTTTTTGAGGACGTAGTGCAAGAGATACAAAACATCCCGGTTGTGTGTGAATTCTCGGATGTATTCCCTGAAGATTTGCCCGGATTACCTCTGGAGAGAGATGTGGAGTTTGTAGTTGAATTTTATCCCGGTACGACTCCTATCTCTAGAAGATCGTATCGTATGCCACCCAACGAGCTGGCGGAACTCAAGACGCAATTACAAGACCTATTGGAGAAAGGATTTATTAGACCGAGTTCATTGCCATGGGGATGTCCAACAGTCTTTGTCAAGAAGAAGGATTAAACTCTTCGAATGTGTGTGGACTACAGACCCCTTACTGAAGTGACGACTAAAAACAAGTATCCTCTTCATTGGATCAATCTTTTATTCGATCAACTTACTAGAGCCCGGGTATTTTCTAAAATTGATCTCAGATCGGGCTATCATCAGATTAGAATTCGACCTGAGGATATAACCAAGACCGCTTTCACCACTCCGTATGGGTTATTTGAATATTTGTGAATGCTTTTAAACATACCAATCATAAGATTAATAGGAAAGGGTTTATGTTAGGACAATAATTTCTATTATGTGACATTTATTGAAAGATAATTTACCCTATACTTTCTAGAGAATGTCTCTCAAATATATTATTCAAATAAGTGATTTATTTCATATGGAGATATTTTCACTATTCATTTGGTCTCTTTAATTTCTTTATTATAACACCTATGGTTTTTATTTATTGTCTTGGAAGAACTTTTTCTAAATTACCCAAAATATAATTCTAGGGTGTTACAAATTCTACCCCCTTAAAAATAATCTCGTCCTTGAGATTAAAGAAAAGGATGTAGTTAACAGTGTTTTGTTTTGTTTGAAAATTTCCAAGTTTAACATCTAACATAATTCAAATCTTGTCTCAAAATATATGCACAATCAAGAATATCAGCATGATGCATAACTTGTTATGAAAACATAGGTTCAGATAGACCTTATTACTATCCCCAAATAATAAAGAACTAGCTACTACCTAAGGCCTTATTTAGGTCTTACAAATACTACTCACTAAAAGAAAATATTCTAATCTTGTTGCTCATTTCCTTCTTGGTTGGCTCCTTCACCTTCAACTGGCATCTCTTCCTGGTTTTCGGGTTCTCCAGGTTCAGATTCTGCTTCTACATGGTTGACTTGTCCCCGACTGACGGATAAGTCCTGGCTCTTACCTCTTGAGACCTAACTTTGCTTCATCGGAGCTGGAGTGGTGTAGCAGCCCTGTTAGGACAGTAGTTGACATAATGTCTAGTCTTCCCACACTTAAAGCATGACTTGTTGGTGGATGCATTCGGAGCAGCAAGTCCTATTGGGGTGCTTGCTTGAGGAGTAGCTTGGGTTTGTTGAGTCTGTTGCCCGGGACTACTGTTGGTCACTTGATTTCGATTATTGTGAATCAAAAACAAGGCAACACATTTGATAAACGTTAAAGACCTTCGTCCTTCGAATAATTATTCCCCTACAGGTATAATGAATCTCGAACGAAGGTCATGAAGAACAAGTCTTCATCATTCACAAATATATAAAAACATAATTACAAATGTAATATCATGCCCGTTGGGGACTTGTTCTCAAATGCTATGAATCAAGAACAAGGCAACACCAAGATAGGTTAATGGTTAATGCCCTTCGTCCTTCGAAGCATTATTTCCATAAGGATATAATGATCTCCAGACGAAGGTCATGAAGGACGTACCTTCGTCATCACAGCATATATATATATAATGATGAAAGACAAAGTATATGAAATATGAGAAACAACATGTATAATCATATGATATTATTAATATCTCTTTTTTATTATCATGAAACAACAGAAATAATATTGAATTACATTTGTACCTTTGGCTTGACAGAAGGCAAAAATCCAAGCATGACGCACGAGCGAATACAAGTCAGCGTGAACAGTACGGGAATATTGTTCATCTATTTATAGGCACAGGGCGCAGCCTGTGTAAAATTACATTCATGCCCTTCATATTTTCAACTGACTTATGGACAACTTAACGAGGACCAGATAGCCTTTTCCCCTTTAAGTCGGTTCCTTTTTCCGCGGTTGAGCCGAAGCTCCTTCACCCGTAGCTTCGGAGTAGCATCAGCCTTTGTCTTGACCATGCTTCTCAAATCGTGTACGATTTTGATCTATGTCTGAAGGTACCTATTCATCTGTTACACTTGGAAACATTGTTAAATCATGTTTTTGAGGACCTTCGGAGGACGAAGGTCCCCAATAGTAGCCCCTCGCAGTATTAATTTGTTAATGAATTTAGACTGCGACATGGACGAAGGCCTTAAGCCAAAGGTCCGAAAAAACACCTTCCCTTTGCTAGAATAGCAACAATCGTTGATAGGTGGGGCCCTCCAAGTTGTAGCGTGCCAGGCGTATAAATATGAACTCATACCGGCATCATTTGATACACTGTTTCTGCTGTTTGCATTGTTTCTCTCAAACTTTTAGCTCTTGCTTAGTAACTCTCGCCAAATTTTCAAGCTTTTTTGAGTTTCGGTTTAAAGTCACGTTTTCACCATGTCTGAAGAAAAAATGACCGAGGAGAAGAAGGTTGTTGCGGAGACGAAGGTGACTGAAGAGGCGAAGCTATTTGAAGAGAAGAAAAATATGGATCCTTATATTGCTGGTTTTATCGAATCGATAGCGAAGACAAACACATAGAAGATCGTTAAAGAGACACTGGAAGGTTTATCTGAAGATACTGGTGACAGTGATAGTTATGATGCGGAAAGCGGAGACGAAGATTCTGAAGATAGGCCCTAGCGGCCTAGCCATACCATTTTCGGGAAATCGTCTATTAAACAGAGTCATGTTGATGCTATGAGAGGAAGATACTTCCATGATATGACTATTGTGAGGGTTGGAGGGGACAACACTGCTCCTGCTCCTGAAGCAAATGAGGTGGTTATCTACCGAAGCTTTTTGAAAGCAGGGCTTCGGTTTCCATTAAGCAGGTTCTTGGTTGAAGTGTTGAAGACATTTCAGATTTTTCTTCATCAACTTATGCCTGAAGCTATAATCAGGATGCCTTTGTTTGACTAGGTTGTGAGGAGCCAAGGGTTGGAACCCAGTGCTAAAATTTTCTGTAGCATGCATGAACTTGTGTACGAGACGAAAGCCACGGGGAAGGAGTAGTATCACAACAACTTTGGATGTTACAGATTCGCTGCTCGATCCAATGCCAGCCATCCAGTTCCCACATTCCGAAAGAGATGGCCCAGAGCCTGGATGGAAGAATGGTTTTATGTTAATAATGACTTAATTGAAAGGGAAGATATTAAGGGGATCATTCAATGCCCTATTTGGTCTCGCTTCGGCCTTCGGAGGCCGAAGGTCGAAATTGATGATACCGCCGAAGCATGTCAAAGGGCCTTTAGCACTATTTGCTCTTTCTTTGGGACAAGGGATTTAATGCAAGAACATATATCCTTCAGGGTATGGCCGCTTGTGGAAAATTGGGATATGCCGGATGAAACTTTTGCTGAAACAACTGAAGGTGGGTTAATTCGGTTAAAATATACTTTCAGGTTTAGAGACCGGTTTGATGAGCCAAATGATAAGTGGCTAGAAAGTATTGAGGCTATCAGCGACGAGCTACTTGGAATATATAGCAAAGCCAAAGATAATGCTCTGTCCGCTACCTTCGGAGGTCTGGGGAAGAAAAGACCGAACAGAGTCTTTGATGCTATTGGCTTTATGTACCCCGACTACCACTACCCACCGCGGGGACAAGAGAAAAAGAGGAAGGTTGTTGTTTCAGACACCCAAATTGATCCTATGCCGAAGAGTAAAAAGATGAAGGTTCTGACACACCGGCCACGTTACATTGAACCGGCCGTGATCCCTGATTTTGGTGCAGGGTCTTCTTCAGCAGTTGAAGCAACACAGACTGTTCTGATTGTTCAGAGCACTGTAGAACCGACTGTAATGCTGAAGACGCATACAATTGAAACAGTCAAAGATAAGGTTGAAAAGGCTGAGAGCTAAAAGTTGAAGTAAAAATGCCAAGAATCCTTAGCCCTCTGACAGGGGCAACTCTACCGAAGGCGCAAAAATCTTCTGCGGCGACCCCCAAGAGGAGAAGGATGGCCAATGTGCTAGATGTCGTACTAGAGAATACGAAGGCACTGAGCCCTTCCCCTGCGAAGAAAATTGTTCAAATTGAAGCCAAAGCTACTGAATCTCAAGCTGAGGCCAAAGCTGGGCCTTCAGTGCCCATTGAAACGGAGCCTGTCGTGTCTGAAGAAAAATCGGCAGAACAAATTGCTCCTGAAAAATCGGGGTCGAAGCTTTGACTGAAAATATTGACTACATTATTCGACATGCTTCGGGGAAGAAGCTGTCTGAAGAGGAGATTCTAGAAGCCAAGCACTATGCTGGAAGTTTGAAATATCCAAAAGGAGCCTTGGTTTTTCACGGGAGTAATGAAGATGATTTCTTATACTGTCTCCCAGACAACAAAGAAATATCCGTTTGCCGGGAGATAGGTACAAGCATGGGATTCCCAAAGCTGGAAGACGGCCTTTCACTCCTGTTGAAGGATGAACTTGCTGACAGCTTAGCATACAATAGAATAAAGGTATAAAAAATAACTTTTGAATTTGAAAATGAGGTATTTCATTTGTCATACTCAATTCTTTCCTCCTTTTGCAGGGCTTGATTCTTAGCAATGCCCTTAGGGCACAGAAAAATATTGAAGACGAAGGCTATACCATGGCTCTGAACAACCTTCGTACAGAGGTGATTGATTTGAGAAATGAAGGTCTTGAAAAAGAAAAAATCTTAATTTCTCTGGTTAACAAAGTGAAAGACACTTACCAGGCTTCAGGCTGAAATCCAGAAAGCTGAAATTGAAGACCTTCGAAAAGAGCTAGCAGAAGCAAAAGAAAAATGCGCACTCGCAGAAGCTGACTGATATAACAGCGAATATTGGAAAAATCATTTAGAAAAAACTATTGAAGAGCTTCGCTCATCCAAGGAGAGATATTTTGAAAAATCTTTGGAATGTGTGAAGAAGATAAAGGGTAGCTTCGCCAACGTGGGTGCCTACTCGACCGAAGAAAACTTCATACGAGGCGACCCCGAAGGTGTTATTGAATGGATAAGTGGAGAGGCTGAATCTTTTGAAGAGATTTTAAGCGATCACGGGGATGTCTGCACATTTTCTGGTGCACGGGGATTTCAGCTATCTTGGAGAAAGCAGGATGTGATCACGTCAAGGCCATGGCCGAAGCCGAAGCTGCCCTCTCCTTTGATTACACAAAGGATCCTTCAGCTAAAGCAACCTTGATTGGCGGAAAATTCTATAATGATGTCTAGGTAAATGGTGGCCGAGAGATGGCTCATAAAATTATAAAGAAAAGTGAAAAAGATACCCACGACGCCCAGATAGAAGCGAGACAGGCTGAAGAAGTTACGGAATGTGAAAGACAGATAGGTATTTTTATTGGTTATTAGCTTCGTTATCGTTTTTATGGCTTCGGACTGATTAACTTTTTCCTGCTTCAGCTGAATTATCTCCGCTGCCGGAACCGTTCAATCCCCTATCGGATTCAGAAATGAAGAAAGCGTTGGACATTATAAACATAGCTGGATCCATTGTTGATGAAGTTGTTGACAAATTACTACACGAAGTTGCTGAGAAAGTTCTTAAAGAAGAATAGCACTTTTTGTAAAAACATTTTGAGGTGGTCAATGTACCTTTATTGTAACAAGACTAATATTTTTTGTGTATGTCTTTAAGTCGAATATGTAAATTATTGTAATTCATTTCTTTATGATGCATGAAACTTTACATACATATCGTTTTTTAGCCTTCAGCGAAAAAGCACCTTCCCTTCTTTTCATGCTTTGGAAAGAAAAAGATCCAAACTTCGTAAAAATACCCATGCTTCAGAAAAAAAGATCCCTTCTTTTGTGACAAGGCTGATGAAGAAGCCTGTATTTCTCACAGCTCATTTTGTGCCTTAGCACATTTTCATTTCTACGAAGCATTTTCCGAAGATCAACTCCATTTTCGATTCTCATGTTACTGATGTGATATGATGTATGATGTGATGCTATGTAGAATGATGTGATGAATTGATGCAAAAATGATGCTAATGCCGCATGACACACACCCATACACCCATAGTGAAACACACAAGCTCTGCATCCCATTAGGGACGTCTAGAATCTCTTTGCCGCTTATTCTTCGGCTTCACTGCTTATTTTTCGGTGTAAGTTCTGCATCCCCTTAGGAACGTCTTTTGAACTTCTTCGCCTTATACTTTGGTGGTATCAACGTTGACTTTTCGGTGTAAGTTCTGCATCCCCTTAGGAATGTCTTCTGAACTTCTTCGCCTTATACTTTGGTGGTATTTGGTTCTACATTCCCTTTGGAACGACTTTTGAGCAGGAAACTTACACTGTGCTCCCTTAGGAATGACTTTTTGTAGCTTCGGCAGAACTTACACTATGTTCCCTTAGGAACGGCTTTTTATAGCTTCGGTATAACTTGCTCTGTGTTCCCTTAGGAACGGCTTTTTATAGCTTTGGCAATTTTCAGTTTTCATAAGTCTACAAAGAAGATATATTCCATCTTGATAAAAGCAAAAAGCATTACAAGAATTTAAAACTAGATTTACATTATTTATTCGTCACTGAAAAACAAAATGACATAGAGCATATAGGTATTTCAGAGGGAGGATATTGCTCAATAAATGTGCTTTGACTCTGGCACAGTGCTGTTGACTGTACGAGTTTCGGATTCCTCCCTGAATTCGCATTGCTATTGAGAGTGCTGGCGCCCTTCTGGCTGCAGGCTTCGAGAATGTGTAGGTTGCAGTGGAGGTGGCGGTGGAAGCTGAGGCCAAGAAGCCTGAGAATGGTTAGCTAAAGCAACAAAGGCTGAAGGATGATTGCCCAAATACTCTAGTATGTAGGGAGAATGGCACGAAGCGGTGTGC
Organism: Zea luxurians; assembly: GCA_029449295.1. NCBI lineage: Eukaryota > Viridiplantae > Streptophyta > Magnoliopsida > Poales > Poaceae > Zea > Zea luxurians. The sequence goes on along the minus strand of JAOPSE010000108.1, from coordinate 281,271 downwards.
AAGACCTGCTTCGGCTGATTCTGTCGAGCTTCGGCTTCTGCGATCTCCTTTTGCTTCTGGATAGTAATTTGGCACATTCTTGTAGTATGGCCCTTGTCCTCACTATAGAATAGGCAATAGATTTTCCTGGGATGATCCCCATATCTTCCTCCAAAGCCCCTGGCGCCTCTGCCCTTGGAGCTGGTGGCCTAAAAGAACCTTGCTGCTGCCCCGAAGATTGTGAGGTATGCTGTGGCCTCTGAAGTTGCCTTGTTTTGTCGTCACTCTAACTGGAGTTATGGATCGATCTGACATGTCTGGGATGGATTCTTCCTCCGAAGCCCCTGGTCATCTCAGAGAATCTGTAAGCTTCCTCCCTTCTTTGGTGGAAATCGTTGTCAACCCGGATATATTCATCCATCTTCTGAAGCAGCTTCTCCAAAGTTTGTGGAGGCTTCCTGGCAAAGTATTGAGCCACAGGTCCTGGCCGAAGACCCTTGATCATGGCCTCAATGACAATTTCATTGGGCACTGTGGGCGCCTGTGCCCTCAGTCGCAAGAACCTTCGGACATAAGCCTGAAGGTATTCCTCATGGTCTTGTGTGCACTAGAACAAGGCCTGAGCTATGACTGGCTTCATTTGAAAGCCTTGGAAGCTGGTAATCAGCATATCCTTGAGCTTCTGCCACTGACGTGATTGTTCCTGGCCGAAGAGAAGAATACCATGTTTGGGCTACATTCCGGACTGCCATGACGAAGGACTTTGCCATGACAGCCGTTGCCTCCGTATGAGGATATTGTTGCCTCATAGCTCATCAAAAATTGCTTTGGGTCTGAGTGCCCATCGTACATGGGTAGCTGGGGTGGCTTGTAGGATTGTGGCCATGGGATAGCCTGCAATTCTGCTGCCAAGGGAGAAGCATCATCAAAAGTGAAGGTATCATTATTAAAATCGTCATACCATCCATCTTCGTTGAATAAGCCCTCTTGACAAAGTTCCCTGTATTGAGGCCTTCGGTCTTGGTCATCTTGAGTAAGATGACAGACTTCCTCAGTAGCTTCATTGATCTTCCTTTGAAGATTGGCCAGTCGAGCCATCTTCTCTTTTTTCCTTTGTACTTGTTGGTGAATGATTTCCATATCCCTGATCTCCTAGTCCAACTCTTCCTCCTAGAATGTTGGACTAGTGGCCTTTTTCTTCTGGCTTCGAGCCTCTCGGAGAGAGAGAGTCTCCTGGTTTGTGTCCAGTGGCTGCAGTGCAGCAGCTCCTGGCGCTGTTGTCTTCTTCGGCGGCATAACGAAGGTCAGTGGTTTGCCGAAGGTTGTGGAAGTGAGTACACCGGAGGTGGGCGCCAATGTTGGGGAGTTGTTCTCAAATGCTATGAATTAAGAACAAGGCAACACCAAGATAGGTTAATGGTTAATGCCCTTTGTCCTTCAAAGCATTATTTCCATATGGATATAATGATCTCCGAACGAAGGTCATGAAGGACGTACCTTCGTCATTACATCATATATATATAATGATGAAAGACAAAGTATATGAAATATGAGAAACAACATGTATAATCATATGATATTATTAATATCTCTTTTTTATTATCATGAATCAACAGAAATAATATTGAATTACATTTGTACCTTCGGCTTGACAGGAGGCAAAAATCCAAGCGTGACGCACGAGCGAATACAAGTCATCGTGAACAGTACGGGAGTACTGTTCATCTATTTATAGGCACAAGGCGCAGCCTGTGTAAAATTACATTCATGCCCTTCATATTTTCTACTAACTTATGGACAACTTAACGAGGACCGGATAGCCTTTTCCCCTTTAAGTCAGTTCCTTTTTCCGCGGTTGAGCCGAAGCTCCTTCACCCGTAGCTTTGGAGCAGCATCAGCCTTTGTCTTGACCATGCTTCTCACATCGTGTACGATTTTGATCTATGTCCGAAGGTACCTGTTCATCTGTTACACTTGGAAACATTGTTAAATCATGTTTTTGAGGACCTTCGGAGGACAAAGGTCCCCAACAATGACATTTATTCATTTTGTATTGAATATATGAATAATATCAAGACACACATTACACTGATACCTTCGGCTCAATCCAACGTAAACAGTATGGGGGTACTGTTCACCTATTTATATGCAATTACAATCCAACGTAAACAATACAGGGGTACTGTTCACCTATTTATAGGCAATCGTACAGCTTCGTATGATATTACATTCATACCCTCAAAGATTACATACAAGATTTACAAATGTTATAGGGACAAATTTGTCATTTGTACTCAGCAGCTTGAACAACACCTTCTCCGTATGTCGCTCTTTCGTGTCAACGTAACGAAGCTTGCTTCGTCGCACTTCCATTGATCTATGCCAAAGCTGTTTTGGTAACAAAGCACCTGTAATACTTAGTAACACACTGAAAACAACTGATTAGCATGTTTTTGCGGACCTTACAGAAGACGAAGGCCCCCAACAGTAGCCCCTCGCAGTATTAGTTTGTTCCTCTATAACTAATTCAGACTGCGAAATGAACGAAGGCCTTTAGCCAAAGCTCCAAAAACACCTTCCCTTCGCTAGAATGCGAAACCTTCCGTATTGTGGGGCCCATGGAGCAGTGGTGCTTTGCATATATATATGAGGGTTGCAATGAAAATATTTTTCATGCTATCAAGCTTTGTGTTGGTTTTGTTGTTTAGCTCGCTGATTCTGTAACCGCGATTGCTTCGGCTTTTTGTTTCAACCAACGCTGAGGTGGCTAAAGATAAGAGAAGTGAAGACGCCGCACTAGCTAGGTTTTACGAAACTATGGAAAGTACAAATGTTGAAAAGATTACTGATGAGATTTTACCTGGGTTGTCTGGAGATTCTAGTGACAGTGAAGATTTTGATATTGAAAGTGACAACGATGATGCCGAAGATCGGCCATGGAGGCCAAGTCATGTGGTATTTGGGAAATCATTCGTGAAGAAAGGTCATGTTGACGCTATGAAAGGCAAATACTTCCATGATGTGTTTGTGGTGAGGATTTGTGGTGAAAATACTGTTCCACTTCCTGAAAAAAGTTGAGGTAGTGGTTTTTCGAAGCTTCATGAAGGCTGGGCTATGGTTCCCCTTACACACGTTTGAGAGCACCTAGAGGGGGGGGGGTGAATAGGTGATCCTGCGAAAACTTCAAACTTAAGCCACAAAAACTTGTTAAGTGTTAGCACGATTATTGCCAGGTGGCTAAGGTGAAGTCTCAACAAAACACAAAACCACAAGAGATCAAGCACAGAGGTGACACAGTGGTTTATCCCGTGGTTCGGCCAAGACCAACGCTTGCCTACTCCACGTTGTGGCGTCCCAACGGACGAGGGTTGCAATCAACCCCTCTCAAGCGGTCCAAAGACCCACTTGAATACCACGGTGTTTTGTTTTTCCTTTCACTATCCCGTTTGCAAGGAATCTCCACAAATTGGAGTCTCTTGCCCTTACAAGTATATGATCTCAAAGAAGCACAGAGTAAGGGAGGGAAGCAACACACACAAATCCACAGCAAAAGCGCACACACACGGCCAAGAATCGAGCTCACAAGACTATCTCAGAGTTCTCACTTAGAACAGAGCTCGAATCACTTAGAAACACAAACGAATGCGCAGAGACTTAGTGTGGATGATCAAGAATGCTCAAATGTTGCTTGTGTGTCTCCTCCATGCGCCTAGGGGCTCCTTTTATAGTCCCAAGGCAGCTAGGAGCCGTTGAGAGTAAATCCGGAAGGCCATCCTTGCCTTCTATCGTCGGGGGCACCGGACAGTCCGGTGCACACCGGACACTGTCCGGTGCCCGATTTGTTTCCATATCTGGCGCTTCCGACCGTTGCCGCCCGTTGGAGATGTGGGAGCCGTTGGCGCACCGGACATGTCCGGTGCACACCGGACAGTCCGGTGCCGTCTTCCGACCGTTGGCTCCGCCACGTGTCCCGCGCAGATTGCGCGGCCGACCGTTGGCTCACCGGACAGTCCGGTGCACACCGGACAGTCCGGTGAATTTTAGCCGTACGCCGTCGGCGAATTCCCGAGAGCGGCCAGTTCGCTCCGAGCCAGCCTGGCGCATCGGACACTGTCCGGTGCACACCGGACAGTTCGGTGCTCCAGACCGAGCTGGGTCTTGGCTGCACACAGCCAAGTCTTTTCACCTCTTCTCTCTTCTTCTTCTTTCTGTTTCTAACACTTAGACAAATATATTAGTACACAAAACCAATGTACTAAGGCTTAGAAACATACCTTTACTTCATGATTTGCACCTTGTTCTTCCATGTACATAAATTCACAATTAAGCACATGTGTTGGCACTCAATCACCAAAATACTTAGAAATGGCCCAAGGGCACATTTCCCTTTCAATCTCCCCCTTTTTGGTGATTTATGCCAACACAACATAAAGCAACTAGAACAAGTGCAAACCCACTTCAAATAAAAGTTAAATTTATTTTGAATCAATTTTGGCATATATGGATCATCCTTTGCCACCACTTGGTTTGTTTTTGCAAATCAAACTCAAATCTCTATCTCTAAGTTAAACACACATGTTGAAGCATAAAGAGAGTCATTCCAAAAGAGATTTATCAAAGATTTCAAAAACTCCCCCTTTTTCCCATAATCAATACTTCTCCCCGCAAGAAGCCAACTTTTGACAAGAGAGACAACATAAGAATTTTGACAAACCAAAAACTCTATTCTACTGTTTTCAAAATCTCTCAAGTGGTAGCTGATCCATTTATTGCTTTGGCCTTTATTTTCTCCCCCTTTGGCATCAAGCACCAAAACGGGATCAATTTTGGCCCTTTAACCCCATTGCCTCACCAAAATCTTCACTTAAGAGCAAATGGCAATAAGAGTTAATGAGATGGACTTGGAATAAGTTACCCTCTCATCGGAGTGCAGTGGAAGTCTTGCATGGTCCAAGTCCACCTTTTCCCTTCCAATTCTTCATTGAGACTAAATCAAACAAACTCAAGCATATGGTTAGTCTCAAGGGATCAAGTTGTAACACATCTCCCCCTAAACATGTGCATCACTTTGCAACGGACTTGTGAGGTCCAGGGAGTGTTTGTACAACTTGAGCACCATAATAAGCAACAAAATGCAAAAAGGAACATGATCAAAAGCATGAATACATGTATGCTACAATTCAATCCAAGTTCCGCGAATCTAAGACATTTAGCTCACTATGCAGCCTGCAAAAGGTCTTCTCATCTAAAGGCTTGGTAAAGATATCGGCTAGCTGGTTCTCGGTGCTAACATAAAACACTTCGATATCTCCCTTTTGCTGGTGGTCTCTCAAAAAGTGATGCCGGATGTCTATGTGCTTTGTGCGGCTGTGCTCAACAGGATTTTCCGCTATTCGGATAGCACTCTCATTGTCACATAGGAGTGGGACTTTGCTCAGATTGTAGCCAAAGTCCCTGAGGGTTTGCCTCATCCAAAGTAGTTGCGCGCAACACTGACCTGCGGCAACGTACTCGGCCTCAGCGGTGGATAGGGCAACGGAGGTTTGTTTCTTAGAGTTCCATGACACCAGGGACCTTCCTAAGAATTGGCACGTCCCCGATGTACTCTTCCTATCGACCTTACATCCAGCATAGTCAGAATCTGAGTACCCAATCAAGTCAAAGTTAGACCCCTTTGGATACCAGATCCCGAAGCAAGGCGTAGCGACTAAATATCTAAGAATTCGCTTCACCGCCACCAAGTGACATTCCTTAGGATCGGATTGAAATCTAGCACACATGCATACGCTAAGCATAATATCCGGTCTACTAGCACATAAATAAAGTAAAGACCCTATCATTGACCGGTATGCTTTTTGATCAACGGACTTACCTCCTTTGTTGAGGTCGGTGTGTCCGTCGGTTCCCATTGGTGTCTTTGCGGGCTTGGCGTCCTTCATCCCAAACCTTTTTAGCAGATCTTGCGTGTATTTCGTTTGGGAGATGAAGGTGCCGTCCTTGAGTTGCTTCACTTGGAACCCAAGGAAGTAGTTCAACTCGCCCATCATCGACATCTCGAATTTCTGCGTCATCACCCTGCTAAACTCTTCACAAGACTTTTGATTAGTAGAACCAAATATTATGTCATCGACATAAATTTGGCATACAAACAAATCACCATCACATGTCTTTGTAAAAAGAGTTGGATCGGCTTTCCCAACCTTGAAAGCATTAGCAAGTAAGAAATCTCTAAGGCATTCATACCATGCTCTTGGGGCTTGTTTAAGTCCATAGAGCGCCTTAGAGAGCTTACACACGTGGTCGGGGTACCGCTCATCCTCGAAGCCAGGGGGTTGCTCCACGTACACCTCCTCCTTTATTGGCCCGTTGAGGAAAGCGCTCTTCACATCCATTTGGTACAACCTGAAAGAATGGTGAGCGGCATATGCTAGCAAGATACGAATGGACTCTAGCCTAGCCACAGGAGCAAAAGTCTCCTCAAAGTCCAAACCTGCGACTTGGGCATAACCTTTTGCCACAAGTCGAGCCTTGTTCCTTGTCACCACTCCGTGCTCGTCTTGTTTGTTGCGGAACACCCACTTGGTTCCCACAACATTTTGCTTGGGACGAGGCACCAGCGTCCAAACTTCATTGCGCTTGAAGTTGTTAAGTTCCTCCTGCATGGCCAACACCCAATCCGGATCTAGCAAGGCCTCCTCTACCCTGAAAGGCTCAATAGAGGAGACAAAAGAGTAATGTTCACAAAAATTAACTAGTCGAGATCGAGTAGTTACTCCCTTGCTAATGTCACCCAAAATTTGGTCGACGGGATGATCCCTTTGAATCATCGCTCGAACTTGGGTTGGAGGTGCCGGTTGTGCTTCTTCCTCCATCACGTGATCATCTTGTGCTCCCCCTTGATCACACGCCTCCTTTTGATGAACCTGTTCATCGTCTTGAGTTGGGGGATGCACCATCGTTGAGGAAGAAGGTTGATCTCGTTCATCTTGTTCCTGTGGCCGAACGTCTCCAATTGCCATGGTTCGTATAGCGGCCGTTGGAACATCTTCTTCATCTACATCATCACAATCAACAACTTGCTCTCTTGGAGAGCCATTAGTCTCATCAAATACAACGTCGCTAGAGACTTCAACCAAACCCGACAATTTGTTGAAGACTCTATACGCCTTTGTATTTGAATCATAACCTAATAAAAACCCTTCTACAGCTTTGGGAGCAAACTTAGAATTTCTACCCTTCTTCACTAGAATGTAGCACTTGCTCCCAAATACACGAAAGTACGATACATTGGGTTTGTTACCGGTCAGTAGCTCATACGAAGTCTTCTTGAGGAGTCGATGAAGATAGACCCTGTTGATGGCGTGGCAAGCCGTGTTCACAGCTTCCAACCAAAAGCACTCGGGGGTCTTGAACTCTCCAAGCATTGTCCTCGCCATATCGATTAGCGTCCTGTTCTTCCTCTCTACCACACCATTTTGCTGTGGTGTGTAGGGAGCGGAGAACTCGTGCTTGATCCCTTCCTCCTCAAGAAACTCCTCCACTTGAAGGTTCTTGAACTCGGACCCGTTGTCGCTCCTTATCTTCTTCACCTTGAGCTCAAACTCATTTTGAGCTCTCCTGAGGAAGCGCTTGAGGGTCCCTTGGGTTTCAGACTTATCCTGCAAAAAGAACACCCAAGTGAAGCGGGAAAAGTCATCAACAATAACTAAACCATACTTACTTCCTCCTATGCTTAGATAGGCGACGGGTCCGAAGAGGTCCATATGCAGCAGCTCCAGAGGTCTTGACGTGGTCATCACATTCTTGCTGTGATGTGCTCCTCCAACTTGTTTACCTGCCTGACAAGCTGCACAAGGTCTATCTTTTTCGAAATAAACATTGGTTAGACCTATCACGTGTTCTCCCTTTAGAAGCTTGTGAAGATTCTTCATCCCCACATGTGCTAAGCGGCGATGCCACAGCCAGCCCATGCAAGTCTTAGCCATTAAGCATGCATCTAGACCGGCCTCTTCTTTTGCAAAATCTACTAAGTAAAGCTTGCCGTCTAGTACACCCTTAAAAGCTAGTGAACCATCACATCTTCTAAAGACAGACACATCTACATTAGTAAAAAGGCAATTGTATCCCATGTTGCATAGTTGGCTAACAGATAGCAAATTGTAACCAAGAGACTCAACTAAAAACACATTTGAAATTGAGTGCTCATTAGAAATTGCAATTTTACCTAACCCTTTTACCTTGCCTTGATTCCCGTCACCGAATATAATTGAATCTTGGGAATCCTTATTTTTGACGTAGGAGGTGAACATCTTCTTCTCCCCCGTCATATGGTTTGTGCATCCGCTGTCGATAATCCAGCTTGAACCCCCGGATGCATAAACCTGCAAGGCAAATTTAGGCTTGGGTCTTAGGTACCCAACTCATGTTGGGTCCTGCAAGGTTAGCACAAATGTCCTTAGGGACCCAAATGCAAGTCCTGTCTCCCTTGCATTTTGCCCCTAACTTCCTAGCAACTATTTTCCTACCCTTTCTACAAATAGCAAAGGAAGAGTTTAAAGCACAATAAATTATAGAAGGTTCATTCACTACTTTTCTAGGAGCATGAATAACATTCTTTCTAGGCACATGAGCAATATTTCTCCTAGGCATATGTACAACATTTCTCCTACACATATCCCTATCATGCTTATAAGAAGAACTAGAAGCAAACATGGCATGAGAATCATAAACATGTGAATCAAAATCATTATAAGCATTTCTAGCATTTCTCCTATCATTATACATGAAGGCATGGTTCTTTTTCGCACTACTAGCCATAGGGGCCTTCCCCTTCTCCTTGACGAAGATGGGAGCCTTATGGCTTGTTAAGTTCTTGGCTTCCCTCTTGAAGCCAAGCCCATCCTTAATTGAGGGGTGTCTACCAACCGTGTAGGCATCCCTTGCAAATTTTATTTTATCAACTTCACTCTTGCTAGTCTTAAGTTGAGCATTAAGACTAGCCACTTCATCATTTAGTTTTGAAATTGACACTAAGTGTTCACTACAAGCATTAACATCAAAATCCTTACACCTAGTACAAATTTCAACATGTTCAACACAGGAATTTGATTTACTAGCTACTTCTAGTTTAGCACTTAAATCATTATTAACACTTCTTAAGGTAGCAATGGTTTCATGACAGGAATATAATTCACTAGAAAGCACTTCATTTCTTTTAATTTCTAGAGCAAGAGAATTTTGTGCACTAACAAATTTATCATGCTCCTCATATAAAAGATCCTCTTGTTTTTCTAGTAATCTATTCTTATCATTCAAAGCATCAATCAACTCATTAATTTTATCTATCTTAGATCTATCTAAGCCTTTGAACAAGCATGAATAATCTATGTCATTATCATCACTAGTCTCACTATCACTAGAAGAAGCATAAGTGGAGTCTTGAGTACTCACCTTCTTCTCCCTTGCCATAAGGCATGTGAGACGCTCGTTGGGGAAGAGGGAAGACTTGTTGAAGGCGGTGGCAGCGAGTCCTTCATTGTCGGAGTCGGAGGAGGAGCAATCCGAGTCCCACTCCTTTCCTAGATGTGCCTCGCCTTTTGCCTTCTTGTATTGCTTCTTCTTCTCTCTTTTGTTCCCCTTTTCCTGGTCACTTTCATTATCGGGACAGTTAGCAAAGAAATGACCAAGCTTACCGCATTTGAAGCATGAGCGCTTCCCCTTGGCTTTGGTCTTGCTTGGTTGTCCCTTGTGACCTTTAAGCACCGTCTTGAATCTTTTGATGATGAGAGCCATCTCTTCATCATTAAGGCCAGCCGCCTCAATCTGTGCCACCTTGCTAGGTAGCGCCTCCTTGCTTCGTGTTGCCTTGAGAGCAAGGGGTTGCGGCTCGTTGATCGGACCATTCAAGGCGTCGTCCACATACCTCGCCTCCTTGATCATCATTCGCCCGCTAACGAATTTCCCAAGAACTTCTTCGGGCGACATCTTGGTGTACCTGGGATTTTCACGTATATTGTTCACCAAGTGAGGATCAAGAACGGTAAATGACCTTAGCATTAGGCGAACGACGTCGTGGTCCGTCCATCGTGTGCTTCCGTAGCTCCTTATCTTGTTGATAAGGGTCTTGAGCCGGTTGTATGTTTGCGTCGGCTCCTCGCCCCTTATCATTGTGAACCGTCCAAGCTCGCCCTCCACCAACTCCATCTTGGTGAGTAAGGTGACGTCGTTCCCCTCATGAGAAATCTTGAGGGTGTCCCAGATTTGCTTGGCGTTATCCAAGCCGCTCACCTTATGGTATTCATCCCTGCACAAGGAAGCTAGAAGAACAGTAGTAGCTTGTGCATTCTTATGAATTTGTTCATTAATGAACATGGGACTATCCGAACTATCAAAGTGCATTCCACTCTCCACAATCTCCCAAATACTAGGATGGAGAGAAAATAGGTGACTACGCATTTTGTGACTCCAAAATCCGTAGTCCTCTCCATCAAAGTGTGGGGGCTTGCCGAGTGGAATGGAGAGCAAATGTGAATGTGAACTTTGCGGAATACGAGAGTAATCAAAAGAAAAGTTCGAATTAACCGGTTTCCTTCTCTCGTAGTCGTTGTGGTCCTCGTCCTTTTGGGAAGAAGTAGACTCGTCGCTGTCGTAGTAGACGATCTCCTTGATGCGCCTTGTCTTCTTCTTCTTCCCTTCCTTCCGTCTTTGGCCCGAGCCGGAGTCGGTAGGCTTATCGTCCTTCGGCTCGTTGACGAAGGATTCCTTCTCTTTGTCATTGATCACAATACCCTTCCCCTTAGGATCCATCTCTTCGGGCGGTTAGTCCCTTTGTGAAGACAACGGCTCCGATACCAATTGAGAGCACCTAGAGGGGGGGGGGTGAATAGGTGATCCTGCGAAAACTTCAAACTTAAGCCACAAAAACTTGTTAAGTGTTAGCACGATTATTGCCAGGTGGCTAAGGTGAAGTCTCAACAAAACACAAAACCACAAGAGATCAAGCACAGAGGTGACACAGTGGTTTATCCCGTGGTTCGGCCAAGACCAATGCTTGCCTACTCCACGTTGTGGCGTCCCAACGGACGAGGGTTGCAATCAACCCCTCTCAAGCGGTCCAAAGACCCACTTGAATACCACGGTGTTTTGTTTTTCCTTTCACTATCCCGTTTGCAAGGAATCTCCACAAATTGGAGTCTCTTGCCCTTACAAGTATATGATCTCAAAGAAGCACAGAGTAAGGGAGGGAAGCAACACACACAAATCCACAGCAAAAGCGCACACACACGGCCAAGAATCGAGCTCACAAGACTATCTCAGAGTTCTCACTTAGAACAGAGCTCGAATCACTTAGAAACACAAACGAATGCGCAGAGACTTAGTGTGGATGATCAAGAATGCTCAAATGTTGCTTGTGTGTCTCCTCCATGCGCCTAGGGGCTCCTTTTATAGTCCCAAGGCAGCTAGGAGCCGTTGAGAGTAAATCCGGAAGGCCATCCTTGCCTTCTGTCGTCGGGGGCACCGGACAGTCCGGTGCACACCGGACACTGTCCGGTGCCCGATTTGTTTCCATATCTGGCGCTTCCGACCGTTGCCGCCCGTTGGAGATGTGGGAGCCGTTGGCGCACCGGACATGTCCGGTGCACACCGGACAGTCCGGTGCCGTCTTCCGACCGTTGGCTCCGCCACGTGTCCCGCGCAGATTGCGCGGCCGACCGTTGGCCTGGCCGACCGTTGGCTCACCGGACAGTCCGGTGCACACCGGACAGTCCGGTGAATTTTAGCCGTACGCCGTCGGCGAATTCCCGAGAGCGGCCAGTTCGCTCCGAGCCAGCCTGGCGCATCGGACACTGTCCGGTGCACACCGGACAGTCCGGTGCTCCAGACCGAGCTGGGTCTTGGCTGCACACAGCCAAGTCTTTTCACCTCTTCTCTCTTCTTCTTCTTTCTGTTTCTAACACTTAGACAAATATATTAGTACACAAAACCAATGTACTAAGGCTTAGAAACATACCTTTACTTCATGATTTGCACCTTGTTCTTCCATGTACATAAATTCACAATTAAGCACATGTGTTGGCACTCAATCACCAAAATACTTAGAAATGGCCCAAGGGCACATTTCCCTTTCAACGTTTCTAGTTGAAGTTTGAAGAAGTTTGAGGTTTTCCTTCATCAACTCACCCCTGACGCATTAATTAAGGTTGGTGTTTTCATTTGGGAAATAAGGAGCCAGGGATTGGAATCAAATGATGATTGCTTTTGCAATATTCACGAGTTATCTTATCAGACAAAGGCCACTGGGAAAGCGTAGTTTCATAACAACTTCAGATGTTACACCTTCATGTACCAGTCTGATGCAAGGCATCCTGTGACAACTTTTCAGAAAAATGGTCGGGTTCATGGATGAAGAAATGGTTCTATGTGAAGAATGATTTGAGTCAAAGAAGCGATATTAAGGATGTAATCCAGTGGCCTATTCGATCCAGCTTCGGACTAAGAAGGCCTACTATTGTAAATACAGAAAAGTCACAAGGTTGCCTGGCAGCATTCAATGATGTATGTAGTTACATTAGTTCTATAGACCTAGTGCAAGAACACATAGCGTTCAAGGTATGGCCCTTGGCTGTAGAATGGGAGATGCCGAAGGGTGTTGAAGATGATACATAAGTTCAAAAGGGCAGTCTGGTTTGCTTGAAGTACACCTACTGATTCAGGAATCAATTTGGTGAACCAGATGATGATTGGTTAGATGTCATCAAAGCAACGAGTGATGAATTGCTAGGGGCTATACGAAGGCTAAGGACGAAGCTATGTATACTGCCTTCGGTGCTTGGGGGAAGCGAAGACTAAACAGGGTCTTTGATGCTATCGGATTTGTTTATCCTGATTACTGCTTCCCTGCTCGGAAAAGGGGGCTAAAAAGGAAAAGTGTGTCGGAAGCTTCCACTTTTGCACCGAAGCAGAAGAAGGTGAAGGTTTTAACCCATTGTCCAAAATCGTACTTCTTGGAGAGGGCTGCTCAACTACCTGAAACAGGTATTGTCCAAGAGATCGAAGATGTTCCTCTGGCAACTGCAGTGGATGCTTCAGAACCTATTCGCTTGGAACATGCAGATCAAGCGAAAGTCCAAGAGTTGCCGAAGACGCCAGCGAAACTGCAAATTGCCAGCGTTCCAACGGGAACGCCTAAGAGTGTAAGAAGAATGGCTAATATGCTTGAGGCTGTTTTGAAACCTTCAAAAGTGGCAACACCTTCTGCTACAAAAATATGCAAACATAGATCTGAAGAATTCAAAAAGGCTAGAGAAAGCACTACTCTTGACTGCGCCAAAGCTGGATATTCAGAAAGTAGGCCAACAGAGCAAGTGAGTGAAAGCTTACCAGAGAAGGTATCATCACATAAACCTAAAGTAGTGTTATCCAAGGATTCTGAATTCATCATCCATCACGCTTTGGGAAAACAATTGACACAGAAGCAAATTGCCAAAGCTCGGCATTACGTTAAGGATCTGAAGTATCCTCGAGGATCCCTAGTGTACAATGGTGATGAAGATGATGATTTCCTATACTGCCTTCCTGATAACAAAGAGATTAACGTCTATCGAGAAATGATGGAGAACAGGGTTACTCGAAGCTTGAGCTCGGGCTATCCTTAATGCCGAAGGACCATTTGGCAGACTGCTTGGAGTACAATAGTTTGAAGGTTTGTGCTTTACTCGTTAATTAAAGTATTTGCTTGTGTTGGCTCTTGATAATTGTTTTGATTAAAGTAATTACTTGTTTTATTTTTGTCATTATTAGGGTCTTATATTAAGCACATCTTTGAAAACACAAAAAGATTGTGAGGATGAGAGCACTAAGATAGCCTTCGGGAATCTATGCTATGAGGTTATAACACTTTAGAATGTGGCCCTTGAGAAAAATGAAATTATGCTTTCTTTAGTCGAAAGGTTAAAGACGAGCGAAGCTAATTTGGCCAAACTCTCTGAAGTGGACCAAAAGATTCTAAAATTTGAGAAAGAAAAGAAGCAGATGCAAAACGTATAGATGACATGGAATATGCTTTATCTATTCAAGTGGGATTGCACAAATCTGAAGTAGCAGAACTGGAAAAGAAACTTGATGAAGTTACAGAAAACTTCAATGTTGAGCAATCGAAGCATGAGATATCCAACACTGAGCGGTTTAGGGTTCAAAAGAATGTTGAAGAGCTTCGACAAGTGAAGGAGGAATGCTATGCCGCTGCTATGCTATGTTCTGACAAGCTAAAGAATGCTTTTACTAGTGTTGGCGCATTCTCGGCTAAGCGAAATTTTATTCGTGGTGATCCCAAGGGTGTGATCAAATGGATTATGGGTGAAATCGAAGCATTTGATGAAGTTCTAACTAGCAGGGGGATTTTTGCGCCTGCGTAGGTGCTCGGGGGGCTGTGTCGCTACTTGAAAAAGCTAGCTGTGAACATGCGAAGGCTGTAATTCAACTAGAATTCTTAGTTTCAGCGAATGATTATAAAGATTCTTTAGCCATATCTACTGCCCTTGGTGGGAAATTTTATTCTGAATTGTGGATGAAAAGCGGCCGAGAGATAGCAGACGAAGCTATCAGGCAAAGCAAAGAAGAACCTCATCTTGCCTCAGAAGAAGCGAGAAAAGCTGAAGAAGCCATAGAGCACAAAAGGCGTATATGTACGTTTGTCATGTTTTAGCTTCGTAAATATTTTAGCTTTGTATCTGACAAAAACTTATCCTTTGGTGTACCTGAACTTTCTCCTCCTCTAGAGCCGTACAACCCTGACATCGATCCAACACTAAAGGGTACCTTGGATGAAATCAAAATAGTGAATGCAGCAATAGATGAAGCTGTAGAAAAACTTCTAAACGAAGCTGCTAAGAGAGTGTTGAAGGAGGATGATTAAACTATGTGTAAAAAACATTTTCAAAATTTGTACGCTGCCTTTATGTAAGAAACAATTGCAAACTTTATGATTCATTATGTAATATATTTCTTTTTGTAGCGTGAAAGGGTCATATATACTGTTTTTGAGCCGAAGGCAAAAAAACACCTTCCCTTGTTTTCACGCTTCATAAAGAAAATCCCTTCGTTTTGCCAAAGTGACAGTATTAGACTCGAATGACTTGCCGGAGATCTTGTATAAGGAATACTGTCGGTGGGAAAATCCTCTGGCCGAGTGGTGGAATGCACCCACCCTAATCCTGAGATGAGGAGGGGGCCTAAGCGCTTGCCTGTTTGGTGAATTTTGGACGAACACAAGAACACTCGAGGGTTTATAGTGGTTCAGGCCGCTAGAGCGTAATACCCTACATCAACTGTCCGTAAGTTGTATTGACCGTGTCCTTTGTAACGCTGTGTCCCCTCCCTTTTATAGTTTAAGGGAGGTACATACAAGGATGCTGAGCTCTGACATGCGGGCACAGGAGCATAATGGAAAGAATACATTATGTGAATAATTAATGCTGACTAAACCCTAAACAAAGGGAGCCGTTCAGATTCCCTCCGCCATAGTAACGCATGAGTAATCAGCGGGAGTCATGATGACTGTAGTCCATGCAGCATTGATAGGCAGTAACCCTTTTCTTGGAAACGCGCGAGTAATGGTGAGTCATTGTCCTTGCTATGGTAATGTGTGAGTAACAACATGGCCCATGCAGCGTGGACTAGGCACGCCGCCTGTCACTGGAATGGATAGGTGCACGTCTTATCCGTAATGAATGCAAAGACACGCGTAGCCCAGAGGCTTCATGCCAGGTTCCGCCTGTTGGCTTACGCCGCGCGTAGTAGGCCACACGGCAGCATCGGGTCTCCGCCTGAGCGGGGAGCAGGAGTGTATGTGATAAGGTTCGGATCCCGCCAGATCAGGTTCGGACACATGTCGGCACCGGACCCCAGCCTGGGTCCTGATTAAGGCCTGGGTATGTTCTGTCCTAGAACCCTGGGACCCCACTATGGACGGCCCGGACCCCATATAGGGGGGTCCGAATCCCATTCCAGGGGTCCGGTTCGCACACATGGAGGTCCTGGACCGAACTTGGAGGCTTGGACCGTATATACAGGGGTCCAGCACCTTCCCATGGGGGTCCGGACTCACTGGTGATGCCTCAGAGTATGTCACTTTCTCTGGACACGTGGCGGCACCGGACCCACCCATGTGGTAGGGTTAGGTGCTATTGCTGGCCCAGAGTAATCGCCTGAGGCTTGAGCGAGTCATGGCCTGGTCCCACATACAACTCTTTTACCACGCGACTAAAAATAGCTTCCTGGGTACTGCGTTTTTATACAGCAATAAGGGGTACCCTAGTTTCAAGGTACCGACAGTGGCCCCCGGGCCCACCTCAGGGGAGGATATGAGCCTGCAGGTGGGGCCAAAGCTTGTACTTTGCCTCAACATGGCCTGATCGGTGATTGGCGCGCTGTTTTAGCATGTCTGCTGACGCGCCAACTATCAATCCACCTTCAGTCATGTCAACTGCCATATCTGTCCCCGCGGCTCACTGACCCACGGCTGCCCACGCCTGGTGGTTTCGTCGGGCCATGCGTGGGGCGTCTCGTTGCGGCTGCATTGGTTTTAAAAATATCCTTTTGTCTTCTGCAGCGACCCCAAGGAGGCGCACTATCGCGTGCGGTGGTTCACACCCTGCTCTTTCCACACCTGAAATCCAGCACACAAACTGTATGACTTATGGACTCGGGCCCCCGTGTCACAAATTGGGCTGCCTGGGTCCTAGGTGCCCGTCGAACAGGACTTCTTGCGGCGTTTCAGGGGCGCGCGGGAGAGTTTCCCCGGAAAAGGATTCACGAACGGGATTTCATGCGGCGTTTCAGGGGCGCGCAGGAGAGTTTCCCTAAAAAAGGGTTCATCCCGCGTCCATCAGTTACCTTTTCGCATTCTCTCCCAATCGGTTGCGCCCCTTTGCCTTCATGCTCCTCTGTTCCACGCCCTCGCCGCCGCACACGCCATGGCTTCGCTTGGGCATCCTGATCGCTTTTAGGCTGAGGAAGAGCTCAATCTGGTGCGTGGCCTACTTGGGTGGAGCGCGCCAGGGCTCGCCGGAAGGATCCATGCTGGCGCTGTCCCCCTTGGCAATCTCGCCGCTGGGGAGTTTGTGTTGTTCACCTCATACATTTCTTGCGGGTTGGCGCTACTGATTTCGCCCTTCTTCCTGCTACTGCTGGAGGAGTTCGGGCTTCAGCTTCAACACCTCACGCCCCACTCTATCCTCCAAGCAGCGATCTTCGTCCACCTCTACGAGATGTTTGTAGGTGTGGCCCCCTGCACTTCCCTCTTCCGCTATTTTTTCGTGTTGGTCAGGACCGGGAAGGCTAGGGACCACATCGGTGCCTACGACTTTCAGACGAGGCCAGATCCGGCCATAGTCTACATCCCCATCTTTGGTGGTGCGAGGTGGGAAAACTGGCGCAGCGACTGGGTGATCGCCAGCACCGAGGCAAACGACCGCCTCATCCTGTCGACCAATGGGCCAACACTCGATCGCAAGCAATGGAGGGCCAAGCCATCCCTCTCGCCAGAGTTCCTGCCCGTATTGGACAGGATCAAGGTCTTGGCCATGGGCGGCCTGACATCAATGCACGTGGTCGGCGATCTCCTGAAGCGCCGGATCATGCCCCTGTAGAGGAGGCCACGCCTGTCCTGCTGGTTCACCGGCCCAAACGACATCTGTAGGATCCAATGCGGGCTGGGTACCGATCTGTCCTAGGACGAGCTAGAACTCCTGGTGGGGGGATTATGGGGGAGACTTTTGTCCCTGAATCCCTGATACTCCCCCAGGACATCATGGCACTCTGTGATGACCCAGGCCTGAGGACGACAATCCTAGCCACGTTGCCGACCCTTGATGACAGCAGCGTGGCGGTTCGCCAGACCGGCGGCCAGGACCCCTCCTCGCGAGATCCAGATCTTTGGTGCACCGGCTGGGGGTCCCCAGCCCGTCGGTGTGGCTCCCAGTGCCAATCCCACCATGGCCCCCAGCCCCTTGGACAAGGGCAAAGGGGCTGCAAGCAGTGCCTCCGCCCTAGGTAGCTTCGCGGGGTCAGAGGATGAGAGGCGACGCAGGTTGCGTCGCGCTGACAGGTCACTTGTTTCGGACCCCACCCAGAAGCGCTAGAAGGCTGCGGATGGGACCAAGGAGGCCAGCTCCTAGGCCCACGACACGCAGAGGCACATCAGTCCCCCGATCCCGCCGCCACCACAACCATCCAGGGGTGATCACCCCCAGGAGCTCCAGCAGCAGCAACAGCAACAGCAGCAGGAGGGGCAGTAGCAGCGACCTCAGTAGCAGCAGCCACAACAGCAGCAGCCACAGCCAGTGCGGCAACAGCAGCAGGAGCGGCGATCGCCTCGCTTCCAGGGTCACTAGAAAGTCCAGGGCCCCAAGTAAGTGTAGTCCCTTTTTCCACGAGCCTAATCATCATGCCAACAAGTCTTAACCCATCATCTGTTTGCCAGGGCTTCTTCCTCCGCTGCTCCCAAGGCCACGCCTCCTCTGCCAGATACTAGGCCCACCGACGGGTCTGGCTCTCAGCAGCAGGAATCCACTGAGGGTGGTGCCGGCGGTCCGCTCCCAGTTGCTGCCAGGACAGTGCCATCGGCCTCCCATGCCCTAGCTAGGGATCCAGCGGCAGTGGCGCCAGCGTCAGGCGGCATCGCAGCAACAGAGAAGGTCCCAGCTGGGGGATCTGCACCCACTCCCAACACTAGGGGTGACACAGGGGGCGCGTCCAGCTCAATCCCCCCGCCTGCTCCAGAGGAGATGGAGGTGGTATTTAGGCGGCGACTCTGGTCGGGTGCGGAGCGAGAAGCGGTGCCAGTCCCCCTCCCCCGCATGCTGTCCCGCGCCCACCAGGTTCTTAGTGAAACTGAGGTAGCAATCTTGCGGGAGTGGGAAGCACTTGAAGCTGAGCACCAGCGCCTCGGTGACTGGCGCACCCAACTAGAGGAGCGCACCAAGACGACGTCCCGACAGTTCACCTCCGTGCGGTGCCAACTCTAGCAGGACCGCAAGGAGTACAAGAAAGACCTCCAGAGGGTGTGTGCTAGGGAGCTGGAGGCGACCCGAAGGGAGAAGAAAGTGGCCAGGAGGGAGGAAGCCGTGACCCAGAGGGAGGCCCTCACGACGGAGTTGCAGACCAAGCTGAGTGCTCTGGACAAGACTTTGAAAGCCTAGTGGGCCCAGCAGATAAAGGCTGCGGAAAGGCTACAGAAATGGCATCAAGAGCTCGAGGGCAAGGCCAGCGACGTCGCCCTTGCCGAGGAAAACCTTAAGGAGAAGGAGTTGTCCTTGGACAGGCGAGAGACGGATCTCGGCAGGCGAGAGACAGATCTTGCCTTCAGAGAAGAAATGCTCGTCCGACGAGGCGAGTTGCTGGCCGAGCACGAGCTCGAAGCAGAGGAAAAGGAGAGGAAGCTGGAGGAGCAGATCCACCAGTTCGATGCAGCGCAGACGGCGCCGGATCCCTAGGCAATGGAGGCCACCAGAAAGGCCCTCGAAGATCTCCAAGTAGAACACCGCGCCGGCGTCCAGCACATTGCCGAGTGGGCCAGCGAGGCAAGCACGGCACTGGTGCCACTAGGGATGAGCCCCATCCCGTGTCGTAGTTGCCAGTGTCGATCTCTGATGCCCTCCCGGTGCTGGACTCTGCTGCCGATCGCCTTTGGCACCTGGATCAGATCCTCGGTGCCTGCCTGGAGGCAGAGGGCAGCAAGCTCTGCCAGGCGGTGGTAGACTACGTCCTGACGTGCTTCCGGAGTCACGACCCCGCCATATCCTTGGCACCGATGATCGATGGTCCGATAGCCGCCACAGAAGATGCTGTCCGGGAGAGTGTACAAGATGTAGTGGAGATGGTGGTCGCGCTCTTTCAGCGTGATCCTGCCGACGCCGAATAGCTGAACCTGTAGACACAAGGCGAGGGTTCCGCTGGGGGGCAGCTGTAATAACTTTTGGCCATGTAACATATTTTAAGAACTGTTAATCAAGTAGCACTAGAACTTATCTGTATGTTATTTGCCCTTGTTATGTGTAGCGTCATCAACTTCCACCTGGTACTTGGCCCCCCTGGGAGGTAGGCTCGATGTGTCGAGGCTGGATACCAGTATACCAAAGAAAAAATTGGTGGCTCGGCCCCTAGGAGGTAGTCTCTACAGTTTCAGACTACCTACCTCTGGACTAGGACCTAGACCTGCACACAGCTTCGGCTTTGAAGTTTTAGGAGCACACCCATAGGCCCACCATCTAGTATCTTTCATCCTTTGATTCATGCAACAGGACCTACAAGATTTAGCCTGGGAAGCCAAGCCATATGCCTGGACCCACAGGATCACAGTTCCAAATACTAGGGTACCCGTTGTAGAGTGGTGGAGCGTGCAGGCTTAGGGTACGGAACCATGCTAAGCAGCTACACAGCTCCGGACCGCTCCAGGAGACGAGCGCCCATTCTCTAGAACTCGACCCCAGGTTGCCGGACCCCCTACAACAGTAGAGGGGTCCTGAACTGCAAGCCTGGCTACTCAATTCGAATGTCATCATACTAGCAAGGGTGGGAAACTGTATGTGTGGGTTAGATAAAAAATAATGCTTATAAACTGAAGTAGAATAAAACCATCACAAAAACACATCTGGGGGTAAATCTTTTCTTTATAACTTGACATACATGGGTGTAGACCAACAGACCGGGCTTACGAGGGCGGGCCTCACCGGATAGATGTACACATATGCGCAACCTAGTTACAAAGGAAGAAAACTCAATCCCCTAGTTTTGCTTTTATGGATAGAACTTACGGAGATGCTCTATATTCCAGCGATTGGGAAGAGGTACTCCTTCTATTGTGGCAAGGTGGACACACACGGGTCGACATATTTCCGTCACCTTGAAGGGTCCTTCCCAACTGGGGGAGAGTTTGTGGAGCCCTTCTCGGTTCAGTACTCACCTTAGGACTAGGTCCTCGACCCTGAGCTCACGACTATGCACAAACTACTGGTGGTAGCGCCTAAGCTTTGGTTGTACCATACATTTCGAATCGCCGCTCGCCATCTACGTTCGTCGATGAAGTCCACATCCTCACGTTGTAATTGTTCCTGCATAGATTCATCGAAAGACTGGACCCATGGCGAGCCCATAATGATTTCTGAGGGAAGACAGGCTTCAGCCCCGTAGACCAGGACGAACGAAGTCTCCCCGGTAGCTTGGCTGGGGGTGGTCCGGTTCCCCCATAGTATGCACGAAAGCTCGTTGACCCAATTTGCACCATGCTTTTTTAAGCAGTCATAGGTGCATGTCTTGAGTCCCCTGAGGATTTCTGCATTTGCCCTCTCAGCCTGGCCGTTGCTCATGGGATGAGCCAAAGACGCAAAGCAGAGCTGGGTGCTGATACCCTCGCAGTACTCTTGGAAGAGCCGACTTTTGAACTGGGTGCCGTTGTCCGTAATGATATGGCTTGGGACCCCAAATCTACAGATAATCGACTTGAGGAAGGCAACAACAGCACCCTGGGTGATACTGACCATAGGGGTGGCCTCTAGCCACTTTGTGAATTTGTTGATAGCGACGAAGAGGAAACAGTACCCACCGATAGCCCTAGGGAATGGTCCCAGGATATTCACCCCCCATACGGCGAATGGCCAGGAGGGTGGAATCATTTGCAGAGCCTGAGGCGGTGTGTGTATCTGCTTTGCATGGAACTGACATGCTTTGCAGGACTTTACCAACTCAGCTGCATCCTAGAGAGCAGTTGGCCAATAGAAGTTGTGCCGGAAGGCCTTACCAACCAGTGTGCGGGATGACGAATGACTTCCGCACTCACCTCCATGGATCTCCGCGAGCAGCTCAGGGCCCTCCTCCTAGGTGATGCACCGCATGAGAATGCCATTGGTGCCATGACGGTATAGATCCCCTTCTACCACCGTGTATCGTTTAGCCAACCGCACTATGCGCTCTGCGGACACATGATCTTCAGGAAGGACATTTTCTTTCAGGTAGTCCTGGATCTCATAGATCCATGCATCAGGACCACTCTGAGCTACTGGCTATGGCGCTAAGAGGTTGGCAGGACCCTCTGTAGCACACACAATCCTTGGTGGGTTCTCAAGATGGAATGCCACCGGGACCGCTAGCTTCGAGGTGCTAGTCTCGCCCCCTTCGCCCGGTTCGCCAGGCTGGGCGGTAGGTCTCAGCAGCCGTCTTTCGAAGATGCCCTCGGGCACGGGTGCCCAAGTTGATGCCCTCGTGGAGAGTTCATCTGCTGTTGAGTTGTTAGCCTGAGGAACATGTTGCAGTTCCAGGGCAATGAAATCCTTTTCCAGCTTCCTTACGTGAAGGAGGTAAGCTGCGAGCCTGGGCTCGTTGCAGCTACATTCTCCATGGACCTACATGATAATCAGTTGGGAGTCCCCCTTCACGAGGAGCTGGCGGATCCCTAGGGATAGGGCCGCAGACAAGCCGAAAATCAGTGCTTCATACTCTGCCATGTTGTTGGTGGCCTTGAACTCAAGGTGCACCATGTACTTCACTTGATATCCGCTTGGGTCGACGAGGACCACTCTAGCACCGCCACCCTGCTGGCGGGCAGATCCATCGAAGAAGAGCGTCCAGTGGGGCTCGGTGAAGACTGGAGCCCCGAGCTCCGCAAGTGTGGGGTCCGAATCAGGATTCAAACCACCAGGAGCGCTCGAGGAAGGGGTCCATTCCACAATGAAGTCAGCCAGAACCTGGCTCTTGACAGTGTGGCGAGGCTGGAAGTCTAGTTGGAACTCAGCAAGCTCCACGGCCCACTTGGCGATGTTGCTTGTGGCGTTAGAGTTGTGGAGAATGGCCCTTAACAGGAAGGAGGTCACCACCATGACCCTGTGTGCCTGAAAATAGTGGTGCAACTTCCTGGACGCAACAAGTATAGCATAGATAAGCTTGTGCGTCTCAAGGTACCTGGCCTTTGCCTCATGGAGGACTTCGCTGACGTAGTAGACTGGCTTCTGGATGGTTCGGACCCCTGCGGTTGGTCCTGAGCCCTCAAACTCTTGACCTTCCATCACCATCGCGGTGGTCGGACCATCACCTTCTCTTACGGGAACTTTTTGACTCCCCTGGGGATGTTGTGCTGTCCTTTCGACGACCAGCACCATGCTCACCACCTCTGTAGCCGCTGCAATGTATAAGTATAATGGCTCCCCTGGCTCTGGAGCTACCAGTATTGGTAGGGACACAAGATGCTGCTTCAACTCTAGAAAGGCTCGTTCTGCCTCCTCAGTCCAAGAGAATGGGCCGAACTTCCGTAATAGCTTGAAGAAGGGTAGTGCCCTCTCGGTCAGTCTTGAGATGAAGCAGCTAAGGGCGGCCAGTGACCCCGTAAGCTTCTGGACATACTTGATTCGGGCCGGAGGCCTCATTGCCTCAATTGCTTTGATCTTCTCTGGGTTTGCTTCAATGCCCCCATGCGAAAACCAGGAATCCCAGCAACTTCCCTGTAGAGACACCAAAGACGCACTTTTCCGGGATCAGCCTCATGCGTGTTGCCCGCAGCTTATCAAAGACTAGGGTTAAGTCTTCCACTAGGGTCGACCCTCTCTTAGTCTTGACCATGATGTCATCAATGTATACCTATATCCTGTCCCTAATCAGGTCACCAAAGGTCTTACTCATCGCCCGTACAAATGTCGGCAAGGCGTTTTTCAGATCGTAAGGCATTACAACATAACAGTAAAGCCCATCCACAGTTACAAAAGCGGTATGCTTCCTATCTTTCCTAGACATCTTGAGGACCAAGTACCCGTAATGGGCAATGGTCATGAACTGGTACAGGGCCGGCCTGCCAATGATGGCATTGATAGGGTGGTTAACCTCCGCAACGTCGAACTGGATGTTCGCAGTGCGGAAGTTCTCCTCAGTCCCGAATGTAATCGGGAGTGCGATGCTCCCAAGGGGATACACCGATTGAGGGCCCACTCCAGAGAATGTGTAATATCCCAAAAAAAATATTGACCAAAAGTTGATCTTCGGTGCGTGGATGAGGGAAAGAGTTGTGGGCCGTTGGATGCAAAGTCAGGAGACATCTGAGGCGTCGTTTCTTTCTCCCACAAAACTCTAGTGGTCGCCCCCTCCCTTTTTC
Organism: Zea luxurians; assembly: GCA_029449295.1. Lineage (NCBI taxonomy): Eukaryota > Viridiplantae > Streptophyta > Magnoliopsida > Poales > Poaceae > Zea > Zea luxurians. The sequence continues at coordinate 257,159 of JAOPSE010000108.1, read as the reverse complement.
CCTTTTCTTGGCCACCAACCCCCCCTTTTCCCCACCCTTGGCCGCCCCTCCCCCTTCCCCTTGCAGCCACCCTCCACTGCTTCCTCCTCCCTCTAGATCTCCCCCCCACGCAGCAAGGATCGAGAAGAGGAGGAGCAAGATGGATTGAAGAGGAAGAGAGGATCATGGACATGTTCTACCCCCATCTCTTGTAGATTTTCTTGGGGAAACCCTAGGTAAGGATGGGATCCTTGTTCCTCCCTATAATTATGTGCTTTTGGAGGTTGTGGATCATGTGGATTGAAGGATTAGAGGTTGGATTAGATGTGGGGTTAGGTTTTGATCTCGAATTTAATTTCTGCAGAATGGCAGATTCAACAGTTTCTGTTCATGTCAGTTTTCCGTGATCTTAGTGGCCTCAAAAAAATAAAAAAGTCTATATATGAGTCGTAGATAATTTGTAGATCTTTCAGTGGCCGTGAAGAACACCTCAATCGGACATCAGAACAGAAAGTTATTGCAGTATGATTATAGCAGTTTTTCAGTCTCATAATTCTGTACAGAATCTGTTCTCTTAAGAGTTAGGCAATTTTATCAACAGAATTAAACGGTGGGTTGGTAAAAGAAGTTGTAGATAATTTCATAAGCTTTCCAGATTGTTAAAGAGTGCATTCATATGATTTATGAAACTCCAGTTATGTTTGTTTTACTGTGGCTGTTCCTGTTTGCCTGACAAAAATGAGCGGGTTTATTCACTGATGGGTTTCATCTAGTAAATGGCCAAATTGGCTCTTCCAACTATGGAGACTTTTGTAGAGGGATAAAAGTTCTTACTGTCAGCAGAATTTCATAATTTTTGTTTAGTAGTTTGGGAGATATCGAATTTTGAAGTTAACTAGGCTGCTGTTTAAAACAGATTCAGTCAGTTATCTTGTCGGATGTTTTAGAACTTATTGATGGCAGAATTTAATTATCCATTGAATACCGAAGTTGTAGAGTGTTTTGTGTAGATACTCCTAGAGTATTTGTTTGATATCACCACTGTTTTAACTTTAAAGATACAAAATTAACAAACAGCGCTGCTGCTGTATGGCATGTGGTTCAGGGTGGGAGTCTTTCCACTGGGCCTTGGTTTCAAGTGTAGGAGTGTTTTGTTGATCGTTGGCAAATGTTTGTGAAATATTTGTACTAAGTTTTATGCCCACTAGCAGGTGGCTACACTTCAGATCATGCCTAGTATATTTTTCTTCTTCGATGAAGGCAAGTGAATGTAGCGGTGGTTGCTTCTGTTCTGACCTGTTATTTCTATTGCCTACACTCTAATATTCAGAAGTATTGGATTCTTTCATAATTGGACTCTATGGTGATGCTTTACTTGCTTGCATTATACTGATGCTCAATCATATATTGACGATGATTATGATTCGAGTATGACTCATGAGATTAATTCACACCCCTGAAGGTAAATGAAGTATTATTTGAGGTTGGTATTGTATCTGAAGGTAAATGAAGTATTATTTGAGGTTGGTATTGTATCTGAAGGTAAATGAAGTATTATTTGAGGTTGTATTGTATCTGAAGGAAGTGAAGTATATTGATAAATGCAGCATGCCATATACATTGCATGATTCACTTGCATATGAAGTTGGGTCGTGACCTATGGTCCGATCGTACCGGTACAACTTAGCATCGTACGTTGCCCGAGGAGGGGTACGATGCGGCTTCATACCCTTAGAGGTATGAAGGCAGAGGACATATGCATTGCATTCATATGCATTTATTGAAGTGATATTTGCAGATGATGTGGTTTATACCCTCAGAGGTATGAAGACAGAGTACCTACACTTTGCACTCCTATGCATACATTGAAGTGATATTTGCAGGTTTTGTTGATGCAGGGAAGTGTTATATAACCTATTGTGGTTGTTCGAGGAAATGAGATGGTATTGGTTATATTGGGACTACTGAGTTCTATATCTACAAGTATTTCTGATCTTAATTGTGATTCTTTTAAAATGTTGATTAATTCAATTTGTGGTTTAAATATCTCTTCAAAACAATTCACTTGCTGAGATGTTTCATCTCACTCTTGCATTACTCAATGCAGGTGCTGGTTGCTCATCCAGGGAAGTGGGAAGTAGCAGCACATCCACCTTCACTCTCATAATAACGTTGCTTAGGCGCAGTCATGATTTAATTAGAAGCTTCTTGTCAAAGGATGTTTGTTTCTAACTAGTTGTGTGCACTGGTTAATTTAGTTCATGTTGTTATGGTTGTCTTTCTATTGCTAGCAGATTATTAATGTCGATTATGTTTTCTTATCATGATATCTATTTATACTTTGTTGCTTCCCCGTTTATGCAATTTTCAAAGGAGATGCTGTCGAAATTTTATATACGAATGTTAGAAGTGTAGTTTAGTAGCATTCTAGGGTGTTTGTGAATCCCGGGGTGTTACAGTTGGTATCAAAGCTTAGGCTTTAGATCCTTGACAATTTGAAGATAAATTTGACACACTTGCACATATAGGAAGGGTATGGGTTCAAGTATCTTTGACATATATTAGTGACTTTGAAGTGCAGATGACAATAATTTCTCCCCTCCCGATTCCTTTACGGTGAAATGGTAAGTTGTTTATGGCTTGATGCTTGATATAATTTATTTCTGAAAAATTGATATTGTTTTATTAATGCAGTTGATATCGCTGGTCATTTGTGAGATTGAAGTTGTTACTATGCTTGTGATATACAAGTATGCCTATGTTGTTTTCACCATGTTTTTCATGATTGAGTTTTATTACAATAATATTGTTATATATGCTTGATTGAGGATGTTTCTAAGAGGAGTGTGAATTGTGTGTTTTGGGGTACAAGGTAATCATCAATTTGAATTTAAGTTGTTGAGTGATTGGTGGATAGCTCCAACTATCTTTGCAAAGAATGTTTGTTTGTCATGAAACCAGTTCTAAAAGAAATGAATATTGGTACTTTTATATGGATTTTGGGGGAAGTCTTTACATAGCCAGAATGGCTTACATGTCTCTCTTCTATCGTGTGTTTTAGTAGCCACAAAGCCTAGATGTGGTTTAAAGTGGTTGCATGTTAGTCATGCTAATTGTAGAATTAAATCTTTGATTTTCTTGATCCATTGATTATGTATTAATATGTTGAGGATCTGATGGTTCTCTCCCCGATGCATGTTTGTGGAGCCATTGTTGGACCACTTATCTATTGGTTTGAATGAAGTCATTGCCTAGCCTAGAGTTGGTTGTGTGTGGTTAGTCACCTATTCCTAAATGATGTGGTTTTTACATCAGCTTGAGATGTTTGCCAAATGTGTGAAGGATTACGGGGTTAGTATTGACCCTTTAGATCTGGTACTTTGAGTGCATCATATGATAGAATGAAATGTAAGTTTCTGAACTACAATAGATGAAGACTTATATTATGTGTAGGTTAACCTTACTAGTTGGATATTTTTCTTAGTTGAGATGTTGAATGAAGTATAGTGACATGGGTTAAGCAAGTATTGTGTTGTTGTTGGGCTGTCAGTGCTCTATGTAGAGTTTTTGGCATTTCTTCGATGAACTGTGCCGTGCAAGATTTTATTGGCTTCTTGTCGGCTTTATTGCTCCATTAGTTCTGTAGATTTTCTCCCTTTTGGTGGGGTCCAAAGTATGTTAGATTACATGATTATCTTTTCATTATGGCAAGAACAAGGTTTAGGAAGATTAGAAGGTTTGTTTCAATAGAACTACTTGTTTCGTGGTGCTGTGAGGTGAGGTGTTTGATCTTCTTATACATTCATCTGGTGTGGATGTTTCACCATTGACTTAAAATGAATTGTTGAAGTTGGTAAAGGTTATGCTTAGTGCATATTACCCCTTCATAAAAGAGTGTCGTTTTAAGACATTGATGCTGATGTATGGCTGCATCCAAATTCGATGTTGTGAAATCGTAGTGTTGATTGCATCTATGACTTGGTTTGAGCTTCATTACATGTTGGTTCATGCTTGATGTTAGGTTGTGTAGTTTCCTTAGACAATTAGTCCAAGGTAGAAGTTCTTGTGTTAATTAAGAACAATAATGGACCCATGTTTCGAATGGTGCTACTATATGGGGTACCTTAGGTGTTTTGCTTGGAGTGGTCGAATTCGAGGACGAATTCTTCTTAAGGGGGGTAGAGTGTAATATCCCAAAAAAATATTGACCAAAAGTTGATCTTCGGTGCGTGGATGAGGGAAAGAGTTGTGGGCCGTTGGATGCAAAGTCAGGAGACATCTGAGGCGTCGTTTCTTTCTCCCACAAAACCCTAGTGGTCGCCCCTCCCTTTTTCCCTTTTCTTGGCCACCAACCCCCCCTTTTCCCCACCCTTGGCCGCCCCTCCCCCTTCCCCTTGCAGCCACCCTCCACTGCTTCCTCCTCCCTCTAGATCTCCCCCCCACGCAGCAAGGATCGAGAAGAGGAGGAGCAAGATGGATTGAAGAGGAAGAGAGGATCAAGGAGATGTTCTACCCCCATCTCTTGTAGATTTTCTTGGGGAAACCCTAGGTAAGGATGGGATCCTTGTTCCTCCCTATAATTATGTGCTTTTGGAGGTTGTGGATCATGTGGATTGAAGGATTAGAGGTTGGATTAGATGTGGGGTTAGGTTTTGATCTCGAATTTAATTTCTGCAGAATGGCGGATTCAACAGTTTCTGTTCATGTCAGTTTTACGTGATCTTAGTGGCCTCAAAAAAATAAAAAAGTCTATATATGAGTCGTAGATAATTTGTAGATCTTTCCGTGGCCGTGAAGAACACCTCAATCGGACATCAGAACAGAAAGTTATTGCAGTATGATTATAGCAGTTTTTCAGTCTCATAATTCTGTACAGAATCTGTTCTCTTAAGAGTTAGGCAATTTTATCAACAGAATTAAACGGTGGGTTGGTAAAAGAAGTTGTAGATAATTTCATAAGCTTTCCAGATTGTTAAAGAGTGCATTCATATGATTTATGAAACTCTAGTTATGTTTGTTTTACTGTGGCTGTTCCTGTTTGCCTGACAAAAATGAGCGGGTCTGTTCACTGATGGGTTTCATCTAGTAAATGGCCGAATTGGCTCTTCCAACTATGGAGACTTTTGTAGAGGGATAAAAGTTCTTACTGTCAGCAGAATTTCATAATTTTTGGTTTAGTAGTTTGGGAGATATCGAATTTTGAAGTTAACTAGGCTGCTGTTTAAAACAGATTCAGTCAGTTATCTTGTCAGATGTTTTAGAACTTATTGATGGCAGAATTTAATTATCCATTGAATACCGAAGTTGTAGAGTGTTTTGTCTAGATCCTCCTAGAGTATTTGTTTGATATCACTACTGTTTTAACTTTAAAGATACAAAATTAACAAACAGCGCTGCTGCTGTATGGCATGTGGTTCAGGGTGGGAGTCTTTCCACTGGGCCTTGGTTTCAAGTGTAGGAGTGTTTTGTTGATCGTTGGCAAATGTTTGTGAAATATTTGTACTAAGTTTTATGCCCACTAGCAGGTGGCTACACTTCAGATCATGCCTAGTATATTTTTCTTCTTCGATGAAGGCAAGTGAATGTAGCGGTGGTTGCTTCTGTTCTGACCTGTTATTTCTATTGCCTACACTCTAATATTCAGAAGTATTGGATTCTTTCATAATTGGACTCTATGGTGATGCTTTACTTGCTTGCATTATACTGATGCTCAATCATATATTGACGATGATTATGATTCGAGTATGACTCATAAGATTAATTCACACCCCTGAAGGTAAATGAAGTATTATTTGAGGTTGGTATTGTATCTGAAGGTAAATGAAGTATTATTTGAGGTTGGTATTGTATCTGAAGGTAAATGAAGTATTATTTGAGGTTGTATTGTATCTGAAGGAAGTGAAGTATATTGATAAATGCAGCATGCCATATACATTGCATGATTCACTTGCATATGAAGTTGGGTCGTGACCTATGGTCCGATCGTATCGGTACAACTTAGCATCGTACGTTGCCCGAGGAGGGGTACGATGCGGCTTCATACCCTTAGAGGTATGAAGGCAGAGGACATATGCATTGCATTCATATGCATTTATTGAAGTGATATTTGCAGATGATGTGGTTTATACCCTCAGAGGTATGAAGACAGAGTACCTACACTTTGCACTCCTATGCATACATTGAAGTGATATTTGCAGGTTTTGTTGATGCAGGGAAGTGTTATATAACCTATTGTGGTTGTTCGAGGAAATGAGATGGTATTGGTTATATTGGGACTACTGAGTTCTATATCTACAAGTATTTCTGATCTTAATTGTGATTCTTTTAAAATGTTGATTAATTCAATTTGTGGTTTAAATATCTCTTCAAAACAATTCACTTGCTGAGATGTTTCATCTCACTCTTGCATTACTCAATGCAGGTGTTGGTTGCTCATCCAGGGAAGTGGGAAGTAGCAGCACATCCACCTTCACTCTCATAATAACGTTGCTTAGGCGCAGTCATGATTTAATTAGAAGCTTCTTGTCAAAGGATGTTTGTTTCTAACTAGTTGTGTGCACTGGTTAATTTAGTTCATGTTGTTATGGTTGTCTTTCTATTGCTAGCAGATTATTAATGTCGATTATGTTTTCTTATCATGATATCTATTTATACTTTGTTGCTTCCCCGTTTATGCAATTTTCAAAGGAGATGCTGTCGAAATTTTATATACGAATGTTAGAAGTGTAGTTTAGTAGCATTCTGGGGTGTTTGTGAATCCCGGGGTGTTACAGTATGGGCGAGAGGGTCCCAGTCGGGAACCTAGGATCTGTAGCTGCTTGAATGCAGCATGACTGATGACATTGAACCCAGCCCCACCATCAATCAAGACATGATGTAGCTTCATGTTGGCGATGATAAGGGCGGTGATGAGTGGTAGTTTGCCGACCCCTGCTATGTTTTCGGGATAGTCGAATGCCCTGAAGGAGATAGTGGTGCTCCGCCACCGCTGATGTGGGGCTGCCTTTGGGACCCCTGGGATCGTCGAAAGGACCTCGTGGTGCAGGGACTTCATGTTCCTACGGGAGGTGAGCTCCCAGCTTCTGCCATACATCACGTACAACTTCTTGTGGCAGTCATTGTCATCACCGGAGTCGGAGTCTCCAGTGAGGATGTCCCTGATGACTTGCTCGGGGGACTGATACCCGAGGTCCCTTTCTCCCATGGCCGCGTCACCTTCGTCGACCTTCTCCTTGCCAGGGTGGCGACGAGGCAGCGAGCCATCCTTGGAGGCCTGCTCACGCCCCTCGCTGATGCGCTTCGCGAGCTTGAGGATCTCTCGGTATTCCGAGGCGTTGTGGCGACTGTTGGGATGGACATGGCATGACCCACTGTTACTTCCCTGTTGTCGTGGGCGCTTGCCGCGCTCGTTCTGGCCCCCAGCCACAGCTGCGGCGACCAGAGCACTAGACTACGGCCTATCATGACCATGGTTCTTCTTCTTCTTCCTGCCACCGCCCTGGGTGGCGGCACCTGAGCCACCCGTCTAGGTAACTCCGGTCTGCGGTGCCGAGTGCCATGCATGGCCCTCTGCAGCTCTGGCACATTTGTTGACCAGAGCAAAGAGCGTAGTGACGGTTTCTACGTCATGCGTTGCTAATTTCTCCAATGTCTTCTCATCACGCACCCCCTGTCGGAAAGCAGTGATAATAGAGGCATCGGAGACTCAAGGTATAGTCCCTCATAGCTTGGTGAAGCGGGAGATGAAAGCCCGGAGAGTCTCCCTGGGTTCCTGCCTTACTGCATGGAGATGAGCCTCCACACCATACTGCTGATAAGCACTGGCGAAGTTTGCTGTGAACCGTGCACAGAGCTCTTCCCAGGAGTAGATTGACCCTGGGGTGAGATTCATGAGCTAGGTCCGGGTCGGCCCGATCAAGGCTACATGGAAGTAGCTTGCCATTACGGCAGTGTTTCCACCAGCTGCCGTAATGGCGGTGACATAGACCTGCAAGAATTCTGACGGGTTTGACGTACCGTTATACTTCTCCGGCAGGTGTGGCCGGAACTTGGGTGGCCAAGTCACTGCGCGGAGATGATCCGCTAGTGCGGCATAGCCCACGCCGACCATTGGGACACCTGCCTGGATTCGGGCGCCCCTTGGAGTTTGTGGTGCAACTGCGGCGATGCCTTGGTTGAGGTTGCGAGCCTCGAAGTTTTGCTGGAGCTCACGCGCCCTCTCCATAGAGACTCGAGCATCCTCACCCACACGCCTGCGGTTGAGCTCTACCCACAGGTCGTTAGTCTGTGCACCCCTCACTAAGGGCGAGCACAGATGCCGACGCCTCGCGTTGATGCCGGAATGATCGAGGCCTAGACCTGGCCGAGCCAGGATGGGCCATGCCGAGGAGATGATCGACATCTTCGTGCCACTGCCTCATGGCCCCCGGCGAGGCCGTGGAACTTGGAGGGTTACGTAGCAATTCCCCTGCTGCAGACAACGCCCCACCAGGAGCAGCCCTAGACGGAGCCCTGGATGTATATGCGGGCGTGTGCTGCTGCGCAGCGTTCATGGCAGCAGCACCAGGCGCAGGGCGGTTAGAGCCTCGTGGCATGGAAGATGCTGCCCCTTCCTCCATCGGGAAGTCCTCGAAAGACAAGTCGCGGTGCTCGACGATCTGAACCATCATGTTGATCAAGAAAACAAGCGAAAAACCCAAGGCCAGCCCTCTACCTGGCGCACCAAATGTCGGTGGGAAAATCCTCCGGCCGGGTGGCAGAATGCACCCGCCCTAATCCTGAGATGAGGGGGGCTAAGCGCTTGCCTGTTTGGTGAATTTTGGACGAACACAAGAACACTCGAGGGTTTATAGTGGTTCAGGCCGCTCGAGCGTAATACCCTACATCCAGTGTCCGTAAGTTGTATTGATTGTGTCCTTTGTAACGTTGTGTCCCCTCCCTTTTATAGTTTAAGGGAGGTACATACAAGGATGCTGAGCTCCGACATGCGGGCCCAGAAGCATAATGGAAGGAATACATTATGTGAATAATTAATGCTGACTAAACCCTAAATAAGGGAGCCATTCAGATTCCCTCCGCCTTAGTAACGCATGAGTAATCAGCGGGAGTCATGATGACTGCAGTCCATGCAACATTGATAGGCAGTAACCCTTTTCTTGGAAACGCACGAGTAATGGTGAGTCATTGTCCTTGCTATGGTAACGTGTGAGTAACAGCACGGCCCACGCAGCGTGGACTAGGCACGCCGCCTGTCACTGGAATGGACTGATGCACGTCTTATCCGTAATGAATGCAAAGACGCGTGTAGCCCAGAGGCTTCATGCCAGGTTCCGCCCGTTGGCTTACGCCGCGCGTAGTAGTGCACGCGGCAGCATCGGGTCTCCGCCTGGGCAGGGAGCAGGAGTGTATGTGATAAGGTTCGGATCCTGCCAGATCAGGTCTGGACACGTGTCGGCACCAGACCCCCACCTGGGTCCTAATTAAGGCCCGGGTATGTTCTGTCCTGGAACCCTAGGACCCCACTGTGGACGGCCTAGACCCCATACAGGGGGGTCCGGATCCCATTCCAGGGGTCCGGTTCGCACACGTGGAGGTCCTGGACCAAACTTGGAGGCCCGGGCCGTATATACAAGGCTCCAGCACCTTCCCATGGGTGTCCGGACTCACTGGTGATGCTTTAGAGTATGTCACTTTCTCTAGACACGTGGCGGCACCGGACCCACCCATGTGGTGGGGTCAGGTGCTGTTGCTGTCCCAGAGTAGTCGCCCAAGGCTTGGGCGAGTTATGGCCTGATCCCACATACAGCTCTTTTACCACGCGACAAAAAATAGCCGCGTGGGTACTGCGTTTTTATACAGTAGTAAGGGGTACCCTAGTTTCAGGGTACCGACAAATACCATTGTCGAAGTGACAGTATTTAGGCCCGAAGGTCTTACCGAAGTCTTGTATAAGGAATCTATACCATTTAATAGCAATCGGTAGAGATGCAGTATCCTTTCATAATTCCTTGACAAAAACACACTTAGCTTCGTAGGTCAACCATATTTGTGGATGAAGGAGCAATTTCCCTTCTTTTCCCCATTTTGAATGATGAGAAATGATGAATGATGCGATGTTATGATGTAGAATGATGTAATGACATGATGCAAAACATGTTAATAGAAGACACTTCATAATAATAAGACTCTGCATCCCCTTAGAAATCACTTTGGAGTCTCTTCACCTTTTACTTAGGTGGCATTTTAGCTCTGCATCCCCGTAGGAACGACTTTGGAGCTTCTTCACCTTTTACTTAGGTGGTATTTTAGCTTTGCATCCCCATAGGAACTACTTTGGAGTTAAGCTCTACATCCCCTTAGGAACGACTTTGGAGCATCTTCACCTTTTACTTAGGTGGTATTTTAGCTCTGCATCCCCGTAGGAATGACTTTGGAGCTCTTTTACCTTTGCTGTTACACTCGATGGTGTAACCACAGATTTATTACAACACATCGAAGGTTGCACCTTCTCAAATTGTTTCTAAGGAAAAAACATGAAACAAGAGAAACTACAATAGGTATATATGAAGTTCTTAGTCTAGCCCCTCTATAGTTTTAGTAAATGTGCCTAGACTCTGGAACAGTACTGTGAACTGTTCGAGCTTCGGACTCTCGCGTTGCTGCTGAATTTGGCGCTGTCCTTCAGACTGCTAGTTGTGGGATGAAGTTCGAGCTAGTGCCGGTGGTTGTGGTAAGGTCCACACAGCTGGAGAGTGACTTGCCGAAGTCACTGAAACTGTATGTTGCGAAAATGGCTATTGATTGCCCACATAATCTGGAATGTATGGGGAATAACATGAAGCAGTATGTAGGACTTGCTTTGGCTGATTCTGTCGTGCTTCAGCCTCAGCTATCTCCTTTTGCTTCTGTATTGTAACCTGACAGGTTCTAGTTGTGTGTCCCTTATCCTCTCATAGAACAATCAAAATAGCCTTCTTGGTTGTGAGTTGAATCTTCCTCCAAAGCTTCGTCCTCCTTTGCCTCTTTTGGCTGGCGGTCTGAAGGAGCTTTGCTACATCCCAGTTGACTTGGAACTGTGCTAGTGCCCTTGGTTGTGATTGCCTCTATCTTCACTTTGGCTGGGATTGTGTATTGTTCTGACATGCCTTGGGTGGAGCCTTCCTCCAAAGCCTCGGGTAATCTCAGAATATCTGTATGCTTCCTCCCTTCTTTGCCAAAAATCGTTGTCAGCTTTGATGTACTCATCCATCTTCTAGAGAAGTTTCTCCAGGGTTAGTGGGGGCTTTCAGGCGAAATATTGCACTGTTGGTCCTGGACTAAGTCCCTTGATCATGGCTTCAATGACAATCTCATTTGGCACCGTTGGCGCCTAAGCTCTAAGATGCAGAAACCTTCAGACGTATGCCTGTAGATACTCCTCGTGGTCCTGTGTGCACTGAAATAAGGCTTGAGCAGTCACTGGCTTCGTTTGAAACCCGTGAAAGCTGGTGACTAACATATCCTTCAACTTTTGCCATGATGTGATTGTTCGTGGTCTAAGAGAAGAATACTAGGTTTGAGCAACACTTTTGACTGCCATGACGAAGGATTTTGCAATGACAGCAGTGTTACCACAATATGATGATATGGTTGCTTCGTAGCTCATGAGAAACTGCTTCAGGTCCAAGTGCCCATCATACATGGGGAGCTGGGGTGGTTTGTATGAAGGTGGCCATGGGGTATTCTGCAATTCTATTGCTAGGGGGGAAGCATCATCAAAAGCAATGGTATCATGATGAAAGTTGTCATACCATATGTCATCATGGCTAGGGTTCTCTTGATGAAGCTCTCTCTATTGTGGCTTATGCCCTTGTTCATTGCCTTCTGTGATGTGTCGCATCTCTAGGGCTGCTTCATCAATCTGGAGCTCAGCCAGCCGAAGCATCTTCTCCCTTCTTCTCTCCACTTGTTGATGGATAGCTTCTAGATCCCTGATTTCTTGATCCAACTCTTCTTCCTGTGGTGTTGGGCTAATAGCTTTCCCCTTCTGGCTTCGGGCCTCCCTTAGAAGGAAGCCATCTTGATTGGTGTCTAGGGGTGCAAGGGCAGCTCCTGGCGCCGCTGTCTTCTTCGGTGGCATGACGAAGGTGGTCATTCGAATTCTCTTGACGAAGGTGGTCATTTGAGTTCGCCGGAGGTGGGCACCAATGTTGGTCACTTGTTTTCGATTGCTGTGAATCAAGAACAAGGCAACACATTTGATAAACGTTAAAGACCTTCGTCCTTCGAAGCATTATTCCCCTTCGGGTATAATGAATCTCGGACGAAGGTCATGAAGAACAAGTCTTCATCATTCACAAATATATAAAAACATAATTATAAATGTAATATCATGTCATTTATTCATTTTGTATTGAATATATTAATAATATCAAGAAACACATTACATTGGTACCTTCGGTTTGTTTCAAGGTAAAGACGTGAATGCAATTACAATCTAGCGTGAACAGTACGGGGGTACTGTTCACCTATTTATTGGCAATCGTACAATTTCGTACGATAATACATTCATACCCTCAAAGATTACATACAAGATTTATAAATGTTACAGGGACAAATTTGTCATTTGTACTCAGTAGCTTGAACAACACCTTCTCCCTACATCGCCCTTCCGTGTCAACGTAACGAAGCTTGCTTCGTTGCACTTCCATTGATCTATGCTAAAGCTCTTTTGGTAACGAAGCACCTGTAATACTTAGTAACATACTAAAAACAACTGGTTAGCCGTGTTTTTTAGGACCTTCGGAAGACGAAGGCCCCCAACAACTGCCACGAGCAGGTGTGCCTTGAGGTGTAGCATAACGGGGATGAGTACTTCTTCCCACCTGTCCCTAGTTAGTAGCCTTTCTTTTCTCTCATAGCTGAACTCGCTTGTGTTCTAGAGCTATAGACTTATCTAGCAGTTTATGGAAGGATAGGAATGTACGGGACATTAGTTGGTATTGAAGTGGCCCGATCAATCCCTCCAAAAAGAGTTCCTGCTTTTTCTCATCATCATTAACTTCCCTATGAGCATATCGAGATAGCTAGATGAATCTGTCTTTGTATTCACTTACTGACATACCTCCCTAATTGAGGGATAGGAACTCCTTCTTGATCTTCATGAGACCAGTAGGAATGTGGTAGTTCCTAAAGTTAGTGGAGAATTCTACCCAAGGGATGGTGTCAGCAGCAGCATGTGCTGCACTGTATGCATCCCACCACTCCGCAGCAGGGCCGGTGAGGCGACCCGATGCATATAGTACTTTCTCATTGTACGTGCACTGGGCAATGTTGAGCATCTTTTCTACGAACTTCAACTAGTCATCAGCTTGTAGTGGGTCTAGGGAGCTAGAGAATGCTTATCACTGGGTGGTGCTGGTGGTGGTGGTGGTTGTTGTTGTCGATCCTAACGATCTTGACGGATCTGCGCTTGCATCTTCATCATGGTGTTAGCCATCTTCTGTAGTAGTCGCATTTGAGCTGCAACCACGGCATCAGTCCCAGCAGGCGGGGGATTCGGAGGAGGATTCATTTCCGGTTCTAGATTAGCTACTGCCCTTCTTCATCGAATGCGTGCAGGTAGATCAAAACCTCCTCCCCTCCTGGTATTAACCATCTAGGTTAGAGACATATGGTAATATAGTTTTGCAAGGGAAGTAATTTAGTAGGCAAAACAGATAGCCTAGTAGATGGTCATATACTGAAGGATCAGAATTTTGGTTGGCGGTGTTGTGTCTAGGTTGGGATAACTATGTTTATAAGACGAATTCCCAAGGATAAGATAGAATCTGTTAAGATGAGATGAATCTGTGACACTAGATCCTTTTTAATGGGAGATAATATAGGTGGGCTAGTTATCTTATGAACACATTTTTGCTTATATGTATATGCAGATGCAATTATGGACATTACTCCACAACTCATCACACTTAATCAAAGAACCAAATCAAAAAGTTATCATAAGAACAAGCATCCAAGCATATTGATACCTACAAAAATAGTTTTGTTTTTGTTCCTAAGATTATGTCTCCTATTCCTAAGGGTCACTTTAGGTATAGGATTTCAAAGTGTGAAACCCACTTTTGTCTTTAGAAGAGAAAAGGTAAGAGTAATTAGGGTAAAGCAACAATAGATGAGAAAATATTAAGGGAAGTTTCGAAAGAATCAGAGTAGCAAAGGTAAGTAGGTAAGAGTTTGTCCAGTTCTATCTAGGTTACGTTCTATAGTCAACATTCCTCTTATACCACTTCTGTCACACCCGGATTTAAGGGGCAAAACCAGGCACGAATCAAATGTGTGCTAGGATCAAGTCTCACACATATGATGACTCATGGTACAGAAACGAATGTCACATATTTACTATATAATAGGAGTTCTATACAGAATAGTTAAATAATTACATCATATGAAGACAGCGATCCAGCAACCATAGTTGACTGGGAGACGACGACCTAGACCTCTCACGAACTCATCACGACATCCTTCATGCTCCTCATCTTGTGGTACCTGTCCTTGACCTGGGGGGATGTGAGTACAGTAAGGGTGATCTCACATACGTTCATCGCTCAACAATTTGTGGGGAATAATGTGCATGATCTCAATTACAGTGGGGGCTCATGTGTAGTGTAAGGCTTACCAAAGAAGATGGTTAAAGCTGAGCATTGCTTTTAAATTTGGTTAAAGTTTTATTAGTAGTTAATAAGTGTAAGTAGATACCAACCCGATTAAATAAGAGATCACAATTAATAATAAAACCCAGAATGCAATGCAAATGACAGATTAAGTTTCATTCCATAAATTAATCATACAAGAGTCCTGAGTCGCTCTTGACCATGAGCACGACTGATATACCAATTTTACACTTTGCAGAGGTTGTGCCCTTTACCCATAAGTCATGTTACCCATTTGCCAAGGGATCATGACTTCCCATTCATCTCTACCGAGGAGACAAGGCAGGGTAGCACTACAAGACCTTTGCAAAGTTCTACTAGCTTCTGAAAACCCACTACGGTTTCTGAGAAGGGCAATATAGGAATCCCTTGTTCGAAAAGCCATCACAGCATGATCGACTTGAGAACCTCCCTATACCGTAGCTCGTCTACCGCCCATGCCCCTTTTGGGTAAGGTAGTCCTCCTCTAGCTTTCCTAATTAGTTAGCCAAGGGCGTCCCATACCACCCTTGTGGTGGGACTATTATCTCAAGTTAAGCTCCATGTTCGAATTAAAATAATGATCTTGTCATGAGCAATAATTAAAACAATAACACAATTGGAACATGACCATAATTAAAATATAACATTAAGCCCAAAATCATGTAGAGCAATAGCAAGTCTACCCAATAGTTCATTTGTTTGCAAGGGGTGGGGTAAACAAAACTAGGGAAACCTATTACGTTCCATCAAATTATCCTGAGCATGTCACCATGATTAACAGAGAACATTATTAGGTAAATAAGAGTGATCAAGGGCACAATTTTCCTTAGACTTGAGAATCCTAGGTACTTCTCAAAGTTAATCTTCAAGATTCTCGTGATCTCACTGCTACTCACTACTACAGATCCTATTATATGAGACGGTTAATTTTCACTTATTAAGACGTTTCTTAAGTGTCCAAATTTAATGGAGTCGCAAAAGATGTCCCACTTTTAAGATGGTTGCAAACCGTCTTAAAAAGATATTACATAAGACGTTGTTAGTTAATAACCATCCAAAAAAGGTATTTGTTTAAGTCATTTTGTCCAATAACCTGTCTTAAATTATGTTTATTTAAGACACTTTTTCAAAACAACCGTCGAGAATATGAACATTTTAAGTCACAAGTTATTTAGTAAACTGTCTAAAATGTTCTATATTAATAAGCGCTTGCAATATAAAAACCGTCTTATTTAGGTGACTGATATTGGACGTTTTGGAAATCGTCTTATTTAGAAGACCGATATTGGACATTTTTAGAACTGTCTTAATAAGATTTAAACAAATTGACTTAAATAACAATATATTCTTCAATTTATATTCATTTGAGATACCACATTATAATAATTTGAAAGAGAAATACACACATATATATTTAATAATAATATAATTAATATAATATAGATGAATACCAATCAATATTTCATACATAAGTGTACTCTAAATCCAAACCAAAACACTGAGATAATCCTGTAAATGGATTCTACAACAATGTAGCGTCTAATCTTTTCAGCACGTTTATTTCCACGAGTAAGTTTTTCCAAAGTGCTTGCAAGTGAAGCCATATCATTGTGCTTGAAGTACACCACAGTGCTTCTTGATAGATGGAGACCATTTTGCACTGCCCAGTGAACACCCTCATCACTGCAATCACATCAAATATTGGCACAAATTTAGCAAGGGAACAGTTAAGAGAAGAAAAATAATAGAAAAACTACCCATGTACAATTAACTGACAGAGGAATAACAACTCATCAATAGACACAAGAAAGAGATGACAATGTTGTGCTAAAGCCTATTTAGCATAACAAACTAAAAATATATGTCACTGTGTACATACTCGTCACCTATTTATATGTACATCATCTTAGAAGCAATACTATAACGAACTAAAAATCTGAAAATACATTGTAATCTTAAAATACGTCAGCCAATACTTTTTGTACAGAAATGGAACCTGTTCATTCTTTGTTTATTGCAATAAGTGGTACAGGCAATAGTAGAAAAACAAACTACAATTCATAAGGTATTCAATATTTATCTGTATCAGATGTCAGGCCCTTCACCCGGTTTCGCGGGTCACTACAAAAACTTGACAGATGAAGCTAAACTGTTGGAGAAAAGAAGGCAAAAAAAACCTCCCAAAAACACTTTTTGGCTGCTCCCAAAAACAGCACTTTTTGGCTCCACTCCTGATCAAGACTAAATCACTCTAGACCTTGTCAGTCCAACAAACAGAGTTTTGATCACTATATGGTTATTTTTCTATTAAATAAACCTGGTAAGACTATGATACAATGGAAGATACTGCTGGCCAATTATTGTGCATGCATTTTATTGCTACAGGGAGTATAGGAGAGGGTACCTGGCAATCTCTCAATAACCGCTCGTTCTTGTAGCTGAACATTATTACATACAACAGAACCTTGGATGTGGCAACCATCTTCAACAACAAGATTCATCACAACCGAGTTGACAATCTATAGCAAGGGTGGAAATGATCTCTTTCATGACAAGGAAGTAAAGAAGCTTCAACCAGAATGGAACTTAAATTTGGCAAGGATACCTTATAGGGTGTTTACAGCTGCATCAACTACTCCGTCTGTTACTGGCTTGCCTCTCTGTACACTGTGAAGAACTCCATTTCCACTGAGTTCTATAGGACCACAATTTCAAGTACATATTGAAGTTAACCAGAGATATACATGTTGATGAGTATCCAAGGAAAGACTTGTTACAAAATACATGTAGCGAAACAACCTATGGCTAATTGCCGACATTATACAACTAATAATTGAAGTTTGACAACGCAAGACGAGAGCACCGTACTACTACTACTACAGTAAGTATGAGCATATATATATGATTATTTCATAAGCTGAGATATCGGAATAAAGGCATCATCGATCACAATGGTTTGCATGGATCAGATTGAAAATACAAAAGCATTACCCGCACAACTCCCTGATGCATATGAGGAAGGAAACGAGGCAGTCACTCCTACTACATGGCAAGAAATTGCACGACACGCGAGCGGCCAGATCCCATAAAAATCCAACCTCAGCAAGAAATTTCCCTTAACCATGGGTCAAGGAGCAGGAGGAAGGCAAAGTTGATATTGCATGTGCGCGCGATGACTGTGTTTGTAATAAATATGTGAAACACACACCTTTGAAGCTTCTCAAAAATCATCTCCAGTGCCTTCTGTTCTGGCAGCGGCTTCGTCCTCGTGCTCCCTAAATCCACCTATAGCAGGACTAAATAAATCAAATAGCTTTATAACCACGCAATGCTCGAATAGTAATATACACACCAGGATCATCCTCTTCTACTCATCCTCGCTCCTGATAGTTGATGTCTGAAAATCGAGCTTCTTAAAACAGATGCCCAGCATGTTATTTCATCCTTGGCTTCAATGCTTGATGTTTCTTATCATCCTCTGCCAGAATTTCTTCTATACTTACACAAAACATATTAGGTACCTTTGATAGTTCTACACCCAATATGCCTTACATTTCATACTGATGATTTGACTTGCCAATTTTATGGATTTGACACACTTATCTCTAGGCTTGAACTTTCTCTGTTCTAGCATTTTCTTTAGTTTTTAGGGGTTCAAATTTACCATGGATTCATTCTAACCTAAGACCATTGTAGCAGCCTTGACAGTATGAAGCTTTTGCATACGAGGGGTTTCTGAAAACACACGGACATATATCAGTTTGGTACAGAATCAACCTGAAGATGAATAACTAACACCACAAATAAATATCTATGGTACCAAAGATCTTATCAGGATGGCTGATATAGTCATACAAATATGAAGAATAAAAGATTAAATAAGAAAACTCCTAGGCACTGCCACAATCATGAAGCATAGAGGATTATTGAAAAGATGGCAGTGTTCAGAAGATAATAGGAAATTAAGATAAGGTAAATTGAAGTGATTGCTGCTTGCAAAAAGTCATATAAACAACAAATAAATGGTGCCCAGATTCTCACAATATAGACATGCATCATTGCCATCAAAATTCAGTGTCTATGCTCCATCCAGTTAAGGTCAGGAGGTCTACAGCTTTTCACAGTAACTTGTGGAATCAAGGTTTAAAAAATATGCTATGCTAATAGTTGTTAGAAGTATGAAGCTTATATTTCAAATGATGAATCAATAAACACACCCTATACATCAACTACGATCTGCGTGGTCACATTACTACATTAGACATTAACATCTCATCATAAATAATTAAATAAATACTGATCGGTCTTAGCAATAGTACTTTCACATATACCACTCAAGAATTTAGTATTGGCAAAACTATTATGCTTCATAAACTATTTTCGCTTTGGTAGGACATATGAACTTAGGTTATATAAGAGTAAACCATAATACCGGTCTGTAATAAGAGTTCATACTTAGGTTATATAAGAGTAAGAAGATCAAGTTCTAAACATTAGCACATATATCTTTGGGTTATCACCTTTCTAGCTTCAGATGACACCTTTTGAGCGAATGATTTACTTAGAGGAACTGAACCACTAAAGATAGCACAACTACCTAAAGTTTTTGGGTAGAGTAGAACACTCACTTTGGTCAGGGCACCTGTAAAAATGGGGACACAAGTTGTATTGGTATCATCTTATGACCTTGAATACTAAACGCAAATTAAGCTCAGTGATTTACCTCATACTCAATTCATGCACATAATCAATAGCTTTAAGGACTTCTTTCTCATCTCTACCAGTTTTCTACAAAAAAAGAGACCATAATAGTGGAATAAATAATTCAAATTGTATGCGTTAGTAGTATCTAAAGAAAGTAGTTAGTTGTACATAATGTAGAAGGAAATTGTTCTTTGTATTCTATATAACAATTGTTTAACAGTGATAAGACAATGGTACTATCAAGCTACCCTCTCTGATCAACAATTCAAGGTCATGATAGTTCTCAGAAATCCATAGGACTGAGTTTGGAAAAGCATGGTTTATAACGCACGACAATGATACAAAACTTACACATGAAAATAAGAACTTCTATGAAAGAGGAATGCCAGATTGTGCTTATATTACTATATTGTTTTTGCTGTTTAACCACTTGTTTTTTGATACTCCTTTGAGATGAGCTTCCAAATAGCATTATCCTTTTATGCCAAGTACCAGCACAATCAAATACATGAAGCACTGATCGATTTTCTAAAGCATAAGCAAGTGTACTTCTAGGATATGGTCTTGAGCAAAGCAAACGCCATATTTTAAAGAAGAGTAATACACCTAGCCTAGCCCATCGCCGATCACTGGCTGTTGGGCTCCTCCACCTAGAACGAGGTAGAGGATGTCGGAGTACTCGAGCAGGGTGGTGAGCGGCGCCTAGATGAAGCTCAACGTAGATGCATGTCGTACCTGCCTCCTGGACAGTGCGTGTGGGGCGATTGCGACGGGGCGCGAGAGAGATGGGGCTCCAGAGGCGGGGGCCGTGTCCATCGGTGTCGAGCAGGACGGCGCACGTACGGGTGGAGGGGAGCTTCTAGAGGAGGCCAAGCTTGCCGCGACAGTGGCGCGTCAGGGGGCAAGGGAGAGGATGGAGGGGACGACATTGGGGCGGCGCAGAGACCGCACGCAGCGAGGCATAGGCGGTGGAGGGGCCCGTGCTTGTCGCCATCCTCGTTGTGGTAGCGGTGGTGGAACAGAAGGAGGCGGAGGCAGAGGCGGAGGCGGAGGCGGCGATATTCCAAGGGTTTGGGTTGGGGGACCGCGAGGCCGAATCTGGTTAGGGTTCAGGTGATGACTGCCATTTAGATGTTGAGTTTCCTTTTTTGAGTCCAAATATCTGAGATTATCTCCAACCGTTGTCCTATCTCATCATCTATTTCAAATTCACTTTACAAACAGTGTCAAACAATATTATCAACAATCGCAGGTCCTCTATTTTACACTACCCGTGGGAGACAGTTTGAAGTCAGCGAGTTTTTAAAGTCTGACAACGTAAATGTAAAAGTACTGATATATTCAACATAGGATAATTATAGCTTACTAAACCCCTTGATGCGTGAATGATAGGAATTAAAGCAAAATATATGTTGTGTGACATTAATGATCGAATCGCAGGTGGGTCTATTTTACCATCTGTATCAAATTACAGAGATAAGTTTTACATTTTATATATATATCATGAAACTAAACTGAATTTACTATTTAGTACATTTTTCACAATACGTCTTTCTGAAATATGATACGAAGATGGTTTCATATTTAGAAGTGTCTAGTACACTCACTAACATTTAAAATAATCCATATAGTCTAGACGACTAATAATATCTTTATTTGAGATGGTTTCATATACATAAGTGTCTAATATACTAACCAAAATCTAAGACAATTCTTGCAATCTTAATGACTCAAAAGGTATATTCATTTGATACGGTTTTCAATAACAATCCGTCTTAAATCAATAAGAGACATTTCTTATGATGTAACTGTCTCAAGACACTTCTTTATTAAAGACGGATCTCCAATAAACCGTCTTATCTTACTCATCACCATATGATATAAGGCGCTTCTATAAAATACATTGATATCTGTCTTAAAATGTGTGTCTTAAATTAGCATATCTCTAGTAGTGACTCTTAGAAAAACATACAAATAGACAAGGAGTACATACAATAACATTACATCAAATATGAGAACAAACTGTGTAAAAATATTCTACGCGCTGCTACGAGGTCGTAGGTTCGAGAACCACTAAAATCGGATTTACGGTTAAAGAGTTATGAATTTCGGAAGATTTTCGTGATCAAATAAGTAAAACTAGGCCTTAGATTGATTTTATAAATCATGTGAGATATACATTAAGGATTAACTTTAATATAAGTCATATCTTAGTTAAAGATCATCTTCTATTCACATTATAATTATAAACATATTACTTTAATTAGATAGATTACTCTACCGTACATAGGATAAACAAACATATAGTTATAAAAGTATGTGATATGACACAGTTAAGGCTACTACTGTGTAGGCAATTTTATTAGAAAGCTATCGCAACTTGAACGGATCAAATCAGAGTCAAAATGAGTAAGATATGGATTAAACAAGTTTCTAGCTATTTTATTATAAAATTTATACCTAAAAATAACTTCAAGGGTTTAATTTGCAAAGTCCCGGTTTACTTTTATTTATTTTAATCAGTAAATGGATGGAGGGTTTATTTTTGAAATTTATAGGGTCTCTTTTACAAGACTACCATGACTAGAAGGGTTTGCTTGAATCTCGGCCGTTGGATCTGAAATCTACGGCGCAGATTAGGGCAACCACCATCCAAAGCGGTACGTGACCACAACCCACTGATCCAGGATCCACGATCCCGATTTTACCATGGCTAGACATGATCGCATGCGTTCAACAAAAATTGGACGACTCGGATCAAAAGAATGAAACGCTTCCTTTAAATCTAATCTAACGCGTCCATTCGCAGATCAATGGTCAGCGCGGACCCGACTTCCCCTGACATCCCACCATGGCGGCGCCGCCCGCATGTCACAGTGGTGGATGGCTGGAGTCGACCGATTTCGCGCCTCGATGGGTCTACCCGAGCGTGGATGGGTCATATTCGTGTAGAAGGATGAGTCGAACTAGATGGGGTGCTTACCAAGGATTTCTACGGTGATAGGTTGGTCGGCCATAGCGTGTGGTGGATTCCGTGGCGGTAAAGAATTACGGCGAGCAACTGTCGTCGCCCCTGACGATCTTTAGCTTCTTCCCGAGGTCAATGTTGCCGCCTTGCACGATCCCAACCGAGGTGGCTCGTGCCCTTCCTCTGCGCTCCCACACCTTCCCTGCGTTGGTGCTGGAGCTTAGTCGATTGGATGCGGGAGCAAGGGCCCCGGTTTTATACCTGCGAGCAACAAACTCCACGAGTATGGCTCAACGTTTTCGAGCATCGCGGTAGCCCGGTAGGATCTGCGTCCATGGATAGGGACAATACTGACGAGGTTGGCCTGCACGTCAGTGGTGCATGGTGAGGGGCTAACGGCTTGGTCCCACAAGTCAGTGTGGGGGGCATAGAGTGAGGGGTTGGATCACTACACCAAAATAGTAAACTTCCTAGAGCTTAAACCCTAGGAAGTTATCCCTAAACTCTAGGAAGTTAGCTAAACTCTCAGAAGTTAAGCCATCCCGTCGGAAGTTTGGCTCTCGAAAATTTTTTGTCGGAAGTTAGCTTAACTTCCTAGAGCCCTCTAGGAAGTTAGCTAACTTCCTACAGCCAAAGAAGCCTCTCGGAAGTTAGTAGGTTCTCGGAAGTTAGTAGCTTCACGCCATCAGCGCCGGTAGCTGACTAACTTCCTACGACTAACTTCCTACGGCTGACTGTAGCCCTAGAAAGTTAGCAGCTAACTTCCTATGGCTTACTGTAGCCCGTAGGAAGTTAGCTGGCTAACTTCCTACGGTCCAGTTGGCCTCTAATAAGTTAATTGGACTAGCATTACAAATGTTGTTTATTTTTATTTTATACCACATTCCACAACATAACAAATATATCAACAGCTATAGCACAATATATTTTCACATAAAACATCTCACACAATCACATAACAATATTTAAATCCATAGTCTCATCAATTACATCACAAAGTCTCATCTATAGCCATAAGACACATGTCATCCAGTCATAATAAGAGACAATATCTCATACATAGTCATTGGAAGTTCTCGCATAGCTTCAAGAAGTTCTCACATAGCTTCGTCTTGTAGTTGCTGCTCATGCCCCCTGGACCACTGCCTCGGCCTCCTCCTGCTGGCGCCGCAGCATAAGATGGATTTTTCGCTGGCATGCTTGTGTTGATGGTTGCGATAAGATCACACGCCAAGTCGCTAGCTTGCTTGATCTGGTCAAAATTGCCTTCCAGCTCGATGTTCTTTAGGTTAGGGTTAGACTCGTGGTCGCGGATGGAGAGCTTGACGCCTGTAACTCTGCTTATCTGCTTAGTGTTGACCCCACCCTTATCGATTATGCCACCGGCCAGAGAGGCGTCCACACTGATATTTCAATATATGAGATAAAATAAAAATACACAAACATCTAAATCGTATATTCAGGCATATTAGAGTAACAATATAAACAAAGCATAATACCATATAATAAAATGATATTTGAATCTACTCTTACAAATACTTCGAACACTAAAAACAGAATTTCCATTTAATCCAAACACCACCTTGTAACATGTCTATACTAAATGCACCAAAGCAAGAGTGGAATGAACGTTGATATGTATCGTACTCATCTAACATCTTAAGTAACCAGATGGGAAAAGGCAAGTTGATCTAGTGAGATATATTGAAATAGAGAAGCTTATATATCATGATTTAGTGTTACTATTCAAGTATTCCATATACCTTTGGCATATAAAATGAAACTTCTAGATAATTGATTTGTTGTAAGAAGAGTGAAAAAAGATACATGTTACTATTCTGATGTTATTTTGGGTAGGTTAAGATTATAACCTGAAAAACTTGGTGCAAGGCTTCGATTTGCTTGATAGACCAGTTTGAAATGACTCTGTGTCTGTAGCATAAAATTAATTACATTTTCTCATGCATTAGAAGTTTGCATTGTAGTTATCCTGCAGAAAATAGTTATTATATAGTCAAAAAGATTGATAAGGTTTTTACACAGATAAATACCATGTGTCTGCATGTTTCTTCTTGTTCATTGAACTGATGAACTGCCAAATTGAATTTTGATTAATATTCAAGAGCCACAAGGTGGCTTCATTCCCATATATGCTTTTCAGATTACTATTTCTTCCATAAAAAACTATCTCTTTTTAACAGAATACATCTACAACTGTCTCTTTTTAACAAAATACATGTAAACGATGTTTCCAGACTTTCAGTTCTACAACTAATTTTACTGTACCAAAATTGTCGTGAGGCACATACATGTTGGGAGATTTCTCCTTGTTGGTTGAACTGGTGAATTGTCCAATTACATCGATCAAGATTCAAGAGGCAAAAGGTGCTTTGACTTCCATATATGCTTCAAATTACCATTTCTTCTCTAAATAACTTTCCTCTTTTCAACAACATACATCTAGATGAGCCCCATACTATTACACTATCTGAACTCTACTATGAGTTCTAAACTATTTTTACTACATTACTATTTTATGAGGCACGTAGTCCTAACTAGATTTGGGAACACGCAGGCTTTGTCACCATTCTGTACTTACTTAGTACTAATGTTTTTACTTAAGAGGGGTAAGTTGCTCAAATAAGAACATGTTATTGTGCTGCTTACCTGTTAGCACTGGCGAAGTTTTTTATCAGTAGCTGGAAAAAAATGTGTATAGCTTCTGCATATGTAGCAGATATAAATGTGATACATTCCTTTAGATTTCATTGTATTCTTTTGATTCATCTTCAAGCCACATACAACGCTAGCCTTTAAGGTCCAAGTGAGTAGTCGAAGTTAAGAGAGTAACAGACTAACAGCCTAAGTATAAAGGGGGTTCAATTTTGGTGGCAGTGAGCTATCATTCCACCAATCCACGCATCACTTGAAGCAAGAAAGAAAATCTCTAACCCTCCAGGCCCCACTACCAGTCCCCTGCCACCAACACCCCGGATGTGCATCTCATTGTGCGCATAAGCATAATCAAACGACCAACCAGAACACCCTCGCTCTGCTCCCGTGGTACACACGCAAATCCAGTCGATGAAACACTTCTCACAAGGAGCGAGGGCAACCGACATCAAGTAGAACCAAAACAATCGAGGCGGATAGCGGACATAACTAGTGGGATAGAGATGCCTCACCTTTGGAGCGCTTCCCGACGGCGGTAGCCCCGTTCGCCGTCTCCGGCCGGGACCTCTTCCGGGCTGTGACGATTCCCTCCATGCCTAGCCTAGCCTCGCGTCCGGTTGTAGAGGCGCACCGAAACCCTAGCCCCCCGATCTGATTCGATATGAGGTCGGAAGCAGAGAAGTGAAGGAAGACTGCTAGGTTGCTATTTGGTTTCTTTATAAAAAACGGAGATTGGGTCTTGGGCCTCGATGAAGCAGGGCGGTGGCGGCCGACGTCTTCGAGTTGGAGAAGAGAGTGATGGGCATTGGAGAAGAAAGGATGAATGATGGAAAGATAAGGGTAGATTTGTAGATTAAGATAAAAAATATTACTTTCTAGAGTAAAGCCGTAGAAAGTTACTTGACTTCCTAGAGGCTGTACATGTACTCTAGGAAGTTAGCGGCTCGTTTGACTGGTTAAAAGCTAAAAGCTAACTTTCTAGAGTAGGTCGTAGGAAGTTAGCTGGGGCAGCTAACTTCCTAGAGAAGGTCATAGGAAGTTAGAAGGGGCAGCTAACTTTCTAGAGAAGGGCGTAGGAAGTTAGCAGGAGAAGCTAACTTTCTAGAGTAGGTCGTAGGAAGTTGGTGACTTGTTTGACCACACACGTTGGTTGGCATGTGAAAGCTAACTTTCTACAGCTTTTATAAAATATCGTAGGAAGTTATGTTTATTTCCTAGAGCTACCAGTTGCCTCTCGAAAGTTATTTATTTCCTACGTTTTGTTATAAAAGCTGTAGGAAGTTAAAAAACCGTAGGAAGTATATGATTTTGGTGTAGTGGATTCGACGGAGACGGAGTTGGACCGAGGAAAGAAGTTCATCCCAAACGGCTGAGAGAGGAGTCACCATTTCTTTTCCTTTTATTTTATTAGCTTCCTTCTTCCAATTTTCATAATTCAAACTTGGTTTCGACTTTCTGGTTTGAAATGTACCATAAAATTCCCATATGACTAGCTATTTTAATACTATTTATTTTGCTTTATAATGTTTATTTATGGAAGGCAATCTACTTATTCAAAGTTTTATTCCTAAGTTTTATTTTTCTAATTTCAAACTCACATATGGATTTTGGTTGGCAAATTCAAATATGAATGCACAAACAAGAAAACTCAACATGAGGTTCATATATTTTTATTTACCTATCAATTATTATTATTATTTCTAATCCTTTATGCCAATGCTTTTAAACATACCAATCATAAGATTAATAGAAAAGGGTTTATGTTAGGACAATAATTTCTATTATGTGACTTTTATTGAAAGATAATTTACCCTATACTTTCTAGAGAATGTCTCTCAAATATATTATTCAAATAAGTGATTTATTTCATATGGAGATCTTTTCACTGTTTATTTGGTCTCTTTAATTTCTTTTTTATAACACCTATGGATTTTATTTATCGTCGTGGAAGAACTTTTCCTAAATTATCCAAAATATGATTCTCGGGTGTTACAAATGTCGACTATTTACAGAGTGAAGTTTGAAATAAGAGATGAGGGTGAGTAGATATATAACCTACATAAATATGCCAAGTGTAATAAACTTCTACAATCCATACACATGCATACCTTTTTAGGTAATGATATACATATATCTTTAAAATGGTATATTTTAATAAAGTCACATGGAAAATATCAAATTGAGTCCGTGTCACTGTCCAAAATCAGCGGGGTTATATGTAGCTTATGAAAGCGCATTGACGAGTTACCGTTTTGTATTGAAAAAATAATGGATGGAATCAGAAGCGCGCGTCAGCAACAGCGGATCCATCCATGGTCAAGTCTTGGGCGTGTCCCACAAATTAAATGATAGAAAGAAAGTGCGCGCAGAAATATTTTGCCACTTTCAACATCAACCGGCAGACTGATCTATCAGCTCAACATCAATATGTGTGTGTGTGAGTATATATTAGCTGCCTGCCTCTGTGACCATGTAATATCTGCAGATCTGAACTCAACTGCCGTTTCAGCATTCAAGTCGAGATGTCCAGATTATTTTTGCTGAATTGATCGTAGTTAAATTATTTTCCATGTAAATGCTTGTCAAGATGGAGGTTTGACTTGCGGATGCCTGTGATGACGACGTAAGGCTCAATTACAACTACATTATTTAAAACGAAAACATCCGTAGCCTGGTAAAATTATTTCCGTAGCGTAAAATGTTCAAACTATTTCCGTTTCAGTTTTTAAGTGTTGTTTATGATGCAGAGGAAGTGATGTCCTGTAGATCCAAAAAAGAAAACTATTTCCTCTCCTCTATCCCCGATGAGGCCTTATTTAGATACTCTCATATTCACCTCAATAATTCATATGTATTAAGGTGAATTAGCGTATATCTTAAACTACTTTATATTCGAATCTATTTTAACATATATGTATTGAATTGAATACGATCGAGAGTATCCAAATAAGTCCTAGATACTTAGATTAATATAAATTTTCCGGATTAGTTGCGTACGTTTCATAAAAGTTGTTGGGACGGTGACCCATAATGTGTACGATGAAGCACCAAAACAAGGTGATAGACTACGCAAGGGGTTCCGATAAACATTTGCATAAAAAAATGCAGTTAATTAGATATAATGTTGAAATGGAACTTATGAGTATAGTAAGCTAAAAAAATTCTTGCTACAACACGTCAACACATATGCATGACATAAGAGTACAACCTATTCTCTTGATGCAGTTGATCAATTTAACCTAGAAATTGCAGCTATTCAATTTCTTGGCACTACTTAAACTAGCCGAATCTATAATTTCTAAAACACATAATATACTATGTCTTCCTTTGCATGCATGATCATAAACTGTGTGGTGCAATATAATATAAAACTCTTACAGTCTATTGCCATATGATGCAAGTATTTTTCACATTAAAAGGATTTAGCATTACAATTCACTGTTATATATAATGATAGTCTATTTATTTTCCACATATAAATGTGATGTGCGAATATGCAATCATTCTTATTGCATGTTGCCGATGGTTCTTTTACTAAAATAGTTTCTTCCTCTCAAATACTCCCTTTGGTTTTTATATTTGATGTTTTCTAGTGTAAATTTGCACTATCTTTTTTTTAGACTGTCACCGGGGGGGGGGGGGGGGGGGGGAGAGGATCCCCACCTGATTTTCATTCAGGTCTTTTTGCCCAAAGCGGCTAGAGTTTACAGCAAGCTAGCAGCATTGTAGCTAGCATAGTTACAGGGGAGGGCGAAGCAATGATGAGATTACATAATAGGATTAGAGAACACCAACAACCAAGCACCTAATACTTGTGCCTCTTTCCTGTTGTGCCTGTACGCCCAAGCTTTTGCTTCAGAAGCGCATGAATGCAAAGTGGCCGCAAGAGTGGCATGATCCTGACGGAAGACGACACCATTTCTGCGTTTCCACAATTGCCAGCAGCAGAGGAGGACAAAGGAGTTGAATTCTGCACCCGAAAGGCGATCAGGGCGACTGATGTTTGGCAGGTCCTGGGTGCCCAGATCATCAGCGACAGAGAATCCGATGGAGCTCCAAAATTGGCGTGCAAACGGGCAGTGGAAGATGATGTGCGAAGGAGTTTCACTGTCTTGGTTACATATTTCACAACAGTCATCATCCACAATCCCTTTTTTCTTCAGGTTCCATTTGCACTGAATTTTTCCTTGCATAAGCAGCCAACAGAAGAATTGTGCCCGCGGGGGGGCTTTGTTACCCCAGATGAAAGTGGTGCTAACATCACCATGCCCCAAGGACCCTTTAAGCAGGTTGTAGAGAGTAGAGGTCTGAAAATTACCAGTGTGATCCGCAAGGAAGCAATGTCTGGTATCTGGTCGATCGGCGAGGCTTGTGTTGTTTACTATTGTTAGCACAGCTTCTAGTTCCTCCTAGGCTTGTGGCGTGAGGCGCGGGACTAGGTGCAAACCCTGCAGCACCACCTCTCTCACGCAGACCTTTTGCCTGATGCAGTGTGAGTACAGGGCTGGGAAGGCTGTAGACAGGTCATCAGGCCCAGACCAAGCGTCATGCCAAAAATCAGTGCTGCAGCCATCCCCAACCTGAGACGAACTGGTCGCTTGATAGATGGGCAGCAACGCTCTCAGAGTATCCCAATGGCACCCCCTGATCTCGCCCTCCATTGTTGCTAGTTTAACATTCGAGCGCACCCAGGCTGCCCAAGACGACAAGGCCGAAGAGTGCAATCTGTGAATGAGCTTGACCAACAGACATGTGTTCTGGATGTGTAGGTCCTTGATGCCCAAACCCCCTGCCTGTTTCGGTTTACAAACATTTTCCCAAGCAACCAAGCAGCTCGATCCAGAGCACCGATCTTCGCCAGTCCAGAGAAAGGATCTTCTTCGGCTGTCCACCCTGGAGAGAATCCCAGGTGGCAAAGGCATAGCGCACATGGCATAGACGAGCTGAGAGTCAAGCACCGAGTTCACTAGGACTGCCCTGCCAGTGGGATTTAACAAGGCTGCTTGCCAGCCCGCCAAATATTTGTCAGTCTTGGCGATCTGGGGAGAGAAGGCCGTGAGTCTGAGCTTTGTGCTGGACAGAGGCAACCCGAGGTACGTCTGCGGGAAACCTTCCTGCTTGCATCCCAAAACTTGGAGCATTCGGGCCAGATCCTGAGGGTTAACATGCATGGGCACCGCAGTGCTTTTGGAGTAGTTGATCTGCAGGCCTGACGCTGCGGAGAAGGAGTCCAAAAGGTGCTTCAGAGCCATGATGTCCCTTATATTAGCACGGGCAAGGATGAGGGTGTCGTCAGCGTATTGCAAGATTGGGCAAGCTGAGTCCTCAAGAATGGGGTGCCTAACCATGCCGCTATTTTTTATTAGCACCAGCAGAACATCGGCGACAAGCAGGAAGAGATACGGGGAGAGGGGGTCCCCTTGCCTCAACCCGCGCCTGCAGGTAAACCAAGGCCCCGGGCATCCATTCACCAACACGGCGTTCCTTGATGTGCTCTGAATTTTCTTCATCCAAGACAGCCAAACGTCACAAAAACCCCTTGCAGACAGAATGGTGGCTAGGCCGTCCCAACTGACAGTGTCAAAAGCCTTTGCGAAGTCCAACTTCAGCACCAATGTGGGAGTCTTCCTCTTATGACAGCATTGGACAAGCTCCATAGCATACACAAAATTCTCTGTGATGGAGCGGCCTCGAATGAACCCTGTCTGATCCAAATCAATGAGGGATGCAATCTCCCGCTGCAGCCTGGTGGTGAGTATTTTTGTGATAATCTTGAGACTGCAATTCTGTAGGCTGATCGGTCGGAAGGAGTCCACTGACACACACCCCGGTTTTTTTGGCAACAGCACCATGTACGCCCTGTTGATACGCTCAAGGTCGACCTCATTTCTGTGGAAAGCGCCCAAGAGATCCATCACTTGCACTTCAACAGTCGACCAAGCTGCCTTGTAGAAGCTAGGCCCGAAGCCGTCAGGGCCCGGGGCACTGCACCTATTCATCGATCGAACAGCAGCAGCAGCTTCTGCCTCAGAGAAGGGGGCAGTGAGGGCGCCGCTAGCACGAGCCCTCCCACTGTAGAGGGCTTGCACATCGAAGGACCAGGAGGTGGCAATACTAGCGCCCATGATACCTGCGAAGTAGGAAGTGATCGCCACTGTTTTATCCTCATGACTCCATAGTTCCTGGCCGTCCACCTCAACCACTCTGATGTGGTTTCTTATTTGTCTCTGAGTAGCATGAGCATGGTGAAAGGCGGTATTGGCATCCGCCTCCCGGATTGCAAATAACAACAGTGAGAAGGCATAACATTTATCAATTCTTATAGCCTGCATGAAGTGGGCATTTAGTTTTGATGATAAAACCTAGAGACCAACAACCATGTTTTTTTTTTCAGAAAGAAGCAGGTGTCAACTCTTATGCATGCTTTCACACACTCTGTTGGCAGTTTATAAGCAGCTCCCTTCCCCACATCCAAATTATAAAGCCCCTGGTGGAGCCACTACTCTTTCCTCCCCAAATCTCCCACCCCCTGTAGAAAAATGTGTATGAAATGGAATATCACTGTTGAAACTAGTCAATGTAGTGGAATGCTTGCCCATTTCCCCGTCCTTATATTTTATTCCCACATCAAGCTTGCTTATTCTTCTTCCCCTCCCTAGTATTATTCTCATCACGTTCGTGTCTTCTTTCCTCCAGGTTCCTACTCCCACCACACACCTCATTCCAATCCTATGCTGGTGGTGTAGAGACAGAGAGAGCCGGGAGAGAAAAGAGAAGAGGACCAAATCTGAGAGGTGGAAGCCATGGCAAAGGTGAAACAGAAGGTGGCAACGGAGGATATCCTTGAAGGAGATGATGAGAGAACATCTTCGGAGAACAACTCTGTACCACCTGTGATTCTCGACCTCAACGAGGGTTTCGGTGAGGGGAACGAGGAAGGGGAAGCCAGCGATGATGGTAACGACGACAACCAGGAGGAGGACAGTGACGACGGCGGTAGCACAAGTGAAGTTGCAGGCGGCAGGAATTCAAGCAACAACAGCAGCACCAACCACACTTCCATGAGCAACAAGGATTATGAGATGAATAGCAGCAGTAATGGTGAGGGCCGCGAAGAGAGGGAGCTAGCGGTGAGGCAGTACAACAGATCCAAGCTTCCCCGGCTCCGGTGGACTCCGGACCTGCATATGGCATTTGTCCACGCCGTGGAGAGGCTGGGCGGGCAAGAGAGTAAGTAATCTCTCATGAATTATGTTGTTCTTTCCTTTTTTTGTAATTTTCTTGGAAATTAATTGATTTTCCCAATGATCGATCCATGTTGTAATTTTTTTTTGGTATCAACTTTCAACCGATGGATAGGAGCAACGCCAAAGCTGGTGCTTCAGACGATGAACGTGAGGGGGATCACCATTGCTCATGTAAAAAGTCACTTGCAGGTAAAGCATGTTACAAACAGGCCTACATCTCATGACTAGTTAGTTGCTGTGCTAACTGAGCTAGCTGGTTTCTTCACGTAACAAGCGTTGGGGCCTTTGGATTTTCAGATGTACAGGAGCAAGAAGCTGGACCAAGAGTCTGCTGGACACGAGAGAGCAGCAACCTCCTCCGGTTGTCATCTCAAATCTCTCTCCCCAATTGAACTAAATAATCTCCTCCACAGAAGCACACTGGATGACTGGACACATGCAGAAAACGCCATGGATCAGACTGAATCTTTTCCTTAACCTCCGCTGCTCAATTTTGGCAGTTTTCTCGCCCATGGACTTGCATATGATGAGGACAGGGGACCATCGCTACCATGACATGTTCCTCCATCGACCTGCAGGCTCGGGCATCTCTTCGCGGTTGCTCCACGGTGGGGAGTTCTTCGGGTCACGAAACGCCGCCGTCTCGCTGGAGGCCAGAAGGCTCTACGAGCTCCTCCAACGCCGGCAGCCTACCATGCAAACGTTCGACTTCAAGGGCTACAGTAGTGGTAGTGGCCTCAGGTACTTAATTAATCACCAGATCGAAATGAAGAGCAGAATGAGCACCCAACTTCTATCATCCTGTGACCACGAGAAACTCTAACTAGTCTTTCATATCTATGCATGTAGGGATCAAGAGTGGAGTTTCAGCCAGCATGCAGCGGCGGCGGCAAGGGCTGGGGCCATCAATGGCCACGGCCCGACGAAAGGGCTCATCCACGATATGGGTTTGAGAAAGAACAGCAGGCCGATGTCGCATTTGTTCGACGTGCGGGATCGGGATGCTATCGCTTCCAACCGGACATCGTCCGACGCCACGGGTGCTGCCAGCCACGGCGTAACGATCACCAGAAGCGCAGATCGGAACGGCACCAGCTCATCTTGGCCCCAGCCTAGGACAATGTCGGCAGCTGCGTCCACGGCTCTTGCGTTGGGCAGTCACCACCTGCTGTCTATGGGAAGAGGCTCCGCTAACTTAACATCGTCGTCAGATCACCCCGTGGTGACAAGTGAAGCCCTAGGCTCCCGGCTCCAGGTACACCATTCGAATCCCTTCTCTCTACCATTGTCGCGCCTGTTTTGTTAACTATTATTACTCGGATCGATTTTGAGTCATGACAATGCATGTATGCCTTTTGCTGTCATGAAGCTGCAGACGTTCCAGGAGCTAAACAAAGTAACCGGCGACATGTGCGCTGGGACCAGAACGACGAAGAGGATGAAGACGCCAATGGAGGGGAACGGTGGCACGCCGGACTTGCACCTAAGCTTGAGCCCCAACGACGACGACATGGGAGGAGCTGCCGACAAGCAGATGAAGAAGATGAAGATCCAAGGTATCGGATTAAGTGAACAGCAGGAGGTGGACAGCGATAAGATGCTGCCTCTCTCGCTCTCCCTGTCACTCCGGGGTGGCGAGGATGCCAGGAGGTTAGAGGCAGCGACAGGCGGTAGCAGCGGCAACAAGGCCGCTCTGGGGTGGTGTACTTTGGATCTGACCATGTCGATCAAGGCAACTGAGTGAGGAGATAAGTTTCATGGCCGTTCTGGGGGGGTGAGTACTTTGGATCTGACCATGTCGATCGATAATGGCATTGGAGTGAGATCTTTCAAGTACTTGTCCCTAAGGCCTTCCAAAACTTGCACACTGCACCATGCGGTTATATTAAGTAATATGAGTTTAGTTTAAGTTAACCTTGCATGCGTCCAGACCAGACCACATATAAATACATATCTATATATATGTTCAATGAGATGCACTTATTGTTTTTCTCTGTGTACGCATAGTTGCATCATGCTTTCATGCATCCGTTATTGTTGTTTTTTGTGTGTGGAAAATCATGGTGTTACTTCACTGCAATATAAAGATATCAAATGCAAAAGAGTTAAATGTATGAGCGGATCCTAAACTTATCAAGGTATGTCGCATAGGTCCATAAACTTTGAAATGCATTTTCTAGGTATTTGAAGTCGAATGCTGCACTGGCCACTAGGGCTCGACAAAATGCTCGCGGCTCATCGGCTCGCTCAGTTCGTGGCCAGCTCGGTTCGGCTCGGCTCGGATCGACTCGTTTGAATTTTTTCACGGGCTGAGCTGGCATCCTAGCTCGGTTCGTTAACGAGCCAGTTCGGTTTGTTAATGAGTCAGCTCACGAGCTAAACGAGCTATCACATTTCAGTAAAACAAAACTATATACATATCATGTACATAACAATTGATGAATATGTTATATGTATATGTGTTGTCTATAACCTATAAGTTAAACTAATGATTGATGAATTATGTCTATGTATAAAATTGGTCTATGTGAATATAAGTGTGAGTTAAAATATTGAACATGTGTGTGGATAGTGAATTGTTGAGTGATGAGTTGTGTTAATTTGGTATTATATTGATGTGGTCTGTGAAACTATGAGTATAATTAATATTTTCTGTTGTTAAATTAGTTTAAAATTAACTAAAAATTAATTATTATACACATATTATTTTTTCTACTCTGGCTCGTGAGCTAAACGAGCCAGCTTGAGCTCATAAACGAGCCGAGCCGAGCTGACTCTATGGCTCGCTACCTTAACGAGCCGAGCCGAGCTAACTCGTTAGCTTAACGAGCCAGCTCGAGCTCGAACGAGCCGAGCCAAGCTGGCTCGATATCCAGCCCTACTGGCCACTGGTCGGTATAGTCCAAAAATAGACCTACGATGCACCATTTTTACATAAGATGTGTGATACATCACTCAACAAAATGATCTAAAAATGTATTTTCAAAGTTCGTCAACTTAAGTGGCGATCACAAGTTCAAAAGCCACGAAAGCAAAAAAAAAAAGTAAGAACACATTTATACTAGTGTGCAATAAGACTTTTGATATTTTTTAGAAAAAAACTATATTTGTTTTTAATAATATTGTAAAATCTATTAATGGACGACGTCAAATGTTTAATATAGTTTATCAGGAGCCTTGTCAAAATTATGAAGACTTCCCTGACCGTATTTATGAGTACAGCAACAGAAATTCTAATGGATATCATAATTATTTTGTTAATTACAGTTTAGATATTCGATCCATATATAGTGTCGTGTGAGTAGTATCTAATGACGAACCGGTAGTACATTTTTCATGTGAAGACCCTAGAATATCTAAACTACAAACAACAATTAGTTCTTTAACATGTAATTATGCTCAGTCTTATAGATGGAACCTTTTAGCAGCTTCAGGGGCTGTTTGTTTTTCACGGATTGGAGGCCTGAAACGGTTTCTGGCCATATTGTTTCTCTAATTTATATGAGTTTTGATAATTTGGAATGAATCCTGGTCTAATCCTAGACAAACGAACAGGCCCTCAGTGTGGAATGTGTGCCAAGAATGAACTTCATGTGCAACTCTTATTATTGTCATTATTGAATATTCTATCATTGACTCATCGAGTAAACTGTAATTTTAAGCCATTATTTCTTAGGTGTACAATAACACCAAAAAGGCGTAAAATTTTAATACATTGCGTTAATCATATAGCACAATCAATTTTGTTCAAACAGCAATTGAAAAAACAATATTCATTTAATTATGTGTACTCATTCCATAATCTATATATATACTTCAGCTCCAACATATGGTGTAAAAATACGTATTGAAATGTTATGCACTGCACAAAATGAATGATATGATAATGGACAGCATTATTTGTGCACTAAATAAATCATTAAATATATCTGTGGTGAGAATAATGTACCTTGGCATTTGTCATATATTAATCTGCTCTATTTTTGGAATCATACAGCTGTAGGTTTGATTCCATAGCAAGAGGGTACAGAAAATAAGCAGCACGATATTCCGTCGATTACGTACGTAAGGGGATAGATATGTGTTTAGTTGTGCTCTTGTTCACATATATTCTTGAAGATGAAAACTGATAATTTTCGAGGACGCTATATATCTTAACCATTTTTGTTCTCCGAGTTAGCTAGACTACTAAGACGTCGTTCGGTTGTTACGGATTGGTGGATCGGAACGATTTCTAACCGAATTGTTTCTCTAATTTATATAAACTTTAATGGCCTTGTTCGGTTATTTCAATTTCATGTGGATTGGTGTGTATTGGGATGTATTGAGATGGATTTTGACTTATTATGGATTTAAACCGACTCAATACCAATCAATCCACATGAAATAACGGTGAAACGAACAAATCCTAAGCTAGAACGATTCCGGCTGCAATCCGGCACAAACGAACAAGGCCTAAATAAAGGACTATCTCTACAAATTGGAAACCAGCTACACAGAGTCAATCGATATTCAGTACTATGAACCGTTTGTAAAGATAAGACTTTAATACTGGTTTTTAAAATAAACTGAAACTAAAGGTTAGATCTTCAATACAGGTTCATGCAACCAACCGATTCTAAAGATTCTTTTTTAATGCTGGGTTATGCTAGAACTGACATAAAATAGCAAAGCTAGATTTTATTATACGTTTATTTACATTAAAATTAATGTGTACAATAATAAATTTGTATAAATATATGTAATTGTGTAGATACATATATATACTTGCATTGTATAGATACTATATATATATATATATATATATATATATATATATATATATATATATATATATAGTTTGTATATTACGAGCCTTAGGCTTCTAATAGCTAGGGGAAGCATTGGCCTAATGCTGCCATCCGGTTCAGCCGAATTGGGTTCTGGTGTCTATAAAAAGAGTCCCAGACCGCCAGAGTTTATTTTTTGATGCCCTAGCATGATGCACGAGTGTCGGGCACCCACCTAGGCACGCGCGGCGGCGGCAGTGGCCTTCGGTCGCGTGACCGACGGTCGATCCCAATCCGAAGGCACGACAGTGGCTCCCAAATCTGAAGGTGTGACAGTGTCGGCTCTCCGATCCAGAGCCGCGGCGACGTAGCTCCCTAATCTAACGGTACAGTGGCTACAGCTCCCCGGTTGCGCGACGACAGCAGTTTCTCGATCCAAAGGCGCAATAACGGCGGCTCCCCGATCCGGTGGCATGGGACAGCAGTTCCTCGATCCGTAGATGCAGCGATAGTGGCTATCCGATCTAGAGGTGCGGCGTCGATGGCTTCCTAGAGGCGCGCGCGTGACATCGGCTCCTCAGAGGTAAAAGAAGAAAGAAAGAAAGAAAGAAAGAAAGAAAGAAAGAAAAGAAAGAAAAGTAAAGGAGTATAAAATATAAATAAAAATATTTATAAGACTGATATTTTTATGACATGTGAATTCTGCAAACCAAATTTGAATTCAAATAGCCGGTTTTGAATTTATTTAAGGGAATTCAAAATAAAACAAAATGAAATTGGGAAGGGAACCAAACAAATGGGCCAGCGGCTTCCAATTCGGCCCACGTGCGTGGACGACTGCGCTAGCCCAATCAGCCTGCACGTGGGACCTGACGATAGGGGCCCACGACTCTGCCACTCGTCGTGCGCGAAGGCGTGCCACCGTAGGGCTGGTAACTGGGTCCGCTCTGTCAGCCTCAATTTCCCATGCGCGCTGCCGACCTGACGTGCATGGCCCGCTCGGCAGTCCCTTGCTCGAACCACTCTCACCACGATATGGCCCACCCCGTCAGATCCTCCCCTCGCAACGAAATCACCGGATTTGGGGGGCAGAGCGCGTTTGCCATGCGAGCTGTTGCGACTACGGCTCAGTCCACGCCTATATCTGCGGCCACGATCCCGGCTCCATCCCATCCACTTCTTGGTACTCCTTGTGTCCACTGGAAGGTCATTGGGTTTGTGGCTGGCTGGAGTGCGCAAACTTTCCCAGCATCGATCCGCCATTGCCGCCAGGAGTCCTCGACATCGCGCCCGTGCCTCTCTCTGCCTTCACCACCGGTAATTTCCTTTCCCTAACTGAGGCACCGCCCTTGGTTAGTAGATGTTCATACCACATCCGAATTTGACTCGCGTGGCCTCTGAAATTGCTCGCCGAGGTGGTGAATTCACCATGAAATCGTCCTCCCGTGGCCAGGGCTCCTTACTGCGAATCATGCCCTACAAAGCCATCTGCGTAGTTCCCAATCGCTCTCATTTCATTTTGCGCTAATCAGAGTTGTGGTTTGTCACCAGGTGATGGGGCGTGGGATTCCGGCGAG
Organism: Zea luxurians; assembly: GCA_029449295.1. Classification (NCBI taxonomy): domain Eukaryota; kingdom Viridiplantae; phylum Streptophyta; class Magnoliopsida; order Poales; family Poaceae; genus Zea; species Zea luxurians. Next base: position 218,570 of record JAOPSE010000108.1, on the reverse strand, counting down.
ACACGCGGCCATGGGTGGGCGGCTGTCACACCTGTTTCTGAGGGGCAGAGCCGGATCATAGCATATGTGTGACAGGATCCATTTCTACACATATGTTGACGTCACAAGTGTAATATATCAAAAGAACAGTGCATAAAAGCGTAAATAAAGATTTTATTAACATATTACACTTCGAGCAGACATAATGTCTTAACCTTTATTCATCAAAGTAAGCAAAACATGGACATCCATCCACAGGAAGATGACCGGGGGTATCACTAGACTAGCATCCATGGAGCTCAGCATCATAACTTCATCTTCAAGCTTCTGATCAAAATTTAAGCAAGGGTGAGCTCACTTATGGTCAGGGCTCAGCATGTGGGGCAAAAACTAATGCATGTTTAACAAGGTGAGGCTAAGGTTGAGCAGTAAGCATTTTAGTTTGTCAACATTTTATTAACAACACCTGTCTTACTAATAAGTGTGAATCCCATGTATTCCCATTAAACAAAGGTATAAGACTATATCAAAAACACTTAAGTGAAACCACTTAAGCAAACCATTGTCAGGTCATCGGATCTCGATTTATTTCCATCTTCAAGTTCAATTATCATGTGAGGAGTCCAGGCTGCTCATAACCGTGAGCACGGCTGATATATCAGTTTTACACTCTGCAGAGGTGGCGCATCTTTACCCATCAGTTGTGATTCCCTTCTAGCCGGGGTTAGCTAGACCCGTATTCACTTCCGAGGTGAATGGCTAGGGTCTCACTACGAGGCTTCTCCCTAGGGTCCTCATTACGCAAATGCTGGAAATGGTCAAACTGCATAAAGCACACCTAACGTAACCAACCTATAGTCCAGACTGCAGGGTAAAGCTTTGGAAACTATGCCCGTATCCAATCTGCCTGAGCTGGAACTATAAGCGCTTGCCAGATGCCCCCGTTCCGGTCGACCATGACCAGCACCCAACATAAGACTTCCCTAGTTTAAAAACTTGCCTTGCTTATTAAAAACTTGCCTTCCCTAATTAAATGTATTGTTTCAGATCAAACAGAGTATGTAGAGGGAGAAGTCCACTTGCTTGCTTATTAAAAACTTGAGTTTCTTCCACGGATAGGAATAGATCTTGATTCTTAACTACTAGATCAACCACTGAATATCACACAAACAAACAAGAAGAACAAACACCACTCAATAACATACCACATTCACCATACGTAAAGCTAAAAGAAAGTCTAACGAAAAGAGCGTTCGCTTTTCAAAAACGTCGCAAGTAATGGTTATAATAAGAGGGTATTCTTTTCAAAAATGTGTGATCTATACTTTATAAAACAAGACATGAGCTTAAAAATATCTTAATTAAAATATACAAATATTAGGTTCACCAAATTAACCTTTTATAAAACGTCATATGTGATATGTCTAAGATTAAGGGTTTATAAGATGATAAAACACGTTATAACAATATTAAACCTTTTTAACTTTTTAGAGAAGATATGTGTTATATATCTAAGGTTAATGAGTTATGAAACACATTATTAAACATTACTTTTATAACAAGCTCATAAATAGCTTAAACAACTTTTTATGTGAAAAGATCATAATTATATTATTAATCACCTATTTAAGACGAGTTAGGTTATGAGCCTTAAGTGGATTTTCATGCAAAAGATAATAAACAAATAACTATCTTTTAATTTCATTAGAAACACATAGCCTATATTATTATATTCGAAGTCAATATATAAAGTAACATTTTAAGTTATAAAAGAACTTAAACTCTTATTACTTTATTTTATCCTTTAGGAAAAACTAAGTGATTCGTATATAATGTGGACTAAATTCTATAAAATCATCAATTAAAAGGTCATTTTAAAATTAAAAACAAATTATCTAATTCTTTAGTAAGAAACCTATATTTATCAATATAACTATCAATTTCTTAATTAGAAAAGTATGAGCGTCTAATTAGGTTATTTTAACATTATTATAAAATTCTATCCTTTTGGTTTTGTCCTTTCTTTTCTAAATAGAATTTATAAGTATACTAAAAATTGTTTATTTAATTCTTGTAACATTAATATTCTAAGAAGTACTTGTAAATTACTAAATGGGACTTTTAATAACATATTCATGGCTGTTATGATATAGATAAATATCTTACTAATCCTAAGTAATTAAGTGCTATACTTATGAATACATTTATTTATGACTAGTAAAATCTATAGAAATGCGTGGCTTAATTTCTATTTCATTTTCTTATATCACTAAAATTATACTTATATCAATACTAATCAACTATCGCTCTACACAATAAAGCGAAATCAAATATGTAAACATTTTCTAGTATAAAAATCACCGCGGTAGTGACTAGTGATTGTACTCATTTTTAAAATTATAAAATCATACGTATATTCCAAGTATTGTCGCGAGGTTCGATTTTGGTTACACGTGTATATCAAAATCTCTAAATCATACACGTGAATCACCAAATCGCATCAATATTACAACAATAATTCACAAGATCCATAAATTAATTCAAAACATGATTTAGAAAATAAATTAACGGGTTGTCTTCAACCTTGGGTGAACGGACGACGACGAACGGGCCCAAGCGCGCGACTAGGCGAAGGCTTGGCACGGTGGGATCAGCGAGGCTTGGACAGGGTTCGGGCACATCTTCGGTGAGGCACGACGGCGAGCGGTAGTTCTGCTACGCGCGCGGGTAGGGGTTCTTGACGTCGGGTGGGGCTCCGACGAGGTGCTGCGCGGGCGAGTTCCGGGCGCGGTGGCGTCGACTCCGGCGATCGACAAACGGCGGATGGTGGTTCGTCGGCGAGGAGTGAGGGGCAACGGGGTGAGCTCGGGATGGCTTTGAGGGAGAGGTTCGGCTCCAATTTATAGAGCGAGGAGAGGGAGAGAGAGAGGGGCGCCAGGATGCTTCATGACACATCAATGGAGGGAGGGAGTAATGGGGAAGAGAAACATACGCAATGAAGGTCCATTAACGCGGAATGAATGGACGGCGCAGGTGCTCGGTCAGCGGCTCGGATGGGTCTGTGGTCAGTTTGGCTCCGCGGGGGCGCGCGAGGTGGCTCGCGGCGCGCGGTTGGTGGCTGGAGCGGGGCTGGGTCCTGGCGGCGCTCGGCGTGGTCCCTGGCGTCGCGGTCGGGCACAGGGCGTGGGCACGGGGTGCTGCAGGGCCTGGCGTGGTGGTCGGGCGGCTCTAGCAGGGCGCCTGGGCGCGTGGCCGAATGAGCAGGGGAGCGGGGCAGGGCGCGGTCCTCGGCGGCGTCCTGGCGCGCGGCGCGTCGAGTCCTGGCGCGGGGCTTCTGGTGCTGCTGCGTGGATGAGAGTAGGGGAGAGGAGGTAGAAGGTGGCGGCGGCCAACAGGGGTGGGCGGGAGCGGCGGCCGAATGCTGGGCCAAATGGGCCATATGGCCGGTAGTGTTAGGGATTCGTTTTTGTTTTCTTTCTTTCTTTTTCTTTTTTTCTTTTTGTATAGAAAGAATAATATAAAAAAATCCAGCATTAAAATAATTTCATTATTAACTTAGTAAAACTTATTTCGTATAAATTATTTCATTAATTAAATAAATGGCTCTTCTCATAATGAAATAAAATCAACCAATTAGAATTTTGTATTTTCTTGCAAACTAAATTTTATTTATATACATATTTTCTAAAAAAATATTATTTTAGCACGCCATTATTGTTTTGTAAAAAAATGAGATTTTTCTGCAGAAGATCAAATCCATAGATTGGATTTGAAAATCAATTCAAACAAAATATATGCTTCGGCATGAGTGCAACAAACACTTGGTAAAATTTTATCTATTCAAGAATTGTTCAATTTAGTTATATTACCATTTTACTATTAGAAATCATAAGTGTTTTTCCTTTCTATTGGAAAATAATAATAATATAAACTAAGTTATCTTTAATTGATGGATTTAGGGTGTTACAAAATCTACCCCCCTTAAAAAGAATCTCGTCCTCGAGATTAAGGCTAGCATGAAAGAAAAGGAGATACACAGTTATTTGTAGGTCCTTATTTCACATTGAACTGTTCTAAAATTAAGGAACTTCCTTTCTTCTTTGCTCCGCAATGTATACTAATCAAGCGACCTTCATCATCATACTTATAAAATGGTGGGTCTTCTGAATTATTGCTTAGGTCATGCTTGGCAACTTTCTTCTTTAGCCGGTCTAGACGCTTTTTGGGGCATTCGCGAATAATATGTCCTTCGTTTTTGCAGTAGTAGCAAGCACCTCTTGCTTTGAGTTCTTTGCGAGTCAACTTTGCTTGACCAACAGGGGATGAGTGTCACACCCGGTTTTAGCGGACAAAGCCGGGTGCATCTCATACATGCGCCAAAGAAGACAACATATATAATAACAGAGTGTATAGAGATAAACGTCATAATATAATCAGAGTACTTATTACATAGCGGAAGTCCTACAAAATAAAAGATAAATATAACACGAACTAAGGATCGTCCTTGGCGCAGAAGTCAACTGGGAGACGACGACCTAGACCGCTCACGAACACAGCGCAACCTCCATCATGCGCCTCCTCTAGTGATACCTGTTCTTGACCTGTGGGGGGGTGTGAGACAGCAAGGGTGAGCTCACACATGTTCATCGCTCAACAAGTTGTGGGGAATAATGTGGCATGAACTCACCAAAGGTGGGAGTTCATGAAGTGTAAGGCTAATCAATGACAGGGGTTAAAGCTGATCATTGCTTTTAAGTGGTTGGTCAAAATTTTATTAGCAGTTACTAAATGTAAGTAAATACCAAACTTTAATAAAGTAATAGAACAAAATTAATAATAATCCCATGCAAATGCAAATGACAAATTGAATTTAAGTTCCATAATTTAATCATCGGAGAGTCCTGAGCTGCTCATGACCGTGAGCTCGGCTAGTATACCAGTTTTACACTCTGCAGAGGTTGTACCCTTTACCCACAAGTCGTGTTCCCCATGTCGCCAGGGTTAGCTAGGCCCTTAGACACTACCGAGGTGAATGGCTAGGGATCCACTATGAGGCCTTTACAAAGTTCCACTAGCTTCCGAAAACCCGCTACAGTTTATGGGAAGAGCACTTGCAAGAATCCCCCGTCTGACCGCCATCACAGCAAATCAACCCGAGAACCTCCTTGCATGCAACTACCCTACTGCCCTTGCCCCTTTCGGGTAAGGTAGTCTTCCACTAGCTTTCCTAATTAGTCAGCCAAGGGGTCCCATTCCTCCCTTGTGGTGGCACGTGTTTCTCAAGTTAAGCTCCATGTTCCAATTAACAATAATATAATGATCTTGACATGAACATAAATAAGATAACAAAATAACTGGAACATGGATATAATGAATGATTATCCCAAAACCATATAAAGCAATAGCATACTACCCATGTGATTCAGGGGTAAACAAGGTAATGAGATAAACAATCTAGGGTGACCTATTGGGTCCCATCAAAATTAAACCTATGCATGGTAAATGATTATAAAGAACATTATTGGGTAACAAAAGTGAATCAAGGGCACAACTTGCCTGGCACTTGAGATTCCAGGTACCAACTTGCTTTTCAGATGACACACGTCCTCGCGCTAGTCGTAGCAATACAAACAAACATGGTATAGACAAAATTAACATCACATCAAGCATAAGAACATACTGCATAATAATGATCTACGCGAAGCTACGAGATCGCGGGATCGAGAATTACTAAGATCAGAGTTACGATTAAGGAGTTATGATTTTATAGAAGATCTATGTGATTAAAATATTAAACTATATTATAAATTGGTTAGTATAGATCATATGACAAATTATTCTATAAATAATTATCTCAACTTTAATCTAAGTCATTATTTGATTAAAGATTATCTAGTTAAATTATAACCATAAAATTAGAATACTATATTAATATTAAATAAGTTAATCCAATGGACATAGATTGATCCAATTAGTTACTTTATTATAAAAGTACGAGATATCATATAATCAATAATGCTACTGTGTAGTAAATATCTATACGAGGCTAACACAACTTGAACCGATTGAAACAGAGCTAAAATAAATTAGTTATGATTTTCTGAAGTCTGTATGTGCTCGATACAAAATTAATTAGGTGATCCAATTTAATATGGGTTTCATGTTAAAATAGTGGTACTAAATGATAAACAATATTAAAACAAAATTATAGGGACTGCAATGGGTCAATTTGACAAAATATGAATTTTCTAAGGATTAAATAAGATTCTGGAATTGTTTTTATATAAGAAATTCATTTTATAAATTATTTTCTCTGCTTTTCCATTTCCCTAGACTGCGCCTCAAATATTAGAGAAGACAGGGGCTTCGGCATAAATTGTTCCCAAGACACAGAACTAAACTGCGGTGGACTGCGGGTTTGAATTTCTAAATCTGCAGGGGTTCTTTTGAAAGAAGGCCAGGCCGAAGGGTTCTTTAGTAAAATGTACCCGCGAAGGGGTATCGACGTATCAGGGCCATCTAGATCAGATCACACAGTGCGGATTAAATCACGCACCTACGATCCCGCGCGCAATCGAGAGCCCTCCGATGCAACACCAACGCACCAGATCTAAAATCCTCAGATCAATTTCCACCCGTACGATTTTTTATCCAACGACGTAGATCTAACCTACTCCAGCTGGAACACCGGTTCTATCCAGAGCCGTTGCTTGGCTGATCTACGGTCCACATGCTTTCTCCTACCACACAGTGCTCTAGTCGCGGCACGGCGGAGGGAACAGAGCTTCGCCACAAGCACTCGCCGACGGTGTGCATAAGCGCCGAGAGGGATGCACCAAAGCACAACCGGACTAGTGCTAGAGGTATTACGGACCAGCGCGAGAAGGCAAAGGTACAGTTTACCGTGGATTAAGAGGCCGAGGAGGGTTGTCCGCGGCGCACCGAAGGCTCGCCGAGTCCGCCTGTTTCCGGTGAGCAATTCGCCGCACCAGTGTCGATTTCTCGCTCGAATTCCTCACGTGCTGGCAACGACGGACCTCCCCGGTGTGCACCCATACGCACAACAAAGGCAATTCGGTGGTGTGAAAAAAGGGATGGCACGCGGCGGATCTCTCCCACGCTATTTACCAATAGCGAGGACAGCGCAGGTGCAGATGGCACCGTCAGCGCGCATAGGAGGCGGGGACGAGAACGGCGTCCAGGGGCGGCCGCGTGCTGAGAGGAAGAGACTTTGGCGGGGAGAGACCGTGTTGGGTCGTGGCGCACGCGAGCGGTGGAGTCAAATCCATCACTGGATCTGCGCAACAAAATTGGAGCTTTGGCTTCAGTTTGCTAGACCGGATAAGAAGGGAGGTGGAGGATCTGACTAGTGGATCCCAGTAGCTAGCAGGGTGCTTCCTCAATAGACCATGCCGAATCCCACGGGCGCGCGCGGCATGCGCGACGGAGTCCAGTCCTTGCGGCATGGTGAAGGAGACGCACCTGACTGCGATACCCCACCAGCCGGTGAGAGTGATACGAGCGCGCACGTCAGAAGAGCCTGACCAGTGGGCCATCGGCCAAAGATCATGTGTACGTGAGGGAGCTGGGCTGCACCGTATTTGGCGCATGAGTCTGTTACAGTCGTGAACTAGAAGATTTTGTTGAATTCAGACCCATACGCAGCGACCAAGACCCATACGCAGCACGTTCGTGAGGACTTCTGGTGGCTTGCATGCTGAGCTCATCATGATGAAAGGGGTGATGCAAGCTCCGGCAAGGAGAATAAAGAATTGGTAAAAAAACTACATGTGATGGCACTCGATCGTGGAGTGGGCTGCACGAAGGGCTGGGCCGCCAACTGCATTATGGTAAGCTTCTCTTGTTTTTTTATTTTTTTCTTTCTTTTTCTAATATTTATTTATTTATATTTTTTTCAACTCAAACTCAATTTCAAGTATAAGTTTTACGACTGTAAGATTATATGCACAAGCAATAAAACTTCAGCATGATGCATAGCTTATTGGTGTGCTTTTATCTAATTTGTTTTTACTTTAAACATGACTATTCTTATGATATAATTAGTAGATGGCCAAACAAGTAATGAGATCAACTCATTTCTTATGTTCTACAATTTGGGTACTACAATGAGGGTTCATTGGGTGTCTGTATCTCATATAACTGAGCCTGACTTGATTCTTCTGTTTGGGTATCCATGTGTTTTGTGGCTTTTGCTTGTGGTTGAGGTGGACTAATCATGTATCCAAACATTCTTCTATTCCTTTTGTTCTTCTTCATTCCATTCATCAAATATCTCTATGACTCATTATTCTCGTTCATAGTTGTTAAGGTAGGAATATTGTCATTGGCATTATTTACTTCATTTCGATTGGGGTTCATCATCTTGTCAGAGGGTAAAAGAGTTAGTGAGACAGACTGCATAAGAGGCTTGCATGACATTAAGATAAAGAGCTAACACAACATTTTGATTTCCAAGATAAGATTAGTTAAGGAACAAGGATGGTTTCAGATTTCTCTAAGCTTCATCATACTACAAAAGTGTACAAGTGTTATAATCCTTAACAAAGATCTTTTGAACCTTATAGATTTTAGAGCATGATATCCCAATCATCTTTCTGATCCAACAGTATTTCTTTGAGCACAATTTGAGAGAAAGACTTGAGCGGGTATTTAGGGCAACTAGAGTAGAGCATCACATTGTTTGCATATAGCAGATGACACCATACTCTATTCTCTTTATAAAGAGGCAAAACACAATAGGTGCGAGAGATTCTCCAAATTTATTCATATATTACTTAGCACTATTACAAATTCTTAAAGGGGCAACACCTTGACACATTTTTGTCGTGAGACATACTCTTTCTAGCTAATTGATATATTATTCTTCCTCGTTAGGTGTACCAATCTTTAGGGCTGGAGGTCGATTGTCTTCAACTACTATTCTTTCTCCAGATGGGGTTTCCAAACACATGGTTCTCTCAGTATGTTGAATTACTGCCCTAGTTCTTTGTAACCAATCCTTTCCAAGAATCACATCCTTTCCCATTGATTCCATCACTATAAGATCAGCTAGAAAATCTATCCCTTTGATTTTAACACTTACTTTTGGACATATGTAGTTTACTAACATTTTTCTTTCGGGTGCACTGATGGTCATCCTTGAACTTAAGGGACACTTAAAGAAACCATACTTTGTTGCAAACAGGGCACTGATGAAAGAATGTGTTGTACGAGGATCATACAACCCGGTGACGATAGTTTTGTGAATGACCAGTGTTGCAAAAATTACTACATTATTATATGGAATGGTTCCTGTCACTGCATAACTTATCCTTCCTATGGACTTTTTCCGTTGTTTATTCTTTATTGATGCATGAGTTTGAGAGTGTTGTCTTTTCTTTTAGACATTATTGATCTCTACATCTTTCTTATGACAACTATTAAAAAGATGGCCGATATCACCACAGCCAAAGCAAGCACGACTTGATAAGTTACATGGTGGAGTAGTCTTTATGTTGTTGGTAGAAGTTTCTGTGCATTTTTGTTCATATTCCATGTCTGAAGACTGAGATCATCTCGGAGGTGATCTGTAGTGAACTCTTCTCAGGACAGTTACGGAAGTAATGACCTTCACGTCCACATTGATAGCAAGCTTTTCTTGAAGTTATTTCTTAACTTTTTCCATGTTTCCCTTTTTGTTTCTTAGACCTGATGCGACCACGAGGCTGAAACTATGTGCAAGTAATATTCCATCCATCAATGTAACACTCCTATGTTTCTTCTTGGGGCTGGGCATCCTTGTGACGTTTCCTTTTTGGAATACTTTGCAATTCATCAACTGACAGTGCATTAGGTATGAGAGAATCTACTATTAGTTGTTCTTGGGGAGACATCCGTCTTTTTATGCCAGAAAATAAAATTCGGTTCTTCTGTTTTGTAGTTTCACTTTCGTTTGTACTGATCTGGCGACAAGGAATTTGTAACACCGCAAAATCTTGTCTTAAGAATTTAGTAAAACTTTCCAAAAATTTTGAGTGAATCCTCTAGAAAAGAATCCTCTCCTTTACAAAATAAACATGTTTTTCTAATAAAGGACATCTATATGAATTAGGTTCTCTCTTTTATTTGAGCTATAAAATTTAGATAAAACATATTATAGTAAAGGTTGTACACTAGAATTTTGCTCCTCTTAGAAGCAACTATTTTTGTGTATGTGTATTTGCATATTTAAAAAAACATGATACTTAAATGAGATAATAATAAATATTTATACACTTTGCATCATGTTGGAGTTTTTGTTTGAACTCTCAAATACACTTTAAATTTGAACTCTGTTTGAATCTAATTCAAAATTTGAATTTGAATCTAATTTGAGATTGGGAAATAAAACCAAAAAAAGGAAAACATCAGGACTACCTACATGGGCCGATTCTCCCCCATTCTAGCCTAGCTCCTTCATCCCGCGTTAGGCCCATATTCGTTTTCCACCCCGTGCGGTGTACTCAGATCCATTCTGTTTTGTTTTGTCACGCTTATGTGTGGGGCCGTGTGAACAGCAACTAAAGCCACGCTCACGTGAAACGTTCTCCTCACAGGCGTGTGGGACCCGGGGCGTCAGTCTCCCTCTATCTTGACCCAGCATCCGGGCCAGCCCTATTAGGCCGTTCTTCTAGCTCAGGTTGTTGCGATTCACCCGAAAGACACCGCATCCCACACCGTGGTACCCTCCTCTGATGGGCTCGGCTGTGTAAATCCCAACCCGCATCCTCACCCCCATATCCCTGTGTTTCCGTGAGTAGCCCGCCAGAATGGAACTCGCCACCATCTAAGAGTTCCGCGTCTGGGGAAAATTGTGCGTCGATGGGGCGGTTCGCGCCTCAGTGCCTTGACGGCCACGGTTGGGGTCGACCACCACTAGGGAAGTCTGCGCGGGGGTGTCCTTGTGCATCGGGCGCTTTGGCTTGGCCAATTCCGTGGCGACAACCTCATCGGACTTGTGAAATCCTCATCCACCGTCGCCGTGTCTGTCCGCATTTCGTGGAGGGGTAAGTATCTATTCCTCATGGTTGTCTAGTGTAGGGCATCATTTAGCACTTACCAATTCAAAGCCTAGCGCGTTAATTCCGTGATCTGGGCGGCTGTTCATGGCGCCACCATGCCGGTGCTTTGCGCCGCCAGGATCGCGGTCGAAAGAGGAAGAAAACCTGCTGCTCATCCGATCATAAAGCGACAGTCAGGATTAAATGATAGATGACCATTCGGTGGGATTGTTTCTGGACCGTCGTTCGTGCAGTGTAGTGCCCAGATTAGATCGGGCACGGGCTAGTTGTGGGCCGTTCGATGGACATCCAACGAGCCTGATATAAACGTACACCTTCGATCAGGGAATCTCCTTAAAGAGCCCCCGTCTTTAGTAAAAATAAACCTACCATCCTCCGCGGGGAAGATCTGAGTCATAGGGACTTTTATGAGTTAGACCCCCGGGTTCTTTTGTTTTATGTGCGCAGTCCAGAGGTCAGAGAAAATGAATAAAGGATTATAGAAATTGATTTTATATATAAATAATTCTAGAAACTTGATTAATTCATAGAAAATTCATATGAACCCCAAATTAGTCCATTTCAATTCCTATATTTTTGTAATAATGCTGTTTATCACCTATTACCTCTGTTTTGACATGAAAACAATAATAAAATCTATCTCCTAATTAATCTTGTACAAAACACATGAAACCCTCAGAAATTCATAACTCCTTCGTTTTAACTCCGATTTGATCCGTTCAAATTGTGTTAGTCTCGTATAAATATCTACTACACAGTAGTATCATTGATTATATGATATCCCATATTTTTATAATTAAGTAACTAGTTGGATCAATCTATGTTTATTGGATTAACTTTTCTAATGTTAATATGATATTCTGATATTATAATTATAAGTTGATTAAAATATAATCTTTAGTAAAGTTATAATAAAGATTAAAGTTGAATTGATTATTTCATTAGATTATCTTTATAAAATCAACTCAAAACCTAGTTGTAATTGCTCCATCACATAGATCGCCCGTAAATCCCAACTCAGTAACCGTAACTCCGATCTTAGTAGTTCTCGATCTCGTAGCGACGCATAGATCATTATTATGCAGTTTGTTCTTATGTTTGGTGTGATGTTAATTTTGTCTATACCATATTTGTTTGTATTGCTACAACTAGCGTGAGGTCACGAGTCACCTGAAGATCATCCTAGTACCTGGAATCTCAAGTCCCAAGCAAGTTGTGCCCTTGATCACTTCTTTTACCCAGTCATGTTCTTATTAATCATAATGATCTGCATAGGTTAATTTTGATGGGACCCAATAGGTTACCCTAGATTTTGACTATCTTTATACCTTGTTTCACCACTGGTTTTACTACTAATTTTTTGGGTAGTACATGCTATTGTTTTATGTGGCTTTGGGTATAGAGATATTCATCACTCATTGTTTTACTTTTTATTATCTGTTTATTATTTACTGTTCATGATAAGATCATTATGTTAATGGGAACATGGAGAACCACCCGGGAAAACAGTGCTACCTCAAGGGTTTAATGGGACGCCCTTGGCTGATTAACTAGGAAAACTAGTGGATGACTACCTTACCCGAAAGGGGCAAGGGCAGTAGGGGAATGGTCAGTGTAGGGAGGTCCTTGGGTTGATTTTGCTGCGATGGCAGTCAGGCGAGGGATTCCTGCACTGGAGCTTCCTATAAACTGTAGCGGGTTTTCTAAAGCTAGTGGAACTTTGTAAAGGCCTCGTAGTGTTACCCTGCCTCGCTTCCTTGGTAGAGGTGTATGGGATTCATGACCCCTTGGCAGATGGGTAACACGGCTTGTGGGTAAAGATGCGCAACCTCTGCAGAGTGTAAAACTGGTATACTAGCCGTGCTCACGGCCATGAGCGGCTCGGACACTCACATGATTAATTTATGGAACCTAAACTCAATTTGTCATTTCATTGCATTAGGAGTATTTTGTTATTACTTTTACTTATTATTTATTATGGTTTGGTATTTACTTATACTTAGTAATTGCTAATAAAACTTGACCAACTTAATAAAAGCAATGCTCAGCTTTAATCCCTACTGATGATCAGCTTTACACATCACATGAACTCCCACCTTTTGTGAGTTCATGCACATTATTCCCCACAACTTGTTGAGCGATAAACATGTGTGAGCTCACCCTTGCTGTCTCACACTCCCCCACAGGAGAAGAACAGGTGGTTCAAGAGGAGCCATACATCGAGGAGTTCAATTCGATCTAGGTGGCATCTCCCAGTTAACTTTCTGGCGCCAAGGATGGATATTAGATCCTGTTGTATTTATCTTTTATTTTGTATGACTTCCGCTATGTAATAAATTCCTTGATTATTGTGACATTTATCTCTATATACTCTGTTATTATATATGTTGTCTTCTTTGACGCATGTATGAGATGCACCCGACTTTGTCCCTCTTAAAGCCCGGGGTGTGATAGAAGTGGTATCAGAGGAATGTTGACTGTAGGACGAAACCTAGATAGAAACGGACAAACCCTTACCTACTTACCTTACTCTAATTCTTTCTATACTTATCTTGATCATGCTTCACCTTCTACTGTTCTACTCTGATTAACCTTACCTTTGCTACTCTGATTCTTTTCTAAACTTATCTTAATCTTTTCTCATCTATTTCCGCTTTACTCTGATTGTTCTTACCTTTTTCATTCTAAAGACCAAAGGTGGATTTCACACTTTGAAATCTTGTGCCTAAAGTGATTTTAGGACTAGGAGACCTACTCTTAGGAACAAAAATAAAACTATTTTTATAGGTATATATACGCTTGAGTGTCTGTTCTTATGATTCATGTCTGATTTGGATCTTTGATTGAGTGTGATTAGTTGTGGAGTAATGTCCATAATTACATCTGCATATACATATAGGCATAAATGGTATTCATAAGATAACTAAACAACTTAGATTATCCTCTATTAAAATGTATCTATTTCATAGAGATCCCTCTTATCTTAAAATACTCTCTCTTATCTTAAATGATCCATCTTATCTTAAAAGATTCTCTCATATCTTAATTGACCTATCTGATCTTAAAATCTCAAAAAGATTCTATCTTATTCTTAGAGACTTATCTTGTCCTAATAAGCATACTTATCCCCAACCACCTTGCTTATTTCATAATGGTGTAACATACATGATCTATTCCAAAATAAATTAAGCAGGACTTATTTAGTCTAATTTGATTACACCTTAACCCTGATCCCATCTACTCTGATCAGATCTAATCTAATGGACAAACATGATAGATAATACCGGGAAAATGGATTGTACCCTACTTCTATAAGCATGTTTTAACCTAAATTGGTGCCCTAGATTAACTAGACAACATACAACTACTTAACCAAATGCGACTACCTTAACCATCGGATAGTTGCATAACCCCTCTGTTTTAACCCAACAGAGATTCTGATATACCAACACCATATAATCCACCTTATCCCAAAAGATTCTAACATATATTAATAATCCTACCCTGGTAGATCCATCAAACTTAAACTAGTCTAATCTAGTTATATTTATCTTTTATTCTGTAAGACTTCCGCTATGTAATAAATACTCTGATTATTGTGACATTTATCTCTATACACTCTGTTATTATATATGTTGTCTTCTTTGGCGCATGTATGAGATGCACCCGGCTTTGTCCCTCTTAAAGCCCGGGTGTGATAGAATTCCATAGTACTCACAACAACATGTTCCAAGGTCACTTGTCTGTTGGTTTGGTTGTGCATCCTTTTGTGTCTTGAATGTCTGTTCATCAGCTGTTTTATTTATAGTGTTGTTTTGACTTGTCAACACACCGCATTCTTTGCACTTAGTGACATCACTTGCAGTTGATATTCCAAGGTCTAACATCTGTATGGGTATGGAAGAATGGAAGGGACGAAATGGTTGATCAAAGATAGATTATAGAGAGTAGAGAAAACCCATCTATCTAAGGTTTTACTTAGCTAACTGATGTCATTGTGGACAAAAGTCACACAATACACCAACAATCATTTCAAAGAAGCGAATCAAACATGAACACAAAGGACAATGAACTCAAGCATACTGGCACAACACAATCCAATTCTACTCATTCAACCAAAACAAAAAGTGAGACAGGGTTTGGAATAAGAAAGATATTATAACATCAAGGAGTTGGGTAAGAATTATCAAGGATTTAGACAAGACATATTTGTCGGTGGCCAAGAGTGAAATAAAATAACCATGAACTATTAAAGTAAGGATAAATGATACAACCAAGGATATAAAGTGAGTTAGGGAGAAAGCATTATCAAGGAGAAAAGTAGAGAGGCAAAGGTTTAATATATCAAGGTAGATATTGCACAAGGGTGGCAATACAATGGCAAGAAAACAAAAGTATAAGAAGTCAAGGGTTATATAGCAATATTATGGATTAGAGAACCACTATAATATAATATCGCCCTTATCGATCTAGTCGAAAATCCTAATACTAAAGAACAATTCTATCAACCTAACCAAGATGTCAAATAAGAGATCCAGGGGATCCATAACAAAACTTCTTGCGGAGTGGGGATAAGATAGAGAATAGGGCATCGTCGATAGCTTCGAAAAAGTTTCTTCTGGCAATCTTCGCTTCAAGTTCCACAATCCTAGCTTGATCATCTTACAATGCTTCTCATTAGAACCTTCTGATAGATGAAGAATCAGACAAGAATGGTTGAAGATAAAAGAGACAAGGTTTGATATAAAGTATGTTTTTATGGAGGAAAATATATCAGGCTTTGAAAGACTGACTGGGCTTTCATTTCTAACTAATCTAGCGACCTACGGTCACATTGCTTTGATACCACTTCTGTCACACCCGTTTCTGAGGGGCAGAACCGGATGCATAGCATATGTGTGCCAGGATCCATTTCCACACATATGTTGTCGTCACAAGTGTAATATATCAAAAGAAGAATGCATAAAAGCGTAAATAAATATTTTATTAACATATTGCACTTCGAGCAGACATAATGTCTTAACCTTTATTCATCAAAGTATAGCGAAACATGGACATCCATCCATAGGAAGATGACCGGGGGTATCACTAAGACTAGCATCCATGGAGCTCAGCATCATGACTTCATCTGCTAGCTTCTAATCAAAATTTAAGCAAGGGTGAGCTCACTTATGGTCGGGGCTCAGCATGTGGGGGAAAAACTAATGCAAGTTTAACAAGGTGAGGCTAAGGTTGAGCAGTAAGCATTTTAGTTGGTCAACATTTTATTAACAACACCTGTCTTACTAATAAGTGTGAATCCCAAGTATTCCCATTAAACAAAGGTATAAGAGTATATCAAAAACACTTAAGTGAAACCACTTAAGCAAACCATTGGTAGATCATCGGATCTTGATTTATTTCCATCTTCAAGTTCAATTATCATGTGAGGAGTCCAGGCTGCTCATAACCGTGAGCATGGCTGATATATCAGTTTTACACTATGCAGAGGTGGCGCATCTTTACCCATCAGTCGCGATTCCCTTCTAGCCCGGGTTAGCTAGACCTGTATTCACTTCCGAGGTGAATGGCTAGGGTCTCACTACGAGGCTTCTCCCTAGGGTCCTCATTACGCAAATGCTGGAAATGGTCAAACTACATAAAGCACACCTAATGTAACCAACCTATAGTCCAGACTGTAGGGTAAAGCTTTGGTGTCACACCCGGATTTAAGGGGACAAATCCGGGTGCATCTCATATGTGCGCCAAGGAAGAACAACACACATAATAAAAGAGTGCATAGAGATAAATGTCACAAATATCATAAATGTACTTATTACATAGCGGAAGTCTTACAAAAATAAATGATAAAGTAAAACGAACTAAATATTATTCCCTGGCGCCACAAAGCTGACTGGGAGACACCACCTAGATCAAGTCGAATGCCTTAGTGTTAGGCGGCTCCTCTTCGACCACCTGTTCTTCTCCTGTGGGGGGTGTGAGACAGCAAGAGTGAGCTCACATACGTTCATAGCTCGACAAGTCGTGGGAATAATGTGCATGAACTCACCAAAGGTGGGAGTTCATGTGAAGTGTAAGGTTGATCAACAAAATAGAGGCTGAAGCTGAGCATTGCTTTTATATGTTGGTCAAAATTTTTATTAGCAATTACTAAGTGTAAGTAAATACAAAACCTTAGTAATAATAAAGAAAGTAATAGTAAAATAATCCCAAATGCGATGCAAATGTCAAATTAAATTTAAGTTCCATAAATTAATCATGTGAGGGTCCGAGCTGCTCATGACCGTGAGCACAGCTAGTATACCAGTTTTACACTCTGCAGAGGTTGCGCATCTTTACCCACAAGTCATGTTATCCATCTGCCAAGAGATGGCCAATCCCATACACCTCTACCGAGGAGGCGAGGCAGGGTAACACTACGAGGCCTTTACAAAGTTCCACTAGCTTCAGAAATCCCGCTACAGTTTATAGGAAGCTCCAGTGCAGGAATCCCTCACCTGACCACCATCGCAGCAAAATCAACCCAAGGATATCCCTACGCTGACCACTCCCCTACTGCCCTTGCCCCTTTTGGGTAAGGAAGTCATCCACTAGGTTTCCTAGTTAATCAGCCAAGGGCATCCCATTAAACCCTTGTGGTAGCACTATTTTCCCAGGTGGTCGCTCCATGTTCCCATTAACATAATGATCTTAACATGAACAGTAATAATAAAAAGATAATAAAAGAGTAATCATGAATAGTGTATCTCCATACCCAAATCCACATAAAGCAATAGCAGGTACTACCCAAAAATATTTCAGTGGTGAACAAGGTATAAAGATGACCAAAACTGGGGTAACCTATTGGATCCCATCAAAATTAACCTATGCAGATCATTATAATTAATAAGAACATGGTTGGGAAAAGTAAGTGATCAAGGGCACAACTTGCCTTCAATGAGCTCCTACTCAGCAACTTCTACCTGCTGAACCTCAGGATCCATAGTGGCTTGCTCGTCTACTCGCATCAACACAATACATACATAGTATAGCAAAAATTAACATCATACCAAACATGTAAATAAAATACACAATAATAATTTACACATTAAACTAAGATTCTTGGAACAGGAATCATTAATTTTGGAGTTATAGATTTCAAACTTTGAATTTCCCAAGGTTTTATGTGCCTGAAATAGGATTAAATGAGAAATTAATTTTCTTACTATTTTTATGTCCAAACATAGACTCTAGGTGATAAATAATAATATTACAAAATTTTAGAAGTTGGAATGTGTTAATTTGGACTAAAAATGAATTTTCTATGCATTTTACAAGTTTCTAGATTTGTTTTTGTAGTAAAAACGAATTTCTATAATTATTTCTCTATTTTTAATCATCTCTGGACTAGGCCTCGAATCCCAGAAAAGTCAGGGGCCCTGGCGCAAATGTAACCGAGACACAAGAGACTTCCCAGTGGACTGGGGTTCAAATCCTAAATTCCGGGGGGTTTTATGTGTCAACCTGCACGGCCGAAGGGGTTTCTGTTGATATGGGCCATCAGATCTAAGATCAAGGGTTAGGATTAGATCTATGGTTTAAATGAAAAGGTATGCAACATGATCTGTCCGATCCATGATTAACGGTTGCGATCTGTGGTATCCATAGATCAGCCTAGATCCGGTCGATAGCAGATCAACGGTTCGGATTTAAAGCTTCGAACCAGTACGCTATGCCCTATCGCGGCCATCTGAATTGTCATCTACGGCTTAGATTCAATTATCTGGCGTCTAATCGGGGCCGAGTGCTACGGGATCGACGGTTGGGAGCTCGTCTTCAACCCGCCGCGGCACAGGCAGAGGCGCCCACCCAAACCATGGCGGGGCCTCACCGGAGTACTGACGAATCGAGTTTCTAGTGCCTAAAATCGATCCTGGCTGGGTGTTACGCATGGCGGAGACGATGACAAGCATAGTGGAAGGCTTCTTACCGGTGATTAGGCTCCCAAGATTCCTGCCTATGAAGGAGAGCGGATCCGCGGCGGCGCTTGAACTACGACGAGCGATTCAGACGCCGTTGGCCCACAATCGCACCTGGGGAGACCACGAACGGTTTCCAGATGCGTCGGCGAACTACCTACACTGGTTCTTGCTGTGGATGAGGCACTGCCAGCGTGGATCCGCCAGCGGCGGCGGTGGAAACGATGGGGCGGGGGGGGGGGTGCTCGGCTATGGCGGCGCAGTGAATGGCTCGAAGGTTTGGTGGCGAAAAGATGGGAGCGAAAACGGTGAGGTCGTGGCCCGATACTTGTAGGCATGGTGGCTGAACAGCTTCGAAGCTCGCGGCCGCCTACGTGACATGCACGGGATGGGCGTTGCGCGGGGGGAAGACGGGAGCGCGCGGTCAAAGAGGGACTGCCCGGTGGACCCCATGGAGCAGCCACACAGTGAGAGAGCCACTGCCAAGGGGGCCCCACCTGTCGGAGTGACAGCACGCACGGGGAGATGAAGCTGGGCCGGCGCGCACTTAAGAAAAATAGATGGGTCGATCGCGGATTGGGTTGGGCTGCGCAGGAGTGGGCTGGGTGCTAGTGGGCCGGTTCTATAGGGTTTCAGCCCAAGCGCTATTTTCCTTTTTATTTTCTTTTTAAATCCAAATTTGAATTTCAATTTGGATTCAAACTTTTGTGGCTCATCAGTTACAAACTTTATTTGTGCACTGAAAGTACTAAGTTTGAGAATGTTTATTAAGTATATTATTTATATCTTTATATCCCTTCTCTTTCTCTTATTTTCCAAAAACCCTGATTTTAAGTTAGGGTTTGATTTAACTCCTAGTATTTATTATTATTTTATTAATGCACAAACATATAAACTCCAATATGAGGCATATATTTTTTTATCATTCGTTTCAGTTCATCTCTTAATTATAGGTATGTTCTTTTCATGATGCAAATAAGGCACATAAAATTAGGGGACCTCTATATACTCCTTTTATACAATTTGAGTATTACAAATCCTACCCCCCTTAAAAATAATCTCGTCCTCGAGATTTAGGATGATCTAGGAAAAAGATGGGGAAAATCTACACGAAGCTCTTCTTCTCTCTCCCAAGTAGCTTCATCTTCACCATGGTGGCTCCATTGCACTTTGCACATCTTTATAACCTTATTCCTCATGACACGAGTCAGCGTATCAAGAACCTTGATGGGGTACTCAGCATAAGTCAGATCATCTTGAACACTAAGGTCCTCCATTGGTAACTGCTCTTCAGGTACCCTGAGACATTTCTTTAGTTGAGATACATGAAAGACATCGTGAACATCCGCAAGATGATCAGGTAGCTCCAATTGATATGCCACTTCTCCCACTCGCTTTAAGATCAAGAAGGGCCCTATAAAGCGAGGGGATAACTTTCCTTTGACTTTAAATCTTTTCATACCCCGGAGTGGTGACACCGTGACACCTTCAAATAGACATAATCTCCCTCCTTGAACTCGAGCAATCTTCTCCAGGTATCAGCATAGCTTTTCTGCCTTGACTGTGCAGTTCTCAAATTCTCCCTTATTTGCTGGACTTGCTCCTCAGCCTCTTGTATAATTTCAGGTCCAAATAACTGTCTTTCACTAGTTTGATCCCAATACAGTGGAGTCCTGCACTTTCTGCCATACAAAGCCTCAAACGGTGACATCTTCAAACTGGCCTGATAGCTATTATTATAAAAGAACTCCGCATAAGGCAAACTCTTATCCTAACTTCCACCATATTTAAGAGCACAAGCTCTTAACATATCTTCTAGCACTTGGTTGGTCCTCTCAGTCTGCCCATCAGTCTGTGGATGGTAAGCCGAACTAAAATTCAATCTTGTATGCAAGGACTCGTGCAACTTCTTCCAATACCGAGAAGTAAACTGTGATCCCCGGTCTTAGACAATCTTCCTAGGCACACCATGCAAGCATACAATCCGTGCCATGTACAACTCTGCTAGCTTGGCTCCTGAATACGTGGTCTTCACTGGTATAAAGTGGGCTACTTTAGTTAGCTTGTCCACAATCACCCATATAGAATCATACCCAGCCGATGTGCGGGGTAATCCAACAATGAAGTCCATGCCTATCTCTTCCCATTTCCACTCATGTATCTTTAGCGGGTGCAGTAAACCAGCAGGTCTTTGATGTTCTGCTTTCACCCTCTCGCAAACATCACACAGTGCAACATGTGAAGCAACATCCTTCTTTAATCCATACCACCAATACTTCTGCTTCAGGTCCTGGTACATCTTAGTACTACCATGTGGATAGAATAAACTGAGTCATGTGCCTCCTTCAATATGGTTTCCCGAAGACTATCAATATCAGGAACACAGATCCGATTCTTGAACCATACCGTGCCTTGCTCATCCTCTGTGAAATCTGGGCCTCTACCCTCTGTTATCAGATCCTTGATCTCCTGGATTTTGGCATCACCAATCTGACCTCTTCGAATTTCTTGCTCCAAGGTAGGTTCCAATTCAATGGTAACTCCTTTCATATGTGTAACAATTCCCAGGCTGAGCCTCTCAAAATCTTTTGCTAATTCATTAGGTAGCTGGACAACAATAGTGGAATGAATGTGCTCCTTCCGACTCAAGGCATCTGCAACCAAATTTGCCTTGCCTGGGTGGTAGTGAATCTCCAAATCATAATCCTTAATAAGCTCCAACCAACGGCGTTGCCTAAGGTTGAGATCCTTCTGAGTGAATATGTACTTCAAACTCTTATGATCCGTGTATACTTGGCACTTAGTTCCCATAATGTAGTGTCTCCAAATCTTAAGTGCATGCACAACGGCTGCCAGCTCTAAGTCATGAGTGGGGTAGTTCAATTCATGTTTACGCAACTGACGAGACGCATAGGCGATCACATGTCCATCTTGCATGGGCACACATCCCAGTCCTTGGCCACATGCATCACAATAAATGTCAAATCCTTTCTGTAGATCTGGCATAATCAACACTGGTGGTGACATCAATCTCTTCTTCAATTGATCAAAGCTATCTTGGCATTTCTCATCCCACTTAAATTCTCTTCCTTTCTCTAGCAGCGAGGTCATAGGCTTAGCAATATTAGAGAATCCTTCAATAAATCTCCGATAATATCCTGCAAGCCCTAAGAAACTCCGAATCTCAGTGACGGTAGTGGGCACGCTCCATTCCATTTTCTCCTTCACTTAGCAAGATCCACTGCTATTCCTCCATTAGAAATAATATGTCCAAGGAATGGTACCTTATCAATCCAAAACTCACACTTTCTAAACTTGGCGTATAGTTGATTATCTCATAGCTTCTGTAGCACCAACCTTAGATGTTCTTCATGATCACTTTCACTCTTAGAATAGATAAGAATATCGTCGATGAACACCATGACGAATCTATCCAAATAATCCTTAAACACCTTATTCATCAAATTCATAAAATAAGCTGGTGCATTGGTTAATCCAAACGACATAACAGTGAACTCATATAATCCATATCGGGTTGAGAAAGCTGTCTTAGGAATATCTGATGGTCTAATCTTCATTTGATGGTATCCCGATCGGAGATCAATCTTCGAGAACACCCTAGCACCTCTCATCTGATCAAATAAATCCCCAATATGGGGTAATGGATATTTGTTCTTCACAGTAACATCATTAAGTGATCTATAATCCACACACATCCGTTGCTAACCATCCTTCATCTGTACAAATAGTACCGACGCTCCCTAAGGTGAGGAACTTAGACGAATGTACCCTGCAACCTGTAACTCAGTTAACTGCTTCTTAAGCTCCTTTAATTCTTCTACAGACATCCTGTATGGCCGTTTAGAAATAGGGGCAGTTCCAGGTAAAAGATCAATGACAAACTCAACTTCTCTATCTGGTGGCATCCCTGGTAACTCCTCTGGAAAGACATCCGGAAAATCTCTAACCACACGGATGTTGTCACCAACAAACTCCTCCGGTATGAAGTATATAGCCCGTTTGGAAGAGGTGGTTACTGCAATTTGAACTTGAAATGTTTCTCCTTTAGGGCTAGTGAGTTCTATAGTACCCCTACCACATGCTATAATGGCCTTTGCCTTTCTTAACCATGACATACCAAGGATCAGATCTATACTGCTGGCCTCTAATATTATAGCAGTAGCTCAAATTCTCTTCCCATAATTGTTAATGTCAATCTACGTGTCATTTGATTTGCCTCAATAGACCCTTTAGGTGCGATTACTATCATGGGTTTTCTCATATTTAGCAGTGGTATCTCATTTGTGTTGGCATATCGAGCAGACATGAATGAATGTGTAGCACTAGAATCAAATAATATGGTTGCAGGAATTGCATTAACGTAAAACATACCAAGTACGATGTCAGCACCATAAGGAGTAGCATCAACACGGACTTGATTAACCCTGGCTATAGAATATCCCTTGCCAGGAGTCTGTTGCTTGTTCTTAGCTGGTGTACTAGAATTCCCCATCGGACAAGCATTAGCATAGTGCCCAATCTAACTGCACTTGAAGCATGTAGGGCCAGTCTTCTGTCCTGCAGACCTCGTCGGGGTGCCAGTGGGAGTAGCCTGACGAGTAGGAGGTGTCCATGGAGACCCCTATGGAGCGTACTGAGCTAGGCGTGGTCCTCCTCCTGGACGAGTAGGTGTACCCTGTGGCGAAACGTAGCAGGGACGAACACTACTGCTACCCTGTCCCTATGTGATAGTCTTCCTCTTCAAGTCTCCCAGTTGAACACGCTTGTGTTCAATAGCAAGAACCTTATCCAGCAGCCTCTGAAATGATGGAAATATGTGTGCAACCAGTGCATACTGTAGGGGTCCAGTAAGTCCTTCAATAAAGTGCTCCTGCTTTCTCTCATCCTCAGCAACTTCATCCGGAGCATATCTCGACAGCTGAATGAATTTATCTCTGTACTCGCTGACAAACATGTTGCCTTGCTTCAATGACAGAAACTCCTTCTTGATCTTCATCAATCTAGCTGGAATGTGGTAGTTTCTGAACTGTGTACTGAACTCTGCCCAAGTAATAGTATCAGCAGCATCATGGGCAGCAGTATAAGAATCCCACCAGTCAGCAGCAGGACCTGTCAGACGACCAGAGGCATAAAGAACTTTCTCCCGGTCTGAGCACTGGACGATGTTGAGCATCTTCTCAATTGACTTCAACCAATCATCTGCATCAAGTGGATCTGGCGAACTGGCAAAGGTCGGTGGCTTATGGCTCATAAATTCCCAGTGCTTATCACGAGGTGGAACTAGTGGTGGTGGTGGAGGCAATGGTACTTGTTGCTGTTGCTGTTGTTGTTGTTATTGTTGTTGTTGAAATTGCTGTTGCAGCTGCTGTTGCGCTCTTCTCTCCTAGCGTATCTCTTCTCGCTCCTGGCGTAACTCCTGGCGTATCTCTTCTCTTTCCTGGTGCATCTCCTGGTGTTCTTGCTGCATCTGAGCCCGCATATCTGCCATAATGTCCGCCATTTGTTGCATCATCCTCATCTGAGCTGCAACTAGTGGGTCAATTCCGCTTGGTGGAGGATTAGGGGGGATTCATCTCTGCTGGTTGTGGCTAGGGTTGTCTAAATATCCTCCGAATGTGTCGTTTGGGAGGTAAATCAATTCCACCACCCCTCCTGGTATTGACCATCTGAGTTAGATACATATGGTAAGAGAGAGTAGTAGACAAGGCAGTAATTATGAATTATGTTACTTTGGGGGATTTATTAGCTAAGCAAATTAATGTTTTAGCTACCATAGCTAATTCATTACCTTATGGTGGTACATACTAAGATGTCCATATATAACATTTCAATCAATCAAAGAAGCAAATCAGACATTTATCATCAGAACAATCAAACAACATTTTAAAATAGAGAAAATAGTTTTGATTTTGTCTTAGGCCTCCTATCTCTTAAAAAGTTCATAAATGTAGGATTCCAGGGTGTGAAATCCATCTTGTCTTAGAGTAGAAAAAGTAAGAATGATCAGAGTAGAACAGTAGAAGGTGAGATAGGATCAAGATAAGTAAAGAAAGAATTAGAGTAAGGTAAGTATAGAAGGAATCAGAATAAGGTAAGTAGGTAAGCGTTTTGTCCATTTCTATCTAGGTTTCGTCCTACAGTCAACATTTCCTCTGATACCACTTCTATCACACCCGGTTTTAAGGGGACAAATCCGGGTGCATCTCATATGTGCGCCAAGAAAGAACAACACACATAATAATAGAGTGCATAGAGATAAATGTCATAAATATCATAAATGTACTTATTACATAGCGGAAGTCTTACAAAAATAAATGATAACTTAAAACAAACTAAATATTATTCCCTGGTGCCACAAAGTTGACTGTGAGACGCCACCTAGATCAAGTCGAATGCCTCAGTGTTAGGCGTCTCCTCTTCGACCACCTGTTCTTCTCCTGTGGGGGTGAGAGACAGCAAGAGTGAGCTCACATATGTTCATAGCTCAACAAGTCGTGGGGAATAATGTGCATGAACTCACCAAAGGTGGGAGTTCATGTGAAGTGTAAGGTTGATCAACAAAATAGAGGCTGAAGCTGAGCATTGCTTTTATAAGTTGGCCAAAATTTTTATTAGCAATTACTAAGTGTAAGTAAATACCAAACCTTAATAATAATAAAGAAAGTAATAGTAAAATAATCCCAAATGTGTTGCAAATGTCAAATTAAATATAAGTTCCATAAATTAATCATGTGAGGGTCCGAGCTGCTCATGACCGTGAGCACGACTAGTATACCAGTTTTACACTCTACAGAGGTTGCGCATCTTTACCCACAAGTCATGTTACCCATCTGCCAAGAGATGGCCAATCCCATACACCTCTATCGAGGAGGCGAGGTAGGGTAACACTATAAGGCCTTTACAAAGTTCCACTAGCTTCAGAAATCCCGCTACGGTTTATAGGAAGCTCCAGTGCAGGAATCCCTCGCCTGACCGCCATCGCAGCAAAATCAACCCAAGGACCTCCCTACACTGACCACTCCCCTACTGCCCTTGCCCCTTTCGGGTAAGGAAGTCATCCACTAGCTTTCCTAGATAATCAGCCAAGGGCGTCCCATTAAAACCTTGTGGTAGCACTATTTTCCCGGGTGGTCGCTCCATGTTCCCATTAACATAATGATCTTAACATGAACAGTAATAATAAAAAGATAATAAAAGAGTAATCATGAATAGTGTATCTTTATAACCAAATCCACATAAAGCAACAGCAGGTACTACCCAAAAATATTTCAGTGGTGAACAAGGTATAAAGATAACCAAAACTGGGGTAACCTATTGGATCCCATCAAAATTAACCTATGCAGATCATTATAATTAATAAGAACATGGCTAGGAAAAGTAAGTGATCAAGAGCACAACTTGCTTCAATGAGCTCCTGCTCAGCAACTTCTACATGTTGAACCTCAGGATCCACTGTGGCTTGCTTGCCTACTCGCATCAACACAATACATACATAGTATAGCAAAAATTAACATCACACCAAACATGTAAATAAAATACACAATAATAATTTACACATTAAAGTAAGGTTTTTGGAACAGGAATCATTAATTTTGTAGTTATAGATTTCAAACTATGAATTTCCTAAGGTTTAATGTGCCTGAAATAGAATTAAATGAGAAATTAATTTTCTTACTATTTTTATGTCCAAACAGAGACTCTAGGTGATAAACAATAATATTACAAAATTTTAGAAATTGGAATGGGTTAATTTGGACTAAAAATGAATTTTCTATGCATTTTACAAGTTTCTAGATTTGTTTTTGTATTAAAAACGAATTTCTATAATTATTTCTCTATTTTTAATCATCTCTGGACTAGGCCTCGAATCCCAGAAAAGTCAGGGGCCCTGGCGCAAATGTAACCGAGACACAAGAGACTTCCCAGTGGACTGAGGGTTCAAATCCTAAATTCTGGGGGGTTTTATGTGTAAACCTGCACGGCCGAAGGGGTTTCTGTTGATATGGGCCGTCAGATCTGAGATCAAGGGTTAGGATTAGATCTACGGTTTAAATGAAAAGGTATGCAACAGGATCCGTCTGATCCATGATTAACAGTTGCGATCTGCGGTGTCCAGTGATCTGCCTAGATCCGGTCGATAGCAGATCAACGGTTCGGATTTAAAGCTTCGAACCGGTACGCTATGCCCTATCGCGGCCATCCAAATTGTCTTCTACGGCTTAGATTCAATCATCTGGCGTCTAATTGGGGCCGAGTGCTGTGGGATCGATGGTCGAGAGCTCGTCTTCAACCCGCTGTGGCACAGGCAGAGGCGCCCACCCAAACCATGGTGGGGCCTCACCGGAGTACTGACGAATCGAGTTTCCAGTGCCTAAAATCGATCCTGGCTGGGTGTTACGCATGGTGGAGACGATGACAAGCACAGTGGAATGCTTCTTACCGGTAATTAGGCTCCCAAGATTCCTGCCTACGAAGGAGAGCGGATCTGCGGCGGCGCTTGAACTACGGCGAGCTATTCCGACGCCGTTGGCCCACAATCGCACTTCGGGAGACCACGAACGGTTTCCAGATGCGTCGGCGAACTACCTGCACCGGTTCTTGCTGTGGATGAGGCACTGCCAGCGTGGATCCGACAGCGGCGGCGGTGGAAACGATGGAGCGGGGGGGGGGGGGGGGGTGCTCGGCTATGGCGGCACAGTGAATGGCTCGAAGGTTTGGTGGCAAGAAGATGGGAGCGAAAACGGTGATGTCGTGGCACAATACTTGTAGGCATGGCGGGGTAATGGCGGTTGAACAGCTCCAAAGCTCGCGGCCGCCTATGCGACATGCACGGGATGGGCGTTGCGCGAGGGGGAAGACGGGAGCGCGCTGTCAAAGAGGGACTGCCCGGTGGACCCCACGGAGCAGCCACACAGTGAGAGAGCCACTGCCAGGGGGCCCCGCCTGTCGGAGTGACAGCGCGCACGGGGAGATGAAGCTGGGCTGGCGCACGCTTAAGAAAAATAGATGGGCCGATCGCGGATTGGGTTGGGCTGCGTAGGAGTGGGCTGGGTGCTAGTGGGCCAGTTCTGTAGGGTTTCAGCCCAAACGCTATTTTCCTTTTTATTTTCTTTTTAAATCCTAATTTGCATTTCAATTTGGATTCAAACTTTTGTGGCTCATCAGTTACAAACTTTATTTGTGCACTGAAAGTACTAAGTTTGAGAATATTTATTAAGTATATTATTTATATCTTTATATCTCTTCTCTTTCTCTTATTTTCCAAAAACCCTGATTTTAAGTTAGGGTTTGATTTAGCTCCTAGTATTTATTATTATTTTATTAATGCACAAACATATAAACTCCAATATGAGGCATATATTTTTTTATCATTCGTTTCAGTTCATCTCTTAATTATAGGTATGTTCTTTTCATGATGTAAATAAGGCACATAAAATAAGGGGACCTCTATATACTGCTTTTATACAATTTGAGTTTTACATTTGGGAACTATGCCCGTATCCAATCTGCCTGAGCCGGAACTATAAGCGCTTGTCAGATGCCCTCGTTCTAGTCGACCACGACCAGCACCCAACATAAGACTTCCCTAGTTATTTAGCCAAGACCAGAGCCATGATAGTTCTCATGGTAATACTGTTTTCCAAGGTGGTCACTCCATGTTCCAATTAATATGCAATAGTCTTGTTTAACCATCGGGTTAACAACAATAATGTAAACTTACCATATAGAACATTAATATCATAAACAGGAGTGACAACATAAATTTAAAGTTGTAGCAATAGCATAGCTACTTGATTAGATCATAATCCCAGGTTAAACAAGGAGTAAGGTTGGAAAGGTTACGTGTATCTAAATAGGTAACCCATCAAATTATGCATATATATATATATATCGAAGAATAAACTTTATTAAATGTATTGTTTCAGATCAAACAGAGTATGTAGAGGGAGAAGTCCACTTGCCTTGCTTATTAAAAACTTGAGTTTCTTCCACGGATAGGAATAGATCTTAATTCTTAACTACTAGATCAACCACTGAATATCACATGAACAAATAAGAAGAACAAACACCACTCAATAGCATACCACATCCACCATACGTAAAGCTAAAAGAAAGCCTAACAAAAAGAGCGTTCGCTTTTCAAAAACGTCGCAAGTAATGGTTATAATAAGAGGGTATTCTTTTCAAAAATGTGTGATCTATACTTTATAAAACAAGACATAAGCTTAAAAATATCTTAATTAAAATATACAAATATTAGGTTCACTAAATTAACCTTTTATAAAACGTCATATGTGATATGTCTAAGATTAAAGGTTTATAAGATGATAAAACACGTTATAACAATATTAAACCTTTTTAACTTTTTAGAGAAGATATGTGTTATATATCTAAGGTTAATGAGTTATGAAACACATTATTAAACATTACTTTTATAACAAGCTCATAAATAGCTTAAACAACTTTTTATGTGAAAAGATCATAATTATATTATTAATCACCTATTTAAGACGAGTTAGGTTATGAGCGTTAAGTGGATTTTCATGCAAAAGATAATAAACAAATAACTATCTTTTAATTTCATTAGAAACACATAGCCTATATTATTATATTCGAAGTCAATATATAAAGTAATATTTTGAGTTATAAAAGAACTTAAACTCTTATTACTTTATTTTTTCCTTTAGGAAAAGCTAAGTGATTCGTATATAATGTGGACTAAATTCTATGAAATCATTAATCATGCCATAAATCCAGTTAAGAACAAATTGACTATAAGTTTGATTAATAAATTATGATAAAGGATAATTAATCTATTAATTTTCTTTAATTTTATTGTAGGAACAAATTTCATTATAAAGAAAATTATGTATACACTATCATTTTAGTTTATAAAAGCAATGACCCTTGTTATCTTTTAATTAAGAAAATATAAATAATCTTTTAATTGAACATACATTTATCTTCTATTTTTATTAAGAAACATATGGTCTACATGTTCTTTTAAGTTTCTATTTAATACGGCTATACTTAAACATCTATAACGAACCTTGTTAAATATGACATCTATTAAAAAGTCATTTTAAAATTAGAAACAAATTATCTAATTCTTTAAGTAAGAAACCTATATTTATCAATATAACTATCAATTTCTTTATTAGAAAAGTATGAGTGTCTAATTAGGTTATTTTAACATTATTATAAAATTCTATCCTTTTGGTTTTCTCCTTTCTTTTCTAAATAGAATTTATACGTATACTAAAAATTGTTTATTTAATTCTTATAATATTAATATTCTAAGAAGTACTTGTAAATTACTAAATGGGACTTTTAATAACATATTCATGGTTGTTATGTCATAGATAAATATCTTACTAATCCTAAGTAATTAAGTGCTATACTTATGAATACATTTATTTGTGACTAGTAAAATCTATAGAAATGTGTGGCTTAATTCCTATTTCATTTTCTTATATCACTAACATTATACTTATATCAATACTAATCAACTATCGCTCTACACACTAAAGCGAAATCAAATATGTAAACGTTTTCTAGTATGAAAATCACCGCGGTAGTGACTAGTGACCGTACTAATTTTTAAAATTATAAAATCATATGCATATTCCAAGTATTGTCGTGGGGTTCGATTTTGGTTACACATGTATATTGAAATCTCTAAATCATACACGTGAATCGCCAAATCGTATCAATATTACAACAATAATTCACAAGATCCATAAATTAATTCAAAACATGGTTTAGAAAATAAATTAACGGGTTGTCTTCAACCTTGGGTGAACGGACGACGGCGAATGGGCTCGAGCGCGCGACTAGGCAAAGGCTTGGCACGGCGGGATCAGCGAGGCTTGGACGGGGTTCGGGCATGTCTCCAGCAAGGCATGACGGCGAGCGGTGGTGCTGCTGCGCGCGCGAGCAAGGGTTCTTGACGTCGGGCGGGGCTCCGACGAGGTGCTGCGCGAGCGAGTTCTGGGCACGGTGGCGTCGACTCCGGCGATCGACAAACGACGGACGGTGGTTCATCGGCGAGGAGTGAGGGGCAACGGGGTGAGCTCGGGATGGCTTGGAGAGAGAGGTCCGGCTCCAATTTATAGAGGGAGGAGAGGGAGAGAGAGAGGGGCGCTAGGATGCTTCATGACGCATCAATGGAGGGAGGGAGTAATGGGGAAGAGAAAAAGACGCAATGAAGGTCCATTAATGCGGAATGAATGGACGGCGCGGGTGCTCGGTCGCGGCTCGGACAGGTCTGCGGTCGGTTCAGCTCCGCGGGGGCGTGCGGGGCGGCTCACGGCGCGCGGTCAGCGGCTGGAGCAGGCCCGGGTCCTAGCGGCACTCGGTGTGGTCCCTGGCGTCAAGGTCGGGCACAGAGCGCGGGCGCGGGGTGCTGCAGGGCCTGGCATGGGTGGCCGGGCAGCTCTGGCAGGGCGCCTGGGCACGCGGCCGGATGAGCAGGGGCGCGGGGTAGGGCGCGGTCCTCGGAGGCGTCATGGCGCGCGGTGCGTCGGGTCCTGGCGTGGGGCTCCTGGTGCTGCTACGTGGATGAGAGCAGTGGAGAGGTGGTAGAAGGTGGCGGTGGCCAGCAGTGGTGGGCAGGGAGCGGTGGCCGGATGCTGGGCCAAATAGGCCATATGGCCGGTAGTGTTAGGGTTTCGTTTTCGTTTTTATTTTCTTTCTTTTTTCTTTTTTCTTTTTGTATAGAAAGAATAATATAAAAAATACAGAGTAAATATAATTTTATTATTAACTTAACAAAACTTATTTCGTATAAATTATTTCATTAATTAAATAAATGGCTCTTCTCATAATGAAATAAAATCAACAAATTAGAATTTTGTATTTTCTTACAAACTAAAATTTATTTATATACATATTTTCAAAAAAAAATATTATTTTACCACTCCATTATTGTTTTGTAAAAAAATGAGATTTTTCTTCACAAGATCAAATCCATAAATTGGATTTGCAAATCAATTCAAACAAAATATATGCTTTGGCATGAGTGCAACAAACACTTGGTAAAATTTTATCTATTCAAGAATTGTTCAATTTAATTATATTACCATTTTACTATTAGAAATTATAAGTTTTTTCCTTTCTATTGAAAAATAATAATATAAACTAAGTTATCTTTAATGGATGGATTTAGGGTGTTACAGCGACCTGCTCCTGGGGCACTGTCTGCGGCCAGGGAGTTGTTACGCCACCCTCCGAGCTCCACGGCCTCGCCGGGGGCCATGAAGTAGTGGTGTGACGATGTCGACCGTCTTCTCGGCATGGCGCATTCTGGCTCGGCCAGGCCCAGGCCTCAATCATTCCAGCGTCAACGCGAGGCGTCGGCATCGGTGCGCTCACCCTCAGTGAAGGCCGCACCGACTGAGGACCTGCGGGCGGAGCTCAACCGCTGGCGTGCGGGCGAGGTTGCCCCAATTTCTCTGGAGAGACCTGATGACCTGCGGACAGAACTCAACCGCAAGCATGCGGTGAGGACGCACGAGTCTCTCTAGAGATGGCGCGTGAGCGCCGGCTAAACTTTGAGGGTCGCAACCTCGACCAGGACTTCGCTCCAGTCGCGCCACAAACTCTAAGGGGTGCTCGAACCCATACGGGTGTCCCATTGGTCGGTTTGGGCTGTGCTGTGCTAGCGGATCACCTCCGCGTAGTGACTTCGCCATCCAAGTTTTGGCCACACCTGCCAAAAAAGTATGATGGTACATCAAACCCGTCGAAATTTTTGCAGGTTTACGTCACCGCCATTACGGCAGCTGGTGGAAACACCGCTATTATGGCAAGTTATTTCCATGTAGCCTTGACCGGGCTGGCCCAGACCTGGCTCATGAACCTGACCCCGGGGTCCGTCTACTCCTAGGAAGAGCTCTGTGCAAGGTTCACAGCGAACTTTGCCAGTGCTTATCAGCAACATGGCGTGGAGGCTCATCTCCATGCCGTAAGACAAGAACCCGGGGAGACTCTCTGGGCTTTCATCGCTCGCTTCACCAAGGTACGCGGGACCATACCCCGCGTCTCCGATGCCTCTATCATCACTGCTTTCCGACAGGGGGTGCGTGATGAGAAGATGCTGGAGAAGCTGGCGACACATGACGTGGAAACCGTTACCACGCTCTTCGCTCTGGCTGACAAGTGTGCCAGAGCTACCGAGGGCAATGTATGGCACTCGGCACCACAGACCGGAGTTACCTAGACGGGTGGCTTGGGTCTAGCTACCTAGGGTGGTAGCAAGAAGAAGAAGAACCGCAGCCATGAGAGGCCACAGTCTGCTGCTACGGTCGCCGTAGCCACGACTGGGGGCCAGAACGAGCGCAACAAGCGCCCACGGCCACAGGGAGGCAACAGTGGTTCATGCCCTGTCCATCCCAACAGTCGACACAGCGCATCGGAGTGCCACACGATCATCAAGCTCGTAAAGTGCGTCAGTGAGCGACGTGAGCAAGCCTCCAGGGATGGTTCACCACCTCGTCGCTGACCTGGCAAGAAGGTCGACGAAGGTGATGTGGCTGCGGGAGAACGGGACCTCCGGTATCAGTCACCTGAGGGGGTCCTCAAGGACGTTTTCACTGGAGACTCCGACTCCGGTGACGACAACGACCGCCGCAAGAAGCTGTACGTGATGTACAGCGGGAGCTGGGAGCTCACCTCCCGCAGGAATGTCAAGTCCCTACGCCGAGAGGTCCTTTCGGCGGTCCCGGTGGTCCCGAAGGCTGCTCCACATCAGCGGTGGAGGAGCACCACTATCTCCTTCGAGGCATCCGACTACCCCGATAATATGGCAGGGGCCGGTATACTACCGCTCATCACCGCCCCAATCATTGCCAACATGCGGCTGCACCATGTTCTCATTGACGGTGGGGCTGGGCTCAACGTCATTAGCCATGTTGCATTCAAGCAGCTGCAGATCCTACAGTCCGTACTGGGACCCTCTCGTCCATTCTCTGGAGTGGGCACATAGCCGGTGTATCCCCTTGGGAGCATCACACTCTCGGTTACGTTCGGGACCGAGGAAAACTTCCGCAAAGAGAACGTCCAGTTCGATGTCGCGGATGTTAACCTCCCATTCAATGTCATCATTGGCAGGCCGACCCTGTACTGGTTCATGGCTATTGCCCATTACGGGTATTTGGTCCTCAAGATGCCGTCCCCAGTTGGGGTCCTTACTGTGCGGGGTGACCGCGCCGCTGCGCTGGTGGCTGTCGAGAAGCTGCACGCCCTAGCGGCAGAAACTGCCCGCCCGGATGACGGAGGGAGGGACCCCTCGACCTCCAGTACCAAGGCGCCTAACAAGGTACCAAAGGTGCAGCCATCCAAAGTAGACGGCGGTCCCATCAAGATCATCCAGATCGACGCGGATTCTTCCCAGACCACCCGCATCACGGGCAATCTGGGGGAGAAATAGGAACTCGCGCTCGTCACCATCCTTCGGGCAAATCTCAACGTTTTCGCATGGGAACCATCGCAGATGCCTGGTATCCCCAGGGAGGTGATTGAGCACCATCTGAAGATCCACCCCGACGCCAAACCGGTGAGTCAGAAACCTCGCAGACAGTCCGTTGAGCGGCAGGACTTCATACGTGAGGAGGTCCGGAAGCTGCTAAACGCTGGCTTCATCGAAGAGGTTCATCACCCCGTATGGCTGGCCAACCCAGTCATTGTTCCAAAGGCAAACGGGAAGCTTCGAATGTGCATCGACTACACTAGCCTTAATAAGGCTTGTCCCAAGGACCCGTATCCACTTCCACGCATAGATCAAATCGTGGATTCTACCTCTAGATGCGACCTCTTGTCCTTTCTAGATGCTTACTCTGGTTTCCATCAGATCTTGATGGCTAGGGAAGATAGGAAGCATACCGCTTTTGTAACAGTGCATGGGCTTTACTGCTATGTTTTAATGCCCTATGGTTTGAGAAACGCCTTACCGACATTTGTATGGGCGATGAGTAAGACCTTTGGGGACCTGATTAGGGACAGGATAGAGATATATGTCGATGACATCGTGGTCAAGACTAAGAGGGGGTCAACTTTGGTGGAAGACCTGACCCTGGTCTTTGACAAAGGTGTGGGCAACACGCACGAAGCTGAACCCGGACAAGTGCGTCTTTGGCGTCTCCATAGGAAAGCTGCTAGGATTCCTGGTTTCACGCTGGGGCATTGAAGCAAACCCGGAGAAGATCCGGGCAATTGAGGCAATGAGGCCTCCAGCCCAGATCAAGGATGACCAAAAGCTTACGGGGTCCCTAGCTGCCCTTAGCCGCTTCATCTCACGGCTGGCTGAGAGGGCGCTACCCTTCTTCAAGCTCCTGCAGAAGTCTGGTCCATTCTCTTGGACCGAGTAGGCAGAACATGCCTTTCCAAGAGTTGAAGCAGCACCTTGTGTCCCTACCAATACTGGTAGCTCCGGAGCCAGGGGAGCTGCTGTACTTGTACATTACAGCGGCTGCTGAGGCGGTGAGCATGGTGCTGGTCGTCGAAAGGATGGAGCAACACTCCCAGGGGAGTCAGGAGGTTCCCCTAGGAGAAGGTGGTGGTCCGACCACCATGGACCTTGAGGGCCCGGGGCCACTCGTAGGGGTCTGGACCATACAGAGGCCGGTCTACTACGTCAGCGAGGTCCTCCATGAGGCGAAGACCAGGTATCTTGAGACGCACAAGCTGCTCTATGCTATGCTTGTTGCATCAAGGAAGCTACGCCACTATTTCTAGGCACACAGGGTCGTGGTGGTGACCTCCTTCCTGTTAAGGGCCATCCTCCACAACTCTAATGCTACATGCAACATCGCCAAGTGGGCAGTGGAGCTTGCTAAGTTCTAGCTAGACTTCCAGCCTCGCCACGCTGTCAAGAGCCATGTCCTGGCTGACTTCATCGTGGAGTGGACCCCTCCCCTGAGCGCCCCTAGGGGCTGGATCCCAATTCGGACCCCACACCCGCGGAGCCTAGGGTCTCGGTCTTCACCGAGCCACACTGGATGCTTTTCTTCAACGGGTCTGCCCGCCAGCAAGGTGGCGGTGCTGGAGTGGTCCTCGTCGACCCAAGCGAAGATCAAGTCAACTACATGGTGCACCTCGAGTTCAAGGCCACCAACAACATGGCAGAGTATGAGGCGCTGATCTTTGGCTTGTCTGCGGCCCTATCCCTAGGGATCTGCCAGCTCCTCGTGAAGGGGGACTCCTAGCTGATCATCAAGCAGGTCCACAGGGAATGTAGCTACAACGAGCCCAGGCTCGCAGCTTACCTCCTCCACGTAAGGAAGCTGGAAAAGGACTTCACGGCCCTGGAACTACAACATGTTCCTCGGGCTAACAACTCAGCGGCAGATGAACTCTCATGAGGGCATCAACTTGGGCACCCGTGCCCGAGGGTGTCTTCGAAAGACGGCTGCTGAGACCTACCGCCCAGCCTGCCGAGCCGAGCGAAGGGGTGAGACTAGCACCTCGAAGCTAGCGATCCCGGTGGCGTACCATCTACAGAACCCACTGAAAGTTGTGTGCGTTACAGGGGGTCCCGCCAACCTCTTAGCGCCATAGCCTGTTTCTCAGAGTGGTCCCGATGCATGGATCTTCGAGATCCGGGACTATCTGAAGGAAAACATCCTTTCTGAAGATCATGTGTCCGCAGAGCGCATAGTGCGGTTGGCAAAGTGATAGACGGTGGTGGAAGGGGATCTCTACCGCCATGGCACCAACGGCATTCTCATGCGGTGCATCACCCAGGAGGAGGGCCGTGAGTTGCTCACGGAGATCCATGGAGGTGAGTGTGGAAGTCATTCCTCATCCCACACACTGGTCGGTAAGGCCTTCCGGCATGGCTTCTACTGGCCAACCACCCTCTAGGACGCAGCTAAGATGGTAAAGTCCTGCAAGGCGTGTCAGTTCCACGCAAAGCAGATACACACACCAGCTCAGGCTCTACAGATGATTCCACCCTCCTGGCCATTCACCGTAAGGGGGTGGATATCCTGGGACCATTCCCCAGGGCTGTCGGTGGGTACCGTTTCCTCTTCGTCGCCATCGACAAGTTCACAAAGTGGCTAGAGGCCACCCCTGTGGTCAATATCATCCATGGTGTTGCTGTTGCATTCCTCAGGTCGATTGTCTGTAGATTTGGGGTCCCAAGCCGTATCATTACGGATAACGGGACCCAGTTTACAAGTCGGCTCTTCCAGGAGTATTGCGAGGGCATCGGCACCCAGC
Organism: Zea luxurians; assembly: GCA_029449295.1. NCBI lineage: Eukaryota > Viridiplantae > Streptophyta > Magnoliopsida > Poales > Poaceae > Zea > Zea luxurians. Next base: position 181,330 of record JAOPSE010000108.1, on the reverse strand, counting down.
TCTGCTTTGCGTCTGTGGCTCACCCCATGAGCAACGGCTAGGCTGAGAGGGCAAACGCAGAGATCCTCATGGAACTTATGACACGCACCTATGACTGCTTGAAAAAGCATGATGCAAATTGGGTCAACGAGCTTCCGTCTGTACTATGGGGGAACCAGACCGCACCCAGCCGAGCTACCGGGGAGACCCCGTTCTTCCTGATCTATGGGGCCAAAGCCTGCCTTCCCCAAAAATTATTATGGGCTCCCCACGGGTCCAGTCTTTCGTTGAGTCTATGCAGGAACAGCTACAGCATGAGGACGTGGACTTTATCGACGAGCGCAGATGGCGAGCGGCGATCCGAAATGCATGGTACAACCAGGCGCTCAGGCGCTACCACCAACGGTTCGTGCATAGTAGGGAGCTCAAGGTCGGGGACCTGGTCCTAAGGCGAGTACTGAACCGAGAAGGGCTCCACAAACTCTCCCCTAGCTGGGAGGGACCCTTCAAGGTGACAGAAACATGCCGACCCGGGTGCGTCCGCCTTGCCACAACTGAAGGAGTGCCTCTTCCCAATCCCTGGAACATAGAGCATCTCCATAAGTTCTACCCATAGAAGCGAAACTGGGGGGGTGAGTTTTCTTCCTTTGTAACTGGCTTCTGCATTTGTGTACGTCAATCCGGTGAGTTCCGCCCTCGTAAACCCAGCCTATTGGTCTGCACCCATGTATATCAAGCTATAAGGAAAGAATTTACCCCCAGAGGAGCTTTTGTGATGGTTCGTTCTACTTTAATTCACGAGCATTATTTTTTATCTAACCCACCCGTATAGTTCCCACCCTTGCTGGTATAATGATATCTGAATTGACTAGCCAGGCTTGCAGTTTAGGAACCCTCTACAAAGACAGGGGGGTCTGGTAGCCTGGGAGCCAATTCTAGAGAATGGGCACTCGTTCCCTGGGGTGGTTCGGAGCTATGTAGTCGCTTAAGCTTGGTTTCGTACCCTAATCCTACACGCTCCACCACTCTGTAACGGGTATCCTAGTATTTAGAACTATAGTCCTGTGGGTCCAGCAACCTGGGGTCCAGTTCTAGAGAATGGACAATCGTCTCCTGGGGAGGTCCGGAGCTATGTAGCCACTTAGCCTGGTTCCGTACCCTAAGCCTGCACGCTCCACCACTCTGCGATGGGTGTCCTAGTATTTGGAGCTGTGATCTAGGGGGTCCGGGCATACGCCTTGGCTTCCCAGGGTAAATCCTGCAGGTCCTGTTGCATGAATCAAAGGATAAAAGATACCAGTTGGTGGGTCCTATGGGTGCGCTACTAAAACTTCCTAGACAAAGCTGTGTACAGGTCCAAGTCCCAGTCGACACTACCTCCTGGGGGCCGGGTCACCAATTCTTTCTTTGGTATGCTGGTATCCAGCCTTGACACGTCGAGCCTACCTCCCAGGGGGGCCAGGTACCAGGTAGAAGTTGATGACGCCACACACAGCAAGGACAAATAGCATACAGATAAGTGTTGTTTGATTAATAGTTCTCAAAAAGTATCTTACAAAACCAAAGATTATTACATCTGCCTTCAAGAGGAACCCTAGCTTTATCTCTGCAGGTACGAGCTACTCGGCATCGGCAGGGTCACGCTGGAAGCGCGCGGCCACCGTCTCCACGGTGTCTTGGACGCTCTCCTGGGCGGCGTCTTCTGTGGTGGCCACCGGACCATCGAGCACCGACGCTAAGGACATGGCTGGGTCGTGGCTCCGGAAGCACGTCAGCACGTAATCCACCACTGCCCGGCAGAGCCTACTGCCCTCTGCGTCCAGGTGAGCGCCGAGGATCTGATCTAGGCGACGAAGGCGTTTGGCGGCGGAGCCCAGCATCGGGAGGGCATTGGAGATCAACACTGGGAGCTTCGACACTGGGATAGGACTTATCCCCAGTGGCACCAGCGCCGTGCTCGCCTCGCCGGCCCACTCATCTATCCGCTGGACCCCAACGCGGTGTTCTGCTTGGAGATCTTCTAGGGCCTTCTTGGTGGCCTCTGTCACCTGGGGACCCAGAGCCGCCTACGCCGCTTCGAACCGGTGGATCCGCTCCTCTAGCTTCCGCTCCTTCTCCTCCGCCTCGAGCTCATGCTCGGCCAGCAACATGCCCCGCCTTTCAAGCATTTCCTCCCTGGAGGCGAGATCCTTCTCCCGCCTGGCGAGGTCCGACTCCCGCCTGTCCAGGGACGTACCCTTCTCCTTGAGTTTCTCCTCGGCGAGGGCAATGTCGCTGGCCTTGTCCTGCAACTCTTGTTTCCATTTTTTCATCCTTTCTATGGCCTCCACTTGCTGGACCCACTGGGCCTCAAGGGTCTAGTCCAGGGCATTTAGCTTGGCCCGGAGCTCTGTTGTGAGGGCCTCCCTCTGGCTCAGGGCCTCCTCCCTCTTGGCTAGCTTCTTCTCCCGTCGGGATGCCTCCAGCTCCCTGGCGAACACCTTCTGGAGGTCCCTTTTGTACTCTTTGCGGTCCCGCGCGAGTTCAGACCACTCAGAGGCGAACTGGCGGGATGCCGCCTTGGTGTGCTCCTCCAGCTGGGTGTGCCAGTCGCTGAGGGGCTAGTGCTTAGATTCCAGCGCCTCCCATTCCCGCCGGATGGCTGCCTTGGTTTCATTGAGGACTTGGTGGGCGCGAGACAGCACCCGGGGAAGGGGGATTGGCACCGCATCCGGCTAAGCACCTGACCGGAGCTGCCTTCCAAAAATCACCTCCATCTCCTCTGGAGCAGGCGGAGGGACGGAGCTAGACGCGCCTCCTAGGTCACCCCCAGTGTCGGGAACGGGCGCAGGTCCCCCAGCTGGGACCTCCTCCGCCGCCGCGGCACCTGCTGGGATGTAGGAGGCCGGTGGCGCTGTCCCGGTGGCAGCTGGGTGTGCTCCGCTGACACCACTCTCAGCAGATTACTGCTGCTGAGAGCCAGACCCGCTGGCGGGCTTGGTATCTAGCGGAGGAGGCACGACCTTGGGAGCAGAGGGGGAGGAAGCCCTGGCAAACAAAGGATGGGTTAAGACCCATCAGCATGATAACTAGACTCGTGGAAAAAAGGGGCTACACTTGGGGCCCTGGACTTTCCAGCGACCCTGGAAGCGGGACGACCGCTGCTCCTGCTGCTGTTGCTACGCTAGCGGTAGTTGTTGTTGTTGCTGTTGCTGCCATTGCTGATGCCCCTAGGGGTGAGCACCCCTAGAGGGTGGCGGTGGCGGTGGCACCGAAGGACTGACGCGCCTCTACGTGCCCTGAGCCTAGGAGCCGGTCTCCTTAGCCCCACCAGTAGTTCTCTGGCGCTTCTGGGGGGTTCGAGACAAGCGACCCGTCGGCGCGATGCAGCCTTCGTCGCCTTTCCTCCTCCGACCCCCCGGAACTACCTAGGGCGAAGGCACTGCTTGCAACCCCTTTGCCCTTATCCAAGGGGCTGGGGGCCACGGTGAGGTTGGCGCTGGGGGCCGCACCGACGGGCTCGGGACCTCCAGCCGGTACACCAAGGATCTGGATCCCATGGAGGGGGTCCTGACCGCCGGTCTTGCGAACTGCCACGCCGCTCTCGTCGAGGGTCAGCAGCGTGGCCAAAACCGCCGTTCGCAGCCCTGGATCATCACAAAGCGCCGAGATGTCCTAGGGGAGTATCAAGGATTCAGGGACAAAGGACTCACCAGTAATCCCCCTCACCAGGAGTTCCAGCTCCTCCCAGGATAGATTGGTGCCCGGCCCGCGCTGGATCCTGCCGATATCATTTGGGCCAGTGAACGAGCAGCACAGGCGCGGCCTCCAATGCAGCGGCATTACCCGGTGCTTCAGGAAGTCACCGACCACATGCATGGAGGTCAGGCCACCGGTTGCCAAGGTCTTGATCCTATCCAGTACGGGCAGGAGCTCTGACGATAGCGATGGCTTGGTCCTCCAATGCTTGCGGTCGAGGGATGGCCCATCGCTCGGCAGGACGAGGCGGTCGTTGGCCTCAGCATTGGCGATCACCCAGTCGCCGCGCTAGTTTTCCCACCTCGCGCCGTCGAAGGTGGAGATGTAGGCTACGACCGAATCTGGCCTCATATGAAAGTAGTAGGCACCAAGATGGTCCCTAACCTTCCTAGACTTGACCAGCACAAAGAAGTGGCGGAAAAGGGAAGTACAGGGGGCCACCCCTACGAACATCTCGTAGAGGTGGATGAAGATGGCCGCTTGGAGGATGGAGTGGGGAGTAAGGTGCTGAAGCTGGAGCCCAAACTCCTCCAACAGCAGCCGGAAGAAAGGCGAGATCGGCAGCGCCAACCTGTAGGAGATGTAGGAGACGAATAGCACGAACTCCCCGATGACAAGGTCGCCGAGGGGAACCGCGCCAGCGCGAATCCTTCCAGCCAGCCCTGGCGCACTCCACTCGAGTAGGTCGCGCACCAGGTGGAGCGCCGCCTCAGACTAGAAGCGGTTGGGGTGACCAAGCAAAGCCATGGCGTGCGCGGCGGCGCGGGTGTGGAACTGTGGAGCGTGAAAGCAAAAGGGCACAATGGGTGGCGCGGGCGTGGAACAAAGAAGCACGAAGGCAAATGGGTGCAAGCGATTGGGAGAGAATGCGAAAGGGTAGCTGCTGCACGTGGAGGTGAACACTTTTTCAAGGAAACCAGAGTCCTCACTCAAGGAAACCCTTCCGTGCGTCCCTTAATCACCTCAGGAGATCTCGCCCGACAGGTACCAAGGACCAAGACAACCCAGTCTATGACACGGGGGCCCGGGCCCACAAGTCATATGGATTGTGTGCCAGACTTTGGGTGCGAAAAGAGCGAACCGCCGCACACGATCGCACGCCACCTCGGGGCCGCTGTGGAAGGATATTTTTTAACCAAGGCGGCGGCAATGAGGCGCCCCGTGCATGACCCGACGAAACCGCCAGACATGGGGGCCGTGGGTCAGTTGGCCGTGGGGACAGATATGGCAGTTGATGTGACCGAAGGCGGATTGACAGCGTGGGCAACAACAGATGCGCTGAATTAATGCGACGCGTCAGCAGGTGTGCTAAGATGGCGCCCCAATCACCGGTCATGCCATGTTGAGGCAAAGTACAAGCTTTGGCCCCACCTATAGGCTCGCATCCTCCCCTGAGGCGGGCCCAGGGGCCACTGTCGGTACCCTAAAACTAGGGTACCCCCCTGCTACTGTGTAAAGACGCAGTACCCACGTGGCTATCTCTTAGTCTCGTGGTAGAGGTGCTGTGTGTGGACCAAGCCATGACTCGCCCCAGCCTCGGGCAACTACTCTGGGTCCACAACAGTGCCTGACTCCGCCACATGGGCGGGTCCGAGACCGCCACATGTCTAGAGAAGGTGATATACTCCAAGGCATCAACAGTGAGTCTGGACCCCCATGGGAGAGTGCTGGACCCATGGATATACAGTCTGGACCTCTGAGGTTGGTCCAGGACCCCCACGTGTAAGCACCGGACCCCTGGAATGGGATCCGGACCCCCCCCCCCCCCCCGTATGGGGTCCGGATTGCCCACAGTAGGGTCATGAGGTTCCAGGACAGAACACACCCAGGCCTTAGGTCCGGTGCCGACATGTGTCCGGACCTAGTCTGGTGGGTTCCGGACCTGTCCGCGTATACTCCTACTCCCCGCTCACACGGAGACCCGATGCTGCCGCGTGGCATACTGCGCGTGGCTTAAGCCAATGGGCGGAACCTAGCATGATGCCTCTGGGCCATGTGTGTCGCCTTCGCATTCATTGCGGATAACACGTGCGCCTGTCCATCCCACTGATAGGTGGCGTGTGTAGTCCACGATACGCGGGCCGCGCTGTTATTCACCATTAGTCGTACGTTTCGGCTATCAATGCTGCATGGACTGCGGTCATCAAGACTCCCGGTGATTACTCAGGCATTACTAGCATTAGTTACTCACATAATGTATTCTTTCCATTATGCTCCTGGGCCCACAAGTCGGGGCTCAGCATCCTTGTATGTGCCTCCCTTAAACTATAAAAGGGAAGGCACACAACGTTACAGGGACAGGTTTTTACACACACAGGTTTACAAACTCAATACAACACACAGTGGAGGTAGGGTATTACGCTCCGGTGGCCTGAACCACTCTAAACCCTTGTGTGCTCTTCTGTTCATCCTAAATCCACATAACAGGCAAACCGCTAAGGCCCCTCCTCATCTTAGGATTACGATGGGTGCATTCCGCCACCCGGCCGGAGGATTTTCTCTCCGACAATTATCTTTAATTGGAACATGGAGCTTAACTTGAGAAACACGTGCCACCACTAGGGAGGAATGGGACCCCTTGGCTAACTAATTAGGAAAGCTAGTGGAAGACTACCTTACCCGAAAGTGGCAAGAGCAGTAGGGGAGTTGCATGCAGGGAGGTTCTTGGGTTGATTTTGCTGCGATGGCGGTTAGACGGGGGATTCTTGTAAGTGCTCTTTCCATAAACTGTAGCGGGTATTTGGAAGCTAGTGGAACTTTGTAAAGGCCTTGTAGCGTTGCCCTACCTCGCTTCCTTGGTAGAGGTGTATGGGAGTCGCGATCCCTTGGCAGATGGGTAACATGATTTGTGGGTATAGGGTACAACCTCCACAGAGTGTAAAACTGGTATACTAGCCGGGCTTACGGTCATTACAGCTTAGGACTCTCGCATGATTAGATATGGAACTTAAATTCAATTTGTCATTTGCATTGCATGTGATTATTTATAAATTTTGTTCTATTGTTTATTATGGTTTGGTATTTACTTACATTTAGTAATTGCTAATAAATTTTGACCAACTTATTAAAAGCAATGCTCAGCCTTAACCCCTATTGTTGATCAGCCTTACACATCACATGAACTCACACCTTTGGTGAGTTCATGCACATAGGTTTCCCCACAACTTGTTGAGCTATGATCATGTGTGAGCTTACCCTTGCTATCTCACACCCCCACAGGAGAAGAACAGGTGGTTCAGGAGAAGCCACACCACGAGTTGTTTGATCTGATCTAGGTGGCGTCTCCCAGTTGACTTTATGGCACCAAGGATGATCCATAGTTCATTTTATATTTATCTTTTATTTTTGTAAGACTTCCACAATGTAATAAGTACTCTGAAGTTATTGTGACATTTATCTCTATACACTCTCTTATTATATGGGTTGTCTCCTTTGGCGCATATATGAGATGCACCCGGCTTTGTCCCTTAAATCCGGGTGTGAGAGAAGTGGTATTAGAGGAATGTTGACTGTAGGACGAAACCTAGATAGAAATGGACAAAACCCTTACCTACTTACCTTACTCTGATTCATCTATACTTATCTCATCTTGATCCTGTCTCACCTTTTGTTGTTCTACTCTGATTACTCTTATCTTTTCTACTCCAAGACATGATGGATTTCACACCTTGGAATCCTACACTTATGACCTTTTTAAGAAATAAGAAACCTAAGACAAAAATTAAAACTATTTTCTCTATTAAAAATGTTGGTTGATTGTTCTGATGATAAATGCCTAATTTACTTCTTTGATTGATTGAGATATTATAAATGGACATCTTAGCTTGTACCACCATAAGGTAATGGATTAGCTTTAGTAGATAAAACATTAATCTACCTAGCTAATAAATCCCCCAAAGTAACATGCCTCGTAATTACCTACCTTGTCTACAATCCTTTCTTTCTTACCATATGTTTCTCACTCAGATGGTCAATACCAGGAAGGGTGGTGGAATTGATCTACCTCCCAATCGACATACTGGGAGGATATTTAAACAACCACAACAACAACCTGAGATGGATCCTCTACAGCCTCCACCAGCCAGAGTTGACCCAGCAGTTGCAGCTTAGATGAGGATAATGCAACACATGGCAGACACCATGGCGGATATGCACGCGCAGAGACGATAGGAACGCCAGGAGATGCGCCAAGAGCGAGAGGAGATACGCCAGGAGATTTGCCAAGAGCGGGAGGAGATACGCCAGGGGAGAGATGTAATACCCCTGGTGTTACTGGTACTAAAACTTGAGCATAACATCTTGTGCATTGACATTTCATGTTGTTTGTCACACCTAGAATGCATTCACTAGGTAAAATTTCAAACAAGTTGTGATGATGGGACTTGAAGAGTGCTTAACCTTAGGGTAGGGTACTCATCCATGAATTAGGGCTTATGGATGAAAGTGGAGCCAAAATGAGTAAAAATCTCAAAAGGCATTTGAAATGTTCACAAGATATCAAAGTTGATGGACTTTAGTAGCACAAAAACCCTAAAGTACTCAAAACCCTAAAAGAAACCCTAGAAAACCCTAATTAGAACCCTAGGGGGTTAAATATAAATTCTAGGCACTTGTGGACCAAAGTGCAAATATAAAAGTGATAGAACACCACAAACCAAGTAATTTTCACATTGGAGAATTTCCAAGTTGTATGATGAAGTTTGGACTTATTTGCAAAAAGTACCCCATGAACACTATATGGTTAAGTCTAAATTTCAGTTGAATGGGGTCAACTTTGGAGCTCTATATCTCTAAATTCTTAAGGATTTTTCCCTAGGTCAACACATCAAACTTGTAGATCTGTGATAGGAGTATAACTTTGCTTAAGTGACTAAGCCTTGGTGACATACAAAATTTGGAGATAAACTGGCTTGAAGATGAGCTGTCAGTCAACACTAATGATTGAATTATGGCCACCAGTGACATTGGCAGGACATTGAGATCGAATTGGAGTAGGATCCAGTGATTGGTTGGGTATGGTTACTATAACGAAATTAAAGATGGATTATAGATCAACAACTTTGATGCAGATGGATGATCAAGATGCCACACAAATTTTGGAGTAAATTACGCCCAATGGTGCTCTGTCAGAGACTCTGAATGGGGTTCCCATTGTACAGTAGACTGAAAAGATCTTCAGATGCATCGCCCCTCGCTGCCGGTGACCCTCACGCCGTGATCCGTGTCGGTGCTATGATTCGTGCTCTCTGGTGAGGAGATAGTCGCGACGGAGTAAAGATCTTGACACTGGATAGGCTCGGACCCAGTCGCTGGTGGGTTCACCGTACCCACTTGGTCTGCGGCCAGCCGTGATGACCCTCACCGGTGTTGGCCGCTTACCGACCATGCACCATGTGCCTAGTAGCTATAACACGTCGCAGTGAACCATAGCAGTAAGTCTGTTCATCGCCGGAGGCCTTGCCACGGTGAGAGCCACGATCACCCACGCCAGTACATTTCCCTTCTCACCGGTCGGCTGCACGCCTTCTCAAAATTAGATGCCACCGCCATAGGACTCTATAAATTTCTGCCCTAGTGAGTTCCGCTAGGTAATTACGCATCCAACGCACCAGCCCTTGCCTCGAATCATCCACCAGAGCCTCCCAATTTCGTGTTCCCCCAAATATGTTTTCCGCGCCGCCGTGAACACTTCGCCGTGGCCAGCTCTTAGCAGGTCAGTTCAAGCTTCTTTGAATGGTGTTCTAGTCTCCCTCAAGCCCCTGTTACTCGTGGACCCATCCGATTAAGCTAGACCACACCAAATCGTCGTGAACACCTCAGATTGTCTCATATTTTCGTCGTCGTCGTGGGCAGAGAGATTTTGGCCAGGATTCATGCATTTAGTTGAGGGATTAGAGTCGCCAGGGGTAGAATTTGGTGTCGACCGTGTAAGAAGCTTAGTCTTTGCGTATTCTAGCCGATACAGGCTTGCCGGAGAGCGTATTCACCGCCGTCGGTAGTCGGGGACCTGATCCTGCGAAGAAACAGAAGTGCAGGGGCCTCTGTGCGAATGTCAGAGACACAGTGGAATAGTGCTAAGGACTCTTTATGGGTTTTCCAATAGCCAGGGGTCTCTGTGCAAAGCCGACAATGCGGGCGCGCGCGCGTGTTTCCCTGTTCATGGGCCAGCTCGGGCTGGTTTGAGCCCATTAATATTCATTCCTTTTCTTTTTCTTTTTCTGCCAGGCTTAGGGAATTTGTAGAAAATTCTAGAAAAATGGCAAAAATATGAGACCAATTTTACTAGATTCCTAATTTTCTCTAGAATTTAATAAAAATAGGTCTAAGATTTTTAGCCCCAACCATGAATTATTTAGTATTTAAGAAGGTCTAAACCTAGTCTTTTGGAATTTTAGAAATTACTAGATAGCTCCAAAAATCGTAAAACTTTTTGGGTAAACTTAATTTGATAATTAGAATCTATGGGTAAAGTTTGGTATGCTTTGGACATTGTTTGATCCCAAAACCCTAGCCTCGTAGAATAAAAATGCTTAACCCTACTAGAATATTCACTCAGAAAACCCTAGTTACCTGGGTGTACTGTGAAGGAAAGTTGTATTCAGGATACAACTTGATGTATTTCTATAATAACTACATAGTCATAGCATCACATGAGCATTCATGTATATGTATGGTTATGTATAGAAAATGAGGAAGAAGTAGTTGTTGAAGAAGAAGAAGTTGCACCACCAACTAAGACTCCACCTGCCGAGAATTGTTTTTATTTTGATATCTGTTTAATAGATCCTGAATCCCCTACAACATAAGGAAAGCCCCTGTGCATTTACCTTTCCTTGTGATTTTAATCTCTTTATCACTTGAATGATGCATTAGGTGATAGAAGTTGAGTGCTACACAATTGCTGCATTTCCTTCCTTGAAGTTGACTACCATGCCTTGATTACCTGCTTTATTAAAAGGTTTTCTGGTGCTTAGTCTTGCTTTAGAAAACAAAATGTTTTAGTTTTAACAAAAGATGATGCTTCAGATGGAAGGGGATGTTTTCAAAAATAAAACTTGATGGTGGATCCATGATGGCCATGATGGGTTCAACATCGGACAAGATGTACCTTTGTCAGGTACCAAGTTTTGGGATTGAAAATGACAAAGACGAGACCGGGCGGGTGACTTGCACGAGAAGGATGTCTTGGTGTAGTGTCTCCGTTTGAGTCGCTTAAGGACCGTATCGATGTGGGCCTGCTAACCGAGGACCCTTTAACTAGTCACATGCCTCGTCATGGGTAAGATTTGCCTCGGGCAGACCAATACCAGAAAGGCCAACACGCAATGGGAGTGGAGAGATGGTGAGAGTAGCGTGTACCCTCCGTGGCAAGAGGCTGGACGGTGGTGTATCTATGCTCTCGGTTGGCGTGAACCCGGTCTGGTCTTGAGAAACCCGGTGGCGAGTTGACATATGCAAGGATAAAGTGCTACATATGTTATGTGATTGGAGATCCTCAGCTGAGTATTAATCGATTCGGATCGCCGTTACTTCTCGAACATGAAGACTTGGTCACTGACTTACACGTAGCAATCGAGGAAACTAAAGGGATGATGAAAAGATGGTTAGTATAGGCTAAGTGCTTGAACTAAGGTAGAAAGAACTCTAGCTTCAGGTAATGACTTAACTTGTTAATAAAACTGGATTTTAAGGATCTACTATTAGTAAGCATTTTTGCAAACAGAGTCTTTGATTCTTGAGTAGCCTTACCCTGACTCCCTCAAGCCATCATATCCTTGAGAGTCTTTTTCTTTTGTCGGGTAAGACTTGCGAAAGTACACTCCGTACTCAGGGTTTTCGAACCCATGTTGTTGTAGGTGAGGAAACAATAGAATTTTGCTGTTTCTGCTCAAAGGTGGTACCCAAGGAGGAGTCCCAGCAGTGAAGATGGTCGCGGGAGGATGTTAGCCTCCCACCTTTAAAACAATAAACTTTTATGCGGGAGGGTGTTTTGCCTCCGTCTGTAATAATACTTGGTGCACTCTCAATACCCTGCTATTGTAATAATAATAATACTCTCTCTATATATTGGATGAATGTAAATTAAGTTATTGTAATTTGCTTCTGCTTATTCTTTCCTCCAATGTGACGTAATATCTACGTGACGGGTGAAGCGCTCTTGGGCGGAATGATGAAGGTACAGTTACCAAACTTGTCAAGTGATTATGTGCATCTACAGGGTTGTCCAAGGTCCTTAGGACAAGGACAATTGTAGGTGGGCCTAATACCTTAGGAGGTTCCGTCACAGCTGATATCGGAGCAAAACCCATCTATCCAGATATTATGTAGTGCTTCAAAAGAATTTTCAAACACTTACCTAGAAATATTCTTTCATTCTTATCTTACCATTTTCTGGTAGTCTCTTATCTTGTACAGTTGGGTAACAGAGTGCAATACATAGGAAGTTGGGGATCAACGAAGGTTGATTCCATAATTATTGGGTTATGCATGCATCATGTTTAAGTATATACTAATAAACCTTCCCCTCTTATGGAGATATGACACGTACAAGGGAAAATAGCACACAAATCTATTGGACCTTTGGGCGTGCCATGACATCAGTTAGCTCCTAGGCATGAAGGAAGTAGTAGTGGCAGTAATGACCCAATTGGAGACCTGGAAGCCAAGGTGGAACAACTCCAGTCAGAGCTATGTCACCGGAATAGGGCCTGGGCGCAGGACATCCAGTGTATAGCTGAATTGTCAGCTGAGGTCAGTCGTTTGTAGTTTGAGATCTTAGAGTGGGATTCAGCCATTGATTGGGCCGTCAACTCACGTTCGATCGCTTGGCACCGTGAAGCAAAAGCTCGAGCTCGTGTGGCAGAGCTTAGCGCGGCCCTCGATAACCTGCAAGTGTACTCTAATACTTTACATGAAGAAGTACATGTATTGTATGCTCGACTGCACCCGGACGTGCCTTCCGACACTGCTACAATGGAAGCAAGACCCTCGGGAATAGCAAATGAAGGACCTGATGGGGAGTTGGACCTTTTTAGGCCCCCTCCTTCCATGAACCTTGCTGACGAACGGTCTCCTGCAGCAGGAAATGAAGCAACAAAGGAAGACGAAGACTAGAATAGTATAGTTTAGATGTTATACTTATGTAAAATAAGCACTAAGTCAAGTTGTACGCTGGAGTCTGTATAATTATTACATTTTGGTAATGTAAAATGATGGTGCATGTTGGCATGTTATATTTTTTCCAAATGTTTCTTTGCCTTAGATGCCATCACGGACTCGCGCACATGATGGTGCGGGGACTTCCCGTGGTTGGGAAGATACTCCTAACCCGCAACCAGTACCACCAACTTTGGCCGAGGCTATCGCTGCCTTGGTCAATGCCACTGCAGAATATGCGCTTCTTACGCGAGATGGCGGGTAATCAGTTCCAACAGCACGGAGGCAGGGCTCTTCCTCAAGGACCATGAGAAACTACATATCTAGAATTCTCGAAGACTGGACCCCCGCTCTTTATTAAAGCGGAAGAACCTTTAGAAGCCGATGAGTGGGTAAGAGTGATGGAACAGAAGTTTGGGTTGATTCGCTGCACAGAGACACATAAGCCATTATTTGCTACACAACAACTAAGAAGGCATGCCAGTACTTGGTAGGCAAATTTTGTAGCAATTCAGCCGACCAGACATCAGATCACCTTGGAGGAGTTCAAGCTAGCATTCTGAGAACATTACGTTCCAGAAGGAGTGCTCCATATTAAACAAGAAGAGTTTATTCGGTTAAAGCAAGGGGGAGATACTGTAATGCAGTATCTCAATAAATTGAACCATCTATCTCAGTATGCCATTGACCAAGTAAATACAGATCTGAAGAAAAAGAATTGTTTCATGAGGGGACTCAATGACAGGCTTCAGCGAAAAATGGCAACCTCCTTGGACCTTACCTACACCAGGGCTGTCAGTACTGCACTGGCAGTCGAAGCCAAAAATATAGGACATGGGAAATCAAAGGGGTTTGGAGGTGAGAGATCGAATCAAGGACCGGAAAAGAGAACAAGGTTGGTTATCCGACCTTCATATCCCTTTAAGCAGCCTGTTTTTATTCGTCCCACTACTGCCCCCGCTCCTACCAATTAGCCGAGTGACCCTGGTACTTGTTTCCCTGCTCTCCCTAGTTCTTCTACTGGTTGCTTCAATTGTGGAAAGTCCAGACACTTTATCAAGGACTGCCCATACTCGAAGCAAAATAAAACCAATTTTCAAGAGAACTCTGGGAACTCCAACCAAGGAAAGGGGAACACGGCTAGTACTTCAATGGGCAAAAATTTCAAGAAAACTGGACACATTTATTATACGCAAGTGGCTACAACACCAGAGGGCGAGCCGGTAATATATGATGGGTACGTACCTTGTTGCCAATTACCCAGTGGTTATTCTCTTCGATTCTGGTGCATCACATACCTTCGTAAGCAAGAATTTTGTGGAAAAGCATTGCATTCCTTGCACTGAATCAAGGGAAGGATTTATTATCCACTCACCGGGGGGACGGATATTTACTAAGGAAGTAGCTTTCTGTATACCAGTAACATTGGCTGGACGGGAATTTCCTACCAACATGATTGTTTTAAAGGGGCAAGACATAGATGTAATATTGGGCATGAATTGGTTAGCCCAGCATAAAGCCATCATCAATACAGACTTAAGGACTATCAAATTGAGCCATGGCCATGAAGAGATTCAACTGTCCATTCCTGTAGCTATCCCAGCCAAACCATCTGGGCGAGTCTATGAAGATGTTGTACAAGAAATTCAGGACATTCCGGTGGTTTGTGAATTCCCGGATGTCTTTCCTGAAGATTTGCCTGGATTGCCTCCAGAAAGGGATGTGGAATTTGTGATTGAGCTTAAGCCCGCTACAACAAACTTGTTAATCTATGACGCTCAATCCGTGACGATACCTTGAAATCCGTGACGATACTAGGGAAAATCGTCACAGATAACCATTGAAAACGTCACAGATGAGCATCTGTGACGGTTATCTATGACGATTTGCAGGTATCGTCACAGATTGAGCGTCATAGATTAACAAGTTTGTCGGTATGCTCCTATTTCTAGAAGATCGTACCGAATGCCACCTAATGAATTGGTAGAACTCAAGATTCAATTGCAAGACTTGTTGGAGAAGGGGTTCATTAGGCCAAGTTCATCACCTTGGGGATGTCCCGCAATTTTCCTCAAGAAGAAGGATCAAACACTTCAGATGTGCGTGGACTACAGACCCGTTAACGAGGTTACATCAAGAACAAGTATCCTCTTCCTCGGATCGATGTCTTATTCGATCAACTTACAGGAGCTCGGGTATTCTCCAAGATTGACCTCAGGTCAGGTTATCATCAGATCCATATTCGACCCGAAGATATACCTAAGACCGCATTCACTATGCGGTATGGATTATTCGAATATCTGGTTATGTCTTTTGGATTGACAAATGCTCCAGCCCACTTCACTTATTTAATGAACTCAGTATTCATGCCTGAGTTGGTTAAATTTGTGGTGGTCTTAATTGATGACATCTTGATTTATTCCAAAAATGAAGAGGAGCATGCTAAGCACTTACGAATCGTGTTGACGCACTTAAGGGAGCACCAATTATATGCTAAGTTCAGCAAATGCGCGTTTTGGTTGGAAGAAATCCAGTTTTTGGGACATGTATTATCTACAAAAGGAATTGCGGTCGATCCCAGCAAGGTCAAGGATATTCTAGAATGGAAACCGCCTACTACAGTACATCAAGTCCGAAGCTTCCTTGGACTTGCTGGATATTACCGTAGGTTTATTCTAGATTTCTCCAAGATTGTTAAACCTATCACAGGTTTATTGAAGAATGATATCAAGTTTGACTGGTCCTCCAAATGCAATGAAGCCTTCGAGCAGCTGAAGGGGTTATTGACCACTGCTCCGATATTGACTCAATCGGACATTGAGAAGCCTTTAGATGTATATTGTGACGCTGACGCATCAGGCAGTGGACTCGGGTGTGTCCTAATGCAAGAGGGCCGAGTCATAGCTTATGCTTCAAGACAACTATGCCGGCATGAGGAGCACTATCCAACTCATGATTTGGAATTAGCTGCAGTTGTTCATGCCCTTAAAATATGGCATCATTATCTGCTGGGAAATACTTGTCATTTATATACAAATCATAGAAGTCTAAAATACATCTTTACCCAGTCAGAACTGAACATGAGGCAGAGAAGATGGCTTGAGCTAATTAAAGATTATGACATGGAAATCCACTATCACCCAGGAAAAGCCAATGTGGTGGCAGATGCATTGAGTCGCAAGGTTTCCTATCTTTGTCTTACAGTAAGGACCCCTGACACCACACTATGTCAAGAAATGGAAAAGTTAAACCTGGGAATGATACAACATGGAACTTTGACACAGTTAAAGCTTGAGTCAGTCCTTCAACAAAGAATTATTGATGCCCAAAGAATCGACAAGGGTATGAAGCACATTCATGAAAGAATAGAAGCCGACAAAGCAAATTGCTTCAGAAAAGATGATCAAGGAATAATATGGTTCAATAATCGCATAGTTGTGCCTAAAGATGCTGAGGTCCACCAACAGATTTTGGATGAAGCTCATCTTAGTTGATATTCCATTCATCCTAGAAGTACTAAGATGTATCAAGACTTAAAACAACACTATTTGTGGACGAAAATGAAGATTGAGATTGCACGCTATGTGGCAATATGTGACACCTGCAGACGTGTCAAGGCAGTGCATATGAAGACCGCTGGACCATTGCAATCCTTACCCATCCCAACTTGGAAATGGGAGGTTATTAGCATGGATTTCATTGTGGGGTTGCCAAGAACAGCAAAAGGATTTGATTCTATCTGGGTTATAGTTGATCGTCTTACCAAGATAGCCCATTTTCTGCCCGTCAAGACAGATCACCCAGTTGCTGTCTATGCCCAGTTATACGTTGCCCGTATTCTCAGTTTACATGGAGTTCCAAAAACAATAGTGTCGGACCGTGAACCACAATTTGTATCCAAATTTTGGAAAGAGCTCCATAAGTCTCTGGGTACCAAGTTGCTCCACAGTTCGGTCTATCATCCTCAAACAAGTGGACAAACTGAAAGAATAAATCAAATCCTTGAAGATATGTTACGGGCATGTGTCTTGGAGTTTCCGTAGAAGTGGGATGATTGTCTGCCCTTCGCGGAATTTTCTTATAATAATAGTTATTAAGAAAGCATTAAGATGGCACCATTTGAAGCACTGTATGGACGACGGTGTCGGACACCCTTAAATTGGTCAGAGCCCAGAGAAAGATGGTTTTTCCGGCCCGACATGGTTAAAGAGACGGAAGAAAAAGTCCAACGAATCATACACCACTTGAAAGAGGCACAAGCTCGGCAAAAGAATTATCCGGATAAGCAACGTCAACCTTTGGTATTTCAAGTTAATGATCATGTATACTTGAAGGTATCACCAATGAAGGGTGTAAACCATTTCGGGGTAAAAGGGAAACTGGAACCCCGATATATTGGCCTGTTTCTTATTCTTGAACGATGCGGACTAGTGGCATACTGACTTCAATTGCCAGAAACATTATCTACAGTGCATAATGTGTTCCATGTATCTCAATTGAAGAAGTGCCTACGGGTTCCTAATCGAACCATTGATGTGGTAGATGTTGCCTTGAAACCAGACTTAACTTATTCAGAACATCCCAGTCGAGCTCTAGATCAGAAGGATAGGGTCACCGAAAAAAGAACTCTTAAATTCTATAAGGTACAATGGAACCAGCATACTGAAGACGAAGCTACCTGGGAGACTCAAGATTTCTTAGAAAAGAATTTTCCTAGTTTTTAGCTTCATGCAACATGTAAGATAGGTACATTTGATTGTAAAGGTGAAATAAACCCAATACCACCCCCTGCTCTGTAAGACAAGTAAGGAAATAAAGATGTGACGCGTTTCCTTTTCCATTACTTACTCTAGGACCTTAAGTCTGGGGACGAGATTCTTTTATGGGGGGAAGGATGTAACACCCCTGGTGTTACTGGTACTAAAACTTGAGCATAACATCATGTGCATTGACATTTCATGTTGTTTGTCACACCTAGAATGCATTCACTAGGTAAAATTTCAAACAAGTTGTGATGATGGGACTTGAAGAGTGCTTAACCTTAGGGTAGGGTACTTAACCTTGAATTAGGGCTTATGGATGAAAGTGGAGCCAAAATGAGTAAAAATCTCAAAAGACATTAGAAATGTACACAAGATATCAAAGTTGATGGACTTTAGTAGCACAAAACCCTAAAGTACTCAAAACCATAAAAGAAACCCTAGAAAACCCTAATTGGAACCCTAGGGGGTTAAATATAAATTCTAGGCACTTGTGGACCAAAGTGCAAATATAAAAGTGATAGAACACCACAAACCAAGTAATTTTCACATTGGAGAATTTCCAAGTTGTATGATGAAGTTTGGACTTATTTGCAAAAAGTACCCCATGAACACTATATGGTTAAGTCTAAATTTCAGTTGAATGGGGTCCACTTTGGAGCTCTATATCTCTAAATTCTTAAGGATTTTTCCCTAAGTCAACACATCAAACTTGTAGAGCTATGATAGGAGTATAACTTTGCTTAAGTGACTAAGCCTTGGTGACATACAAAATTTGGAGATAAACTGGCTTGAAGATGAGCTGTCAGTCAACACTAATGACTGAATTATGGCCACCAGTGACATTGGCACGACTTTGAGATCGAATTGGAGTAGGATGCAGTGATTGGTTGGGTATGGTTACTATAACAAAATTAAAGATGGATTATAGATCAACAACTTTGATGCAGATGGATGATCAAGATGCCACACAAATTTTGGAGTAAATTACCCCCAATGGTGCTCTGTCAGACACTCTGAATGGGGTTTCCCATTGTATAGTAGACTGAAAAAAATCTTCAGATGCATCGCCCCTCGCCGCCGGTGACCCTTGTGCCGTGATCCGCGCCGGTGCTACGATTCGTGCTCTCTAGTGAGGAGATAGTCGCGACGGAGTAAAGATCTTGACACCGGATAGGCTCGGACATGGTCGCTGGTGGGTTCACCATACCCACTTGGTCTGCGGCCAGCCGTGATGACCCTCGCCGGCATTGGCCGCTTACCGACCATGCGCCATGTGCCTAGTAGCATTAACACGTCGTAGTGAACCATAGCAGTAAGTCTGTTCATCGCCGGAGGCCTTGCCACGGTGACAGCCACGATCACTCGCGCTAGTACATTTCCCTTCTCTCCGGTCGCCAGCGCGCCTTCTCAAAATTAGACGCCACCGCCGTAGGGCTCTATAAATTGTTGCCCCAGTGAATTTCGCTAGGTAATTACACATCCAACGCACCAGCCCTTGCCTCGAATCATCCACCAAAGCCTCCCAATTTCGTGTTTCCCCCAAATACGTTTTCCACGCCACCGTGAACACTTCGCCGTGGCCAGCTCTCTGCAGGTCAGTTCAAGCTTCTTTGATTGGTGTTCTAGTCTCCCTCAGGCCCCTGTTACTCGTGGACCCATCCGATTAAGCTAGACCGCACCAAATCATCGTGAACACCTCGGATTGTCTCGAATTTTCGCCGTCGTCGTGGGCAGAGAGATTTTGGCCGGGATTCATGCTATTAGTTGAGGGATTAGAGTCGCTAGGGGTAGAATTTGGTGTCGACCGAGTAAGAAGCTTAGTCTTTGCGTATTCCGGTCGGTACAGGCTCGCCGGAGAGTGTATTCACCGCCATCGGTAGTCGGGGACCTGATCCTGCGAAGAAACAGAAGTGCAGGGGCCTCTGTGCGAATGTCAGAGATACAGAGGAATAGTGCTAAGGACTCTTAACGGGTTTTTCAAATAGCTAGGGGTCTTTGTGCAAAGCCGACAACGCGGGGGTGCGCGCGGGCATGTTTCCCTATTCATGGGCCAGCTCGGGCTGGTTTGAGCCAATTACTATTCATTCCTTTTCTTTTTCTTTTTCTACTAGGCTTAGGGAATTTGTAGATAATTCTAGGAAAATTATAAAAAATGAGACCAATTTTACTAGATTCCTAATTTCCTCTAAAATTTAATAAAAATAGTTCCAAGATTTTTAGCCCCAACCATGAATTATTTAGTATTTAAGAAGGTCTAAACCTAGTCTTTTGGAATTTTAGAAATTACTAGATAGCTCCAAAAATCATAAAACTTTTTGGATATACTTAATTTGATAATTAGAATCCATGGGTAAAGTTTGGTATGCTTTGGACATTGTTTGATCCCAAAACCCCAAAACCCTAGCCTCGTAGAATAAAACTGCTTAACCCTACTAGAATATTCACTCAGAAAACCCTAGTTACCTAGGTGTACCGTAAAGGAAAGTTGTATTTAGGATACAACTTGATCTATTTCTATTATAACTGCATATTCATAGCATCACATGAGCATTCATGTATATGTATGGTTATGTATAGAAAACGAGGAAGAAGTAGTTGTTGAAGAAGAAGAAGCTGCACCACCAACTGAGACTCCACTTGCCGAGAACTGTTTTTATTTTGATATCTGTGGAGCAGATCCCAAATCCACTACAACGCAAGGCAAGCCCTGGTGCATTTACCTTTCCTTGTGATTTTAAACTCTTTATCACTTGAATGATGCATTAGGTGATAGGAGTTGAGTGCTACACAATTGCTGCATTTCCTTCGTTGAAGTTGACTACCATGCCTTGATTACCTGTTTTATTAAAAGGTTTTCTGATGCTTAGTCTTGCTTTAGAAAACAAAATGTTTTCGTTTTAACAAAAGATGATGTTTCAGATGGAAGGGGATGTTTTCAATAATAAAACTTGATGGTGGATCCATCATGGCCGTGATGGGTTCAACATCGGACAAGATGTACCTCTGTCAGGAACCAAGTTTTGGGATTGAAAATGATAAAGACGAGACTGGGCGGGTCACTTGCACGAGAAGGAAGTCTTGGTGTAGTGTCTCCGTCTGAGTCGCTTAAGGACTGTATCGATGTGGGCCTGCTGACCGAGGGCCCTTTAACTGGTCACATGCCTCATCATGGGTAAGCTTTGCCTCGGGCAGACCAATACCAGAAAGGCCAACACCCAATGGGAGTGGAGAGATGGCGAGAGTAGTGTATACCCTCCATGGCAAGAGGCTGGACGGTTGTGTATCTATGCTCTCGGTTGGAGTGAACCCGGTCTGGTCTTGAGAAAACTGGTGGAGAGTTGACATATGCAAGGATTAAGTGCTACATATGTCATGTGATTGAAGATCCTCAGCTGAGTATTAATTGATTCGGATCACCGTTACTTCTTGCACATGAAGACTTGGTCACTGACTTACACGTAGCAATCCAGGAAACTACTGGGATGATGAATAGATGGTTAGTATAGGCCAAGTGCTTGAACTAGGGTAGAAAGAACTCTAGCTTCAGGTAATGACTTAACTTGTTAATAAAACTAGATTTTCAAGGATCTACTATTAGTAAGCATTTCTGCAAACAGAGTCTTTGATTCTTGAATAGCCTTACCCTGACTCCCTCAAGCCAGCATATCCTTGAGAGTCTTTTTCTTTTGTCGGGTAAGACTTGTGAAAGTACACTCCGTACTCAGGGTTTTCGAACCCATGTTGTTGTAGGTGAGGAAACAGCAGAATTTTGCTGTTTCTGCTCAAAGGTGGTACCCAAGGTGGAGTCCCAACAGTGAAGATGGTCGCGGGAGGATGTTAGCCTCCACCTTTAAAACAATAAACTTTTGTGCGGGAGGGTGTTTTGCCTCCCTGTCTGTAATAATACTTGGTGCACTCTCAATATCCTAGTATTGTAATAATGATAATACTCTCTCTATATTGGATGAATGTAAATTAAGTTATTGTAATTTGCTTCTGCTTATTCTTTCCTCTGATGTGACGTAATATCTGCGTGACGGGTGAAGCTCTCTTAGGCGGAATGATGAAGGTACAGTTACCGAACTTGTCAAGTGATTATGTGCATCTACAAGGTTATCCAAGGTCCTTAGGATAAGGACAAATGTAGCTAGACCTAATACCTTGGGAGGTTCTGTCACAAGAAGGGCACAACAGGAACAGCAACAAGCACCACTGCCTCCAACACCACCACCAGTTCCACCCTGGGACAAGCACCGAGAGTTCATGAGCCATAAGCCACCGACATTTGCTAACTCTCTTGATCCACTGGACGCTGACGATTGGCTGAAGCCTGTAGAGAAGATGCTGAATATTGCACAGTGCTCTGACCGGGAGAAGGTTCTCTATGCTTCTGGTCGTCTTACTGGTCCTGCTGCTGATTGGTGGGATTCTTACACCACTGCCCATGATGCTACTGATACTATCACATGGGCGGAGTTTTCTACTCCGTTCAGAAACTACCATATTCCTGCTGGACTGATAAAGATTAAGAAGAAGGAATTTCTGTCGCTGAAGCAAGGGAGCATGTCAGTCAGCGAGTACCGTGATAAGTTCATTCAGCTCTCTAGATATGCTCCGGATGAAGTTGCTGAGGATTAGAGGAAACGGGAGCACTTTATTGAAGGACTCAATGGACCCCTGCAGTATGCTCTAGTGGCACATACATTTCCATCATTCCAGAGGCTGCTTGACAAGACCCTAGCTATTGAACACAAGTGTGTTCAGCTAGGAGATCTGAAGAGGAAGGCTATATCCCAGGGTTAGGGAAGCAGCAACATTCGTCCTCGCTACGGTTCGCCGCAGGGTACACCAGTTCGCACTAGAGGAGGCCAGCGCCCAGCTCAGCACTCACCTCAGGGGACTCCACCGACTCGTCACTCTACCCCCACTGGCACCCCCGACGAAATTTTCAGGTCAGAGTGCAGGCACTACTTGCTACAAGTGTGGGAAGACTGGACATTATGCAAATGTTTGCCCACAGAGGATTGCTACTACCCCAGTTCAGAACAAGCAGCAGACTCCGAGATCTGGCAAGGGATTCTCTATTGCCAGTGTTAATCAAGTCAGCACTGATGCTACTCCTGATGGGGATGACATCGCACTTGGTATGTTTTACATTAATGCAATTCCTGCAACAATATTATTTGATTCTGGTGCTACACATTCATTTATGCCTGCTTGATATGCCAACACAAATGAGTTACCACTAAAAATTATGAAAGCGCCAATGATAGTAATTACACCCAAAGGGCCTATTGAGGCAAATCATATGACACATAAATTGACATTGACAATTATGGGAAGAGAATTCGGGGCTACCGCTATAATATTAGAGGCAAGCATCATAGATCTAATCCTTGGTATGTCATGGTTATGAATGGCAAAGGCCATTATACAATGTGGTAAGGGTACAATAGAACTCACCAACCCTAAAGGAGAAAGATTTGACATTGAAATTACAGTAACTACCTCTACCAGACCTGCGACATTCTTCATAGATGTGGAGTTTGTTGGAAACAACATCCGTGTGGTTAGGGATTTTCTGGATGTCTTTCCAAAGGAGTTACTAGGGATGCCACCAGGTAGGGAAGTTGAGTTTGTCATTGATCTCTTACCTGGGACTGCTCCTATTTCTAAATGGCCATACATGATGTCTGTAGAAGAGTTAAAAGAACTTAAGAAGCAGTTAATGGAGTTACAAGAGCCTAGGTACATTCGTCCGAGCTCCTCATCCTGGGGAGCGCCCGTTCTGTTTGTACAGAAGAAGGATGGATCACAAAGGATGTGTGTAGACTATAGATCCCTTAATGATGTTACTGTGAAGAACAAGTATCTGTTACCCCGCATTGAGGATTTATTTGATCAGATGAGAGGTGCTAGGGTATTCTAGAAGATTGATCTCCGGTCGGGTTACCATCAAATGAAGATTAGGCCATCTGACATTCCCAAGACAGCTTTCTCAACCCAATATGGTTTATATGAATTCACGGTTATGTCATTTGGACTAACTAATGCACCAGCCTATTTTATGAATCTGATGAATAAGGTGTTCATGGAGTATCTTGATAGATTCGTCGTGGTATTCATAGACGATATTCTTATTTATTCCAAGAGTGATAGTGATCACGAGGAACATCTAAGATTGGTGCTACAAAAGCTACGAGATAATCGACTCTACGCCAAGTATAGCAAGTGCGAGTTCTGGATCAACAAGGTGTCATTCCTTGGACATATCATTTCTAATGGAGGGATATCAGTAGATCCTGCTAAAGTCAAGGAGATTATGGCGTGGAGCGTGCCCACTACAGTTACTGAGATCTGGAGTTTCTTGGGACTGGCAGGATACTATCGGAGATTTATTGAAGGATTCTCAAAGATTGCTAAGCCTATGACCTCGTTTCTGGAGAAGGGAAGAGATTTCAATTGGGATTCGAAGTGCCAAGATAGCTTTGATCAATTAAAGATGAGATTAATGTCAAAACCAGTGTTGGTTATGCCAGATCTATAGAAGGGATTTGACATTTATTGTGATGCATGTGGCCAAGGATTGGGATGTGTGCTTATGCAAGAAGGACATGTGATTGCCTACGCATCTCGTCAGTTGCGAAAACATGAGTTGAACTATCTCGCTCATGACTTAGAACTGGCAGCCATAGTGCATGCACTTAAGATATGGAGACATTATATCATGGGAACCAAGTGCCTAGTGTACACGGATCATAGGAGTTTGAAGTATATATTCACTCAGAAGGATCTCAACCTTAGGCAACTCCGATGGTTGGCGCTCATAAAGGATTATGACTTGGAGATTCACTATCACCTAGGCAAGGCGAATCTATTTGCTAATGCCTTGAGTCGAAAGGAGCACGTTCATTCAGCTATTATGGCCCAGCTACCTGAGGAGATTGTTGAGGATTTTAGGAGACTTAACCTGGGGATAGTTGCTCACGCCGAAGGAGTTACTATTGATGTAGAACCTACCTTGGAACAAGAAATTCGCAAAGGTTAGGATGGTGATGCTAAAATACAAGAGATCAAGGATCTTATTACTGAAGGTAGAGGTCCAGAATTCATGGAGGATGAGCAAGGCACCATATGGTTCAAGGACAGGATATGTGTTCCTGAGATTGATAGCCTTCGTGAGACTATATTGAAGGAAGCCCATGATTCTGATTACTCTTTCCACCCTGGTAGCACCAAGATGTATCAGGATTTGAAGCAGAAATACTGGTGGTATGGATTTGTTGGGGGCCTTCGGCTTCCGAAGGTCCTCAAAAACATAATTTAACAATGTTTCTGGAGTATAATACATGAACATGTACCTTCAGGCTCGGATCAGAACTAGCGTGAAGAAGCAAAAAGAATACGAAGGTTGGCGCAGAGCCAAAGCTATATGCAGGAGAGCTTCAGCATGATAGCAGAAAAGGAAACCGACTTAAAAAGGAAAAGGCTATTCAGACCCCGATGGGTTATTACAGAACCATTAGCAAATGTAAAGGGCATGGGTGTAATTTTACATGGGCTGCGTCCCATGCCTATAAATAGATGAACAGTACCCCCGTACTATTCACGCTGACTTGGCATTTGCTTTTGCGCCACGCTTGTACTTTCACCTTCTTTCAAGCCGAAGGTACATTTGTAATTTGATATCATTTCTATTTTCCATAGTAATAAAATAGAAATGAAATAGAAGTGAGTTGATAATAATACATGATTGTTTATGTTATTTTATATTTCATATGATTCCTTCTCCATCATTTTATGTTATGCTGAAGGTATGTCCTTCATAACCTTCGTCCGAAGATCATTATATCCCAAGGGAAATAATGTTTCGAAGGACGAAGGACTTTAACGTTTAACATTTTCTGTGTTGCCTTGTTCTTAATTCATAGCACTTGAGAACAAGCCCCCAACATTGGCGCCCACCTCCGGTGAACTCTTTTTGACCACCTTCGGCAAGCATTGACCTTCGTCATGCCACCGAAGAAAGCTTCAGCGACAGGGGCTGCTGCTCTCCAGCCGCTGGACCCGAACCAGGAGACCTTTTCTCTTCGAGACGCCTGAAGCCAGAAGAGGAAGGCCACTAGTCCAACACCCCAGGAAGACGAGTTGGACCAAGAAATCAGAAATATGGAGATGCTTCATCAACAAGTACAAAGGAAGAAAGAGAAGATGGCTCGACTAGCCGACCTTCAGAGGTAGATTGACGAAGCTACCGAAGAAGTACGCCATCTTGCTCAAGATGAGCAAGAGCGAAGGCCTCAACATAGGAGGCTTCATCAAGAAGGCTTCTTCAACGAGGATGAATGGTACGAGGATTTCCATCATGGAAATTTTGCTTTTGATGATGCTTCTCCTCTGTCAGCAGAACTGTAGGCTACACCTTGGCCCCGTCTTACAAGCCACTCCAGCTCCCCATGTATGATGGGCACTCAGATCCGAAGCAGTTTTTGATGAGCTACGAAGCAACCATATCTTCTTCATATGGAGGCAATACAGCAGTCATGGCGAAATCTTTCGTCATGGCAGTCAAGAATGTTGCGCAAACCTGGTACTCCTCTCTTCGGCCAGGAACAATCACATCATGGCAGAAGCTGAAGGACATGTTGATCACTAGTTTCCAAGGGTTTCAGACGAAGCCGGTCATCGCTCAAGCTTTGTTCCAGTGCACGCAAGATCATGAAGAATACCTCCAGGCATATGTCCGAAGGTTCTTGCGTTTGAGGGCACAAGCGCCAACAGTGCCCAATGAAATTATCATTGAGGCCATGATCAAGGGGCTTCGGCCAAGACCTATGGCCCAGTACTTCGCCAGGAAACCCCCTCAAACCCTGGAGAAATTGCTTCAAAAGATGGATGAATACATCCGCGCTGACAATGATTTTCGTCAGCGAAGGGAGGAAGCCTACAGGTTCTCTGAGATGACCAGGGGCTTTGGAGGGAGAATCCACCCAAGGCACATCAGATCAATTCATTCCACCCAAAATGACGACAGAGGAAGTCAGCAATAGAGGCCGCAATATTCTTCGCAAGCATCGGGGCAACAACAAAGCTATCCTCGGCCATCAGCTCCAAGGGGCAGAGGCGCCAGGGGCTTTGGAGGAAGGTTTGGGGATCAGCCCAGGAAAATTTATTGCTTATTCCGCGGTGAGAACAAGGGCCATACTACAAGGATGTGCCATGTCACCATTCAGAAACAGAAGGAAATAGCAGAAGCTGCAGCTCAGCAGAACCAACCGAAGCAGGTCATGCATACTGCTTCGAATCACTCACCCTACATACCAGAGTATGTAGGTAACCATCCTGCAGCGTTTGTTGCTTCGGCTAGTCAGCCACAGGCATCCTGGCCACAGCTTCCACCTCCGCCACCACTACAACCTGCATATTCACACGGCCAACAACCAGAAGGGAGTCAGCAGACCCATCAGTAGAGAGACTTCAGGGAGGAGTCCGAAGCTCGCACAGTCAACAGTATTGTGCCAGAGTCGAAGCATATCTACTAAGAGATATCCTACCCCTGAATCAGTTTTTACATTCATTGTCATTCTCTTTCTTACTAAGGAACAGTTGTTGAAAACTTAGTTTTCTTGTCGTTTTTAATTCCTTGTAATAGCTTTGTTTTTGCCATAGTGAAAATATATCTTCTCCACAGACTTACGGAGTCCCAAAAGTCGCATAGGCATAAAAAGTCATTCCTATGTTACAAGTGTCTTCGAAGCTACAAAAAGTCGTTCTACTGAACGCAGCGTAAGTTTGCCGAAGCTACAAAAAGTCGTTCCTAAAGGAGCGCATTGTAAGTTTTCTGCTTAAAAGTTGTTCCAAAGGGAATGCAGAGCTTACAGCAAAAAGTCAACGCTGATTCCGCTGAAATATAAGGCGAAGCGCGAAAAGTCAACGCGAATACCGCCGAAATAGAAGGCAAAGAAGTTCAAAAGACGTTCCTAAGGGAATGCAGAACTTACAGCGAAAAGTCAACGCTGATACACCGAAATAAGCGGTGAAGCCGAAAAATAAACGGCAAAGAGATTGTGTATTCTACAACAGGGATGTGTGTGTATCTTCGGCACAAATATCATTCTGCATAAGCATAACATCATCACATCATTCGCATAACATACCATGCATCATATTGCATCAATGGCACAAGAAGGGGATACGATGTTGACCTTCGGAGAATGCTTCGAAAAAGTGAAATTGTGCTAAGGCACAAAATAAGTTTCGGAGAGATACAGCTTTGTCAGCTATAAAGTGGAGGAAAAAGTTTATTTTTGACGAAGCATTAATGTTTCTGCGACGATTGGAGAATTTTTCACGAAGCATAGAAATTCTTCTTTACGAAGCATGAAAACAAGGGAAGGTGTTTTTTCACCGAAGGCTCAAAAACGGTATGTACAATAAAAGTTTCATGCATCGCAAAGAAATGAATTACAAAGCCATTTATACATTACATTAAAAACTCATGAGTGCCAAATATTACAAGCATAGTCCAGCAAATGTTACATTGGTATTCTAACAATGTTTTTACAATATCTATTATTCTTCCTTCAAAACTTTGTCCGCAGCTTTGGTCAGTAGTTGAGTAACGACTTCGTCCAAAATGCTTTCGGCCATATTAATGATTTCTGCTGTTTCCTTTGCCTCTGGCTCGATCAATAACTCGAAGGGCTCTGGGGGAGGAGATATTTTGGCTGCCGTAGAAAATGTAAATAATATTAGAAGTAGCAAAAATAAAAATAAAGTTAAAAGCTATTAAGCAATACCTATCAGCTTTTCGAGTTCTGCAGCCTTTTCAGCTGCCTTCGTAGCTTACCTTTCATCGTGAGTATCTTTTTCGCTTTTTTATTATTTCTTGGGCCATCCCTCGACTGCCATTTTCCCAGATGTCAGTAAAGAATTTTCCACCAACTAAGCTTGCTTCGGCCGAGGGGTCCTTTGTATCATCAATAGATAAAGTAGCTTCGACTTGGGCCAGAATTTTCACATGTTCGCAACCTGATTTCTCCAAGATAGCCGCAATTCCCCTTGCACCTGAGAAGGCGCAAACGTCCCCACGGCCACTTAAAATCTCTCAAAGGCTTCGACCTCGCTGCTGATCCATTCAATTGGGCCTTCGGGATCGCCCCGTACGAAGTTGTCTTCACTTGAATATGCGCCAACATTGGCGAAACTAGTTTTTATCTTCTTCACACATTCTATAGATTTTTCATAACATCTTTCTTTTGAGGAACGAAGTTCTACAACTGTTTTCTCCCAATAATTTTTCTAGTAGTCACTGGCATCTCGGTCAGCTTCGGCAATAGCGCATTTCAATTTAGCTTCAGCCAGTTGCTTTTGGAGGTTTTCAATTTCGTTCCTTGGGATTTCAGATTGGGTCTTGTAGTTAGCTTCATCCCCCTTCACCTTGTCTACCAATATAAGTAAAATTTTATCTTTTTCCAAAGCTTCGTTCCTCAGCTTAATAACCTCTGTTCGAAGGTTGTTGAGAGCAATAGTGCAGCTCTCATCTTCGGCATTCTTTTGTGCCCTTAAGGCATTGCTCAGTATTAAACCCTATATGAAAAGAATTAGTATAAGAGCAGAAAAATAATTCAAAGTTCAAAAGCTTTCAAATGTACAATTTTTGTACCTACAGACTGTTATATGCGAGACTATCTGCAAGATCGTCCTTTGTCATGGCTAAAAGGCCAGCTTCAAGCTTCGGAAACCCCATACTTCTGGCCATCTCCCGGCAAACAGATAATTCTTTGTTGTCTGGGAGGCAGTATAAGAAATCATCTTCGTCTGTTCCATTGAACACTAAGGCACCCTTTGGATACTTCAGTTCTCGGGCATAGTGTTTAGCTTCAAAAATCTCTTCTTCAGTTAATCTTTTTCCTAAAGCGTGTCGTACGATATAATCAAGAACTTCAGAGGATGTCTCGGGAGTAGGAGTGGCAGTTTTTTCAGGCAGAATTTCTTCTGCAGCATCTTTTTCCGTTTTCTCCTCCCCGATTTCCAAGAATTTCTCCTTTGCGGGCTCTGAAGGCCCAGCTTTGGTCTCAATCTGGCTCTTCGCAGCTTCGGCTTCGGTTACTCTTGTCTCAGACTGCGTCTTTGGAGCTTCGGCAGTTTTCCTTGGAGTAGAGCTTGTTTTTATTGTCTCCAGCGCATCTAGTACATTGACCATTCTTTTCCTCTTAGGGGTCGCTGTAGGACCTTTTTGTGCCTTCGGCACTGTCACTTCTGCCGAAGGGCTTGAA
The DNA here is from genome assembly GCA_029449295.1 of Zea luxurians. NCBI lineage: Eukaryota > Viridiplantae > Streptophyta > Magnoliopsida > Poales > Poaceae > Zea > Zea luxurians. The sequence continues at coordinate 151,416 of JAOPSE010000108.1, read as the reverse complement.
ATTTCTGATATCTTTGTTCCTTCGACCCCTATATCACCGGCCTTCGGCTCAGCTAATTTGGCTGAGGATGTCTTCGATATTGCAGTCGGCTCTTCAATCTTCTGCGTAGGCGCAGGTTCTTTGGCTTCAGTAGCCGAATAGGTCTCACCGCCAAATTCGGGCACTATGACCGGTTCAATATATCGTGGCCGGTGAATAAGAACTTGCACCTTCTTCCTCTTCGGCGCGGGCTCGCTTGGAGCAGCTAAAGCAGCATCTTTCCCGGAAATTACACTCTTTCTCTTTTGTCCCTTTGGCGGGTACCGGTAGTTAGGATACATAAACCCAATAGCATCAAAAACTCTATTTAGCCTTTTCTTTTTCCGGCTCCCGAAGGCCGCAGATAACGCATTATCCTCCGCTTTGGAGTACGACCCAAGCAGATCATCACTAGTAGCTTCGATGCACTTCAACCAGTCATCGTCTGGTTTGATAAATTGGTCTCCAAATCTGAAAGTATATTTCAGTCGAACCAAATCACCTTTGTTAGTGTTGCTGATGGTTTCTTTTGGCATCTCCCATCTCTCTAGCAGTGGCCATATCCTGTAGGCCACGTGCTCTTGGACTAAGTCCCTTGTCCTGATGAAAGAACAAACTATGCCAAAGGCCCTCCGGCATTCTTCAGCTGCTTCATCAATCTCTACCTTCGGTTTCTGAAGGCCGAAGTGGGACCAGATGGGGCGCATGATGATCTCTTTGATATCTTCTCTCGCCTTTAAATCATTTTTCACATAGAACCATTCTTTCATCCAGTCTCCAGGCCACCTGTTCCGAAAGGTTGGCACTGGGCAGCTTGAGCCTGAACGAGCAACGAAGCTGTAGCAACCAAAGTTATTGTGATACTGCTCCTTACCCCAGGGTTTTGTCTCATATAAAAGTTCGTGTATACTACAGAAAATTTTTGCACTTGGTTCCAAACCTTGGCTCCTCACAGCCCATACGAAGATTCCCATTCTTATGATGGCTTCAGGAGTAATCTGGTGAAGAAAAATCTGGTATATCTTTAAAACTTCAACCACAAAATTGCTTAGAGGGAATCGAAGCCCAGCCTTGAAGAAGCTTCGATAGATTACAACTTCATTTTCTTCAGGAGCAGGAGCAGTTCGGTCTCTGTTGTCAGCCCTCATGATGGATATGTCTCGAAAATACCTTCCTCTCATGTTTTCAAGATGACTTTGCCTGATGGTCGATTTTCCGAAGACTGTGTGACTTGGTCGCCACGACCGATCTTCGGAGTCTTCGCCCCCACTTTCCACATCATAACTATCGCTGTCATCTGTATCTTCAGATAAGCCTTCTAGAATTTATTTTGTAATCTTCTCTGTGTTGGTCTTTGCAATTGACTCGATGAATCCAGCGGTTTTTTCCTTAAGAAGCTTCTCCTCCTCGCTCAGCTTCGCTTCAGCAACAACTTTCTGATCTTGAGGCATCTTTTCTTCGAAAATGATGAAAATGTGCTCTTAAAGCCGTAGCTCAGAAAATCTAAAAACCAAGCAAGCGTTGGTAGGCAAGAGCTAAAAATTGAGCAAGCAGAGCAGATGGCTAAAAGCGCACCAAATGAGCTCGTGGTGTGCTCTTATTTATACGCCTAGTGCGTTACAGGGTGGAGGGCCCCGCTTGTCATTGACTGTTGCTATTCTAGCAAAGGGAAGGTGTTTTTTCAGACCTTCGGCTTAGGGCCTTCGTCCATATCACAATCTGAATTTATTATTCTAACAAATTAATATTGCGAGGGGCTACTGTTGGGGGCCTTCGGCTTCCGAAGGTCCTCAAAAACATAATTTAACAATGTTTCTGGAGTATAATACATGAACAGGTACCTTCGGGCTTGGATCAGAACCAGCGTGAAGAAGCACAAAGAATACGAAGGTTGGCGCAGAGCCGAAGGTATATGCAGGAGAGCTTCGACATGATAGCAGAAAAGGAAACCGACTTAAAAAGAAAATGGCTATTCAGACCTCGATGGGTTATTACAGAACCATTAGCAAATGTAAAGGGCATGGGTGTAATTTTACATGGGCTGCGTCCCGTGCCTATTAATAGATGAACAGTACTCCCATACTGTTCACGCTGACTTGGAATTTGCTTTTGGGTCATGCTTGTACTTTCACCTTCTTTCAAGCCGAAGGTACATTTGTAATTTGATATCATTTCTATTTTCCATAGTAATAAAATAGAAATGAAATAGAAGTGAGTTGATAATAATACATGATTGTTTATGTTATTTTATATTTCATATGATTCCTTCTCCATCATTTTATGTTATGCTAAAGGTATGTCCTTCATAACCTTCATCCGAAGATCATTATATCCCAAGGGAAATAATGTTTCGAAGGATGAAGGAGTTTAACGTTTAACATTTTCTGTGTTGCCTTGTTCTTAATTCATAGCACTTGAGAACAAGCCCCCAACAGGATTCAGGAGAGATGTGGCTGCACATGTGGCTATATGCGATGTGTGTCAAAGAGTTAAGGCTGAACACCAGAGGCCAGCTGGACTACTACATCCACTAATGGTACCCGAGTGGAAGTGGGAAGAGATTGGTATGGATTTCATCACTAGATTGACTCGCACCTCGAAAGGATATGATTCTATATGGGTGATTGTGGATAGACTGACCAAAGTGGCTCACTTCATTTCGGTCAAGACTACTTATAAAGGTTCTCAACTAGTAGAGTTATACATGGCTCGGATTGTGTGTTTACATAGAGTACCGAAGAAGATCGTGTCTGATCGAGGTTCACAGTTTACCTCAAGATTCTAGAGAAGCTTTCATGAGAATATGAATACAAAGTTGAACTTTAGTACCGCCTATCACCCTCAGACTGATGGACAGACTAAAAGGACTAATCAAGTATTGGAAGATATGTTGAGAGCTTGTGCCCTTCAGCATGGGGCAAGTTGGGACAAGAGTCTACCATATGCTGAGTTCTCATATAATAATAGTTACCAGGCCAGTCTGAAGATGTCACCCTTTGAAGCTTTATATGGCAGGAAATGTCGGACCCCTCTATATTGGGATTAGACTAGATAAAGACAATTCTTTGGGCCTGAACTTATTCAAGAGGCAGAAGAACAAGTCCGTATAATCAGGGAGAACTTGAGGGTAGCTTAGACCAGCCAAAAGAGCTACGCTGATAATAGAAGAAGACCACTGGAGTTTGAGGAAGGTGATCATGTGTATCTCAAGGTGTCACCACTTTGTCGAATCAGGAGATTCAAAGTCAAGGGCAAATTGTCCCCTTGCTTTATTGGACCATTCAAAATCTTTAGGTGAGTTGGGGAGATGGCATACCAACTCGAGCTACCTGATAATCTAACTAATGTGCATAATGTATTCCATGTGTCTCAACTAAAGAAGTGTCTTCGTGTCCCTGAGGAACAACTACCAATGGAAGAGCTCAGTGTTCAGGGTGATTTGACTTATACAGAATATCCTATCAAGATTTTTGACACTTTGACTCGAGTTACAAGGAATAAGGTAATAAAGATGTGCAAAGTGCAGGGAGTCACCATGGAGAGGATGAGGCTACTTGGGAGAGAGAAGAAGAGCTTCGCATAGATTTTCCCTATCTTTTCCCTAGTCCTTCCTAAATCTCGAGGACGAGATTCTTGTTAAGGGGGTAGGATTTGTAATACCTAATTTGTAAAAGATAATATGAAAGGAGAAAAATTATTTATTTTATTTATATGTGTGTGTTGTATCTACATACCATCACATGTGAACACCATATTAAAAAACAAACAATTAATAAAAGATATGCTACTAAATCATGCATCATGCTGAGATTTCCTTTTGTGTGCACATTGTGACAATATAAAATAATAATGTGACAAGAAATGTATTAAAAAGTCCAAAGTGGAATTTAAAATCTAAAAGGAATTCTAGAATTTAGAAAAGAGAAACAAAAAAATATTATGTTGATAAAAATAAGTAAATAAAAATATATTTCCTACGTTGGGGTTTGAACTTGTATAATTGGTTCAAAGGTGAAACTCATATTCAAATTAAAATTGGATTCAAAATAATTATGAATAAAAGAAAACAGAAAATAAAACATAAAAGAAAAAGAGAAGGAGAACTTACCTGGGCCTCGGTGCTCCAGTCCGGCCCACCAGGAGAAGCCTACCGCGCCAGCCCATCCCGGCCAAGCCACGCGCCGACAGGCGGGCCAGCCTGGTCAGTTGCCCACGCGCCCGTGTTCAAATGACGGCTGGGGCCACTTAACCGCGCAGCCTAGAGCAAGTATTGTCGCGCCGACCAGCGGGCCGGTGTGTCAGCCACTTCCTACGACGGTCTCATTCTCCCTTCACTGCGTCGTGGGCCCGTTCGTTAGCTGGCTCATCGTGCGAAATCCAATGTCTCGCTGCTTGATGGGTCCGGGCCGTCAGGCAATCAACCGATTCGCCCGACAATGGTGGAATTGCTCCGCGGACTAGAGCTTCGTGGCTCAAATCATGGTGCTACCCCGTGACCATAAAGGTCGTGCCATCGCGAACCCCCCTTGTCGTCCCCGATTTAGCTGACCTAAAATCCTGTGTGCGCTGCCATAGTGCTAGTTCCAGCGGAGGCCGCAGATTGAAGAGAGGGTGGCCACCGTGGCGCCACCGTCGTAGCGCTCTTTGCGTGTAGTCCGGGGAGCCACCGAGGATCGTAGTGCTTGTGCTAGGAACCTGCAGGCGTGGGGACTCCGGTGTCTGAGGCAATTCGTCGCCGGTCATCGTCACCAATCTCGGATCCGCGCCGCACCGCGATTGGGGGCCAACTACCTCTGATTTTTGCAAGAAAACCCACCATTATGTTTGCCTTCATGCTCTCTCGTAATAGCTTTGATCGGTCATAGAATTAGGAGCCTTCGGGTAGGGAATTAGTTCGCTCCGGCGAACCCCCTATTCGTTTCGGAGGGCTGTGATTAGGTAGAGTGCGTACCCCTTCATAAGAATCATCTCGACCGTGGGATCGCGATCGGTCGGCCGGAGGAAGTCAGGGTATTAGTGAATGTGGACCGTCAGATTTCGATCCATCAACCAGGGTTGAATACCGATTCGGCCGAGGATGCATCTAATCCAGGCGATCGATAGAAGATCGAACGACCGAGTGCGCGCCTTACCCCTTCGTGGTGTCATTTTTGCTAAAGAAACCCTAGGGTTATCCGAAATAAACCCGTAATCCGCGTCGTAGCATGTTGTGTCTTAAGAATGCTTGCACCAAGGCCCCTGGTGTTCTCGAATTTATTGCACGCAGTCCAGAGAAATAGAAAACTAAGAAAAATCAATTAGAAAATGATTTTTAGTATTAAATTAATTACAGAAACTTGCTAAATTCATAGAAAATTCATATAAACTCCGAATTAACCCATTTCAGTTTCTAACATTTTGTAACATTATTGTTTATCACCTAGAGTCTGTTTTGACATGAAAACAGTAAGAAAAATTAATTTCTCACTTAATCATATATCAAGCACATAAAACCTTTGGAAATTCATAATTTAAAATCTATAACTCCAAATTTAATGATTCCTATTCCTATGATCTTATTTTAATGTGTAGATTATTATTATGAATTTTGTTTACATGTTTGGTGTGATGTTAATTTCTCCTTTATACTGTGCTTGTTTGTATTGCGGCGAGTAGAGGAGCCAGTGGCTGAAGATCCTGGTGCCCAGCAGATAGAAGTAGCTGAGTAGGCGCTCATTGAAGGCAAGTTGTGCCCTTGACCACTTTTATACCCAATAATGTTCTTTAATGTCATTTATTCATGCATAGGTTTAATTTTGATGGGACCCAATAGGTCATTCTAGTCTGTTTATCCATTTTACCTTGTTTACCCCTGAATCATTTGGGTAGTTATGCTATTGATTTATATGGTTTTGGGTTAATATTTCATTATATCCATGTTCCAAATATTCTGTTATTTTATTTATGTTCATGTCAAGATCATTATCTTTAATTGGAACATGGAGCTTAACTTGAGAAACACGTGCCACCACAAGGGAGGAATGGGACCCATTGGCTAACTAATTAGGAAAGCTAGTGGAAGATTACCTTACCCGAAAGGGCAAGGACAGTAGGGGAGTTGCATGCAGGGAGGTTCTCGGTTTGATTTTGCTGCGATGGCGGTCAGACGGGGGATTCTTGCAAGTGCTCTTCCCATAAATTGTAGCGGTTTTCGGAAGCTAGTGAAACTTTGTAAAGGCCTTGTAGTGTTGCCCTGCCTCGCTTCCTTGGTAGAGGTGTATGGGAGTCGTGATCCCTTGGCAGATGGGTAACATGACTTGTGGGTACAGGGTACAACCTCTAGAGAGTGTAAAACTAGTATACTAGCTGGGCTCATGGTCATGAGCAGCTCAGGACTCGCGCATGATTAAATATGGAACTTAAATTCAATTTGTCATTTGAATTGCATGGGATTATTTATTAATTTTGTTCTATTGTTTATTATGGTTTGGTATTTACTTACATTTAGTAATTGCTAATAAAATTTGACCAACTTATTAAAAGCAATGCTTAGCCTTAACCCCTATTGTTGATCAGCCTTACACATCACATGAACTCCCACCTTTGGTGAGTTCATGCACATTGGTTTCCCTAGAACTTGTTAAGCTATGATCATGTGTGAGCTCACCCTTGCTGTCTCACACCCCCCCCCCCCACACAGGAGAAGAACAGGTGGTTCAGGAGGAGCCACACCACGAGGAGTTTGATCTGATCTAGGTGGCGTCTCCCAGTTGACTTTATGGCGCCAAGGATGATCCTTAGTTTGTTTTTATATTTATCTTTTATTTTTTTAAGACTTCCACAATATAATAAGTACTCTGATATTATTGTGGCATTTATCTCTATACACTCTCTTATTATATGTGTTGTCTCCTTTGGTGCATATATGAGATGCACCTGGCTTTGTCCCTTCAATTCGAGTGTGACAATGGGATTCAAGACCCCTTGGTGGATGGGTAACATGACTTGTGGATAAAGGGTACAACCTCTGCAGAGTGTAAAACTGGTATACTAGCCGAGCTCACAGTCAAGAGCAGCTAAGGACTCTCGCATGATTAAACTATGGAACTTAAATTCAAATTGTCATTTGCATGTGCATGGGATTATTTATTAATTTTGTTCTATTCTTATTATGGTTTGGTATTTACTTACATTTAGTAACTGCTAATTAAAATTTGACCAACTTTAAAAGCAATGCTCACCTTTAACCATTCTCTTTGGTAAGCCTTACACTTCACATGAGCTCCCACCTTTGTGACTTCATGCACATTACTCCCCACAACTTGGTTGAGCGATGAACATGTGTGAGCTCACCCTCACTATCTCACACCCCCACAGGAGAAGAACAGGTGGTTCAAGAGGAGCCACTAAACGAGGAGTTCGACTTGATCTAGGTGGTGTCTCCCAGTCGACTTTAGGGCGCCAAGGATGGACTTTAGTTCGTTTTATATTGATCCTTTATTTTGTAAGACTTCCGCTATGTAATAAGTACTCTGATTATATTGTGACATTTATCTCTATACACTCTGTTATTATATGTGTTGTCTTCTTTAGCGTATATATGGGATGCACCCGGCTTTGTCCCTTAAAACCGGGTGTGACAGAAGTGGTATCAGAGGAATGTTGACTGTAGGACGAAACCTATATAGAAATGGACAACCAATACTTACTTACCTTTGCTACTCTTATTCTTATCTAAACTTTTCTTAATCATTCTCATCTATTTCCGCTTTACTCTGATCATTCTTACCTTTTCCTAAAGACAAATGTGGATTTCACACTTTGAAATCATGTACCTAAAGTGATCTTTAGGAATAGGAGACCTACTCTTAGGAACAAAAAAAACTATTTTTATAGGTATCTACACGCTTGAGTGTTTGTTCTTGTGATACTTGTTTGATTTGGATCTTTGATTGAGTGTGATGGGTTGTGGAGTAATGTCCACAATTGCATCTACATATACACCTAGACATAAGGGAAAATATTTACAAAATAGATGACATAGAATATTCCCTATTAAAAATGGATCTATTAAATTAGATATATTTATAAGATAAACTAGATCAACTAAGAATATCCCCCACTAGAATATATCAAATAGATCCCTCTTATCTTAAAAGACTCTCTCTTATCTTAATAGATCCATCTTATCTTAAAAGATACTCTCTTACCTTAATAGATTCATCTTATCTCGAAAAGATTTTCATCTTATCCCAATAGATCTAACTAATCTCAAAAGATTCTATCTTATTCTTATAAATTCATCTTGTCCTAGTATGTATACTTATCCCAACCACATTGCTTAGCTCATAATAGTGTAACAAACATGATCAATTCCAAAATAAATTAAGTAAATCTTATCTAATCTAATCTAATTACACCAATTTAATTATGATCTTATCTAATCTGATCAGATCTAAACTAATGGACAAAAATGTTAGATAATACTGGTAAAATAAGATTGGATCCTACTCTTATAAATATGTTTTAATCTAAATTGGAGTCTTAATCCAACCTGGCCATATGCAACTACCTTAATCACTCGATAGTTGGATAACCCATCTGTTTTAACCTAACAGAGATTCTGACTTACCTACACCATATAATCCATCCTATCTCAAAAGATTCTAAAATATCCTAATAATATGTTATCCTACCCTGGTAGACCTATCTAACTTAAACTAGTCTAATCTAGTTATATCCAATCTAATTTAGACCCTACCTAATATAATATGTTCTAATCTAAAGGGAGTTACTTAAACAAGTTAGTTAATACTGGTAACATAGATTAGACCATATTCCTATAAATGGGTTTTAAACCTAAATTAGTGTCTTAGACCAACTCATCCGTGAAACCACAAACTAGCCTATGTTATAGGTTGCCCAACCCAATCATCCCAAAAGCAAAGTAAAACTCTGTTTACTCCACCTACCCTGTGTACCCGCAATTGTTATCCCAAACTCAGATAATGGCATCTAACACCACGACCGATGGTCACTGAATCAGACCCAAGAAGAAGGTTAACTTCGACAAGGAAGGGTATCGGTAGAACAGATCTTCAGATGAATCAAGATCCACTACCCAGAATAAAAAAATCTCTCCTACCAAACTTTCTTCTGCCCCCAAATCTTCTCTGCACTCACCAAATAGCTAAAACATGGTGTACCCTTGTTTTCTATGCCACACCTACTAATGGCATGAAAAATTTTAGGTATATAAAAAAATTTACTAATTGGAAGTTCCACTTAGAAAAAAAAGATACTGGAATTTCATAAAGAAAGAGTCAGCCTGATATGCTCAACTAAATGGTATTCTTAAATAAGATTATATAATCTAATGTGATTTAATCTAATGTGGTCTACTTAAACAGATTAGAGATACTGGTAGAAGAGATTAGACCCTACTAGCCAGGTGTTAACTTAACTTAGCACATTAGATCAACTCAACCATGAGCTAACCGAATCCATAGAGTCATGATGGATTGTATAATCTATCTATCCTCACTTAACATCAAACAAGAATTTGACCTACATCATGTAGTCTATCTCACCCATATCTATCTCATCTTGACGAATTCTATCTTACCTTTGGACATTCACCCTATACGACTAGTCATCCCAAGCTTGATATAAAACAACCGATTAAGCCCTGCCAAAGGATCTTCAGTTCATAACCATCTACTAGCCTATTTGTTCTACCCACCAAATAATTTCCCTTGCAAAACTATTTTTTCCATATGCTTCTAACTACGATGGTCAATACCAGAAAAGGAAGATTATTAGGCAATAGCAAACAGAAATGAATCCTCCAGATCCTCCACCGGTTGGAATCGATCAAGTGGTTGCTGCTCAAATGCTAGTAATACAACAAATGGCAGAAATGGTTAACAAAATGCAAAATGAGATAAGACAACAACGCCAGGAAATACATCAGGACCGGCTGGAGATATGTCAAGAAATGAGGCAAGCACGGTTGGAAAGACAACAACACCCACTATCTCCACCACCACCAGCTCCACCAAGCTTCATAAATATATATATCTACCACTATTTGTAAGACCTAAATGTTACTTTAGTTAGTATTGGTATGATACTATTTTAGGAGGAATAATAAGGTCTAATTGACCCCATGTGTTGCTAATAAATTATGCATCATGCTGAGATTTTGCTTGTGCATATATTTGAGATAACATGGTTATACACCCTTTCCTTACAAATCTCGAGGACGAGATTTCTGTTAAGGGGGTAGGATTTGTAGCACCCTAAATCCTAACTAGTGATTTAGAGAAAAAAAATAATAATAGTTACTAATAAAAATTTCCTTTCTTTCGAAACCACTCTTTGAACATAATCAAGCTTAGGTTTGATTTTCTCACAAAAAGGGAAAGGAAGAAAATAAAATATAATATGAAGAGATCCTTATATAAAATTAAGAGATAAGATATGTTCTCTGAAATGTAAAGGTTAGAGTATCCTTTAATAAAAAAACTACACCTTAGGGATTAAAGAATATAATTTCTTTCTGTTTGTATGTTTAAAAGCATCCACATAAAGGGATTAATAACAATAATAGATCAAATAAACATATGTGAATCTCATTCTGGATTTTGACTATGATTTTATTCTGAAGTTTGAATTTGGACCCAGAATCAAATTTGAATTTGAAACAAGAAAGGAAATAAAGAAAATAGAAAAGGAAATAGAAAAAAAGGTGAACTACCTATGTGGGCCGCCAAGCTAGAATCTTGCCCATTTCCTGTTTTCTCCCAAGCGCTGGCCCATCCAACCGGTGCGCTGCTGCGTGGGCTCGGTTTATAAGTCGCCCGCGCACATCTCTATTGTGTTGTCGCTAGGGGGGGCACCTGCCATTCACACGGCCGGCTGGGAACCTAGCACCTGATTCACGGGCCGTCCTTCCCCACGCGTCTACCGCCCCCTCCCGTCCACTATGGATCTTCCCCGATGATCCTACCATCCGGAAGCTCCAGCACGGACCTCACGGTTCCGTTAAACCACCTCCCGGATTTGGCTCATCTGGGGCTATAAGCAGGGCTGTCAGCCTTCCAACCCACATCGTGCGTGGTCGCTTCCATGCCTGGCATCGCTGCCGTTGTTGGTCACTTGTTCTCAAATACTATGAATTAAGAACAAGGCAACACAAATGTTAATGGTTAAAGACCTTCGTCCTTCGAAGCATTTTCTCCCTTAGGATATAATGATCTTCAAACGAAGGTTTTGAAGGACATACCTTCATCATTTCAATATGTAAGAATAAAAGTAGGAACATATAAGGCATAGAAAGAACATGAATAATTGTACAAAATCATTAGACTATTAATATTCTCATTACATGAGAAAACATTAATGATATCAAATTACATTTATACCTTCGGCTTGACAGAAGGCAAAAATCCAAAGGCGACGTGCGAGCGATTACAAGTTAGCATGAATAATACGATGTTACTGTTCATCTATTTATACACACAGGACACAGCTTGGGTAAAATTACATCCATGTCCTTAACACTTTCTAATGACGAAGGAGTAATCTGTCGAGGACTAGGCAGTATATTCCCCTTTAGGTCAGTTCCATTCTCCTTGGCTGTCGTTGCGCTAAGCCGAAGCTTCTTCATTCTTAGCTTCGGATCTAGTTCATCCTTTTCCCAGACCACGCCTTTCATACCATGCACACCTTCATCTCAAGGCTGAAGGTTCCTATGACAGTATATTATACTTGGAAAGCATGTTTGTCGTGTTTTTGAGGACCTTCAGAACACGAAGGCCCCCAACAGCCGTGAATCTCGCCGGTATCCTCGCCAGTTGTTACTCGCGCTAGGATAAAGTCACACTGCTCCCTCCTCCTCTTTCTCTCCCGCCACCCACGCCAAGCGGCCGCACTGCCGGCCTACCTCACCTGGTCGCTAGGATCCCAGCAGCCCCACCTTGGTGCCCTGACTGATGCCACCACCGAGCTACATCACAGAGAGATTCGACAATGAGAGAGAACAAGGAGTTGATGCTGGGTCGTTGTTTGTGTTGGCGCAAGGGCGGTCAGGCTCTAGGAAATCGCTCGCCATCACGCTGTGGGTGCCGCTGATTCGCCGCGCACGGTGTGTGGGGATCGGCGTGGTTTGAATCGAAGTATATTATACTTGGAAAGCATGTTAGTCGTGTTTTTGAGGACCTTCGAAAGACGAAGGCCCCCAACAGTAGCCCCTCACAGTATTAATATGTTCTTGTAACAACGAATTCAGACTGCGATGTGAATGAAGGCCTTAAGCCAAAGTTCCGAAAAGCACCTTCCCTTCGCTAGAATAGCGAAAGTCAGTGACAAATGGGGCCCGCCAAGTTGCAATGCACTAGGCGTATAAATAGAAACCCACAGCAGCGGCATTTGCTATGCCATTTCTGTTGCTTGCGCTGTTTTCTCAAATTTTAATTCTCTTGCTGTCAACTCTTGCTTGATTTTCAAGCTTTGTGAAATACTGAAGTTTTAAAGAAATGTCTGAGGAGAAGAAGGTGTCTAAGGTGATGAAGGTGGCCGAGGAGAAGAAGGTTGTGGACCCTTTTATTGCTAGGTTTTACGAATCTATGGCAAAAACAAATACAGAGAAGATCACAAAGGAGATAATGGCAGATTTATCAAAAGATTCTGATGACAGTGATGATTTTGATGTGGAAAGTGGAGATAAAGATTCTGAAGATCGGCCGTGGCGGCCAAGCCATACCATCTTTGGAAAGTCGACCATTAAACAAAGTCAGATTGATGCCATGAAGGGAAGATACGTTCGTGACATGTCTATTGTGATGGTTGGAGGAGACAGCACCGCCCCTGCACCTGAAGAAATGAAGTTGTTGTTTACCGAAGCTTTATGAAGGCAGGCCTTCGGTTCCCGTTGAGCAAATTTGTGGTTGAAGTGCTGAAGATATTTCAGATCTTTCTACATCAAATTACTCCCGAAGCTATAATCAGAATGGGGATGTTTGTTTGGGCTGTGAGAAGCCAAGGGCTGGAACCGAGCGCAAAGTGTTTTTGCAATATGCACGAACTATTGTACAAAACGAAGGCCACTTGCAAAGAACAGTATCACAACAATTTCGGTTGTTATGGATTCATTGCTCGTCCCAATGCAAGCTACCCGGTTCCAACATTTCAGAAAAGGTGGCCCAGGGCTTAGATGGAGGAATGGTTTTATGTCAAGAATAATCTGATTGAGAGGGAGCACATTAAGGAAATTATCCAGCGCCCGATCTAGTCTCGCTTCGGCCTTCGAAGGCCGAGGCTGGCGATTGAAAATGATGACGAAGCATGTCAAAAGGCCTTCAGCAATGTCTTTGCTTTCATAGGTATGCGAGACGTGATCCAAGAGCACATAGCCTACAGGGTATGGCCACTTGTGGATAGCTGGGAAATGCCGAAGGAGACTGTTATCGAGTCCAATGAAGGTGGATTAGTTCGTTTGAAATATACCTTTAGATTCAGAGACCAGTTTGACGAACCAAACGACGATTGGCTGAAGAGTATTGAGGCTACTAGTGACGAGTTTCTTGGGGCATATACCAAAGCCGAAGATGATGCTTTGTCCTTGGCCTTCGGGGGTCGGAGCAAGAAAAGATTGAACAGAGTTTTTGATGCGATTGGTTTTATATATCCTGATTATTGCTATCCCTCGCGGAGGCAAGGAAAAAAGAGGAAAGGTGCCACTTCGGTCATTTCTACTGTGCCGAAGGGCAAGAAAATCAAGGTCTTGACCCACCGGCCAAGATATATTGAAACGGCCATAGTGCCAAAATTTGGTGAAGAAACATCTTCCGCTGTCGAAGTGGGACAAGCTGCTCCTGCCACTCAGAGTGCTGAGGAATCAACTATAGCATAGAAGTTGCCTATAGTTGAGCCAGCCGAAGCCGAAGATGAGGCAGCCAAAAAGCCAGAATTGGAAAAGGCAACAAAGCTACTAGAAATCTGAGTTCGCCAGCAGGAGTGGAACTACCGAAGGTTACAAAGGCTCCTGCCACCACTCCCAAGAGGAGAAGAATGGCCAGCGTGCTGGACGCCGTCGTGGAGACAATGAGAGTGTTGACTGCTGCAAAGAAGGTGGCCGAAGCTGCTACAGCTTGAGCTAAAACCGAAGCCAGGCCTTTAGTGCCTACTGAGACAAAGCCTGCCATAATTGAAGAAAGGGCTGAGCAAGAATCTCTAGATACTAGCGTAGCTTCGGAGAAGAATGTGGCAGAAGAAGCTAAATCCCCCGCTCCCGAAGCACCGTCTGAAGATCTTGATTATGTTATTCGACATGCTTTGGGAAAAAGATTATCCGAAGAATAAATTTTTTAAGCCAAACACTATGCCCGGGAACTGAAATACCCAAAGGGGGCCTTAGTGTTCCATGGCACGGATGAAGATGATTTCCTGTATTGTCTCACAGACAACAAAGAGATATCTGTCTGCCGGGAGATGGCCAAAAGTCTGGGATTTCCGAAGCTCGAAGCAGGCCTCTCCGCCATGTCGAAGGATGACCTTGTAGATAGCCTTGCATATAATAGCTTGAAGGTACAGAAGTTGTGAACTTCAAAGTTTATGAATTTGGAGATGAAGTCTTTTATTCTCAGGCTAATCCTTCTTTCTTGCAGGGCTTAATTCTTAGCAACGTGCTGAGGGCACAAAAGAATGCCGAAGACGAAAGCTGCACTATGGCTCTCGGAAACCTTCGGTCAGAGGTCATTAAGCTGAGAAACGAAGCCTTGGAGAAGGACAAAATTCTATTTTCATTAGCGGATAAAGTGAAAGAAGATGAGGCGAAATTTAACGCTTAATCCGAAGCTTATAAAGCTGAAATTGAAGACCTTCAAAAAAAGCTTGCCAAAGCTAATGCAAATTGTGCACTTGCAAAGGCTGGACAAGAAATAAGTGAATGGTGGAAGACTAAGCTAGAGAAAAAAGTTGAGAAGCTTCGTGAATCCAAGGAAAGATGCTTTGAAAGATCCTTGGATTGCGTGAAAAAATTAAAAACCAGCTTTTCTAAAGTGGGTGCTTATTCTTTGGAAGAGAACTTCATTCGAGGCAACCCCGAAGATGTTATTGATTAGATAAGCGGGGAAGCTGAAGCTTTTGAAGAGATTCTAGGCGATCGCGGGGATATCTGTGCTTTTTCCGGTGCTCGAGGGATTGCGGCTATCCTGGAGAAGGCTGGTTGCGATCATATTAAGGCTACGACCGAAGCTGAAGTCGCCTTCTCCATAGACGACATAAATGACCCCTCGGTCGAAGCTACTTCGGTGGGCGGAAAATTTTATTCTGATGTCTGGATGAACGGTGGCCGAGAATTGGCCAATGAATTTATAAAGAAGAATGAAAAAGAAACCCATGAAGCCCAAGAAGAAGCTAGGCGAGCTGAAGAAGCTGCTGAACGCGAAAGGCGCATAGGTATTATTTTTAAATTTTTAGCTTCGGCACTTAATTTGTGGCTTCGAACAAATAGTTTACCTACTACAGCTGAACTATCACCGCTACCAGAGCCATACAACCCCCTAGCTGATCCGGTCATGAAGGAAGCACTGGATGTAATGAGCGTTGCTAACTCCATTATCGATGAAGTCGTCGACAAGTTGTTGAACGAAGCTGTAGAAAAAATACTTAGGGAAATTTAGAATTCATTGTAATGATTCTATGTAACATTTGATGTATGGAACAATTAATCAGGCATGTAAATTATTGTAATATATTTCTTTACGATGCATGAAATATACACACATACCATTTTTGAGCCTTCGGCGAAAAAACACCTTCCCTTCTTTTCATGCTTCGTAAAGAAAGAAACCCCCTCTCTAGGAAGTTTGATAAAATCGTTCTTTCCAAAGTTTGCTTCGTGCCTCAGCACATTTTCTTTTAACATAGTACTGCCGAAGATTTGCTTCATATCCAATCTTTTTGCTATTGATGCGATATGATGTATGATGTAATGTTATGCGGAATGATATGATGATATGATGCAAAATGATGGTGATGTCGATCATACACACGCACGCGCCCACACTGGAACACACAAGACTCTACATCCCCTCAGGAACGACTTTTGAGTCTTTAAGCTCTGCATCCCCTTAGGAAGGACTTTTGAGCTTCTTCACCTTCTATTTCGGTGGCATTAAGCTCTGCATCCCCTTAGGAACGACTTTTGAGCTTCTTCACCTTCTATTTTGGTGGCATTAAGCTCTTCATTCCCTTTGGAATGACTTTTGAGCAGAAAACTTACGATGCGCTCCCTTAGGAACGACTTTTTGCAGCTTTGGAACCTAATTTTTGGCTCTGCATTCCCTTAGGAACGACTTTTGAGCAGAAAGCTTACGCTGCGCTCCCTTAGGAATGACTTTTTGCAGCTTTGGAGTCTAATTTTTGGCTCTGCATTCCCTTAGGAATGACTTTTGAGCTTCGGAAGTCTGTGAAGAAGGCATATCTTACTCATTGATGTAGACCATTATTACAAGAAATCGAAATTTAATCCTTCGTTATTTGTTTCTCATACAGAAAATAAAATGACAAAAGATAAAAGGTACATTAAGAGTAGGATATTCTTCAGTAGATATGCTTCGTTTTCTGGCACAGTGTTGTTGACTGTACAAGCTTCGGATTCCTCCCGATAATCACGCTGCTGCTGTGCGCGTGGGTGCCCTTCTAGCTGCTGGCTTCTGGTATGAGTTGGTGGTAATGGTGGTGGTAATGGGAGCTAAGCCCAGGAAGCTTGAGAATGACTTGCTGAAGCAGCAGAAGTCGCAGGTTGTTGATTACCTACGTATTCTAGTACGTAGGGAGAGTAGCATGAAGCAGTATGTAGAACCTGCTTTGGCTGACTCTGCTGCGCCTCAGCTTCGGCAATCTCTGTTTGCTTCTGAATTGTGACTTGGCATGTTCTTGTAGTGTGACCCTTGTCTTCACCACAGAATAAGCAATAGAGCTTTCTGGGCTGATCCCCGCACCTTCCTCCGAAGCCCCTGCTCCCTCTGCCCCTTGGGCCTGGTGGCCTGAAAGAGCTTTGTTGTTGTCCTGAAGATTGAGAGCTGTGTTGTGGCCTTTGAGGCTGGCTTCCTCTGTCATCACTTTGGCTGGAGTTATGGATTGATCTAACATGCCTAGGGTGGATTCTTCCTCCGAAGCCCCTAGTCATTTCAGAAAACCTGTAGGCTTCTTCCCTTCTCTGGCGAAAATCATTATTAGCTCGGATGTATTCATCCATCTTCTGAAGAAGCTTCTCTAGGGTTTGTGGGGGTTTCCTGGCAAAATACTGAGTCGTAGGTCCTGGCCGAAGCCCTTCGATCATGGCCTCAATGACAATTTCATTGGGCACCGTGGGCGCTTGTGCACTCAGACACAAGAACCTTCGGACATACACCTGAAGGTATTCCTCATGGTCTTGCGTACACTGGAACAAAGCCTGAGTCGTGACCGGCTTCGTCTGAAATCCTTGGAAACTGGTGATCAGCTTATCCTTCAGCTTCTGCCATGATGTGATTATTCCTGGCCGAAGAGAAGAGTACCAAGTTTGTGCAACATTTTTTACTGCCATGACGAAGGATTTCGCCATGGCTGCAGTGTTGCCCCCATATGAAGATATGGTTGCTTCGTAGCTCATTCGAAACTGCTTCGGGTCTGAGTGCCCATCATACAAAGGGAGCTGGGGTGGCTTGTATGATGGGGGCCATGGGGTAGCCTGTAGTTCTGCTGATAGAGGAGAAGCATCATCAAAAGCAAAATTTCCATGATGGAAATCATCATACCATTCGTCATCGTTGCAGAAATTGTCTTGATGAAGCTCTCTGTGTTGAGGCCTTCGGCCTTGATCACCTTGTGTAAGATGGCGCATTTCCTTAGCAGCCTCATCAATCTTCTTCTGAAGATCGGCAAGCCGAAGCATCTTTTCCTTCTTCCTCTGGACCTGTTGGTGAATGGCTTCAAGGTCCCTGATTTCTTGGTCCAGCTCCTCCTCCTGAGGTGTCAGACTGGTAGCCTTCCTTTTTTGGCTCCTAGCTTCGCGTAATGTTTCTTGGTTGACGTCCAGTGGCTACACTGCAGCCCCTAGCGTTGAGGACTTCTTCGGCAGCATGACGAAGGTCACAGCTTGCCGAAGGTGGTCAAATGAGTTCACCGGAGGTGGGCGCCAATGTTGGTCACTTGTTCTCAAATACTATGAATTAAGAACAAGGCAACACAAATGTTAATGGTTAAAGACCTTCGTCCTTCGAAGCATTATCTCCCTTAGGATATAATGATCTTCAGACGAAGGTTTTGAAGTACATACCTTCATCATTTCAATATGTAAGAACAAAAGTAGGAACATATAAGGCATAGAAAGAACATGAATTATTGTATAAAATCATTAGATTATTAATATTCTCATTACATGAACAAACATTAATGATATCAAATTACATTTATACCTTCGGCTTGACAGAAAGCAAAAATCCAAAGGCAACGTGCAAGCGATTACAAGTCAGCGTGAACAGTACGATGTTACTGTTCATCTATTTATAGGCACAGGACACAGCTGGGTAAAATTACATCCATGTCCTTGACACTTTCTACTGACTAAGGAGTAATCTGTCGAGGACTAGGCAGTATATTCCCCTTTAGGTCGGTTCCATTCTCCATCACTGCCCTTGCGCTAAGCCGAAGCTTCTTCATTCGTAGCTTCGGATCTGGTTCATCCTTCTCCCAGACCGCGCCTTTCATACCGTGCACACCTTCATCTCAAGGCTGAAGGTTCCTGTGACACTATATTATACTTGGAAAGCATGTTTGTCGTGTTTTTGAGGAACTTTAGAAGACGAAGGCCCCCAACAGCCGTGAATCTCGCCGGTATCCTCGCCAGTCATTGCTCGCGCTAGGATAAAGTCACACCGCGCCCTCCTCCTCTTTCTCTCCCGCCACCCACGCCACGCGGCCGCACTGCCGGCCTACCTCACCTGGTCGCTAGGATCCCGGCGGCCCCACCTTGGTGCCCTGACTGATGCCACCATCGAGCTACATCACAGAGAGATTCGACAATGAGAGAGAACGAGGAGTTGATGCTGGGTCGTTGTTTGTGTTGGCGCAAGGGCGGTCAGCTCTAGGAAATCGCTCGCCATCACGCTATGGGTGCCGCTAATTCGCCGCACGCGGTGTGTGGGCATCGGCGTGGTTTGAATCGAAGTGAGTAATCTTACAACACCATTATACCATTACCATCTACATAGTACTGCTTTCGTTTGGGGTTCGGGCATGGGAATCAAGGATAGCAAATTGCGGTCATGGCGCCACCGGTCGTACCAGGAGCCTCCTCGCCGGTCATCCGTCTGTGCGCCTAGGAACAGGGAGTATTATGCACCGTTCATGTAAGAATGAATGTTTCAGATTAATCGCCCACATACACCTTCACCTAGATCAATCCGAGGCCTTAGATGGTAATCGTGCGGCTTGAACCGGATTGGGTCGTAGGAGTTACGTGGACCGTGGATCTCTGATCCAGCGGTGCATGCAACTCACCGGTTAAATAAATTACTCAATCTAATATGAACACTTGGTTGATGATCCAACGATGTAGATTTGCCGATACCCCTTCGTCGAAGAATTTTGCATAAGAGCCCCTTGGCTTAATCAAAAACAACCCGCAGTCCTAGCGACCGGGGATCTGAGCCTTAGGGAGTTTGCGAGTTAGTCCCTGAACTCTCTGGGAATTGTGTGCGTAGTACAGAAATCAGTGAAATGAATTAATAAATATGGAAATTGATTTCTAGTATGAAATTAATGGAGAAAATTGTATAATCCATAGAAAATTCATATGAAGTCCAAATTGATCCATTCCAGTTTCTTTAATTTTGTAATATTATTGTTTATCACCTAGTGTCTCTGTTTTGACATGAAAACAATAATAAAATTGATTCCCTAATTAATTATCAAATACATAAAACCTTCAGAAATTCATAACTCTTTCGTTTTAGTTCCGAATTGACTTATTCCAGTTGTGTTAGTTTCGTATAAGTATTTACTACACAGTAACAACATTTATTATACCATGTTGCATAATTTAATAGTTAGATATTTATTTATCCTGTCTACTAGATTAGCTCTTCTAAATCAAATCTAACTAGTCCATAATTATAATTTGATTAAAGGAAGATCTATAGTCAAGTATAATCTAGATTAAAGTTGAATTGATTATTTAGAGTATATTTCCTCATATGATGTACAATAATCAATTTATAATTTAATATTCCAACCACATAGATCTTCCATAAATCATAAACTTCTTAACCATTACTCCGATCTTAGTAGTTCTCGATCCTACGATCTCGTAACAACACATAGATTATTATTATGCAGTATGATCTTATGTTTGGTGTGATGTTAATTTTGTCTATACCATGTTTGTTTGTATTGCTACGACTAGCAGTGATGTCACGAGGATCTGAAGAATCATCCTGGTACCTGGCTTCTCAAGTCCCAGGCAAGTTGTGCCCTTGATCACTTTTGTTTACCCAATAATGCTCTTTATAATCATTTATACATGCATAGGTTTAATTTTGATGGGACCCAATAGGTCACCCTAATTTGTTTATCCTTTTTACCTTGTTTACCCCTGATTCACTTGGGTAGTTTTGCTATTGCTTTATATGGTTTTGGGTTAATATTTCATTATATCCATGTTCCAATTATTCTGTTATTCTATTTATGTTCAAGTCAAGATCATTATATTATGTTAATTGGAACATGGAGCTTAACTTGAGAAACACGTGCCACCACAAGGGAGGAATGGGACCCCTTGGCTGACTAATTAGGAAAGTTAGTGGAAGACTACCTTACCCGAAAGGGGCAAGGGCAGTAGTGGAGTTGCATGCAAGGAGGTTCTCGGGTTGATTTTGCAGCGATGGCGGTCAGACGAGGGATTCTTGCAAGTGCTCTTCCCATAAACTGTAGCACGTTTTCGGAAGCTAGTGGAACTTTGTAAAGGCCTCGTAGAGTTATCCCGCCTCACTTTTTTGGTAGAGGTGTATGGGATTCATGACCCCTTGGCAGATGGGTAACATGACTTGTGGGTAAAGGGTACAACCTCTGCAGAGTGTAAAACTGGTATACTAGCCGAGCTCACGGTCAAGAGTAGCTCAGGACTCTTGCATGATTGAACTATGGAACTTAAATTCAAATTGTCATTTGCATGTGCATGGGATTATTTATTAATTTTGTTCTATTCTTATTATGGTTTGGTATTTACTTACATTTAGTAACTGCTAATTAAAATTGGACCAACTTTAAAAGCAATGCTCAGCTTTAACCATTCTCTTTGGTAAGCCTTACACTTCACATGAGCTCCCACCTTTGGTGAGTTCATGCACATTACTCCCCATAACTTGTTGAGCGATGAACATGTGTGAGCCCACCCTTGCTGTCTCACACCCCCCCACAGGAGAAGAATAGGTGGTTCAAGAGGAGCCACACAACAAGGAGTTCGACTTGATCTAGGTGGTGTCTCCCAATCGACTTGAGGGCGCCAAGGATGGACTTTAGTTCATTTTATATTGATCCTTTATTTTGTAAGACTTCCGCTATGTAATAAGTACTATGATTATATTGTGATGTTTATCTATATACACTCTGTTATTATATGTGTTGTCTTCTTTAGCGCATATATGGGATGCACCCGACTTTGTCCCTTAAAACCGGATGTGACAGGTTCCCCCTAGGCCTTATATACACGACCGTGGGGCACTCTCTACATACACGGTGATCACATTCTTCTAGCATATCTCCTAGTTAATAGCAAACTAACTCAGCTTATCTTGAGGAAAACACGCCAACTCCATCCCGATCTATCCTGTCATTCGAGGGCGTCAGGCGCAGGAAAAACAGGTGGTCCCTTGAGATTACACGTAATCCAATGGACGATCTAGGCGTGATCCCACTGCCTTTTTGGTCGGCCCATTTCACTTGTAGTTTTTGTCCATCCCACGACGAGACGACCCTGGTGGGCAACTGGTCTGTGGCCCCATGCAAGGGTCTTTCGCCTTCTAGTGGACTCGGGGGATATCTGTCTGCCACAAGCCCCCAATCTTTGAGTTGATTTTGAAATAATCGACTCAAAGGTTCCTAGTCCTACCTGTGGGTTCGTTGCATAGCCTGATTTTTTGTACTGTTGTTGGGTGCACCGAAGGTGCACCCATTAGGTGTAGCCCCCCTAGCTTTGACTGGATTTTAGAAATAATCCATTCAAATGTCTTCATTTTTATGCTTTTGAAATCAACATTTTATCTTCGGGGTATTGTGAATATATTGGGTGCACCAAAGGTGCACCCAATGGGTGTAGCCCCCGAGCTTTGAGTGGATTTTATAAATAATCCATTCAAAGGTCTTCATTTTTATGCTTTTTGAAATCAGCATTTTGTCTTCAGGGTATTGTGGCCCCCAAGATTTGAGTGGATTTTACGAATAATCCATTCAAAGGTCTTCATTTTTATGCTTTTGAAATCAGCATTTTGTCTTCAGGGTATTGTGAATATATTGGGTGCACCGAAGGTGCACCCCGAAGGTGCACCCAATGGGTGTAGCCCCCATGCTTTGAGTGGATTTTTAGAAATAATGCATTCAAAGGTCTTCATTTTTATGCTTTTGAAATCAGCATTTTGAGAATAACCAGGCGATGCCATCTGTCCATGCCTTGTTAGGTCTGAAATTATTTTGATCGGTGACAAGTTGGTCATCTGGCTAGTTGAGACTGATGGCCCTCGGCTGGACACCACCCTGCTCTGTACTTCAATGCTTCTATTGTTTGGACTTGCGCTTCAGTAACCACAATTGTGTGTCCTCCCATTTCCATCGATCTCCTTCTTTTGTTGCAGTACATTCATTACATATATTTTGTGGATATTGTTCCTTCAGAAAATCTTGAAAATTCTAGGCGAAAGTGTCGAATGAAGTGTAGTTTTAATGAATATATGTGCCTTTTCGTGCCTGTATATGGGTTATTTCAAGCCTACCTTAAAAAGACCGTCCTCGTGCCCGTCTATGGGCCACGATAGCCCAAACCCGACCCGTCACTAAAATATTTCGGACCGTGCCATGTCTAGGTCGTGTCTTTTTTTATGCTTCGAGTCAGCCTATCAAGCCCGGCCAAAATATACATGTACGAGGCAGAACCCATTTCCTAGGACACCCACTCCCGCACCCCTTGTTTTTCCTCTTTGTCTCACTTCCAGGCGGACCCCACATGTCATGAACTCCTTTAATCTCTAGCCTGGACTCACGTGTCTTCATAGCCGTCGTCTCGCCCATGGAATGCACGCTGCCGGTTCCCGTGTACCGCGATGCCTGGGTTCCCACGCCGTGTGCGCCCGCCCGCTCGATTGGGCGCCGTCGCGCCGACTCACCTTCCCACTCCGCACTCATGCGCGCTGCTAGTAACTGCCGATGCCATTGCTCCATTAATGACCGGCGTCGTTTCTTCCTCTCTGTCGTCTCTCGGCTTCCCTCCTAACCATATAAATGGAGCCCACCACTACAGTAAACGAAACAACTTCTGACGGCCAAAGTCGTCAGACATAAGCTTTAAGCCGTCGGAGATAGCTTATGTCCGACGACATTAACATATCTCTGACGGCTTAAAGCCGTCGGAGATAAGGCGTCGGAAACAGGGTTATGTCCGACGGCCGCCGTAGGACATAAGCTATCTCCGACGACCGCCACCACCCATCGGAAGTAGTAAATGCCAACTGTTTCACCGGTCGGTCGGTGGGGCCCACAGACTTATGTCCGACGGCCTAGCGCCAGCCGTCGGACATAAGGGGTTTTTATCTCTGACGGTTTATAAAGTCGTCCGGCATAAACAGCTCTTATGTCCGACGGCTAACGCCCGGCCGTCAGACATAATAAATTACAGAAATTACACAAAATTCTGTTTCTTTAAAAAATATGACATTTACAAAACAAAAACAGATTCCATGCACATATACACATTCACAATCACAAATATACACATTCACATAAGTATTCACATTCACAATCACAAATATTCTCACATAAATGTTCACATTCACAAATTTAACATAACGACATATAGTTCCAAATGGTTGCAAACAAGTGTTTTACATCAACATATAGGTCCAAAATAAAAACTGACATTGTGTCTCACAAACAAGTGTTGCAATCATGGTTGCAAACAAGTGTTGCAAACAAGTGTTTCACAAATTAACATAACGACACATCACTCATATCCATCGCCTGGATGGTTCAAGTAGCCACCTCCTCCTGCTGGACTATGCGTGTTGAAAAGGTTATTCACCCAAGAATGTGATGCGTCGTCTTGACCAGACCCATCTCCTGGTGCTTCAACTGAAGCGGGTGGTGTCTGAAATCCCTATAACACATGCACATGAAATTGTAACCACTCAGTTTTTCATTTAAACACATAAGACATCTATGAACATGTCACACACGCATATGTGCCCTTGCATATACACCTCCACATCCGTGGGCGTACGACCGGATTTGACTTCCTGTACAAAAAAGTTACAATGACACATTTCTATGTAATTCAAAGTTACAACATACTGTGACTTACCATTCGCTTAGCCAAGCGCACATGACCATCACCGCCGTAGTTGTGGAACGACATAGTCCCACGGTTTCCCCTCTTCCTTTCGGAAATGGCACGAAACTCAGGGGAAGCCCACCATCTGCACAAGGCCCGCTAACCGTCTGATCGGGTGGCCATCCACGGCACCGACACCTACATGAAATTTTTTAAATAAAGCAAATACATGGATTCGTGCGATATGAGATGCAACAACTTGTTTACCTCTAGGTATTGCTCCTCCGTCAGGTAAATTGATGACCACTCGGCCTTGGTATTTGGCATCGGTCGATCATCAGCATTTGCTCTGTACCATGCCTTTATAGCCTAAATTCGTGCATAGTACATTGCATCTGCAACGATATCGTTCGAGTTATACTCAAACATGTAACGAGCGTTCATATCATACGATCCATCGTCCGGCAACTTGTACCGTTTCTGCAAAAAATTAGTGTTATCATAAAAGCAACCATATATGGGATAACTAAATTAGTATAAACAATTCATACCTAGAATGTATCCCAAACTAATGCCTATGTGTTGCCAAACATTCTATAGACACCTTAGCGATAATGCTCCCAAGTGGTGGCGGGGACAGACTCGCCACTAGGCAAAGTCACAAGACCTGGCCAGTGCAGACGAACAAGATTACCAAGGACCATGTTCACCTGCCTGTAGTGTCCTATGCCTATGAACGAGTCATTGATCCAAGTCCTGCAAACAGAAAACAATGTAGAAATTAAAACATAACTTTCAATAATATTTAAGCAAAGATATGTCACTCACTTTCCACTAGGCTTTATCAAAACCCGAGATTCGGGTGGAAGCTCTAGAGGTGGTCCAACAAAATGTAGCTTCCTCGTTCTCCTAACTCGAGAAGTTCCAGACCCAGCTGCGGAATCTCCACCAGCCCCAGAATCCCTAGCCCTAGAATCCCCACCAGCATCGTCTCCAGCATCATCTCCCACATCATCTCCACCATCATCTTTAGCATCATCTCTTGCATGATCCTCTACCACTGGTTCCTCAATTTCAGCATCCTATGAAACAAATAACTTACATCATACAATATTAAGTAACTCAAATAATGTAATTTAACAACTAACTTACATCTTGTGGAGGCAAATGTTCTGCCAGCGCTCTCCGTCTGCTCATGGTAGAACCTGTGCCCTAAAAAACTGAATCCTCACCCTCGAGCTGCTCCTCGAGCTACTCCTCGTCCCAAGCAAACTACGAGCAAAAGACCTCATTTTCTTTGACATCCTATTTTAACAAAAACAAGTTAGTACATAAATCGACAATAAAATAATAAAATATTCAATAAAATCATGATCCATACTCATCAATCGTAATCGTAATCAAAATCAGGATCTAGTTGCTTTCGTCGATTCAATGGACGCCAAGTAGCTTTCTTCTTTCTCGTCACTCGTTTTCTTTTTGGAGGAACCTCTACATCATTTTGATCGCCTAATAAAGATTCTTCCAACATTTCAATTTGTACATTAAATGTGCTGGTAAGTTCTTCGTCTTAGAATATCTCAGCAGCCCCCACTTCCTGCTCGATTTGACTTTCAACATAACCAGCATCACCAGGAGCATATAGTCGTTCACGAGGATTAACTTTGTACACTACCCTCCAATCAACCAAACCCTTTTTCTTAGATGGATATGTCATATAATACACCTGCTCGCATTGGTGGGCAAGGATTATAGTGTCGTGGCCTTTTAATCTATCGTTGTGTTTGACTTCCACCATGCCATATTGATTTTCTCGCGTTGTATTTGGAGAAAACCAATCACAATCGAAGAACACCACTTTGAGTTGTTTATCTCCAAAAAACTTGTACTCGAGTATATCATTAATGACTCCATAATAATTAGTCACCTTCCCTTCATCATCGACAGCTCTAGTTACAACTCCGGAATTTGTCGTGGCTGCTAGAGGATGATCATCTTTGAACCTTGTGGAATGGAATCTAAAACCATTGACATCATACCGACCATAACGTCTGCCAGTTACTGCTCCTAGGGATAATTGTCGAAGGTCCGGGTGTATATTGTCATTTTTATCTACATAATCTCGAAACCAACACAAGAAATTAAGTCCCCCATCTTTTCCCTCTCGACGAATCTGGTCACGTTCATAGCCAGAGATGCAATTTTGAGAATCAAATTCCCTGTTAGTACAAGGAAACAAACCTTTTAGTATAACAACAAAAATTCTAGCGGCAATGACTAAAATAAAGTTTACACTTACAAGAGAAACTGACTCATCTCTTCCATGTTGTTATACATGTAGAGTAAAGCAGTCTTCCATTCGTCATTGGTGAAATAGTATGTTGTGCTAGGTCCTACAGTTTTGCCCCTCCATTGAAAATTTTCAATATCACTGATAGGGGGCTCGTTGACATGATACCGCAACATAGGGGCATTGACATTATGTTCCTCTGCAAAGTACAGGCCCGTGAACGATGCTATCTCTTTGTATTTGAATTCTTCAGCGATGCACCCTTTAACTCGTCTCTTATTACCAACCATTGCATGTAGCTTTTTTAGTGTCCTTTCGATGTGATACATCCATCTATATTGCACAGGACCTCCTACCTTAGCTTTGTATGGTAGGTGAACAAGTAGATGTTGCATCGGATTGAAGAAACCTGGTGGAAATATTTTTTCAAGTTTGCATACCAAAATCGGTATTTGTTGCTCAAGCTTCTCCATCATCTCTTTATTTATTTCTTTAGCACAAAGATGTCTATAAAAGTAGCTTAGCTCCGCTAATGCTTTCCAGACATCATTTTTTACAAAACCACGAAACATAACAGGAAGGAGTCCTTCCATTATTATGTGGTAGTCATGACTCTTCAACCCAGAAAACTTGCCCATCTTCAAATTCATAGACCTTCTAAAGCCCGCGGCGTAACCATCTGGGAACTTTAAGTTTTCCAACCATTTCATAAATTGTGTCTTCCTTTTAGGTTTAATACTGAAAGGAGCATGTGGCTTCTTCTAGTTCTCTACTATCTGCATAGTTGGTCTTCTACAGATTAAGGCAAAGTCTTTTCTAGCCTTAGGGTTGTCTTTTGTTTTGTCAGTGATATTCATGCAAGTGCTGATAATGCTTTCACCCATATTTCGTTCCTGGTGCATCACATCAATGTTATGCATTAGAATCAAGGCTTCTATATAAGGGAGTTCCAATAGACCACATTTGTGAGTCCAATATAGCTCGGTTCCATAACCTTCAAAACGATTTCCATGTTCATTTATTTTCAAATCATTAAGTCTCGCGAGAATCTCTGCACCACTAAGACGCTTGGGTGGTCCACTCGTCACAATCGTGTCCTTTTTAAAAGCGTTCCTATCGAACCTGAACGGGTGATCCTCTGGCAAAAAACATCTATGGCAATTGAAGTAACATATCTTTCCACCAAACTTTAGTCGAAAGCATAAAGTGTCTTCAACGCATATCAGACATGTCAAAATCCCATGACAACTCCATCCAGCAAAGATACCATAAGCCATAAAATTGTGAATAGACCACAAAAACACGGCTCTCAGGTTGAACTTCTGTTTCTTGTGACAATCGTACGCCTCGACTCCTTCCCACAAAATTTTCAATTCTTCAATGAAGGGTCTCATCATCACATAGATCTTTGTTCCAGGATGATCCGGACCAGGTATTACAAGACACAAGAAAATAAATTCATATTTCATGCAAAGAGCTGGTGAAAGGTTGTATGGAACAGCAAAGACGGACCAACATGAGTAGGACGTTGCAGTTAGATTGAAAGGCGAGAAACCATCTGTTGCTAAACTGAAGCGGACATTCCGCACTTCATCAGCAAAGCTGAAATCAAAAGCATCTAGTGCCTTCCATGCATCTGTATCAGCTGGGTGTGCCATGACATTTGGATTCTCACGTACCCCTTCTTTGTGCCATCTCATGTGTCTGGCTATATTTTTGGAGATGAACAAACGTTTCAACCGAGGTATAAGAGGCATGTAATGAAGCTGCTTACGTGCAATCTTCGTCGTCACGGTCAAACCATCGTTGTTTTCAACCTCAACGAATCTACGCTCACCACATACAATACAATTCTTCTCACACGCGGTCTCCTTCCATAAAAGCATGCAGTTATTGTCATAGACATCGATTTTTTTTGTTGTCCATACTGAGCCCAGAGAGCAACTTTTTGGACTAATACATGTCCTTTGGCATCTTGTGATTCTCCAGAAGTACATCACTGATCAAGTTCAAAAGCTCCTTGTAGCAGTTGTTTGAGAATGCAAACTTAGACTTAATAGCCATAAGTCGAGTCACAAATACAAGGACGGTCACTTTCGTGTGCTCATGCAACGGCTCTTCGGCAGCTTTAAGGAGCTCGAAAAACTTCTGAACCTCAGGTGTAGCTGGATCCTCATAATCGGTGAGTTGACCAGGGTTCTCCGAATCGACGGTTAGAATCTCATGGCGTACATCGTCAAGCATCTCTTCCATCCTATCGTAGTCCCTCTCTTCATGTGATTGAAATTCCGATACAATACGAGGAGGTGGGTCCTCACCGTGGTGCACCCACACCTCATAGCCTGTCACATAACCGTTCTTGCAAATATGTATCGACATAGTCCTCATGTCAAGGAAATTAATGTTCCGACACTTGCTACAAGGACACCTAACATCGGTTCCAGTCTCTGACCGAGCAAAAGCACGGTCGAGAAAAGCATTAGTCTTGGCAACCCACTCACTTGATACAGCACCTCTTTTCTTCCAACCTTCATACATCCATCGATGATCCTCCTCTACACTAGATACGAGACGTTAACTTAATTAGTTATGATTACTAATTAACCACACTAATACAATAGCCACTAATTAACCACACTAATACAATAGCACTAAAAAATCATTTCACGGGACCCTAAATCAAATAAAACAACCTTATTTCCGAGGGCTTAATAATTACCCTCGGAAATTAAAAGTTTAAATTATATAGCCACTAATAAATAAATTAAAACAAGTTAATTTAATTGCATAATTAAATTAAGCCGTCGGACATAACAAAACTAAACATTGCTAGTAGCAAACAATATATGCATATACAAAATTATACTAAACATTATAAAATTCCTTACTTTGCCGGACGATTAGCCGATGAAGCGGACGCCGACGGGGTCGGGACGGGCGCCGATGGCATCGGGGACAGGGGCAGAGGCTCCGGTGTCGCTTGGGCGGCGGTGGAGTTGCCGGTCGACGTGGACAGAGGATCGAGCGTGGGCTGGGCGTCGGGACGGGGCTGGAGGTCCCTGGGAGAGGCTTGGACGGTGCCGGGCGACGACGGCTCCTCGGCGACGGCGGCGGCGGCATGGGCTAGGCGGCGGCGGCTACGTATGCGAGCGGGAGAGACAGAGACAAATGAAACCGACAAGGACGCGGGGGTCAGTTAAAATCCATTAATTCCGACGACCACCTAGAAGACCATCGAACATAAGCTTATATCCGACGACTTGTCTGACAGTCGTTGGACATAAGCTTATGTCCGATGGTCCGCCTGTCAGCCCTCGGATATTCTCTTTTATGTCCGACGGCTGATAGCGGCCGTCAGACATAAACTTATGTCCGACGGTTTCCTAGTCAGCCGTCGGACATAAAGGAGCCGTCGAATTTATATCGTTTTACTGTAGTGCACGCCGAGCTCTCCTTTTCTCCTCCACGCGCTCGCCCCTGCCTTCTCTGCTGGCTGCTCACCACTCGCCGTTGCTGCTCGCTCAGCTCCGCGTCGCCACTCGCCATCGACATCGTCCGATCTACCTCACCGAAGTCACGCCTGTGCACAGCCACGACCTGCCCTCGTCGTCAAGGACCACCGCTGTCATCCCCTGTGTCGCAGGAGCCCCTTCTCCTAGCTCCCTGCTCGCTCAGCACAGCAGCGCCGCCGCGTTGTGCCGTGCTGATCCTTACCCGTGGTGCCGTGCAACTGTTGCATCGTTGCTCCTCCTCGTCACGTTTGGGCTCGCGTAGAGTTCGCCGTTGGCAACCCTATTGGATCGAGCCGCCTAGACCGTCCAGCTCGTCGCACCAAACGTCGTGTTGTCCCGCGCAGTTTGCTGATTTTCCTTGCCAGAGTTTTGCCGTTGATCACCCGCACACCGACAACCACCTGTTGCTCCATCGACGAAGCTTTGCTCGCCCAGCAGCCTGAGGTAGAAGAAAGAAATTCTTACGAGATACCCTTTATAAGCTACATTTAATTTTGTACATATCCTGCAAGTGATTTCTTAATATAACTAAATATTTCTAGCTCAAACTAAATATAAATTTATATTATTAACTTCATAATCATGTGCTTTGCATATAAAAATATCTTTTACATCAGTTTTCTTATTTCCGCAAGTCAATTTAAATTATGTTGTTATAATTGTTTAAACATATTTTTACTAAAAAACTTAAAATGAATTATAGCCCCCGCATTTCAAAAAAAGATAATTATTTATCCTTGCCAATAGATCGTAATTTGGGTTCATATTTAAGTTTTATATGATTATGTGCATAAATATATAGTTATTCACACTAAGAAAGAATAGAGTTTTCTAATAATATTTGAATGGCTTAATTGAGTGCTCATGTTTTCATAATGATAAATAAAAGGATAGTTTATATATTATGAAACATAAATTCTATATTAATGAACTTGATCATTTGCTTCTAATTTGAAATTAAAGATAATTAATTAATTAATTAATTATCCTTTCTCATAATTAATTAATTAGGCTTAGGCTTATATCTCACTTTGTTCATAACTAGTTATATAGGCTTAATTAATCACATCACTTTTAGTCTATGTTATATATCACTTAGTTTTCTAAAAGGACAAAATAATGAATTTAGTGTTCATTCTTTTATAATTAAAATGTTAGTTTTGAATGTAGCTTTCTTAATAAAGTGTAGACCATGTGTTATCTAATGAAATTAAAAGATGGTTATTTGTTCATTATCTTTTGCTTGAAAATCCACTTAGGCATATAACCTAGATCTTCATAAAGTGTTTAATAATATAATTATGATCTTTTCACATAAAAATATGTTTAAGTTATTTGTTATCTTTTCATAAAATCAATGATTTGTAATAAGTTTATAATCTTATGAACCCTTAATCTTAGACATACTACATATTAGTTTTATAAACGATTAAAATGGTGAACCTAATATTTGTATATTTATAACTAGGATACATTCAAGCTTAGGTCTTGTTTTATAAAATGTGAACCAAACCTTTTTCAAACGAGCGCCTTCTTGTTACAACCATTGTTTGTTATGTTTTTGAAAAGATATGCTCTTTTTGTTATGTTTCCTTTAGCTTGGTGTATGGTGAATGCTGTACGTTATTGTGTGGTGTTTGTTTATGTGATGTTTACAAATTGATCCAGTAGTTGAGAATCAAGATCTATTCCGTGGAAGAATCTCAAGTTTTCTTTAAGCAAGGCAAGTGTGCTTCTCTCCCAGCATATTATGTTTGAACCTAATCAACACATGATAACTAAGTTTACATTCATGATATGCATAATTTGATGGGTTACCTGTTCAAATACACATAACCTTTCCAACCTTATTCCTTGATCAAACCTGGGTATTGTACTATACTTTATTAGTTATGCTATTCCTACAACTTTAACTTTATGCAGTCATTCCTGTTTATGATATTTTTATTTCAAAGACCATGTTACCAATATCATTGCTATTGTGTATGTTTCGTTAATTAGTCAAGATCATATGATTTAATTAGACCATAGAGTGACCACCGAGGAAAACAGTGCGACCATGAGGGTGGTATGGGACGCCCTGAGCTAAATAACTAGGGAAGTCTTATGTTGGGTGTTGGTCTTGGTCGACAAGGACGAGGCATCTACCATGCTCTTATATTCTAGCTTAGGTAGATTGGATATGGGCATAGTTCCCAAGCTATACCCTGCAGACTGGACTATACATTTAGGTTACGTCAGATGACTCTATGCGGTGACCATTTTCAACATCTGCATAGTAAGGACGCTAGGGAAAAGCCTCGTAGTGAGACCATAGCCACTCACCTCGAGAGTGAATATGGGTCTAGCTTACCAAGGCTAAAAGGGAATCATGACTCATGGATAAAGTGTACAACCCATGCAGAGTGTAAAATAGATATATCAGTTGTGCTCACGGTTAAGAGCAGCCTAGACCCTCACATGATAATTGAACTTGAAGATGAAAATAAATCGTGTTCTATTATGCTCAAGTGGTTGAGCTTAATGTTGATGACGTTTTGGTTCAAGTGGTTCTGAGCTTGATAATGATATATATATATACACTAATGCATATTGCTTAGGCTTAATATGGGTTTGATATATACTTACACTTAGTAATAAGGTATTGGTAATAAAATTTTTACTAACTAAAATGCTAACTGCATTAAACTTTAGCCTTATCTTGCTAACCTTACATTTTCACCCCACTTGCTGAGCTCCCACCATAAACGAGCTCACCCTTGCTTAATTTTGATCAGAAGTTTGCAGATGAAGACTATGATGGTGAACTTGATGTATGCTAGTCTAGTGATTTCCCTGGTCATCTTCCTGTAGAAGGATGACCATGTTCTTCTTTACTTTGATGAATAATAAAGGTTAAGACATTATGTTGATTTGAAGTGTAATATTTTAATATAATTTTTGTTTACGCTTTTTGAATCGTTCTTTTAATATATTACACTTGTGACGTCAACATATGTGTGGAAATAGATCATGGCACACATATGCTGTGCATTCGGTTTTGTTCATAAAACCAGGTGTGTTCAAAGAGAGGGAGAGTTGTATAGGACGTATAGATAGGGGAGAGGAGAGTCGTATAGAACATATAGTATAGAACATATAGAGAGGGACAGAGGGAGAGTCGTATAGAACGTATAGAGAGGGAGAGTAGTACATATATTATCGAGTTGTCTTGATGCGTATATTATCGAGTTCGGATCAAATACGGGTGTTATCGAGTTTGAATCATATCGAATACGGATTGGATCAGATAAAAATAAAATGGATATCGACATCTTAAATAATCCAAGTATTGTATGAATACATAAAAAAAGTAAAACGAAGCTTCATCCCAACAAATAGTGTATGAATACATCATGTATTATATGAATACACCAAGTATAAACAAAATATAGAACTCTAAGTATTACATTATCACATATATGAATACACCAAGTATAGAACTCTAAGTATTACATTATCACGCCAAGTATAGAGCTCTAAGTATATATGAATACATCAAGTATAGACTAAGTATAGCTCTCATCATTACCAAGTATATATGAATACAACAATTATCCTCTCTCTCTCCCTCTCTCTATCTCTCTATCTTTGTCCCTCCTCCATCTCTTTCACCCTCTCCCTCTCCTCTCTCTCCCTCTCCATCTCCACTCTCTCTCCCTCTCATATCTCTTTATCCCTCTCCTCTCTCTCCCTACTCCCTAGCTCCTCCCTCTCTTTATCCCTCTCCCTCCTCTCTCAATATCTCCGTCCCTCTCCTCTCTCTCTCTCAATCCCTCTCCTATCTCTTCCTCCCCCGTCCACCCTCTCTCTTTTTCTCTCTCCCTCCTCTCTCTACCTATCTCCTCTCTCCTCTCTTTCCCTCCTCTCTCTCCTCTCTCCCTCCTCTCTCTACCTATTTTCTCTCTCCTCTCCCTCTCCCTCCCCTCTCTCCTCTCTCTCTCCCTCTCCTCTCGCCACTCTCTCTACCTATCTCCTCTCTCCCTCTCCCTCTTCATCTCTCTCTCCTATATCAGTTCCTGTGCCTCCCACTACTCCCTCTCCTCTCTCCCCCTCCTCTCTCCTCTCTCCCCTCCTCTCTCTCTACATATCTCCTCTCTCCATCTCCCTCTGCCTCATCTCTCTCTCCTCTATTTGTCCCTCTACCTCACTCTCCTCTCTCTCTCCCTCTCCATATGCCTCCTCTCTCCTCTCTCTCCCTCTCCTCTCTCTCTCCTCTCTCCCTCCTCTCTCTACATATATCCTCTCTCCCTCTCCCTCTGCCTCCTTTCTCTCCTCTATCTATCCCTTTGCCTCCTTTCTCTCCTCTATCTGTCCCTTTGCCTCCTCTACCTCACTCTCCTCTCTCTCCCGCCTCCCTCCTCTCTCTCTACTTATCTCCTCTCTCCCTCTCCCTTTGCCTCCTCTACCTCACTCTCCTCTCTCTCCCTCCTCTCCTCTCTCTCTCTACCTCCTTTCTTTCTCTACCTATCTCCTCTCTCCCTCTCCCTCCTTTCTCTCCTCTATCTGTGCCTTTGCCTCCTCTACCTCACTCTCCTCTCTCTCCCGCCTCCCTCCTCTCTCTCTACTTATCTCCTCTCTCCCTCTCCCTTTGCCTCCTCTACCCCACTCTCCTCTCTCTCCCTCCTCTCTTCTCTCTCTACCTCCTTTCTTTTTCTACCTATCTCCTCTCTCACTCTCACTCTGCCTCCTCTGTCTCCTCTATCTGTCCCTCTGCCTCCCTCAACCTCAGTTTCCTCTCTCCCTCCTCACTCTCTCTACCTTGCTAATGGAATTAAATTTTCTTTCTTTGGCCATGAAAATTGAATGAAGACAATGAGGAAAATATATTGATCATAAACTTAGTAGACAAGTCCTAACAATAACAAATTACATGACAAGTATATAATCTAGGGAGCTATTGTTCTACCTTGTCCATCGTGGCGTACCTAGGGCAACGAATTGCATGGGATGCTTCACTCAACATTCCTTATCTTGGTTGGATGGTCTATAAAAAGAGACATGTCGTTGAACTAGTTAAAAATCTCTAAATCAGATACACCATCAACTCCTATAGCTTGTTGTTTTCCAGGAAAAACTACATGCTTCGGTTTGTCGGTGCTTTTCTTCTCATTGTTAGAAATGATTTGTTCAGTATAGAAGACCTGTGCAGCATGATTAGAAAGGATCCATGAGTCATCTTTGTAACCTACCTTAGATCAAGAACTCTGACCCTATAGTTTTCCACCGTGACATGTTTGTCTTCAATCCATTGACATCAGAAAACCGAGATCTAAAATGTACCATAGTCTAGTTCCTATATGTCTTCAATAAAGCCAAAATATGTAATAATCTCACCAGTTTTATCGTCTATGGCCTCACTTCGAACACTATTTTTTTGTGACATGCTCTTTTTGTCCTTGAACTTGGTACAAAATGTGAATCCACTAATGTCATAGGTTTGCCATGTCGGGACCTGGCATGATGGTCTAGATGCCAACCCCTTGATGGTTTGTTCTTCTATTGTTTCTCTATGTGGAATGTCCTTCACCATTAGCCATGTGTTGAGCCGCTGTTTGTGTTGCTTCATTACCCAATCATTCGTATCGCTAGCAGATGTAGGATGTTGTGATGTGCCTCAAGTGTTATATTGTATCCGGTGGGATGAAAGATTTCCATTCCATTCTCCGCTTCCATACAGTCTACCCTCATGTCGTGACGGATGCAAACCTATTGCAACCTGGTCTTTTAGGGTACTATTGTAAAATGGACCTCTAGACTCAATGGCCTCTTCAGTGTAGTACCCCTCTATCATGGATGCCTTGGGAAGAGCACAGGTTGGTACATAGCCATATGCTAGAGTAGAATCCAGATGGGACCTTTAAATTCTTGAGCCAAACACACATCGCATGTTTCTAATCTCCATTGAGATTGTAGCTTGCTGCTGGGAGATGATACTTCCCACTTTCTTGAAGAATAGGATGTAGTTCTTTTTTATGCCTAAATTTACCAAGTCCATGTGTGAATTGAGCCCTTCTTTTGTTTTGCCCTTTATGTCTAGCAAGGTGCCAATTATGCTTTCAAACACATTCTTCTAAACATGTATACCATCGATCTTGTGCTGCACATCTAACTCTTTCTAGTAAGGTAAATACTCGAAGAAAATAGACTTTTTCTTGAATTTAGACCCCAAAGCTGGTTTGACATCCTTCCTTGTTATTCCGTCTTTTGTCTTCTTTTCGAAAACAAATTTGATATTTTTGAATATTTCAAAATTTCTTTGACCTTTATTATTACTTGATGGGGCAATAGAATGTAGTTCAAAATTATTGTCGAAGTACTTATCCATCTTTCACATGTGGTACCTATGTCCTTTCAATAATAAGCATTCGTGCCTCATGTACACTATCTTCTTAGATAAAGAAAGGGACACGTAAGTAGTTCCATCAATGCATATTGTGCAACCAACCTTTCCATTAATCTAGCCTGATAATGTGAAGAGAGCAGGGTAAATGTTGATCGTACCAAAAATAATTGCTCTCAACATGAATGAATCTTTACGATACTCGTCCAACGTTTGAACACCTATTTCCCATAATATTTTCATATCCTCCATTAAGTACTCCAAAAAAATACATCCATGTCAACTCCATGTTGTATAGGTCCATAAATAAGGATGGTTCGCAAAATGTACTTTCGTTTCTGCATCAACCATGGAGGAAGGTTGTAGATGGTGAGGATCACCGGCCATGTGCTATGATTGCTGCTTCTCTCAGCAAATGTATTCATTCCATCAGTACTCAATGCGAACCTAACATTTCTTGGTTCATCAACAAAGTCTCGGTGGTTGTCATTGAAGTCTTGCCATTGCTTCCCATCGACTGGATGTCGAAGCTGAAAGTCACCTAGAGGTGGGGTGAATAGGCGAAACTTGAAATTTATAATTTCAAACTGTAATACCCAAAAATGAATACAATGAGTATATAATTGATATTCTTATTTTGTGTGCCATAAGTTCGTCATAACAAGAGCATACCTATAATTAAGAGTGATTCATTAAAACAAATGATACTCCAACTAAATTATGCATCATGGTGAGGTTTCATTTTTGTGTGCATTTTTGTGACAAGATAAAACTAATGTACAAAATATATAGGTATGTCTAGGTCCAAAGTGGGATTTAAAATCTAAAAGGATTCTAGAAATTAAGAAAAGAGAAGCACTAATAATCACAATGTGAATATTAAATACATAAATTTATCCCTACCATGTCTAAGATGAGTATTTAGTGGGAAAACAAAACTACCAGGAGTTTGAATTTGAATAGGAATTCAAACTTATAACTCTGAAAAAAAAGGAAAAGAAAAGGGGGGAAAAAGAGAAAAGAAAATGAAAAAAATAGAACTGTGCACTGTATGGGCCGAGCGCTACCTATTTGGCCCACCAATAGATGCCTCCCGCGCGGCCCAACTTCAGACACTTGGCGCGCCCGCACTCCCCGCGCTTAACTCGCTGACCGGTGGACCCCCGTCCGTCAGTCGCGTGCGTGTTTGCTGCTTCTTCCCCTTACGCCGACGGGTGGGCCGGGGCTGTTAGCTTCTTCCTCAACGGAATCACGCGAAGAACACGCGCACCAGCCCTGGTCGTCGCCCCCTTCCCGAATTCCTCGCGCCTCTCGGTGTATAAAGCTAGTGCCCTATCCCTTCTTCCCTCCACCCATCCTCCTTGCGCGAGCCCGTGACCAAATCGCCACCATCGTAGAGGGAGATATCGCTGGAAGCCCGCGCTCGCTGCGGTAACCCGTGCCGCCGCCGGTGATTCTTCACCTTACCTACGCTCGGGTCCGCGCGTGTGGTCGAGGGCGTTCGCCGGGAATCCGTGAAGCTATGGGAGCCCTCAATTTGGACTGTGGACCTCGGGGGACTCGGGGATTTGTCGCCGGAGATCGCTCGACGCCGTCGGACTGCACTCTATCGTGGCCAGCACCGCTCGGGCATCGATGTTTGGTGAGGATGCTTTCCCCTATTTCGCTTTTAGCCACGCAATGTTTAGGTGCGTTCGGTGTGGAATTCGGTCACCGGTAGGCTGGGCGGTGTCATCCGGCGGGATTCGGGGGCGGAGCTCTGCCTCGCCGTCGTGCACAGACTGCCGGTGGTGGGAGGAAGACAACCGGTGACCGTCGATGCGTAATGGGTGGCCTGGATTAATTGGATTGTACCGCTTCGGTTGGAGCAATCCAAGCCGTTGGATTGGCTAAGGAGGGGTGGGATTAGATCCGGGTTCCGGACCCTTGGATTCAGATCGTGTGGTCCATGTCGCGTAACGGTTCACTTAATGATGGATCTAATCTGGGCCGTTCGTCTGTGATCCGATAGATGTGATTCATGGATACCCCTTCGGCCGTGCGAAGGTTGCAAAAAGGCCCTTGACCTTTGTCTAAACTAACCCGCCATCCTCACATGTATAAAGATAATTACACTCAGACCCTGTTTTTCACGATTTAGCCCCTGAACTCTCGGGATTTTGTTTCCTCGGTCCGAGCACCATTAAAATAAATCCCAGAAATTGTTTCTAGGTATAAAAATAATATTTATATGTCTAGAAACTTGCAAAAGTCATATCTTACCCATTCTAACTCCGAATTGACCCGTTCCAGTTGCGTTAGGTTCGTATAAATATTCACTATGTAGTAATAGCATTGGTTATACCATATCTCAGGCTTTTATAGTTAGATATTTATTTAACTTATGTTTAGTAGATTAACCTCTCTAAATCAAAGTTAATCTGTTTATAATTATAGTTTGGCTAAATATGATCCCAAATTATATTATTTAACTTAAAGTTGAATTAATTATTCATTTAGATTATTTTCTCACATGATCTATTAAATTAACATAAGGTCTAGTTTTAAACTGCTTAAATTGCATGGGTCTTTTGAAAACCATACCTTTTTAACCATGACTCCGATTGTAGTGATTCTCGAGTCCACGATCTCATATCAACGCGTAGATTATTATTACGCAGTTTGTTCTTATGTTTGGTGTGATGTTAATTTTGCCTATACATGTTTGTCTGTATTGCTACGTTTAGCAGTGAGGTCATGTGTCATCTGAAAAGCAAGTTGGTACCTGGAATCTCAAGTCTCAGGCAAGTTGTGTCCTTGATCACTTCTTTTTACCCACTCATGTTCTAATTAATCATAATGATCTGCATAGGTTAATTTTGATGGGACCCAATAGGTTACCCCAGTTTGACTATCTTCATACCTTGATTACCACTGAACTTTTTGGGTAGTACCTGCTATTGCTTTATGAGGTTTTGGGTATGAAGGTTACACTATTCATGATTATACTTTTGTTATCAGTTGTTATTTATGGTTCATGTTAAGATCATTATGTTAATTGGAACATGGAGAACCACCCGGGAAAACAGTGCTACCACAAGGGTTTAATGGGACGCCCTTGGCTGATTAATTAGGAAAGCTAGTGGAAGACTACCTTACCCGAAAGGGGCAAGGGCAGTAGGGGAGTGGTCAGTGTAGGGAGGCCCTCGGGAGGATTTTGCTGCGATGGCAGTCCTGCAAGGGATTCCTGTTAGGGAGGCCCTCGGGAGGATTTTGCTGCGATGGCGGTCCTGCAAGGGATTCCTGCATTGGAGCTTCCTATAAACTGTAGCGGGTTTTCTGAAGCTAGTGGAACTTTGTAAAGGCCTCGTAGTGTTACCCTGCCTCGCCTCCTCGGTAGAGGTGTATGGGATTGGCCGTCTCTTGGCAGATGGGTAACACGACCTGTGGGTAAAGATGTGCAACCTCTGCAGAGTGTAAAACTGGTATACTAGCCGTGCTCACGGTCATGAGCAGCTCGGACCCTCACATGATTAAATTATGGAACTTAAACTCAATTTGTCATATGCATTGCATCGCAGGTGAGGTTGCTACTTTTGTTCTACTACTTAATTGGGTTGGTATTTACTTATACTTAGTAATTGCTAATAAAATTTTGACCAACTTTAAAAGCAATGCTCAGCTCTAACCATCCTCTTTGGTAAGCCTTACACTTCACGTGAGCTCCCACCTTTGGCGAGTTCATGCACATTATTCCCCACAACTTGTTGAGCGATGAACGTATGTGAGCTCACTCTTGCTGTCTCACACCACCCCACAGGTCAAGAACAGGTACCGCAGGATGATGCGCTCGGAGGATGCTGTGAAGTGTTCGTGAGAGATCTAGGCCGTCGTCTCCCAGTCAACTTTGGGTTGCTGGACCGTTGTCTCCTTATTATGTAATTATTTATTTTGTACAGAACTCCTGTTATATATAAATATGTGACATTCGATCCTGTGCCACTATACATCATATGTGTGAGACTTGGTCCCAGCATACCTGGTGTTTATGTTCGCGCCCGGGTCTTGGTGCCCCGAAACCCGGGTGTGACAGAAGTGGTATCAGAGGAATGTTGACTGTAGGATGAAACCTAGATAGAACTGGACAACCATTCTTTACTTACCTTACTCTGATTCTTTTCTAAACTTATCTTAATCTTTTTCTCATCTATTTCCGCTTACTCTGATTATTCTTATCTTTTCTTTCTAAAAGACAAATGCGGATTTTACACTTTGAAATCCTGTGCCTGAAGTGACCTTTAGGAATAGGAGACCTAATCTTAGGAACAAAAACAAAACTATTTTTATAAATATAGGTGTGTTTTAATGCTTGTTCTTATGATACTTGTTTGATTTGGATCTTTGATTGAGTGTGATGAGTTGTGGAGTAATGTCCACAATTACATCTGCATAAACGTATAGGCATAAATAGAATTCATAAGATAACTAAACAACTTAGATTGTCCTCCATTAAAATGGATCTATCTCATAGAGATCCCTCTAATCTTAAAAGACTCTCTTCCATATCTTAATAGATTCTCTCATATCTTACTAGATCCACCTCATCTTAAAAGATTCTTCTTACCTTAATAAATTCATCTTATCTTGAAGAGATTCTATCTTATCATAACATATCTAACTAATCTCAAAAGATTCTAACATATCTTAATAATACATATTCTACCCTGTTGGACCTGTCTAACCTAAACTAGTCTAATCTAGTCATATCCAATCTAATCTAGATCTTATCTTACCTAATGTGACCTGATCTAGTGTGATCTAATGTTATCTAACCTAATGTGGTCCACTTAAACAGATTAATAATACTAGTAGAAGAAATTAGACCCTACCAGCCATGTATTGACTTAGCTTAGCACATTGGATCAACTCAACCATGAGTTAATCCAACCCATAGAGCCATGATGAATGGTATAACCTTTCTATTCCCATCTAACAACAAACAAACTTTTAACCTACATCTTGTAGTCTATCTCACCCATATATATCTCTCATCTTGACAGATTCTATCTTACCCTTGGATAATCACACCTTATACGACTGGTTACTCCAATCTGGACATAAAACAAAGATTAAGCCCTACTAAAGAATCTTCAGATTATAACCAGCTATTAGCTTATTCATTCCGCTTATTGAATAATTTTCTTTGCAAAACTATTACCCTATGCTTCTAACTTTCATGGTCAATACCAGGAAAGGAAAGATTATCACGTAACAGCAAACAGAAATGAATCCTCCAAATCCTCCACCGGTTGAAAACGATCAAGTGGTTGCTGCCCAAAGACTGGTAATACAACAATTAACAGACCTGGTGACTGAGATGCAAAATCAGATAAGACAAGAACGCGAGGAAATACGTCAGGTCCGCCAAGAAATAAGGCAAGCGCGGTTGGAGAGAGAACAACAACAACAACCTCCACCACCACCACCAGCTCCACCAAGCTACATAAACATATATATAAATTACTACTATTCGTAAGATCTAGATGTTACTTTAGTTAGTGGATGATATGATATTATTTTAAGAAGGAATAATAAGGTCTAATCGACCCCATGTCTTGCTAATAAAGTATGCATCATGATGAGATTTTGTTTGTACATACGTGTTGAGATAACATAGTTATACCTTTTTCTTACAAATCTCGAGGACGAGATTATTTTTAAGGGGGGTAGGATTTGTAATACCCAAAAATGAATACAATGAGTATATAATTGATATTCTTATTTTGTGTGCCATAAGTTCGTCATAACAAGAGCATACCTATAATTAAGAGTGATTAATTAAAACAAATGATACTCCAACTAAATTATGCATCATGGTGAGGTTTCATTTTTGTGTGCATTTTTGTGACAAGATAAAACTAATGTACAAAATATATAGGTATGTCTAGGTCCAAAGTGGGATTTAAAATCTAAAAGGATTCTAGAAATTAAGAAAAGAGAAGCACTAATAATCACAATGTGAATATTAAATACATAAATTTATCCCTACCATGTCTAAGATGAGTATTTATTGGGAAAACAAAACTACCAGGAGTTTGAATTTGAATAGGAATTCAAACTTATAAATCTGAAAAAAAAGGAAAAGAAAAGGGGGGAAAAGAGAAAAGAAAATGAAAAAAATAGAACTGTGCACTGTATGGGCCGAGCGCTACCTATTTGGCCCACCAATAGATGCCTCCCGCGCGGCCCAACTTCCGACACTTGGCGCGCCCGCACTCCCCGCGCTTAACTCGCTGACCGGTGGACCCCCGTCCGTCAGTCGCGTGCGTGTTTGCTGCTTCTTCCCCTTACGCCGACGGGTGGGCTGGGGCTGTCAGCTTCTTCCTCAACGGAATCACGCGAAGAACGCGCGCACCAGCCCTGGTCGTCGCCCCCTTCCCGAATTCCTCGCGCCTCTCGGTGTATAAAGCTAGTGCCCTGTCCCTTCTTCCCTCACCCATCCTCCTTGCGCGAGCCCGTGACCAAATCGCCACCATCGTAGAGGGAGATATCGCTGGAAGCCCGCGCTCGCTGCGGTAACCCGTGCCGCCGC
Source organism: Zea luxurians (assembly GCA_029449295.1). Taxonomy (NCBI): domain Eukaryota; kingdom Viridiplantae; phylum Streptophyta; class Magnoliopsida; order Poales; family Poaceae; genus Zea; species Zea luxurians. Next base: position 108,078 of record JAOPSE010000108.1, on the reverse strand, counting down.
CGGTGATTCTTAACCTTACCTACGCTCGGGTCCGCGCGTGTGGTCGAGGGCGTTCGCCGGGAATCCGTGAAGCTGTGGGAGCCCTCAATTTGGACTGTGGACCTCGGGGGACTCGGGGATTTGTCGCCGGAGATCGCTCGGCGCCGTCGGACCGCACTCTGTCGTGGCCAGCACCGCTCGGGCATCGATGTTTGGTGAGGATGCTTTCCCCTATTTCGCTTTTAGCCACGCAATCTTTAGGTGCGTTCGGTGTGGAATTCGGTCACCGGTAGGCTGGGCGGTGTCATCCGGCGGGATTCGGGGGCGGAGCTCTGCCTCGCCGTCGTGCACAGACTGCCGGTGGTGGGAGGAAGACAACCGGTGACCGTCGATGCGTAATGGGTGGCCTAGATTAATTGGATTGTACCGCTTCGGTTGGAGCAATCCAAGTCGTTGGATTGGCTATGGAGGGGTGGGATTAGATCCGGGTTCCGGACCCTTGGATTCAGATCGTGTGGTCCATGTCGCGTAACGGTTCACTTAATGATGGATCTAATCTGGGCCGTTCGTCTGTGATCCGATAGATGTGATTCATGGATACCCCTTCGGCCGTGCGAAGGTTGCAAAAAGGCCCTTGACCTTTGTCTAAACTAACCCGCCATCCTCACATGTATAAAGATAATTACACTCAGACCCTGTTTTTCACGATTTAGCCCCTGAACTCTCGGGATTTTGTTTCCTCGGTCCGAGCACCATTAAAATAAATCCCAGAAATTGTTTCTAGGTATAAAAATAATATTTATATGTCTAGAAACTTGCAAAAGTCATATCTTACCCATTCTAACTCCGAATTGACCCGTTCCAGTTGCGTTCGGTTCGTATAAATATTCACTATGTAGTAATAGCATTGGTTATACCATATCTCAGGCTTTTATAGTTAGATATTTATTTAACTTATGTTTAGTAGATTAACCTCTCTAAATCAAAGTTAATCTGTTTATAATTATAGTTTGGCTAAATATGATCCCAAATTATATTATTTAACTTAAAGTTGAATTAATTATTCATTTAGATTATTTTCTCACATGATCTATTAAATTAACATAAGGTCTAGTTTTAAACTGCTTAAATTGCATGGGTCTTTTGAAAACCATACCTTTTTAACCATGACTCCGATTGTAGTGATTCTCGAGTCCACGATCTCATATCAACGCGTAGATTATTATTACGCAGTTTGTTCTTATGTTTGGTGTGATGTTAATTTTGCCTATACATGTTTGTCTGTATTGCTACGTTTAGCAGTGAGGTCACGTGTCATCTGAAAAGCAAGTTGGTACCTGGAATCTCAAGTCTCAGGCAAGTTGTGTCCTTGATCACTTCTTTTTACCCACTCATGTTCTAATTAATCATAATGATCTGCATAGGTTAATTTTGATGGGACCCAATAGGTTACCCCAGTTTGACTATCTTCATACCTTGATTACCACTGAACTTTTTGGGTAGTACCTGCTATTGCTTTATGAGGTTTTGGGTATGAAGGTTACACTATTCATGATTATACTTTTGTTATCAGTTGTTATTTATGGTTCATGTTAAGATCATTATGTTAATTGGAACATGGAGAACCACCCGGGAAAACAGTGCTACCACAAGGGTTTAATGGGACGCCCTTGGCTGATTAATTAGGAAAGCTAGTGGAAGACTACCTTACCCGAAAGGGGCAAGGGCAGTAGGGGAGTGGTCAGTGTAGGGAGGCCCTCGGGAGGATTTTGCTGCGATGGCAGTCCTGCAAGGGATTCCTGTTAGGGAGGCCCTCGGGAGGATTTTGCTGCGATGGCGGTCCTGCAAGGGATTCCTGCATTGGAGCTTCCTATAAACTGTAGCGGGTTTTCTGAAGCTAGTGGAACTTTGTAAAGGCCTCGTAGTGTTACCCTGCCTCGCCTCCTCGGTAGAGGTGTATGGGATTGGCCGTCTCTTAGCAGATGGGTAACACGACTTGTGGGTAAAGATGCGCAACCTCTGCAGAGTGTAAAACTGGTATACTAGCCGTGCTCACGGTCATGAGCAGCTCGGACCCTCACATGATTAAATTATGGAACTTAAACTCAATTTGTCATATGCATTGCATCGCAGGTGAGGTTGCTACTTTTGTTCTACTACTTAATTGGGTTGGTATTTACTTATACTTAGTAATTGCTAATAAAATTTTGACCAACTTTAAAAGTAATGCTCAGCTCTAACCATCCTCTTTGGTAAGCCTTACACTTCACGTGAGCTCCCACCTTTGGCGAGTTCATGCACATTATTCCCCACAACTTGTTGAGCGATGAACGTATGTGAGCTCACTCTTGCTGTCTCACACCACCCCACAGGTCAAGAACAGGTACTGCAGGATGATGCGCTCGGAGGATGCTGTGAAGTGTTCGTGAGAGATCTAGGCCGTCGTCTCCCAGTCAACTTTGGGTTGCTGGACCGTTGTCTCCATATTATGTAATTATTTATTTTGTATAGAACTCCTGTTATATATAAATATGTGACATTCGATCCTGTGCCACTATACATCATATGTGTGAGACTTGGTCCCAGCATACCTGGTGTTTATGTTCGCGCCCGGGTCTTGGTGCCCCGAAACCCGGGTGTGACACAAACACACACTACAAGTTGGCGGTTAGCATTAGAATTAAATTCAAGTCCGAAAGAGAGGGGAAAACAAATCAAACAAGAATCAAGGTGAGTGACACGATGATTTGTTTTACCGAGGTTCGGTTCCAAAGAACCTAGTCCCCGTTGAGGAGGTCACAAAGACCGGGTCTATTTCAACCCTTTCCCTCTCTCAAACGGTCACTTAGACCGAGTGAGCCTTCTTCCTTAATCTCATGGGTCACTAAGACCTCGCAAGGACCACCAAACACTTGGTGTCTCTTGCCTTGCTTACAAAGCACTTGAGAATATGAATGAGAAAAGAAAAAAGGCCAAACCAAGCAACAAGAGCAACAAAAGAAGACAAAACACCCTCTCTCAAGTCTCTAATGGAATTGAGTTGATTTGGTGGCTTGGAGAGGATTCAATCTATTTTATGTGTCTTGGAGTGAAGTCTTTTGCTCTTTTATTGAATGCAATGTTCAGAATGCTTGGATTAATATGAATGAGGTGGTTGGGAGTATTTATAGCCCCCAACCACTTTGGTAGCCGTTGGGGAGGCTGCTTGCGATGGGCCACCGGACAGTCCGGTGCGCCACCGGACAGGCACTGTTCCTTGTCCGGTGCGCTGCCACGTCACCCAACCGTTAGAGTTCGAAGCTCGATCGACCGTTGGAGCTTTGTCCTCTTGCGGCACCGGACAGTCCGGTGCCCCTCTGACTTCGCAGCTCTGACTTTTGCACGGAACTGTTGCTCACTGGAGCACTTTGCAGAGTCGACCGTTGGTGCTAGATAGCCGTTGCCCGCTGACTCACCGGACAGTCCGATGAATTATAGCGGAGCATGCCCTAGAATTCCCGAGAGTGGCTGGTTTGAAGTTGTGCAGCCTAGTGCACCGGACACTGTCCGGTGGCACACCAGACAGTCCGGTGCGCCAATTCTCAGCACACTCAAGTTCTTTGCTTCGTTTCAAATTGAGTCCCTAACTTGATTTCTTTTTTGGTTTGGGTTGAACCTTATGCACCTGTAATACATGAATTCTAGAACAAACTAGTTAGTCCATGTGTTTGTGTTGATCATCAACCACCAAAATTAATTATAGGAAGTGGTTAACCCAATTTCCCTTTCAATCTCCCTCTTTTTGGTGATTGATGCCAACACAAACCAAAGCAAATATAAAGTGCATAAATATAACTAGTTTGCATTTTGGAATGTGCATAGGTTACTTGGAGTTAAACCAATTAAAAATCTCACTGAGTATGAATGGCTTGCTTTTTCTCTTATTTAATATTTTGGACCACATTTGCACCACTTGTTTTGTTTTTGCAAATCCTTTGGAAAATCTTTTCAAAGTCTTTTTGCAAATGGTCAAAGGTATAGAAATGATATTGCAAGAAGCATTTTAAGATTTGAAATTTCTTCCCCTGTTTCAAATGCTTTTCGTTTGATTGAATAACACTCCCCCTGAATGAAATTCTTCTCTTAGCTTTCAAGAGGGTTTTGAGATAGATATCAATTTGGAATTTTGCTTTCACAAGTCAAGTGAAACATACATACCAATTGATACCAATTTGAATACATTAATTGAAGTAAATACCAGTTGAAAATACTAATTAAAACTTCATTTTGAAAAATTTGAAATGGTGGTGCGGTCCTTTTGCTTTGGGCTTAATACTTTCTCCCCCTTAGGCACTAATCGCTAAAAAACGGAGACTTTAAGAGCCCTTTTGCATTTTCTCCCCCTTTGGGGCCTAACATTTCCTCCCAAATGGTGAAATAAATACGAGTGAAAGATCATACCGTTGAGAGTTTGCGGAATATCGGCAAAGGGTAAATAATGCGGTGTGAGTTGAGTGGAAGCGTTGTCTTTGCCGAATACTCCATTACCCTTTCAATCTAGGACTAATACAAGAGACACTCATGGAAACACATTAGTCTTAGCCTTCGGCACAAGAAGAATAAGAAGTATGCATTTGTACCAAATGAAAGACATATGATCAAAGGTATATAAATGAGCTATGTGTGCAATGTTTTCAATCAAAATTCCGAGAATCAAGTATATTTAGCTCATTCCTAAGTTTGCTAAAGGTTTTCTCATCTAGTGGCTTGGTAAAGATATCAGCTAATTGGTTTTGGGTATTAACATAGGCAATTTCGATATCTCCCTTTTGTTGGTGATCCCTCAGAAAGTGATACCGAATATCTATGTGCTTAGTGTGGCTGTGTTCAACGGGATTATCCACCATGCGGATAGCACTCTATTTGTCACGTAGGAGAGGGATTTTGCTCAATTTATAGCCATAGTCCCTAAGGGTTTGCCTCATCCAAAGTAATTGCGCACAACAATGGCCTGCGGCAATGTACTCGGCTTCGGTGGTGGAAAGAGCCACGGAGTTTTGTTTCTTTGAAGCCCAAGACACCAGGATCTCCCCAGAAACTGACAAGTCCCTGATGTGCTCTTTCTATCAATTTTGCACCCTGCCCAATCGGCATCGGAATATCCTATTAAATCAAAATTGGATCCCTTGGGATACCAAAGTCCAAACTGAGGAGTGTAAACTAAATACCTCATGATTCTCTTCACGGCCCTAAGGTAACTTCCTTAGGATTTGCTTGGAACCATGCACACATGCATACAGAAAAGCATAATATCCAGTCGAGATGCACATAAGTAGAGTAAAGATCCTATCATCGACCGGTATACCTTTTCATTTACGGATTTACCTCCTATGTCGAGGTCGAGATGCCCATTAGTTCCCATGGGTGTCTTGATGGGTTTGCCATCCTTCATTCCAAACTTCTTAAGTATGTCTTGAATGTACTTTGTTTGGCTGATGAAGGTGCCCCCTTGGAGTTGCTTGATTTAAAATCCTAGGAAATACTTCAACTCCCCCATCATTGACATCTCGAATTTCTGTATCATGATCCTACTAAACTCTTTACAAGTTGACTTGTTAGTAGACCCAAATATAATATCATCAACATAAATTTGGCATACAAACAAGTCTTTTGCAACAGTTTTAGTAAAGAGAGTAGGATCGGCCTTTCCGACTTTGAAGCCATTAGTGATAAGAAAATCTCTTAGGCATTCATACCATGCTCTCGGGGCTTGCTTGAGCCCATAAAGTGCCTTTGAGAGTTTGTAAACATGGTTAGGGTACTTACTATCTTCAAAGCCAGGAGGTTGCTCAACATAGACCTCTTCACGTCCATTTGATAAAGCCTGAAGCCATGGTAAGTAGCATAGGCAAGTAATATATGAATTGACTCAAGCCTAGCTACGGATGCATAAGTTTCATCAAAGTCCAAACCTTCGACTTGTGAATATCCTTTGGCCACAAGTTGGGCTTTGTTTCTTGTCACCACACCATGCTCATCTTGCTTGTTGCAGAATACCCATTTGGTACCTACAACATTTTGATTAGGACGTGGAACTAAATGCCATACCTCATTCCTTGTAAAGTTGTTGAGCTCCTCTTGCATTGCCATCACCTAATCTGAATCTCTTAATGCATCCTCTACCCTGTATGGCTCAATAGAGGAAACAAAAGAGTAATGTTCACAGAAATGTGCAACTCGAGATCTAGTGGTTAACCCCTTATGAATGTCACCAAGAATGGAGTTGACGGGGTGATCTCGTTGAATTGCTTGGTGGACACTTGGGTGTGGCGATCTTTGACCTTGTATTTCTTGCTCATCTTCCTTGTCTTTATCATTATCATCTCCCCCTTGATCATTGTCCTCCTCTTGAGGTGGCTCATCCTCTTGATTTTCATCTTCATCATCTTAAGCCTGATCCTCGTCTTGGGTGGGTGGAGATGCTTACATGGAAGATGACGGTTGATCTTGTGCTTGTCTAGGCTCTTCAGATTCCTTAGGACACACATCCCCAATGGACATGTTCCTTAGCATGACGCATGGAGACTCTTCATCATCTAATTCATCAAGATCAACTTGCTCCACTTGGGAGCCATTAATCTCATCAAACACAATATCACAAGAAACTTCAACTAATCCAGTGGACTTGTTGAAGACTCTATATGCCCTTGTGTTTGAGTCATAACCAAGTAAAAAGCCTTCTACAGCTTTAGGAGCAAATTTAGATTTTCTACCTCTTTTAATAAGAATAAAGCATTTGCTCCCAAAGACTCTAAAATATGAAACATTGGGCTTTTTACCAGTTAGGAGTTTATTTGATGTCTTCTTGAGGATTCAGTGAAGGTAGAGCCAGTTGATGGAGTAGCAAGCAGTGTTGATTGCTTCTGCCCAAAACCGGTCCGGAGTCTTGTACTCATCAAGCATGGTTCTTGCCATGTCCAGTAGAGTTCTATTTTTCCTCTCCACTACACCATTTTATTGAGGTGTATAGGGAGAAGAAAACTCATGCTTGATGCCCTCATCCTCAAGAAATCCTTCAATTTTAGCATTCTTGAACTCCGTCTCATTATCGCTTCTAATTTTCTTGATTCTTAATCTGAACTCATTTTGAGCTCATCTCAAGAATCCTTTTAATGTCTCTTGGGTTTGTGATTTTTCCTGCAAAAAGAACACCCATGTGAAGCGAGAGTAATCATCCACAATAACTAGACAATACTTACTCCCACCAATGCTTATGTAAGCGATCGGGCTGAATAGATCCATGTGGAGCAGCTCGAGCGACCTGTCAATCGTCATTATGTTCTTGTGTGGATGATGAGCGCCAACTTGCTTTCCTGCTTGGCACGCGCTACAAACCATGTTTTTCTCAAAATGAACATTTGTTAGTCCTAAAATGTGCTCTCCCTTTAGAAGCTTGTGAAGATTCTTCATTCCAACATGGACATGTCGGCGATGCCAGAGCCAACCCATATTAGTCTTAGCAATTAAACAAGTGTCTAGTTCAGCTTTGTTATCATTAAAATCAACTAAATATAGCTGACCATCTAACTCTCTTTTAAATGCTATTGAATCATCACTTCTTCTAAAGACAGTAACACCTATTTCTGTAAATAGACAGTTGTAGCCCATTTTGCATAATTGAGAAACAGAAAGCAAATTTTAATCTAATGAATCTACAAGAAAAACATTGGAAATTGAATGGTTAGGTGATATAGCAATTTTACCCAAACCTTTGACCAAACCTTGATTTCCATCCCTGAATGTGATAGCTCTTTGGGGATCTTCGTTTTTCTCATAGGAGGAGAACATTCTCTTCTCCCCTGTCATGTGGTTTGTGCACCTGCTATCGATTATCCAACTTGAACCACCGGATGCATAAACCTACAAAACAAGTTTAGGCCTTGTTCTTAGGTACCCAAACATTCTTGGGTCCTTTGACGTTAGAAACAAGAACCTTGGGTACCCAAACACAAGTCTTTGGGCTCTTGTGTTTGCCCCCAACATATTTGGCAACTACTTTGCCTGATTTGTTAGTTAAAACATAAGATGCATCAAAGGTCTTAAAAGAAACATTATGTTCATTTGATGCAGCGGGAATTTTCTTTCTAGGCATTTTAACATGAGTGGTATGCCTAGAGCTAGAAGCCTCATTTTTGTACATAAATGCATGGTGAGAAACGAAATGAGGTTTCCTAGCATGAATTCTCCTAAATTTGTTCTCAGGATAATTAGCAGGATATAAAATTTAGCCCTCATTATCCTGAACCATGGGAGCCTTACCCTTTACAAAATTAGACAATTTCTTAGGGGCATTAAGTTTGACATTGCTCCCCTGTTGGAAACCAATGCCATCCTTAATGCCAGGGCGTCTCCCATTATAAAGCATGCTACGAGCAAATTTAAATTTTTCATTTTTGAGCTCATGCTCAGCAATTTTAGCATTTAACTTAGCTATGTGATCATTTTGATTTTTAATCATGGCAAGTTGATCATCAATAGCTTCAACATTTATATCTCTACATCTAGTGCAAATGGAAACATGCTCGACAATAGATGTAGATGGTTTGCAAACATTTAATTCCTCTATCTTAGCATTTAACATGGCATTCTCATCTCTAAGACAGGAAATAGAATCATTGCAAACATTCAATTTTTCAATCTTAGAAATTAAACTAGCATTCTCAGTTCTAAGACTTCAAATTGAATCATGACAAAAGCTAAGCTCTTTAGATAGGTTTTCATTTTTCTCTGCTTCTAGAGCATAAGCATTTTTCAACTTAACAAATTTTTTGTTCTCTTTAATGAGGAAGTCCTCTTGGCTTTCCAAGAGATCATCCTTTTCATTAATGTCTTCTATTAATTCATTTAATTTTTTGTTTGTTCCATGCTAAGGTTGGCAAAAAGAGACATTAAATTATCTTCATCATCGCTAGAGCTACCCTCATCACTAGATGTTGTATATTTGGGGGTGGCTCTAGAGTGTACCTTCTTCTTCTTGTCATCCTTATCCATGAGACAGTTGTGGCCGACATTGGGGAAGAGGAGGCCCTTATTGACGGCGATGTTGGCGGCGTCCTCGTCGGAGGAGGAGTCGGTGGAGCTCTCGTCGGAGTCCCATTCCCGGCATATGCGGACATCGCCGCCCTTCTTCTTGTAGTATCTCTTCTTCTCATTCTTCTTCCCTTTCTTGTCGTCGTCCCTGTTACTTCCACTATAAATTAGACATTTAGCAATAAAGTGACTGGGCTTACCACATTTGTAGCACACCCTTTTAGAGACGGGTTTGTAATCCTTCCCCCTTCTTTGTTTGAGGATTTAACGGAAGCTCTTGATAATGAGCGCCATCTCCTCGTTGTCGAGCTTGGAGGCGTCGATTGGAAGCCTACTTGGTGTAGACTCCCTCTTCTCCTCTTCCGTCGCTTTGAATGCGACGGGTTGCACCTCGGGTGTAGAGGTGGCGCCTTGCTCCAAGTTGACAATATGTTTGGAGTCTTTGATCATAAGTTCAAAGCTCACAAACTTGTCAATCACCTCCTCGGGAGACATTTGTTTGTATCTAGGATCTCCATGTATTAATTGAACTTGAGTAGGATTATGAAATACGAGAGATCTTAGAATAACCTTGATCATTTCATGGTCATCCCTTTTTGTGCTCTCGAGGTTGCGCACTTGGTTCACCATTGTCTTGAGCCGGTTGTACATGGCTCATGGCTCTTCCCCTTTGTTGAGGACGAATCAACCGAGTTCTCCCTCGATCTTTTCGTGCTTGGTGATCTTGGTCACTTTGTCCCCTTTGTGCGCGGTTTTGAGGACGTCCGAAATTTCTTTGGCGTTTTTCAACCCTTGCACCTTGTTATACTCCTCTCGACACAACGAGGAGAGGAGTATAGACATGGCTTGGGAGTTGAAGTGCCTAATTTGGGCGGCCACGTCCGAGTCGTAATCTTTGTCCCCCACCTTAGGTACCTGTGCTCCATACTCAACAATATCCCAAATACTTTCGTGGAGTGAGGTTAGATGGTGCCTCATTTTATCACTCCACATACAATAATCCTCACCATCAAAATATGGTGGTTTGCCGAGGGGTACGAAAAGTAATGGAGTGCGCTTTGAAATACGGGGATAGCGAAGAGGCATCTTACTGTACTTCTTGCGCTCATGGCGCTTAGAAGCGACGGATGACTCGGAGCTTGATGTGGAGGGTGACGAAGAGTCGGTCTTGTAGTAGACCACCTTCTTCATCTTCTTCTTCTTGTCACCTCTCCGATGGGACTTGATGGAAGAAGAGGATTCCTCCTTGTGTTGCCGGACTCCCTTGAGAGGGTCCTCCCCGAGCTTGAGGGCTTGTCGCCAGTCATGATCTCCCTCTTGGCGTGATCTCCAGACATCACTTCAAGTTGGTTAGGCTCTTAATGAAGCACTGACTCTGATACCAATTAAAAGTCGCCTAGAGGGGGTGAATAGGCGAAACCTGAAATTTATAAATTTAAACACACAGTACAAGTCGGGGGTTAGCGTTAGAATTAAATTCAAGTCCGAAAGAGAGGGGAAAACAAATCAAACAAGAATCAAGGTGAGTGACACGATGATTTGTTTTACCGAGGTTCGGTTCCGAAGAACCTAGTCCCCATTGAGGACGTCACAAAGATCGGGTCTATTTCAATATTTTCCCTCTCTCAAACGGTCACTTAGACTAAGTGAGCCTTCTTCCATAATCTCATGGGTCACTAAGAGCCCACAAGGACCACCACACACTTGGTGTCTCTTTCCTTTCTTACAAAGAACTTGATAATAAGAATGGGAAAAGAAAAAAGGCCAAACCAAGCAACAAGAGCAACAAAAGAACACAAAACACTCTCTCTCAAGTCCCTAATGGAATTGAGTTGATTTGGTGGCTTGGAGAGGATTCAATCTATTTGAAATGTCTTGGAGTGAAGTCTTTTTCTCTTGTATTGAATGCAATGTTCAGAATGCTTGGATTAATATGAATGAGGTGGTTGGACGGTATTTATAGCCCCCAACCACTTTGGTAGCCGTTGGGGAGGCTGCTGGCGATGGACGCACTGGACAGTCCGGTGCGCCACTGGACAGGCACTATTCCTTGTCCGGTGCACTGCCACGTCACCCAATCGTTAGGGTTCGGAGCTCGGTCGACCGTTGAAGCTTTGTCCTCTTGCGGCACCGGACAATCCGGTGCCACACCGGACAGTCCGTTGCCCCTCTGACTTCGCTGCTCTGACTTCTGCGTGGAACTGTTGCTCACTGTAGCACTTTGTAGAGTCGATCGTTGGCACTGGATAGCCGTTGCCCACTGACTCACCGGATAGTCCGGTGAATTATAGCGAAGCGCGCCCTAGAATTCCCGAGAGTGGCTGGTTTGAAGTTGTGCGGCATGGTGCACCGGACACTGTCCGGTGGCACACCGGACAGTCCGGTGCGCCAATTCTCAGCACACTCAAGTTCTTTGCTCCGTTTCAAATTGAGTCCCTAACTTGATTTCTTTCTTGGTTTGTGTTGAACCTTATGCACCTGTAATACATGAATTCTAGAACAAACTAGTTAGTCCATGTGTTTGTGTTGATCATCAACCACCAAAATTAATTATAGGAAGTGGTTAACCCAATTTCCCTTTTAGAAGCTTCCCATCGTTTTTGTGCTCATAAGAAGAATGCTAGCTCATATGTTTGGTAACCTCAGGGTTAGCGAACCAACATCTCAATCGATCGACGGTGGGGAGGTACCACATCACCAAAAAAGGAATCTTTTTGAGCGCATAATTGTCTACTTCTTTTTCTTTGTGCGGTTTTGAACATTGTTGGGTCTTCTTTTGGGCTTTCTTTTGCTTTTCCCTTTAGAAACAGATGCAACACACTCTTCCTCTCGATAGTTTGATTCACCTTGTACCTACTTGCATCGCACTTTGGGCAACTCTCCAAGTCTTTATAATCATCACCTTGATAAAGGATACAATGTTTTCTACACGAGTGGATCTTCTCCAAACGAATAGTGAACGGACTAATTAGTTTCTTTGCATAGCACATGTTAGCAAGCACTTTGTTCTCCATTGGAAGCATGTTTGTGATAATACTAAAAACGCATCAATGCCAGCATCAGACAAACCATATCTAGCTTTTAACATCAATAACTTTAGCATAGGCCAGAGCGTTGTGACCTCTTTGGTACAACCCTTGGACTCGTCGTACAATCTACTGCCATCATCAGGGACCCCATACCTTTCATGAAGAACATCGATGGATTTGTGTGATGACGTAATATTCCTCTAACAACTCTGCATCTTCCTCATCCATAATAGTTGTCAAAACATGAGTTTTATCATGTTCTTTTCCTCCAGCGTAACCATCATCAGTAATATTTGCCACTACATGTTCGCTCTGTGGAAGATGTTGTTGTGTCTCTGTAGCATCCCAAAAATTCAAATCTTGAAATTTTCTCAAACTCGCTCTAAATTCAAAATAAATTTCAAATTTCATTTCAAAATGTTTGTTTGCGAGTTGATATCAACAAATAAAATATAGTGGTATATATTTCCTCCAAAATCCTCCTCAAAATATCCTACAAATATTTCCCTAGTGATCCCCCTCAAATTCTTTCCAGAAATATTGTCCAGATATTTCCCCAGTAACCCCCCTCAATTTTTTTCGAGAAATACTGCTCAAATATTCCACCGATATATCTCCAAGTATTTTCCTCTTGAGAAATACCTTCAGAATCATTTTTCAAGTCCCTACAAATATTTTCTTCATAACTTTCCTCATGCTCATACATATATGTATGCCTCCAGTGTCATACGGTAAGCTCTACAAGCTAATCTCACTTATACAAGACAAATACATGCTAATCTCCCATTCTCTCATCCTCCCACTAATCCTCTCATCCCTCCCCCTAATCCCCTCACCATGGCTATAAATAGAGGGGCAAGGGCCTCCTCTCATCCCACCCCAAGCCATTTCATGGCAACTCTCTCCCCCCCACACACACCCACTCCATCTCCCACACAAGTACACACTAGCACAAGGATCGTTCGGTCGTTCTTCGATCGTTCGTCCCCCTGTTCTTAGTTTGTTCGTTCGTTCGTCCAATCGTTCGATTGTTCGTCCCATCGTTCATGGTTTGTTTGCCCGTTCGTCTGATCGTTCGATCGTTCGTCCGTTCACTCGTCCAAATAATCTTTTTCCTATCGTTATGCTGCCGAAATTCCGATCATTCGTTCGTTCGATCATTCGATCGTTCATCGTTCGTTCATAGTTCCTATTCATCGTTCATCGTTCGTTCATAGTCCCTATTCATCGTTCATCCAGATAATCTTTGTCCTGCCGTTATGCTGCCGAAATTCCGATCGTTCGTTCGTTCGATCATTCGATCATTCGTCCGTTCGTTCATAGTTCCTATTCATCGTTCATCGTTCGTTCATAGCCACTATTCATCGTTCGTTCATATGAACTGTTCACATCACTATTTACCATTACTATTCACCACTACTATTCAACGTTACTATTCATCGTTCATCCGATCACCCCCAAATTTGAACTACTCATCCATCATGCTGTCTAGTCCACTTAAGACCAGCCAGACCCATATTCCAGTCATACGAACTCCGGTGACTGTGATTTTCCTTCCAGTAGGGAACTTCCCATCTGGCCACCCGTCCCAGGTTTCTCCAAATTGAGCATGATTAACTTTGAGATTCCTTCGAACCAGGCTTCCAGACTCAGATTCCAATAATTCTTGTTTCTAAATTCTTATCGAATTATTCCCTATCCAACTATGTCATCCCTTAAGCATGGTTCATATTCCAGAAAACTCCCCAAAATACTCTTGTCCCATATTCTGCCTATAACTCTCCTGTTCATACTAAGTCAGACGATTCATTCGTCACTATTCTCACCAACAGTGAACTTCACTGTGCTACACCACATACACCCAGCTATAAATATACCCAGCTACCCTCTCCCTCTCCACACACTCAACACCCTCAGCCAAGGCAAACACCCCACCCACTCAGTTACCCCGCTCTGCCGGCTACGCGCATAGTGTCGCTTCGCCTCCAATCCACCCTCCTGGTAAGCACCTCCGCTCCACCACCAGTAATATCACCACACCACATGACATAGATTCTACTCAAGACTCTACCCATCCATATATCTCTATTCTGACCACTATACTAAATATCTGTTGATATACTTGCTGGTTTGTATGTTTGCTTATTCATGTTGCATAGTTATCGGAGCGTTCGTGCCGTCTCGTGGAGGCCAGATCTGCAAGTCTACGCCAGGCAGTGGAGCTAGAAGCCAGTTCCGCGAGCTCCCCTTCCCCCTTCACCGGATAAGCACGACAAGCTCACTGGATCCCTTTGATGCATAAATTACCTATGATTTTTCAACCACAACCCTCAGCCTGTTATTTTATGCATGATATGATTTTGAGACAAGTTATTATGGCCACCCAGCCGCTTGCCGCAATCAATCCCTGATATATTTGTTACAAATGATTTGAGGAAAGGTGTGAGTTTTCAAAAGAAAATGCTTTTCAAAATGTGTATGATGAAGGGTTTTCACCCTTATCACCTTTGAGTAGGGATGATCAGGGACTCCCTGGTTTAGGGGAGGGCCTAAGGTGATGGCTCAGCTGGTTTAAGCATGAGCAGAAGGATTGTCCCCTCATATAAGGACCGGTTTGTCATCCTTCACTATCTGCACTCATGATAAGTACAACCACTCGAGACTGTGTGGGCAGTCACTCAATCTGAACTTGTACGGTCCAACCCTAGGGTTACGAAGGCTAGGGAGCACCAGGAGGATAAGGAGGGGGAATGTTTTGTCCGGTTTGGGCATAGCGGTGGCCTGACTCTTTCCGATGTAACCGTTAAGGTTAGGACATTCGAGGGAAGAAAGAGATTTGGATTCGGATCTCGTTAGCCATGGGATCGCAGAGCCGGACCAGTGGGTAAAGTGTACACCTCTGCGCAGAGTTTGAAAACCTATTCGAATAGTCCGTGTCCACTGGTATGGACGAGTCTGGTGTGGTATGATAATTAGTGTTTTGTTTTCAAAAAAAGGGTGCGGTTGAGAAAAGTGGTTTTTTTAAAAAGGTCCGGCGGTTGAGCCGTGAGCTATGGTGGACGGGAAGTCCAGTAGCTGTTTTTGAGAATGAAAACCAGTGGGAAGCTGCTGAAATACCTGGATGGTTTGAAAAACATCCTGCTCCTTTTGGAGAGGTTGCGCTTTGCAAAATAAAAAAATGTTTTTTCAAAATAACCCTGCATAAAATATTACTGTTTCTGCAAAATATCCTGAGCTCCACATATTCCATGCATTATATCTGATTTTCCCATTCCACGGGTGAAGGTGGGCTGCTGAGTACGTTTGTACTCACCCTTGCTTATTTGTTGTTTTTCAGAGAAGGTGATCGCTGATCGGGTAAGAGTTACGACTGTTCCCAACCTTACTTATGGCTGTTGGACCGCTGATTTACTTCGCTGCGTATATCGGGCAGCTTCAGCCCCACTCTGATGATATGTCCCGAGTTGTGGACCAACTCTTAAAGTTGATCGCCACCTTTATAGGTTTGTCTCATTTAAGCAGATCTAGAATCATCTGTTGTATAAATGTGTTTACTAGCCTCCTGGGACTAGTAATTGTAATCACATTTGAGTCCCAAAGGATTGGGGCGCTTCAGTCTCGTGAACAAACTGAAATCTGTCGTCGATGTTCGCAGGGTTTTCAATTGTATAAGGCAAAGAGTTATCCTCTCCATGCTTTGTCCAAATAATGTAATCCTTCATAAATCCTCGACATACCAGATGAGATATTATTTGTTCTTTGTCATCAAATACAACAACATTTTTGCAGTCCATGCATGGACAATATATGTGCTTTGTCTTTGTTCTCCAAGCATGGTTCGTAGCGACATCAATAAACCTATGGACCTTGGATATTTATGATGGTTCTAGCCTTGATAAGTTATACATCCAGCATGTCCTCTCCATCATCATCTGTAAAAAAGTAACATAAACACACAAGAACACAAATTGACAAGAGAAACATAAACCAACATATCCTAACAACTAAATATATCATTGATAAACAAAAACGGGCATAAGAAACATAAACCAACCTTTCTTAACAACCTTCTTCCAAAAAAAATAATGATCAAAACCTCCCCCTTGTATTTTATGAAATCTAGCCATCCAATGGAAGTATGCGAGCTACAGTTCTTGTCGAGAAGGATGAAGAGGTGAAACCCTTTATCCAAAATGTGGCTAAAATTGTGGAAAAATGAACAAAAATTAGCAAGAGAAACATAAACCAAACTTTCTTAGCTATACTCTTCTCTCTAACATATGGTGAAGGCCTAGTTCCAAAATGTAGCTAAAATTGAGCAAAAATGAACAATAATTGGCAATTGAAACATAATTAAACCAACCTTTCATGGCAACTAATAAAAACAATCTTAATTACCAAAACTATCTTTCTCTCTCTCCGTACAACGCATGCACCATTCATTAAACATGAGAAAGGGCAGCGGATAGATAAAATCTAACCATCTTAAACAACATCATTTGAGGAAATAGAGAAAATAACCTAGCTATATTCTTTTCTCTCACATGGTGAAACCCTAGATCCAAAATGTAGCTAAAATTGAGCTCTTGAACAAAAATTGACATTAGAAACATAAACCAACCTTTCATAGCAACCTTCTTCCAAAAATACAAAGAAAAAAACTTCTCCCTTTGTATTTTGTGAAATCTGGACCTCCAAAATCGCTTTTAATGAAAGTTGGCTGCGAGCTACAGCTCGTGTTGGCGAGAAAGGAGTATTTATAGTACTAATGTCACTAATGGTTGGCTTAAGAAACCGCCAAGTGGAAATGTATTTCCACTGGCGGTTCTTTTGACACAACCGCCAGGGAAAATCCTCCATTTACACTAGCGGTTGTGTAAAAAGAACCGCCAATGAAAATAGGTTTTCACTAACGGTTTCTAAAGCTGGCCCTACCTGTTTTTCACTAACGCTCCATAATCGAAACCGACAGTGAAAATTTAAACGTACCGCCAGTTTTGAGATATTTTCTACTAGTGGCATCGTATTGGAAGAGAAAAGACCGAGGAATTACAATCAGATCATACAATCAATCAGGAATTACAATCAAGAAAACTAATCACCTATAGTTAAAAGTAATCCCATCGCTATCAATCTCGTCCAGGTCTCGGTACCGATGAAAATAGGCTTTAGATTGGGCTGTCATGTCTCAGATTGTATGGACATCGAGATAGACGAAGACAACGGATGCATTAACCACCGACGAGGCAGCGAGATGACTACCTCTGACCAATACATACCGTCCATGAAGCACCGCAGTGCGCAACAGAATGTTGGCGTCGTGTCACTAGCGCTGCTCCTCTCGCTTGGCGTTTTTTACTAGTAGCACGCTCTTGCTGCGACCCCAGGGTCGCTGGCTTGGTGATTGGTATGGTGGACGTCGGCTCCGCACACGACGCGGCCAGCGACAGAAATTCCAGCGCTCAGTCTCCCCAAGCTAGCGGCAGCCGCAGGCCCCGCGAGGCGGACCGTTCCTCCGACAGCCTGCCCCACGATTGACTTGGGAGTTTGGCCGGGTCCCTGTTGTCAACATATCATATATCAGCGTCAGGGACACAACTGTTACGTACCATTGATTTGTTAATTATATGGATGCCTGCATGTTTTCAAACTGGCTGCTAGATGGTCATCCATGTGGTGGCCGGGCTGGCTGGAGACTCAGCACAGTTCATTGTGCCTGGAGCATATTAGGTGGCAGGAGCACCACTTATGGTCTGTTTGGTTCGTGGAGTCACCCAATGCTTAATGAGGTGATGTATCATAAGTTTATTCCATTAATTTTGGTAAAATCAACTCACTCCTCGTGTATATACTAATTATTAGCTTATAAGGAATAG
Source organism: Zea luxurians (assembly GCA_029449295.1). Lineage (NCBI taxonomy): Eukaryota > Viridiplantae > Streptophyta > Magnoliopsida > Poales > Poaceae > Zea > Zea luxurians. Next base: position 90,125 of record JAOPSE010000108.1, on the reverse strand, counting down.
GGTAGTGATGCATCAACTTATTCTATTCAACAAACCAAATAAAAATGTGAGTAGTGAGAAAAAGATGGATCACTTCATTCCTCAAACCAAACACACCTTTACTCTACATACTTGTGCTGTTAAATTTAATATCTGTACACCAGAAGCTAGCCTCCACTTAAGACAAAGATGAACACTCGAGTTGACCTCGTGCTGGAGCTCAATAGCTTTTCTACTGTCTCGAGTAACCACTGCAACACAACTCGCTACCGCCGCTACCGGTACTACCATTCGCGGTTATTTCGAAATCACCAGGAATAAGTTACCACTGTCAGCAGTGATAATGATGCATCGCTGTTGGTTATTATTAATATCCAGCGTGATATTAGCACCTGCCAGCAGTGATAATGATGCTTCCTTCGCACAACAGAAACTGCATAATTTTCGACGGCTTAGGCCATCAGACATTAGCTCCTCAGTCCTGACCGTTAAAAATAACCTTTTTCGGCGGTTTAAGCTCAGCCCCACGCCGTTGGAAATTTATGAGTTTATCGTTGTGTCAGGGGCGGACATCATGGGCCGTTTTGGAAATATGCATGGCAATAATCCTTAAGGGAACATAAGGACACCGACCAATGCAAGAAAATGGTACAACGGATCATGTTTACGACAATATTGAGGACCAACGGAAAGCAAAGGTTACCAATACTTGCCTGAATATCACCGACAAAAAAAGACAAACCTAAAGCTAAAAAAGACTTGGCTTTAATTTGTAGTCGTCTAACTCTAGAGCTAGGAGAGAATGAGAAGAAGCTACATGCTCCTTATATTCTTAAATCTAAAAGAAACAAACAATTGATGAAATGGTTGAAAAACTTTAAGTTCCCTAATGGTTATGCCGCAGGCTTTAGAAGGTTTGTGAATTTGAAGACGGGCAAATTTTCCGAGTAGAAGAGTCATGATTACCACATAATAATGGAAAGACTCCTTCCTGTTATGTTCTGTGGTTTTGTAAAAAATGATGTGTGGAAAAGCATTAGTGGAGCTAAGCTATTTTTATAGACATCTTTGTGCTAAAGAAATAAAGAAAGAGATGATAGAGAAGCTTGAGCAACAAATACATGTGTTGGGGCGAAGGCGAACACACCCCCCTCGCTCAAGGATTTCCACGCCGACGCATCACAAGCCGAAGGCCCCGTCAGCAGGTTCCGCTGGCTAGGCTCGTGGACATCGCCCATGCGAAGGCCCAAGCGTCCCCTTCGCTCTGACGAGCCGAGGCGAAGACCACCGAAGCCTTGGGGACCGGATGATCGAGACCGCGCAGACCCCAAGGTTGTCTCCCTCAATATAAGGAGAGGCCTGTGTGCAAACCGGCCCATGTTGTAAGGCCCCGCCCGTAGGTTTCCATGTGGACAGAGCAGGTTGGGCCACGTCTGTAATAAAGTATGTTGTAATGACGCATGGTACCCCCCCCCCCACCCGTGAGGGAATATTCCAGGGATAAACTAGGTAACTGAGGGTCTAATTGTCCTTGGCAGGGTCGGGCGGTCCCTCAGTTACCTATAAATACCCCTGCACTGTGCCAATGCGGGAGACGAGAAGAAAAAACACTGTTGCCCTAATGCCTTGTGCTCAAATTCATCAAACCATCCCCTTTTCTTCCTATTGGGTTTTGCTGTCCCCGGATTAGCAAGTTCCAACATTTGGCGCTCACCGTTCGTGCGACAAAAAAACATCTTGCGATGGCCCCCAAGAGAGCAGATTCGAAGGCCGCCGCCTCCATCGACGACACGGCGAAGGCAGCGCTTCTGGCGGAGAAGAAAGGCAAGGCCCTCACGGACAACACCCTTCTGGAGGCCTTCGAAGATGAAGCCGTCAATAGCAAGAGGCAACGCCAGGACAACCCCACGCCCAATGGCACTATGCGCACTTGTAGTTCCGAGGGCGCACCTCGAGCACCCCCACCAGGCTTCGCTCCCCCAGAAAGCGAAGACACCATAGAAGATGGTGAGATCATAGGCATCTCGACCGAAGATCAATTAAAGCTGTGAGCCCTGCGCATCAAGAACAACCACCTTCAAAAGCAAAAAGAGATACTCGAAGCCAAGCGCCAACACGTCACCATTCAAGCCAAAGTGCGACAAATGATACTGGATGAGGAACAAAAAGCTCGGGAGCTAGAGCAAGAAATAACACTTATACAAGGCGAAGGCCCTTACAATCTGCAGCATGGCCCCCTCGCGGCCCCGGTTGCCTTCCAACAAAACATAAAAGGCGGAGACCCATACCACCCGTAGCGTGGCCCCATCGTCCCCCCAACAGCCGCTTTCTAGGGAATCAATTACCTCGACGAGCGAAGTCCGCTCACTCCGCAACTCCAAGCGTCACCCTGGCCCACCAACTTTAGGGCCAGCACTTACCCCAAGTACAACGGCAGCACTGACCCAGCCCAGTATATCATGAGCTACCAAGTCATCGTTGCATCATCCGGAGGGGACGATGCCACCATGGCCAAATCCTTCATCATCGCACTCGAAAGCCCAGCCCTAACTTGGTATACCAAGCTGCCGCCACTTTCAATCGAGTCGTGGAAAGGACTTCGCGACAAGTTCCTACTGAATTTCCAAGGATACAGACCAGACACAGATGCATTGGCCGAGCTATCACTCTGCAAGTAGAAAGAGAAGGAGACCCTTCTAGAGTACTACAAAAAGTTCCTCACGCTCAAGTCGCAATTGCCATCTGTTGACGATAACATAGCAATCCATTATGCAACCAGCGGCCTTCGAGTCGGCGTCTTATACAACCATTGCATCAGAGACCCGCCTTAACAATTACAAGAGCTCTACCAATTATTTGAAAAATATGCCAGGTCCGAGGAGCTACACTAGCGTAAGATTGAATCTCAGAGGAAACCCAAGGACACTCCGCAGTCCACCAGAACTTGGGTCAGGCCGGCGCAGTCCGACTCCGGCAAGGAAAATCGCATCCAGCAACAGGTGCACACCATTGTCAATCAATATCCCATCAGAGACATAGTTCGCCGTTCAGAGTGCCACTCCCAAAACCACGGCAACAGCACAAGGCGAAGAGGCAGAGGCCGAGCCCAATAGCCACGAAGATTTTACTACCTGTTTCATGGCGAAGACTACGCACACCCTACTAGGGACTGTCCGAAGACCAAGGCCACCAAGGATAGAATAGCCAGAGCCCAGCCAACCGACAACCAATAAGTCGTCGCACACACCTATCACCCCAAGCAATACCACCATCAAGCATTCCACAACGAGAAAATCCACCACCAACCCAACCACGTATACCATCACCATCAAGAGGTGCAAGTTCTCCCCCCACCACCATTACACCATCCAAATCCTCCACACCAAAACCCCCCACCGCCAGCACACAAGCAAGAAGACTTCACCGAGCAACCTTATCGTGGGGTCATTCACATGATCACTAGGGGATCCAGTGTAGACTTTGACACCAAGCTGCATAAAAAGGACCACTATCGCAGTGTCAACCACGTCGCTCTCACCAGCTCAGTGGTGCAAACAAAGTGGTCCCATGTACCGCTCACTTTCGATGCCAGGGACATTGATTTGCGCAGTCACCACACGCAGATGCCATGGTAATCAATTGCAGGGTAGCAGGCTGGGACTTGCACAAAGTACTGGTCGACAATGGCAGCCAGGCCGACATCATCTTCTTGCACGCCTTCGATCACATGGGCATCAGCCACATCCTCCTTAAGCTTGCAGACAACCCGTTATATGGTTTCAGAGGCAAAGGCACGTTCCCTATTGGCAAGATAGCGCTACCATTGTCATTTGGCACGGCGCCCAGTGCACGAAGCGAGCAAGTCACCTTTGACATAGTAGACATGGTCTACCCATATAATGCCATAATGGGGAGCGGATCGATCAACAAGTTTGAGGCAGCCATTCACGGGTTTTATCTCTGCATGAAGATCCCAGGCCCATAGGGCGTGATCACAGTCTACGGAGATCAGCAGACAGCACAGAACATCGAGAGAGACTTCATTCTAGGGCAGCGCAATGTTCACTGCATAACAACAGAGTGAGAAGGCAGCGATAGTCATCGCTCAACCAAAAGTAAAAAGAACAATGCCCAGTTGTAGAGCAATGATGGGACGAAGATAGTACCCCTCGATCCCGCAACCCCAAAACAGACAATCATGATCAGCGAAGACCTGACACCACACGACGAGGGAAGGCTTATTTCTTGTCTCAGCCGCAATAAGGATGTCTTCGTCTGGTCCGCCCTCGACCTAGTGGGGGTTAGTCGCGCAATCAACGAACATAGTTTGGGCATCAACCCCTCGGTGCGCCCAAAAAAGCAGTGGCTAAGAAAATTGTCTGACAAAAAAATAGAGGCAACCAAAGCCGAGGTACATTGCCTATTGGAAGCCAAATTCATTGAGCCAATCGCCTACCCAACATGGCTCGCCAACATCATGATGGTGTAGAAGAAGAGCGGAAAATGGTGCATGTGCATTGATTTCACAAGCCTTAACAAAGCATGCCCCAAAGACAACTTCCCCTACCGCGAATCGACAAGATTATCGATTGCGCAGCAGGCTATGAAGTCATGTCCCTCTTAGATTGCTTCTCAGGTTACCACCAAATCCACAAGAAATAGGAAGACAAGGCCAGCACCAGCTTCATCACCCCCTTCGGCACGTACTGCTTCGTACTGATGCCCGAGGGACTTAAGAACACCAGCTCAACTTTTTCCCGCCTCACAAAGAAGGTCCTTGAAAACCAAGTAGGCTGTAACATCTTCACTTATGTGGATGACATCATCATTGCGAGTAAAAGCAAGGAGGACCACCTGTCTGACCTTGCAGAAACATTTGCCAACATGCGCGAAGCCAAACTCCGACTGAACCCAGAGAAGTGCATCTTCGGGGTACATCAAGGAAAAATCCTCGGCTATTTAGTATCCCACTGAGGAATTGAAGCAAATCCAACTAAAATCCAAGCAATCATGGACATGGCACCACCACAATACACCAAGGACATCCAATGGCTAACAGGAAGACTAGCGACACTAAATAGATTCATCTCCAGATCCACCGAGCGAAGCCTCTCATTCCTCAAAACTTTGTGAGGCTGAGAGCACCTAGAGGGGGGGGTGAATAGGTGATCCTGTAAAAACTTCAAACTTAAGCCACAAAAACTTGTTAAGCGTTAGCACGATTTATACCAAGTGGCTAAGGTGAAGTCTCAACAAAACACAATACCACAAGAATCAAGCACAGAGGGACACAGTGGTTTATCCCGTGGTTCGGCCAAGCCAATGCTTGCCTACTTCCACGTTGTGGCGTCCCAACGGACGAGGGTTGCAATCAACCCCTCTCAAGCGGTCCAAAGACCCACTTGAATACCACGGTGTTTTGTTGTTCCTTTCACTATCCCGTTTGCAAGGAATCTCCACAAATTGGAGTCTCTTGCCCTTACAAGTATATGATCACAAAGAAAGCACAGAGTAAGGGAGGGAAGCAACACACACAAATCCACAACAAAAGCGCACACACACGGCCAAGACTCGAGCTCGAATGACTATTTCAGAGTTCACACTAGAACAGAGCTCGAATCACTTAGAATCACAAACGAATGCGCAAAGAACTTGTGTGGATGATCAAGAATGCTCAAGAGTTGCTTGTGTGTCTCCTCCATGCGCCTAGGGGCTCCTTTTATAGCCCCAAGGCAGCTAGGAGCCGTTGAGAGCAATTCTGGAAGGCTATCCTGGCCTTCTGTCGTCGGGGGCACCGGACAGTCCGGTGCACACCGGACACTGTCCGGTGCCCGATTTGTTTCCTTTTCTGGCGCTTCCGACCGTTGGAAGACTGCCGTAGATCTGCGAGCCGTTGGCGCACCGGACAGTCCGGTGCCGTCTTCCGACCGTTGGCTCGGCCACGTGTCCTGCGCGGATTGCGCGGCCGACCGTTGGTCCTGGCCGACCGTTGGCTCACCGGACAGTCCGGTGCACACCGGACAGTCCGGTGAATTTTAGCCGTACGCCGCCGGCCAAAATCCCGAGAGCGGCCAGTTCGAGTCGAGTCAGTCTGGCGCACCGGACACTGTCCGGTGCACACCGGACAGTCCGGTGCTCCAGACCGAGCTGGGACTTGGCAGCCCACAGCCAAGTCTTTTCTCCTCTTCTCTCTTCCTGTTTCTAACACTTAGACAAATATGTTAGTCCACAAAACCAATGTACTACGGATTAGAAACATACCTTTACTCCATGATTTGTACTTTGTTCCATTTTACAATTAGGCACCTGTGTTGGTCACTAAATCACCAAAATACTTAGAAATGGCCCAAGGGCACATTTCCCTTTCAATCTCCCCCTTTTTGGTGATTTATGCCAACACAACATAAAGCAAGTTTAACAAGTACAAAAACACTTCAAATAATAACTCAAATTATTTTGAATCGATTTTGGCATATATGGATCATCCTTTGCCACCACTTGGTTTGTTTTTGCAAATCAAACACAAATCTCTATCTCTAAGTTAAACACACATGTTTAAGCATAAAGAGAGTCATTCAAAAAGAGATTGATCAAGGATTTCAAAAACTCCCCCTTTTTCCCATAATCAATACTTCTCCCCACAAGAAGCCAACTTTTGACAAGAGAGACAACTTAAGAAAAGAATTTTGACAAATCAAAAACTCTATTCTACTATTTTCAAAATCTCTCAAGTGGTAGCTGATCCATTTATTGCTTTGGCCTTTATTTTCTCCCCCTTTGGCATCAAGCACCAAAACGGGATCAATTGTGGCCCTTTAACCCCATTGCCTCACCAAAATCTTCAATTAAGAGCAAATGGCAATAAGAGTGCATGAGATGGACTTGGAATAAGTTACCCTCACATCGGAGTGCAGTGGAAGTCTTGCATGATCCAAGTCCACCTTTTCCCTTTCAATTCTCCTTTGGGACTAAATCAAACAAACTCACGCATATGGTTAGTCTCAAAGGGTCAAGTTGCAACACATCTCCCCCTAAACATGTGCATCACTTTGCAACGGACTTGTGAGGTCCAGGGAGTGTTTGTACAACTTGAGCACCATAATAAGCAACAAAATGCAGAATGAACATGATCAAAGGCATAAATACATGTATGCTACTATTCAATCCAAGTTCCGCGAATCTAAGACATTTAGCTCACTACGCAGCCTGCAAAAGGTCTTCTCATCTAAAGGCTTGGTAAAGATATCGGCTAGCTGGTTCTCGGTGCTAACATAAAACACTTCGATATCTCCCTTTTGCTGGTGGTCTCTCAAAAAGTGATGTCGGATGTCAATGTGCTTTGTGCGGCTGTGCTCAACAGGATTTTCCGCTATTCGGATAGCACTCTCATTGTCACATAGGAGTGGGACTTTGCTCAGATTGTAGCCAAAGTCCCTGAGGGTTTGCCTCATCCAAAGTAGTTGCGCACAACACTGTCCTGCGGCAACGTACTCGGCCTCAGCGGTGGATAGGGCAACGGATGTTTGTTTCTTAGAGTTCCATGACACCAGGGACCTTCCTAAGAATTGGCACGTCCCTGATGTACTCTTCCTATCGACCTTACATCCAGCATAGTCGGAATCTGAGTACCCAATCAAGTCAAAGTTAGACCCCTTTGGATACCAGATCCCGAAGCAAGGCGTAGCGACTAAATATCTAAGAATTCGCTTCACCGCCACCAAGTGACACTCCTTAGGATCGGATTGAAATCTAGCACACATGCATACGCTAAGCATAATATCCGGTCTACTAGCACATAAATAAAGTAGAGATCCTATCATTGACCGGTATGCTTTTTGATCAACGGACTTACCTCCTTTGTTGAGGTCGGTGTGTCCGTCGGTTCCCATCGGCGTCTTTGCGGGCTTGGCGTCCTTCATCCCAAACCGCTTTAGCAGATCTTGCGTGTACTTCGTTTGGGAGATGAAGGTGCCGTCCTTGAGTTGCTTCACTTGGAACCCAAGGAAGTAGTTCAACTCGCCCATCATCGACATCTCGAATTTCTGCGTCATCACCCTGCTAAACTCTTCACAAGACTTTTGATTAGTAGAACCAAATATTATGTCATCGACATAAATTTGGCATACAAACAAATCACCATTACACGTCTTAGTGAAAAGGGTTGGATCGGCTTTCCCAACCTTGAAAGCATTAGCAATTAAAAAATCTCTAAGACATTCATACCATGCTCTTGGGGCTTGCTTAAGTCCATAGAGCGCCTTAGAGAGCTTACACACGTGGTCGGGGTACCGCTCATCCTCGAAGCCAGGGGGTTGCTCCACGTACACCTCCTCCTTTATTGGCCCGTTGAGGAACGCGCTCTTCACATCCATTTGGTACAACCTGAAAGAATGGTGAGCGGCATATGCTAGCAAGATACGAATGGACTCTAGCCTAGCCACAGGAGCAAAAGTCTCCTCAAAGTCCAAACCTGCGACTTGGGCATAACCTTTTGCCACAAGTCGAGCCTTGTTCCTCGTCACCACCCCGTGCTCGTCCTGTTTGTTGCGGAACACCCACTTGGTTCCCACAACATTTTGCTTGGGACGAGGCACCAGCGTCCAAACTTCATTGCGCTTGAAGTTGTTGAGTTCCTCCTGCATGGCCAACACCCAATCCGGATCTAGCAAGGCCTCCTCTACCCTGAAAGGCTCAATAGAGGAGACAAAGGAGTAATGTTCACAAAAATTAACTAATCGAGACCGAGTAGTTACTCCCTTGCTAATGTCACCCAGAATTTGGTCGACTGGATGATCCCTTTGAATCATCGCTCGAACTTGGGTTGGAGGTGCCGGTTGCGCTTCTTCCTCCATCACTTGATCGTCTTGTGCTCCCCCTTGATCACACGCCTCCTTTTGATGAACCTGTTCATCGTCTTGAGTTGGGGGATGCACCGTCGTTGAGGAAGAAGGTTGATCACGTTCATCCTGTTCCTGTGGCCGAACGTCTCCAATCGCCATGGTTCGTATAGCGGCCGTTGGAACATCTTCTTCATCTACATCATCACAATCAACAACTTGCTCTCTTGGAGAGCCATTAGTCTCATCAAATACAACGTCGCTAGAGACTTCAACCAAACCCGATGATTTGTTGAAGACTCTATACGCCTTTGTATTTGAATCATAACCTAATAAAAACCCTTCTACAGCTTTGGGAGCAAACTTAGAATTTCTACCTTTCTTCACTAGAATGTAGCATTTGCTCCCAAATACACGAAAGTACGATACATTGGGTTTGTTACCGGTTAGTAGCTCATATGACGTCTTCTTGAGGAGGCGGTGAAGATAGACCCTGTTGATGGCGTGGCAAGCCGTGTTCACGGCTTCCGACCAAAAGCACTCGGGGGTCTTGAACTCTCCAAGCATCGTCCTCGCCATATCGATTAGCGTCCTGTTCTTCCTCTCTACCACACCATTTTGCTGTGGTGTGTAGGGAGCGGAGAACTCGTGCTTGATCCCTTCTTCCTCAAGAAACTCCTCCACTTGAAGGTTCTTGAACTCGGACCCGTTGTCGCTCCTAATCTTCTTCACCTTGAGCTCAAACTCATTTTGAGCTCTCCTGAGGAAGCGCTTGAGGGTCCCTTGGGTTTCAGACTTATCCTGCAAAAAGAACACCCAAGTGAAGCGGGAAAAGTCATCAACAATAACTAAACCATACTTACTTCCTCCTATGCTTAGATAGGCGACGGGTCCGAAGAGGTCCATATGCAGCAGCTCCAGAGGTCTTGACGTGGTCATCACATTCTTGCTGTGATGTGCTCCTCCTACTTGTTTACCTGCCTGACAAGCTGCACAAGGTCTATCTTTTTCGAAATAAACATTTGTTAGACCTATCACGTGTTCTCCCTTTAGAAGCTTGTGGAGGTTCTTCATCCCCACATGTGCTAAGCGGCGATGCCACAGCCAGCCCATGCAAGTCTTAGCCATTAAGCATGCATCTAGACCGGCCTCTTCTTTTGCAAAGTCAACTAAATAAAGCTTGCCGTCTAGTACACCCTTAAAAGCTAGTGAACCATCACATCTTCTAAAGACAGACACATCTACATTTGTAAATAAACAATTATATCCCATTTGACATAATTGACTAACAGATAGCAAATTATATCCAAGACTCTCCACTAAGAATACATTTGAAATAGAATGCTCATTAGAAATTGCAATTTTACCTAACCCTTTTACCTTGCCTTGATTCCCATCACCGAATATAATTGAATCTTGGGAATCCTTATTCTTGACGTAGGAGGTGAACATCTTCTTCTCCCCCGTCATATGGTTTGTGCATCTGCTGTCGATAATCCAGCTTGAACCCCCGGATGCATAAACCTGCAAGGCAAATTTAGGCTTGGGTCTTAGGTACCCAACTCATGTTGGGTCCTGCAAGGTTAGCACAAATGTCTTTAGGGACCCAAATGCAAGATTTATCTCCCTTGCATCTAGCCCCTAATTTCCTAGCAACAACCTTCTTTCCCTTTCTACAAATAGCAAAGGGAGCATTACAAGCATAATAAATGGTAGAAGGTTCATTCACTACTTTCCTAGGAGCATGAATAACATTCTTTCTAGGCACATGAGCTATATTTCTCCTAGGCATATGCGCAACATTTCTCCTACTCATATTTCTATCATGCTTATGAGAGGAACTAGAGGCAAACATGGCATGAGAATCATAAACATGTGAATCAAAATCATTATAAACATTTCTAGCATGTCTCCTATCATGGTATAAGAAAGCATGGTTCTTTTTAGCACTATTAGCCATAGGGGCCTTCCCTTTCTCCTTGACGAAGACGGGAGCCTTATGGCTTGTTAAGTTCTTGGCTTCCCTCTTGAAGCCAAGCCCATCCTTAATTGAGGGGTGTCTACCAACCGTGTAGGCATCCCTTGCAAATTTTATTTTATCAACTTCATTCTTGCTAGTCTTAAGTTGGGCATTAAGACTAGCCACTTCATCATTTAATTTGGAAATTAGAACTAGGTGTTCACTACAAGCATTAACATCAAAATCCTTACACCTAGTACAAATTTCAACATGTTCAACACAAGAATTTGATTTACTAGCTACTTCTAGTTTAGCACTTAAATCAATATTAACACTTCTTAAGGTAGAAATGGTTTCATGACTGGAAGATATTTCACTAGAAAGCATTTCATTTCTTTTCACTTCTAAAGCATATGATTTTTGTGCCTCTACAAACTTATCATGTTCATCATACAATAAATCTTCTTGCTTTTCTAAAAGCCTATCCTTTTCATTCAATGCATCAATCAATTCATTGATTTTATCTATCTTAGATCTATCTAAGCCCTTGAACAAGCAAGAATAATCTATATCATCATCACTAGACTCACTATCACTAGAAGACGCATAAGTGGAGTCTTTAGTACTTACCTTCTTCTCTCTTGCCATAAGACAAGTGAGACGCTCGTTGGGGAAGAGAGCCGATTTGTTGAAGGCAGTGGCGGCGAGTCCTTCATTGTCGGAGTCGGAGGAGGAGCAATCCGAGTCCCACTCCTTTCCTAGATGCGCCTCGCCCTTTGCCTTCTTGTATGCCTTCTTCTTCTCTCTCTTGTTCCCCTTTTCCTGGTCACTTTCATTATCGGGACAGTTAGCAATAAAATGACCAAGCTTACCGCATTTGAAGCATGAGCGCTTCCCTTTGGTCTTGGTCTTGCTTGGCTGCCCCTTGCGACCATTTAGCGCCGTCTTGAATCTCTTGATGATGAGAGCCATCTCTTCATCATTGAGCCCGGCCGCCTCGACTTGCGCCACCTTGCTAGGTAGCGACTCCTTGCTCCTTGTTGCTTTTAGAGCAATGGATTGAGGCTCGTGGAGTGGTCCGTTCAACGCGTCGTCGACGTATCTCGCCTCCTTGATCATCATCCTCCCGCTCACGAATTTTCCAAGTACTTCCTCGGGCGTCATCATCGTGTACCTGGGATTCTCACGAATATTGTTCACGAGATGAGGATCAAGTACGGTAAAGGACCTGAGCATTAGGCGGACGACGTCGTGGTCCGTCCATCGCGTGCTCCCGTAGCTCCTTATCTTGTTGATGAGGGTCTTGAGCCGGTTGTATGTTTGCGTCGGCTCCTCGCCCCTTATCATGGCGAAACGTCCAAGCTCTCCCTCCACCAACTCCATCTTGGTGAGCAAGGTGACGTCGTTCCCCTCATGAGAAATCTTGAGGGTGTCCCAGATTTGCTTGGCGTTATCCAAGCCGCTCACTTTATGATATTCATCCCTGCACAAGGAAGCTAGAAGAACAGTAGTAGCTTGTGCATTCTTATGAATTTGTTCATTAATAAACGTGGGACTATCCGAACTATCAAAATGCATTCCACTCTCTACAATCTCCCATATACTAGGATGGAGAGAGAATAGGTGACTACGCATTTTGTGGCTCCAAAATCCGTAGTCCTCTCCATCAAAGTGTGGGGGCTTGCCGAGTGGAATGGAGAGCAATTGAGAATGTGAACTTTGCGGAATACGAGAGTAATCAAAAGAGAAGTTCGAATTGACCGGTGTTCTCCTCTCGTAGTCGTTGTGGTCCTCGTCCTTTTGGGAAGAAGTGGATTCATCACTATCGTCGTAGTAGATGATCTCCTTGATACGCCTCGTCTTCTTCTTCTTCCCTTCCTTTCGTCTATGGCCCGAGCCGGAGTCGGTAGGCTTGTCGTCCTTCGGCTCGTTGACGAAGGTCTCCTTTTCTTTGTCGTTGATCACTATACCCTTCCCCTTAGGATCCATCTATTCGGGCGGTTAGTCCCTTTGTGAATAGAACGGCTCTGATACCAATTGAGAGCACCTAGAGGGGGGGGTGAATAGGTGATCCTGTAAAAACTTCAAACTTAAGCCACAAAAACTTGTTGAGCGTTAGCACGATTTATACCAAGTGGCTAAGGTGAAGTCTCAACAAAACACAATACCACAAGAATCAAGCACAGAGGGACACAGTGGTTTATCCCGTGGTTCGGCCAAGCCAATGCTTGCCTACTTCCACGTTGTGGCGTCCCAACGGACGAGGGTTGCAATCAACCCCTCTCAAGCGGTCCAAAGACCCACTTGAATACCACGGTGTTTTGTTGTTCCTTTCACTATCCCATTTGCAAGGAATCTCCACAAATTGGAGTCTCTTGCCCTTACAAGTATATGATCACAAAGAAAGCACAGAGTAAGGGAGGGAAGCAACACACACAAATCCACAACAAAAGCGCACACACACGGCCAAGACTCGAGCTCGAATGACTATTTCAGAGTTCACACTAGAACAGAGCTCGAATCACTTAGAATCACAAACGAATGCGCAAAGAACTTGTGTGGATGATCAAGAATGCTCAAGAGTTGCTTGTGTGTCTCCTCCATGCGCCTAGGGGCTCCTTTTATAGCCCCAAGGCAGCTAGGAGCCGTTGAGAGCAATTCTGGAAGGCTATCCTGGCCTTCTGTCGTCGGGGGCACCGGACAGTCCGGTGCACACCGGACACTGTCCGGTGCCCGATTTGTTTCCTTTTCTGGCGCTTCCGACCGTTGGAAGACTGCCGTAGATCTGCGAGCCGTTGGCGCACCGGACAGTCCGGTGCACACCGGACAGTCCGGTGCCGTCTTCCGACCGTTGGCTCGGCCACGTGTCCTGCGCGGATTGCGCGGCCGACCGTTGGTCCTGGCCGACCGTTGGCTCACCGGACAGTCCGGTGCACACCGGACAGTCCGGTGAATTTTAGCCGTACGCCGCCGGCCAAAATCCCGAGAGCGGCCAGTTCGAGTCGAGTCAGTCTGGCGCACCGGACACTGTCCGGTGCACACCGGACAGTCCGGTGCTCCAGACCGAGCTGGGACTTGGCAGCCCACAGCCAAGTCTTTTCTCCTCTTCTCTCTTCCTGTTTCTAACACTTAGACAAATATGTTAGTCCACAAAACCAATGTACTACGGATTAGAAACATACCTTTACTCCATGATTTGTACTTTGTTCCATTTTACAATTAGGCACCTGTGTTGGTCACTAAATCACCAAAATACTTAGAAATGGCCCAAGGGCACATTTCCCTTTCAGAGGCGCGAAAGACTTCGTCTGGGGCCCAGAGCAAGCAGCGGCCTTCGAGTCTCTCAAACAGTATCTATCCGACCTGGCGACCCTGACAAGTCCAGACCCAGCAATCCCCCTCCTCCTATACATTGCGGCCACACACAGCGCAGTCAGCACAACGCTGGTCCAAGAAAAGGAAAGGGACGGAAAGGCTCAGCAATGCCTAGTGTACTTCATCTCTAAAGTCCTCACGAGTTCCAAATTCAACATGACTGAACTTGAGAAAATCTCATACACAGTCATCATGGCTTTATGCAAGCTACGACATTACTTCGAGGCATACAAAATACGAGTCACTTTCGATAAGGGCCTTGGGGAGCTCCTTAGAAATCCGGAAGCATCCACAAGAATAGCAAAGTGGGTAGAGGAACTCTTAGGGTACAACATCACTTTCGAGCCCAGAATAGCAATCAAATCACATGTCCTGGCAGATTTCATCGTAGACTAGACAGGACCTGTGGGCCGCAATAGGAACACGCAGAAACAATCTGGACTATCCACTGCGATGGAGCATGGTGTCACACAGGAGCAGGCGCCGCGGCGGAAATCACATCACCTGCCAGAGTCAAATATAGATACGCTACGTGCCTTAGCTTCACGACAGATGCACAAACAACATAGCCGAGTACGAAGCGGTCATCCTCAGACTTCGCAAGCTGCGAGCCCTCGACATGACCACATGCATCATTAAAATAGACTCCAAGGTCGTCGTCGGCCAAATCGAAAAGGAATACTCAGCCAAAGAGCCCGTACTAATGCAGTATCTCGCCGCTGTTCGAGGCATCGAGAAACAATTCAAGGGTTTCACTCTACAACACGTTGAAAGAAATAAGAACTAAGAGGCCGATACATTAGCTAAAGCAGCAGCAAAAGGCAAAGCCCTACCCTCCAATGTATTCTATCATGTCATCGATACACCAGCCGTCTGTAATCCTGAAGGTCTACAAGTAACGCAAGACACCGACGGACACCGGATCGTCAACCTTATAATGGCCAAAGACTGGCAGGTCCCAATAACCCTATACCTCCAAGGCCACTACCATCCATCCAACCACAATGAGGCCAAAAGGCTTAAACACAGAAGCAGATACTTCGCAATCGTCAACGTCCAACTATACAAGAAAGGAATCAGCCAGCCTATGTTGAAATGCATAACTGAAACTGAGGCTTAGAGCTTCTCCGTGAAATCCACAGCGGTACTTGCGGATCACACTCAGGACCAAGAGCCCTTGCAGCCAAGGTCATTCGTCAAGGATTCTATTGGTCCACAATCATATGCATGGCCAACCGATTAACCTGATCGTGCGAAGCATGCCAGAAATTCTCGCCCCAAACAGGCGACCCTTCGCAACTCACCAAGCTCATCGCCCACACCTGGTTGCTTCAGCGGTTGGGGATCGATATTGTCGGGCCACTACCCATAGCTCAAGGCAATCTCAAATTCACCTTCATCACCATCGAATATTTCACCAACTGGATCGAGGGTAGAGCAGTCTCCACAATAACATCCAAGACGGCACAAAAAACTTTCTGGTGGAATATCGTATGTCGGTTCAGAGTCCCATCCAAATTAACAGTTGATAACAGCAAGCAGTTCGACAACCAAGACTTTCGAGAATTCTGCAACTCCATCGGCATGAAGGCAGTGTTCACCTCTGTCTACCACCCATAGTCCAACAGTGTAGTCGAGCGCGCCAACGGCAAGATCTTCAGTGCTATCAAGAAGAGACTATTTGATGACAAAAAGGGAAATGGGTGGACCAACTACCCAAAGTCATATGGGCATTGAACACAACAGAATCCAGAGCAACTGGATTCACACCCTTCCGCTTGTTGTACGGATCCAAAGCAATGACACCGCAAGAGCTAAAGCACAGATCCCCACGAACAAGCCTAACAGCCACCCTTGACGTCGACAAACTAACCTCCAAAGACCTTATCGACGTAGACCGTGCCCTCGCTCTGGAAGCACTTAACAAATATCAAGCACAAACTAAGGCATGGCGCGACAACACCGTCATCCCAAGAGAGTTCAAAGAAGGAGACTTAGTACTCACAAGAACCATCAGAACAGAGTCTCGGGGCAAGCTTGAACCCAAGTGGGAGGGGCCCTACATCATCAAGACCAAAACATCGTCGAATGCTTACTGGCTCACCTCACCATCTAGCAAAGACCTAGAGCATTCGTGGAACATAGATAACCTGCGCAAATTCTTCGTCTAAGTCCTAAGGCCCGAGTGCCTTTGTAACTCTAGAAATAATGTCAATCAGGCCCGTACTCTTTTTCTCCTAGGGGGTGAGGTTTTTAACGAGGCGGAGCTATGTAATATAATACCGCAAAGCCCCCAAACAAAAGCAAAGTCAAACTGGCACCACGACCATGGGTGTCGAAAAAGACCGCGGCAACGGCCTTCGGCATTCGACGCACAAAACAGTCACTGCAAACAGTAGCCTAGACTGCCATCACGTGCGACACGCCCGAGAAAAAGTTGCCTAAGGCTGCAGCCGGACAAAAGCACAATAGGTGTGCAACTTCACCCATAGGGTGCGAAGTCTTCAACGAAGACACGTACGAGCAAAAGTCACCTAAGGGTGCAGTCGAACAAGAGCACAATAAGTGCGAGACATGAGACGTCCGAGCAAAAGTCGCCTAATTGTGCAACCAGACAAAAGCACAATAAGTGTGAAACGCGACACGTCCGAGCAAAAGTCGCCTAAGGGTGCAGCCGGACAAAAGCACAAGTGTGCATCACTACCCACACGGTGCGAAGTCTTCTACAAAGACAACTTCCAAGCAGAAGTCGCCCAAAGGCGCAGCAGGAAAAACTAACACTCGCGGTATGCGATCCCCACTACATAACCTATAGAATATATATCGCCTAAGAGCGCAACCGGATAAGTGAAATGTTGTGCAATCAACTGTCAAAAGCCAACTCGCAATAGGCACAACATAATTACAAAGCGCAATCACAAATAAACAACAAGCGAATAGCTCGACGGCACCATCGCGCAATAGTACAAATCATGACTTTTCACCCTCACAACTCTATTGCGAAGAGGGGAAGGGCAGTGTTTTCACTTAATTTCGCAACAGAGCAGCGAGGGCAACAACAATGTCACACAGGCTCCTCCTTCGGAATAAGCCCTGCCTCCCAAAAATTGAACAACATCATCCTCAACTCCTCCCCCTCAAACAGGTCCCGCAAGTCCCCCTCTCAAATGCACGTCCCAGACGTCGAGGAAAGTAGTTCACGTTGACCACCCCGATCCAATCGAAGACGAGACCTTTCCATACCCATTCGGCGACGTCTTCCACTTTGTGACGACTCACCGGTGCTCTGTTTCGACACAACCACCCTTCGCATCCACGAGTACCTTGCCCTCGCATCGGCCGAGATCACCAGTGCCTCGCGAAAGATAGATCGCGGCGGAGACTCCGACGCCGCCAAATCCAATGCAGCAAAGTAATCTAATTCCTCCTCAGACGACTCCTCAACCCACGAGAATGGACTCCCAAATTCCTCTTCATTCGAAGACCACAACCCAAGCTCAGACCCCTTAGACACATTTTGACTAAGAGACGTCACATTTGTAGCCATTAGAACATCATTAGTATCAACATCATCAAGGTTTGCTTGCGTAAGCCCGGACGTCGGAACCTGCGCAGCATCCGACCTTCAGTATCCCAAAAAGAATAACACCCAAACCCTAAAAACCCTAGCGCATCTCTTCAACCTGCACCGGAGCCGCCGCTGCTACTGCAGGGTCTTCGCTGAAGCCTTCTTGAGGTGCTGAGTGCCCTTCAACTCCCGCCTCCTCCGCGCCACCCATCCGAGTCATCGAGCCTTCAAGACCGGCGAGGTCGTCAACTTCTTCTTCATTCATCATCTGCGAAGGCAACAAAACACCTCATAGTTAAAAAATATAAATAAATAAATAATAATATAATAATAATAAATAAAAACATATATATATTATCATAATAATTACCTATGCCAGTGCTCGATCGGCCCTCTCCTGGACGGTGCCACGACCATGAGGACCCCACATCCTATCATAAAGCGCCCCAGGAGACCACTTTAACACATCATCTTCAACCTAGAAGATTCTGTGGTCAAAGTCCTCACTTGCCCAGTTGAAGACTTCGAAGAGCCTACATCCTTCGCAGGACAAGGCATTCGCCGCCCCCTCGCAGGTGATAAGAGATGCGCCCATCACGATGGACGGGAGTGACTCCAGCTCCTCCTGCAGCCACCCAAGAAAGCGAAGACACATGTCCTCCCCAGATTTATCAAAAGGAGCAGTCTGTGCGCCGAGCTCGCGGTACGCTTCCACAAATAGCGTGTGCGCCCGTTCAACACTGGCATGGGTGGAGGTCTCCATTTTCTCACAGTAGCTGCGGAGGCTCATCAGCTCCGACTCCTTGTCGGTGGCGCACTTGAGGGCAAGTTCAGCCTCAGCACGCATGGCGTCAGCTTCTACGCGGGCGGCCTAGGCCTCCAGGTGAGCTCTTTCCGCGCTCTCCTTTTCCTCGGCATGTCGGCGGCTGAGATCTTCCCTCTCTTTCTCCGTCGTCGAGAGATTCTCAAGCAGATTGCAGCCTTTATTCTCCGCTACCTACTTGTCCCTTACCGCTCCGTATGTTGTGTGCGGAGGCATTTAATCCTTCCCTCGAGTCGACGCCTTTCAACGGCAAACTCCAAGGTCAGCGCCTCCAAAGCAATACGTTCTACGAAAGCGGCTGCTTGACACCAAAAACAACATTCAAGAACAGAGCTAGGACAAGGACACAACTGAAAGCACTGATCACACTCATGTATTTCAGCTGCGGCGCGACCGAGGCGGCCATGCCCGTAGCAGCGGCATCTGAGGCGATCTCGCTGCTGGCACAGAACTTAGCCCACGGGTATTCTAAGGCCCCCGTGTCACCCTTTGTTTCCATCGCCGCGGCCACCGAGCTGGCGGATGACGACGCTGGCACAACCACAAGCTGGCCAGACTCCGCTCCTACATCACACTCAAGTCAGAAACATGGACCCCATAAAAAATGCCAACTCACCAGCAGGCGGCAGCCCCGTCTGGGCGTCGAACATAGTGACCCCACCCACCAAGTAGTCGTCCACCGACAACTCCGTGCAGACTCCTGTGGCCCCCGCCACCGCCATCTCAACAACGCGTGGTGGCAAGAGGGGCCTTCACCCACTGGCGGGCACAGCGGGCGGGGGCATACCGGCGCCTGAGGTGGCAGACTTCGAGCTAGGCCGCACCACCTTCACCTCCTGCCTCGGGTCCACCAACCTAATGGGGGCCTAGTGTTTCTTCCACTGCGCATCTTGGCGATCTTTCTCCATCACTGCTGATACAACAGCACCAATGTTCCTTCCGTAAGGGAAAATCTTTAGGTCACGAGCTAATCGAGACGTACAAAAATCTTCACCAGCTGTTCGGGGTATCGGAACATTCCTAGGCCAGCGACCCCCAGTAACCTTCGGCATTCGCGTAGAGGTTTCCCGGAGATCGAGCGAAGACATCGTTTCCCTAGGAGCTACACACGTCTCTAGCAATTCCCCAACAAAATGACCAGAAGCCTTTAGCCCCAACTCCTCAGTCGTTGTACCTACTTTTCTCTTTTTGACGACCTCACCTGGAGCCTTATCCCGTGAGGGGCCTTCATCGGCTGAGGGCCTTGCTTGCTTCCCTTGGCGATCAGCGGTGTCAACAGAGTCCCCCTCCGGGTAAGAGTTGTATGGCAAATGGTTTAGCTTAAAAACACGATTATACCTAGCGTTGGAACCGCGAATATCCCAGCTGCTCAAAGCCTCCACCTTTGATCCGTATTTTCCAACAATCTTGATGGCCTTGGCCTTGACCTCACGCACAAATGCGGCCACGTCTTGGCCGTGCAAATCCACGGTGAAGGCAGGACTTCGCACCGGCTGGCCCCCCAGTGTCGGCATCCGATGGGGGGTAACCTCACCAAGCGTCCAGCCATGAGCTAGGGGCCACACCCCGTAGGCAATAAACTCCTCGACCAAGTCTCATCCGCTGCTCAGGCAGGATGCATATCGAAGGGCCCCCTCGTCTTCATCTTCTTCCGCCACCTCAAATTGTGGAAATGCCACATTGCAATGTGAGCACAGGATGGTAGGGGGCAAACTCGGCAACCCTTCGACATCCCCGGGAGCCACATAAAACCAAAAGTCCCACCAATTGCCCCACTTATTCCTAGCGCAGGGAACAATCTCAACAACTTTAGCCGAAGTCTTCCTAGTCCTCGGCATGAAAGTGCACGATCCAAATTGAGCTATCTTATCACATATTTTTCTTTTCTGCCAGTGCAGACAATAATTCTTCACAAAGACTTCCACAGATGGTTTCCCACCGTATGAGGAGATGACCCAGACATACTTCACAAGCTCCACCACTGCATTTGGTGTCAACTGACGAACCTATACCTTAAACTTCCGCAAACCCTCTACTACAAACCGGTGCGTCGGCAGGTGAAGGCCAGCAACGAAAAAGGCTTCAAAAAAAACCAATTCGCCCTCCGGTTCAAGGACCTCTTCCGCCCCTAGAGCCCGCTCGACACCATTCCCAAAATAACCTAGCTGCTGCATCTCCAGCATGCGGCCCAAAAATATCCTCGAGGTCCTGAACTCGAAAGTGTGGCCGGGCTGCAGTTCTACCACTGCTAAATCGCTCAACGTTTCTTCAGACGATGGCATGTCCGGTGACGCGCTCGTAGCAAATGAAGAAGAGGATGACATTGTCATGTACCGTCGGCGGCGGTGCGCGGTTTGCTTGATACGAGCCAGATCACCGGCGGAGAAGGAGCAAAGAGGGCAGGCGAGCGGTTGTAAAAACTAGGGTTTTTCCAGTGCGAGCTCGAGCAGGCAAAAGCCTCGGTTGAGGCCGGGTTTTTATAGGCACAAACAACGCCTCGAGAAACCTGCAATCCCACAGTAACACGTCCCATCAATGGTCACATTTCAAAAACCCTGCCGGACCAATTCGAGCAAGGGTAGCATCCTCACCATCTCACGGTAGTCTACGGCACCAGCTGACTAAGTCGAACTGGCCCCTCGAAGGGCAAATGTTGGGCGAAGGCGAACACGCCCCGCTCGCTCGAGGATTTCCATGCCGACGCATCACAACCCGAAGGACCCGTCAGCATTCCGCTGGCTAGGCCCGCAGATATCACCCATGCGAAGGCCCAAGCGCCCCCTTCGCTCCAAAGAGCTGAGGCGAAGACCACCGAAGCCTTTTGGGATGGGATGACCAAGACCGCAAAGACCTCAAGGCTTTTCTCCCTTAATATAAGGAGAGGCCCGTGTGCAATCCGGCCCATGTTGTAAGGCCCCGCCCGTAGGTCGCCATGTGGGCAGAGCGGGTTGGGCCACGTCTGTAATAAAGTATGCTATAATGACACGCTGTAACCCCCCATGAGGGAATATTCTAGAGATAAACTAGGTAACTGAGGGTCTAATTGTCCTTGGCAGGGCCGAGCGGTCCCTCAGTTACATATAAATACCCCGCACTGTGCCAATGCGGGGGACGAGAAGAAAAAACATTGTTGCCCTAACGCCTTGTGCTCAAATTCATCAAACCATCCCCTTTTCTTCCTATTGGGTTTTGCTATCCCCAGATTAGCAAGTTTCAACAACATGTTTTGGTATGCAAACTTGAAAAAAAATATTTCCTTCGGGTTTCTTCAATCTGATGCAACATCTACTTGTTCTCCTACCATACAAAGTTAAGGTAGGCGGTCCTATCCAGTATAGATGGATGTATCACATCGAAAGGACACTAAATAAGCTATGTGCAATGGTTGGTAATAAGAGATGAGTTGAAGGGTGCATCACTGAGGAATTCAAATACAAAGAGATAGCATTGTTCATGGGCCTATACTTTGTAGAGGAACACAATGTCAATGTGCCTGCATTGTGGTACCATGTCGATGAAGAGTCCCCTTGTAGTGATCTTGGAATTTTTCAATGGAGGGGAAAACTGTAGGACCCAACACAACATACTGTTTCACCAATAACGAATGGAAGACTACTTTGCTCTACATGTATAACAACATGGAAGAGATGAATCGGTTTCTCCTGTAAGTGCATACTTAATTTTTAGTTATTGTCGCTATCCTGTTTTTTCTTATCCTAATAGGCTTGTTTCCTTGTACTAATAGTGAATTTGATTCTCAAAATTGGATGTCTGGTCGTGAACCAACATCGAATCAACATGGTCAGATTTGTCATGAGGGAAAAGATGGGGGGCCTAATTTCTTGTGTTGTTTTTAAGATTATGTAGATAGGAATGACAATATACACCTGGACCTTTGACAACTATCCCTAGGAGCAGTAACTGTCAGACGTTATAGTCGGTATGATGTTAATGGTTTCCGTTTTTGTTCTACAAGGTTTGAAGATGCTCGTCCTCTTGCAGCCACAACCAATTCTGGAGTTGTAACAAGAGTTGTCGATGATGAAGGGAAGGTGAATAATTATTATGGAGTCATTAATGATATACTCGAGTATAAGTTTTTCGAAGATAAACAACTCAAAGTGGTGTTCTTCGATTGTGATTGGCTTACTCCTAATAGTGCAATGCGAGAAAACCAATATGGCATGGTGGAAGTCAAACACGATGATCGATTACAAGGCCACGACACTATAATTCTTGCCCACCAATGAGAGTAGGTGTATTATATGACATATCCATCTTAGAAGAAGAGTTTGGTTGAATGGAGGGTAGTGTACAAATTAATCCTTGTGAACAACTATATGCTCCTGGTGATGCTAGTTATGTTGAAAGTCAAATAGAGCAGGAAGTGGGGGTGATGAGATTTTCCAAAATGACAAACTTATGAGCACGTTTAACGTACAAACTAAAATGTTGGAATAATCCTTACTAGGCGATCAAAATGATGTAGAAGTTCCTCCAAAAAGAAAGCGAGTGTCGAGAAAGAAGAAAGCTACTTGGCGTCCATTGAATTGATGGAAACAACTAGATCCTGATTTTGATTACGATTACAATTAATGAGTATGGAATTGTTTTTCATTGTTTGTTTCATTTTTTACTTTGTTTCATTATTTTATATTTCATTCTATATTCATATTTCAATAGATGTACTAACTTGTTGTTGTTAAAACAGGATGTCAAAGAAAATGAGGTCTTTTGCTCGAAGTTTGCTTGGGACGAGGAGTAGCTCAAGGAGTGAGGACTCAGTGTTTCAGGGCATAGGTTCTTCCATGGGCAGACGCAGAGCGCTGGCACAACTTTTGCCTCTAGACAATCAACATGATGTAAGTTACTTGTTAAATTACATTATATAAGTTACTTGATGTTGCATGATGTAAGTTACTTGATGTTGCATGATGTAAGTTACTTGTTGTTGCATGATGTAAGTTACTTGATGTTACATGATGTAAGTTACTTGTTTTATAGGATGCTGAAATCGAGCGATAGTCGAGAGAAGATGCTACAATTGGTGCGGTTGTAGAGGAAAATGCAGGAGCTGATGATGGAGATGATGCTAGAGATGATGCGGGAGATTATGTTGGAGACGATGTTATTTGATATTCAGCAGGCGTGAATTCTGGTGCTAGTAGAGATTCCACAGCCAGTGGTTTTAGCCTTATTTCCGATGGCTTTGGCACTCAGAAATTCTCTATTTTACTGTTATGGCTACCTACGAATGTTTGGTTAATGATTTTTGTATGTATCATTTTTATTAGCCATATGATTCTAGATCGAGGAAGGTTTCTATGCTGGCAGATTCATAATAGAAGTTGCAATAAATGGGGAACCAAGAATAACATTAAAAGTTGTAATAAAGTTAACAAATTATTACGACTTTCTCGTCATGGATCATGTGTCAATCAGCATTCAGAGGTGGAAATCAAGTAGTGCTGATGATCAGAATGCGGTCAGTGAAGCTCAAAATCAAGTGTTATGGACAGAAGTCAAAGCTATGTTCTCACAGTCAACGATTGTTGTTCAATTGCTTTTGGTTCTTGAGAGAAACCAAGAACAAGGCAACACAAATATGTTAATTTTTCTTTCACCCTTTAATGAATCCCCCTTTTTGAAGAGATTTATGAAAGCAAGAAGGTCAGAGATAAATAATATCTTGGAACATTTAGGGCATAATGAAATAACATGGCAAATCATTTTGAGCAATTAACTTGACTTTGTCTCATTTCATCATGGACAGTTACAAAAATACTTTCGGCTTCACAAAACAGAGCACGAAGATAAGGCAAAACGCCTTTGAACATGGAGAAATCAATGTTGTCTCTGTTATCCACCTGTGCTCTAATGCATGGCGCTATTGCTATATTTATAGTGATGGGATACAGCTTCATATGTGAAGATACAAACATGCCCACATATTCTATACATGTGAACTACAAATTCTGTAAGGGTAATATTGTTCTTTTCTTCCTCATGTGGTGTTGGCGAACCTTCAGGATTCTCCCCCATTCAATTCTGCTTCATGTTATAATACCACAAGACCGAAGTTCCATCTCTCCATCATTCCTTTCTGTCATTCACATTCATGGTACCAAAGCTCCCTAGCTTCGCCCTTTCATGTAGCTTCAAATGAAGGTTAGCTTCGCTATCTTTTGGTAGTACCTAAAACACGTTTGATTGATAATACAATGCTTTGAAGACCATCAGTAATAGAGGCCCCTAGCAGTAGGCCTTGCAGGATTAGTTTGTTTTTCCTAACGATCTTAGACCGCAAAATGAATAAGGGGGGCTTGAGTCAAATGTCCCGAAAAACACATTCCTGAAGCTCATTATTAAAAACAACTTTGGAGCTCCTTACCGGTTGGGACCAATTTGCGGAGAGTGAAAATGGATAGATTCTCGATTATTGTGCCCCTTTTGTATGAAAGAGACTAATCAAACATGGTTATATATGTCATTTACTGTTGTTGCACCTTGATGCTAGTTTTCCTTTGCCTCCGAAGCTTGCTTCAAACTAGCGCCCTTTTTAGCCGAGCTTTTGCACTTGCTAGTGACTTTGTTGCTTTCTAAAGTTGGCGAGATAGAAGGTAGCCTCTAAACTCACTGTGGCGCTAGCCTCAGATATTCCTAAGGTGAAAGGAAGGGCTTTGCTTGCTGAGGGTAGTCTTTTTACTAAGGCAGCTAGGCTAACTGCTAAAGGCGTTCTGGACGATCTATATGAGCGGTCTAAAGATGATAGTGAAGATCTGGACATCGAGGAGGACAACAATGATATCCGACCAACAAAGCCAAGCCATGTGGACTTCAGAAAGTCAACAATTAAGGGGGTACATTCAAGTGTTTATGAATACTCATTATATTTGTGATGTTGATTTGTGTAACACCCTGAATTTGGGGTATAAAATTTCTTCTCTAATATCCACCAAATTTAGGTGTTACCTTTCCTCTCCTTTTCCTTTTCACCCTGTTCTCTCTCTTTCAAAGTAGTAGTAGGGGGTTATCTTGATGTCAAATAAAAACCCTAAGGGAAACATGGTTGGTTCATCATGCCGACGCTCATGCGTATTTTGTTTGATGAGTGATTTAGTCCAGCATTCATTTAATCAATAATTTGTGCTTGGCACTAAACTCAAGTAATAGAGAAAGAAATAGAGAAAATTCCACCCAGCAGCCCTTCCCCCCTCAGCCCAGCTCGGCTTCCTAGCCCGCTCTGCGTCCCACCTTGCCGGCCTGGTGGCCACAGCCCAGCTCCCGCGTCTGACTTGCGCATGTGCCAACCATCTCCCTGTGTGCGGGGCCCACCTGGCAGCCACGGCCCACTCCCTCAGTGCACCATGTGGCCCAGCTAAATTCCCCCCTGCAGCCTACCCCACCAGCCTGCTCGCCTCGCATGGCCTAGCTCAGCGTCGAGGCCAGCCTAGCGCCCAGCCCAACTGCCGCTCCCGTGCCCCGTGTGGCCTATGTTGAGAAACCCTAATGAAGGGTTATGTGGGCAAATACCGAAGATAGCCCTGAGGGCTATCGCATCTCTATATATAGAACCTGTACCCCTCATATGGAATAGAGAAGAGAAAGAGGCCAGAGGCCCAACCCTACATCGTATCTATTGTGTTTCATCTGTCGTGCTAATGGGAAGGGAGACGGGTACTCTACAGCTTCTTGCGCCTCTACTGCTGACGGGAGGGAAGGGAGCGGATCTGGTGATCCGTGGTGACGTAGTTCTTAGTTGAGGAGAAATGTTTGCCCTGCTGGCAGCATCACAAATAATTAACTATTGTTATTAGTTCTCTCTCAAAAGTATAATACCTAAAAATGTTGCATAAATCGATACCCAATTTCAGAGCGGTATGAGTAATTGGGTAAACCATGGACAGTGATAAAAACGAGCTGGACTATACATCTCTGTGTATAAAAATCTTTGCTTGGCAGCATTGGCCTGATGCCATGCACTTTACTACCAATATAAGCACACACATTTTTCCTATGTGCCTCAAAGCACAATACAACCAGTGAATGTCCTTGTGGGCGCTAGACTCTGATGGTCATTTTACTTGTTGATCTGTAGTCAACTAATAGCTCCAAACGACGAATGGTATGCATGAGCCCCTGAAGGACCCTCATGGATAAAATAGTGTTGCGTATATCAGTCTAAATCTTAATGATTGACTATGCATTTGGTAGTAATAACAATAAGTTTGCAGAATTGTAACCATGAAGCAACTTGTTGTTGCGTGTCTCGCTGGATGTTGAGACTAACCCTTCATGTTGAAGGACAAATATGTAGTATTCATGCCACTACACTAATCTAAGTCCAAAGCTCACTACATAAAACCCCTATCTGTAATGTGCGTAAGATTTCCCAAATAAATCACCACAATAGCATACAATGGCCACAACTGGATGATTGTGGTTGGGGATATTATCTTTATGCTTTTAGAACATCTCGACATTATGGGGAGATAAATGTCCATCTAGTGTAATGCCTCAATATTCTATTAAACTCACAAAAGCTAAACTGAACCTGTCGTTCAGTGTGTACTCCTGTGTATATGGAGTCTGCCAGAAATCATTGAGGAGTAACCAAATTGGTTTGAATGCTTCTACCTGATGTAGATGTGAATATACCCGGGATTAATATCGTATCCACATTTGACTTATTGGTATTTGATCTATTCTCGGGGACGCCTGCGAATATGATCCATCAGCCTTAGTCAAAGCATATGTTCTGATTGCAGATTCACATGGCCTGTGATAACTCTCCTTCGATTAATTCACCCTGATGGTGATTTGCCTCACAAAGAGGTTCATCTTGATGATGAAGTTCCTAGCAATGCGTGCAATATCATTGTGCTGGGAATACGGAACAATGAATCTTTCGTTTTGGGAAATGATGAAGATCATTATTAAATGTGGGAGACAAATATGTCGACACCTATCTTGCCACTCTAGATTGCAAATGGATCCAAAACAAAGTCCTAGGCATGAGTGCTTTAAGCTCTCTTATCGGGTCATTGATAAATGCAATCGAGGCTGAAGCAATAATCGCAAAATGAAAGTCACGAGCTTGAAGTTCGAACATTTATGGGCACTATTGAAATAATGTGTGGTGAATGCGATGGTTCAAGTGGTCTTGTGAGAGACCCATCCCACGTATGTGTTGAATAAACACTGTTCCGCTATGTAATATATCTGGCAAATGGCATGAATTAAATTATGCAGTTAATAGGATTCTGAAGATCCGTCATGAGATCCTAGGAGGATCCATATCTTTGAATTATAAATATGCAACATATAAATCTCATACCGA
This sequence comes from Zea luxurians, assembly GCA_029449295.1. Classification (NCBI taxonomy): domain Eukaryota; kingdom Viridiplantae; phylum Streptophyta; class Magnoliopsida; order Poales; family Poaceae; genus Zea; species Zea luxurians. The sequence continues at coordinate 62,243 of JAOPSE010000108.1, read as the reverse complement.
ATAATACATTCCTAACGAATTAACACTCTTCTATGTAGAGAGAATATCTCCTAGATGAGATTATAGTTCCTTGATGGAACTTTTCCAGAAAAAATAAAGTCTGTGTTGAACACCAAAGTTTGATAATCCCTATAAAGGGATAAAGACCCATACAGACCCGAAAAGGAATAAGATGAGGTACCAAAGGACTTGAAGTTCACTGAATAAGCACATGTGCATTCCACGAGTTTTATTCATGGTATTTTCCACTTGATGTGGAATTACAGTATCCTCTAAAGCCCCGATGGCAGAAACCTATAAGGTTTAGGTGTTACTGGCAAAAATATCCCCATCATGCCAGAATGACAGACTATAACGATGTATCTGATCGATGAAAAATCCCTTATGGATTACGATCTTTGATGGACTTTTGTTACACCATCATAGATGTTGCAATGGATGAATGCCTGGAGCGATGTGTCATATTTAGAATATGTACTATTGCAACTATATTATCCTCTAAGTCCTATACAAGGACATGTTACTTGCTTTGCACAACTATGTATAAATTTTGGTGTAAGATAGAAAATGATAGCACCCCAACCTCGTCCATTCTCGTTATTCTAGATGAACAATGAGATATATATATCTTGAAGAATATGCTTGAGTTATGAGGGATAACGACTTTGACATATGTCATCGTCAGGGGGAGCGAATGCTTATATTGATCACAATCGTGTGACAATAAATGTCATATTCTATGCCCTGAAGGCGTCAGCTTGATGACCAATATGTGAACCTTTATGGAAGTTTCTATCAAATATGTAGATCTAGTCGATCGAACACCACTAGTCGAAGTGGCTTATTTATGTTGATACGTGCACTTACCTCGTGTATCCTAGAAGTGAGTTGAGGTGAAGTTCCTGAAATAATCTTTGCAAGGATATGCAATATGTTTGCTAAATCTATATGTGCATATACTTCCAGTAGAAAATATTTTGCCATATTGTTATAGTTTTGCAAGGATCAGGGGGAGCACATTTCTAAACTTAGCCTTTGTAGAAGATTCGGTAGAATCTAGATCCCAGAGGATCGAAATCTGTCCCGATGACAGCTGTTGTACTCTTTTTCCCTTGGTGAGTTTTCTTGAAGTTTCTCACATGAGGTTTTTAACGAGGCAACAAAGTGCAAATGCAATTTGTATCACCATGCACTCTTTCTCCATATTTTTCCCACTGGGTTTTTTTGGAGTTTTAACGAGGCATGTGTTGGTCACGGTATTCGCCCAAGGGGGAGTGTTGAGAAACCCTAATGAAGGGTTATGTGGGCAAATACTGAACATAGCCCTGAGGGCTATCGTGTCTCTATATATAGAACCTGTACCCCTCATATGGAATAGAGAAGAGAAAGAGGCCAGAGGCCCAACCCTACATCGTATCTATTGTGTTTCATCTGTCGTGCTAATGGGAAGGGAGACGGGTACTCTACAGCTTCTTGCGCCTCTACTGCTGACGGGAGGGAAGGGAGCGGATCTGGTGATCCGTGGTGATGTAGTTCTTAACAGCCTACTCGTGGCACGCTTGCCCACTAGCGTGTGCAGGCGCGCGGTTAGCGCAGCCATTACACGTCCTAGCAGCTGCTTCTTCTCCAACTGCCCGAGTATCCCGTGCCCACGATGGAAAAACCACCCACAACCTCGTTGCCCCGCGTCGTTCGTCCAAACCAGCCCCATTCGAGTCTCCATGTGCCCTATTCCCTCCAACAAGCCGCACCGTGCCCGAGCCTCGAAAACTGTCACCCGTCGGAGCTCGCCGGCCTCGCTGCGTCCGCAACTTGTCCTCGCCGCGATCATAGAGGTGAGCATCCCCATTTTTTCTCCTCCTCCCTCCCCTTCTCTCTCTCCCCCTTGGTCGGACCAGTCCGCTTGCGCGGCTGCCACACGCGGTGTGCCCCCGACGCGGTTCCGCGCCCTGCCCGTTGTGCTCTGGCACGGCCGTGTGCTCCGGCCAGCGGTGCGTGGCCAATGGCTCGTGGCAAGTGGCTCAGTGTAGCGCACCCCGGTGGCCCGGCCCCTGCGCGGCTAGCCCTATCATGGTGGCGTAGAGTGACCAGCCTCGGCCATGGCCCAGCGTGGGTGCGCGCAACGGCCGCGGCATGGCCTTGGCTCACGGTTGGATGTCCACGAGTGCTCACGGCTCCGACGCGCAGCCAGCCGTCTCTGGCGCGATGCCCGCGCGGTCGAGACACGCCAGCTCAGCTAGGAGAGCAAGGAATCCGTTTCTTTTTATTTTAGTCTTTGCGAAGGGAAAACCATGAACCTAGTGTTGACACCTTTTTCGGGCGCCAAACACTCAACAAGAACCGGCGACGGTGCTCTCTGCACAGGCGCGGACGATCCGCGGCCAGGGGCCGGACGGTCCGCGACCTGGTACAGGGGCTGGTGTTCCCTGCCTGACGGCCGGACGGTCCACGCCCTAGGGCCGGACGGTCCGCACGTGCGCAGGGGGCGGCGAAGGTCGCCGGCGGCGCCTGGATCTCGCTCCCGAGAGGGACCCGTCGGGGAGGAGAGATCCTAGGGGTTGTCTAGGCTCGGTATGCCGACCTAAACTCCTCTAATCGACGTAGAGTCGAAGAGAAGCGAAGAATTTGGGGATTGGAATACTAAACTAGGGCTAAACTAGAACTAGACTACAACTTCTCCTAATGCATAAGGTAAAAACGAGTAATAAACTGGATTTGATCGATTGTTGGGGGCTTCAATCGGCCGTAGCCCTTCATCTATATAAAGGGGGAGGTCTGGATCCGCTTCGAGCTGATTTCTGAGTCAATCCTATGGTTTGAGGTAACAAATCCCGCGAGAAACTAGGAACCCTAACTGACACTGCGCACGCGCGGACCATCCGCACCACCACCACAGACAGTCCGGACCACGGACCGTCCGGCCTCAGGGCCGGACCGTCCGCACGGTCTTTTTTGGCTTCTAACATATGCCCCCTGCCTTTTGGTGAAGGTTGACGAACCAAAGCATATGAACTAAACCTGATGTAGGTCACTGGCTTTTCAAAATAGAGATCATTCAATAAAGCATCAATGTATAAAGGTCGTTTTGGATTGTATCTTTCTCGGCCATGACCATTTGATCAATGGATCAAAATGAATAGAATGGAGGTGCCCCCAGCCTGGATACACAAAGGGACTATACATGTACCATGGATTCATCATCGTGCCATTCCACATTTGGGTAGGACAATATACCGACGATGAATAAATGGGTGGAAAGTACCCTGGTCTCATGGGATGAACAGGCGATGCTTGTCGCGTCGCCTTTTGGGCCGTTTTGTTCGGCCGTTTCGTTTTAGCAGGTGACTGGGGTTTCTTTGTTGACCGATCACGTGGAACAGTCTTTTTGCTAGCATTTTTGCAGAGCAACTGATCAAAAGTAGGGTCGGCTTTGATCAGCCGACTATATGTGCTTTGACCTTGCGTCTTTTTCCTTGCTTCATGTAGAGGTTGACGCCTTTGGTCATAGGTGGACTGTCCGACTGAGTTAGCCGGACCGTTTGTCTGAGCACCGGATCGTTCGCACGTAGGTGTCGGACCATCTGCGATGCTCAGGCTAGGCTGATGTGTTTGGTTTATTAACTGTGCCTGCCCCCCGGTGTCTTCGAACTTTTTAGCCTTCTCGTCCGAAGCCTTTCGAGCAATCTCCTTTTGTGATATATCTGACATGCGAGGATCGCCAATGACGATGCCCTTGCCTTTGCCTTTATCGGCCATTTTGGGCCGAACCAAGACCTTTTTGCATGTGAGTTCTATTGTATTAACAGGAAAAGGTTGTGTGTCTACTTGCATCACCTGAAAAGCCAATCGACCCTCATTTATGGCCGATTGTATCTGTCGACGAAAACATTACAATCATTGGTGGCATGAGAAAAGGAATTATGCCACTTACAATAAGCACGCCTCTTTAATTCATCAGGAGGAGGAATAGTATGAGTTAATTTAATGTTGTCGTTTTTCAGTAACTCGTCAAATATTTTATCGCATTTGGCAACATTAAAAGTAAATTTAACTTCTTCTTGTCGATTCTTTCGAATCGACTGTAAAGCAGAACACGCTGAAGGTTTAGCCTGTCCTTGCCAAACCAGTTCGGCGGTGTATACATCCATGAATTCATTGTCCGAATTATCGTATCCCACTAGATGCATCTTATGGCTAGCCGATTTTGATGTTTCCTTACTTCGGCTTTCACAGGTCATAGCCCGCTGGTGCAAGTGCACTAGCGAAAAGAATTGGGTGCCATCTAATTTTTCTTTTAAGTAGGGTCGCGACCCATTGAAAGCCAGCCCTGTTAGTTGTTTTTCTGTGACATGGATTTGAAAGCATCGGTTTCTAGTGTCCCGGAACCTTCGGATATAGTCATGAACCGATTCTTTAGGCCCCTGTCAGACCGAGGCTAAGTCAGCCAATTCTAATTCATGTTCTCCTAAGAAGAAGTGTTTATGAAATTTCCGCTCTAGTTCTTCCCAAAAGTTAATAGAGTTTGGTGGCAAGGCTACGTACCATGCGAATGCAGTATCAGTAAGGGACAACGAGAATAAACGAACGTGGTAGGCTTCCCCATCAGCCAATTCTCCTAAGTGTGCTATGAATTGGCTAATATGTTCGTGTGTGCTTTTCCCACCTTCACTAGAAAACTTAGAGAAGTCTGGTATTCTAGTCCCCTATGGATATGGCACGGTGTCGAATTGGTGGCTATAAGGCTTCCGATACGATTACCCTGTACCTGACACACTAACACCGAGTTTGTCCCTGAACATCCCAGCTACCTCGTCTCTGATCCTCTCCGCCATATGTGGCGACCATCCATTGAGTTTGTGGGTGGAAATCTCAGGTTGCCTGACATCACTCTGTCGGCTTTCCTCCCAGGGATGTTTGAGGTGTGTGCTAGGTGTCCTATTAATGTCACTAGCTTCTGCCCTATACCTCTCAGGCTCTCTTGTGGCCGAACAGTATTCAGCCCTATGTCCATGAGGTGGTATGGTATGATTATAATGTGTTGCTGGTGGGGCACCATAATGTTGCTGCGATGAATGTGGGAACAGTGCGTATTGCGCAGCTCTCGGCTCTGCGTATGCATATCCAGATGGTTCAACGTAAGAGGTCGGATGGTCCGCGACCTGGCCAAATGGTCCGAAGGTATATCCGGATTGTCTAGCCGTATATGGTGCTACGTGGGTAGTCTCGTACCCAGACCGTCTGTCGTAAAGAACTGGACGGTTCGTGATCGTGTCGAATGGTCGAAGGCTGTACCCGGACGGATCGGTCATATATGGCACGACTTGGGCAGTCTGCGCGTGGACTCGTGTAGAGTCGGATGGTCTGGCGTAATACGTTGGCCGGTTCATGCCATATCCGGATGGTCCGACGTAAGATGGCAGACGGTCCGCAACATATCCGGACGGTCCGGCATGATGCACCGGACGGTCCGTGATGGGTCCGAATTGTTCGGGGTTGTACCCTAGTGGTCCAGCCATGTACGGTGTGACCTGAGTGTTTTGTGTGCGGGCCTGCATCTGGTCGGACGGTCCGGCGAAATACGCCGGACGGTCCACGGTATAACCGGACTGTCTGAGATGATGCTCGGACGGTCCGGTCGCATCCAGTACCTGTCGCGTGCCTAGTGGTTGCGGCTGTGATGGTGACACGAAAGTGTGCATCGGCATACCATATGATGGCTGGGTCAAGGGTGACCCGTTTATAGCCGATGTGTTTGACGCGGTTGGCCCTGTATTAGACTCTCGCGATGGAAAGCTAGGAGCAGCTGATTTCTCGTATGCACGTAAATGCATTTTAATAGATTCATCTACATATTGCTTTAACTGATCTCCTCGTTGATCCATGAAAGTTGTAAGAGATAGATCTGGAGTACTTACAGGGGGACCCTGAAGTGGAGGTAGGAGAGATTCCATATCGATCTCCCCTTGACGGATGATCTTCTGGTGGCGATCCACCGTGAACTATGACAAGTACTTTTCTGCCGCCTCCTTGCGCCGTTCAGAGAGTTTATGCAGCAGTTCTGCCTCTTCCTTGTCATGTTGCTCGTTCCATTGCCGCATCACCTCCTTCTCATCGCGCATTATGAGGTCTTCAAAGGGTCTTTGGTCATCAGCCGGGAGCGCCTCCATGGCCGTCTTGATGATGTTGGTGGTGGAGATCTTGGTGTGATCCTTAGAACCGGCCATCTATGGGACGATTTTTAGCAGGTCTAGACACCTAATCCCCAGCGGAGTCGCCAAAAAGTATGTTGACACCTTTTTCAGGCGCCAAACACTCAACAAGAACCGGTGGCGGTGCTCTCTGCACAGGCGCGGACGGTCCGCGGCCACGGGCCGGACGGTTCGTGACCTGGTACAGGGGCTGGCGTTCCCTGCCTGACGGCCGGACGGTACGCGCCCTAGGGCCGGACGGTCTGTGCGTGCGCAGGGGGCGGCAAAGGTCGCTGGCGGCGCCTGGATCTCGCTCCCGGGAGGGACCCCGTCGGGGAGGAGAGATCCTAGGGGTTGTCTAGGCTCGGTATGCCGACCTAGACTCCTCTAATCAACGTAAAGTCAAAGAGAAGCGGAGAATTTGGGGATTGGAATACTAAACTAGGGATAAACTATAACTAGACTAGAACTACTCCTAATGCATAAGGTAAAAACGCGTAATAAACTGGATTTGATCGATTGTTGGGGGCTTCAATCGGTCGTAGCCCTTCATCTTTATAAAGGGGGAGGTCTAGATCCGCTTCGAACTGATTTCCGAGTCAATCCTATGGTTTTAGGTAACAAATCCCGCGAGAAACTAGGAACCCTAACTGACTCTGCGCACGCGCGGACCGTCCGCGCAACCACCGCGGACAGTCCGGACCGCGGACCGTCCGGCCTCAGGGCCGGACCGTCCTCACGGTCTTTTTTGGCTTCTAACACCTAGTAAATAATTTAGGCTATTTCTGAGTCTTGGCGATCTCATTTACTAGCCCTCGGAGTCTATGGCGAATAGGTCCTGCTCTATTAATTGCATACTTCTTTTCACGTCATTAATCTGTTTCGGTCTGCTCCTGTCACGATAGGTTCGTGATAATATCATTTATATATTAATAATATTAGCTTATCGCAACGCATGCTTTCGTTAATAAATTGATTAGTTGTTGATCTAATAATTATTAAGATAGTGACCTAGAAGAGGCTAATTTATAATTTAAATTTACGCTTTATGAGTATGTGCGAGTATGACTATACTGTCTCGAATACTTGTTGGTTTTATATTCGTTCAATATAAATGTATCATCAAGTAAGTAGTTCATGCGAGTCATGCATGCGGTTCGCGCATCGTTGGGATGCCGACGACATCCGTCTACCCTCAGTCTAGCCCCATAGACGACCCCGTCTACCCCCCTGCATGCGTGTAGCCCCGCCATCACGTCTTTTGCTTGTTCATGTGTCGTTCACACGTGTCGAGTGTGTTGTCCGTCCGCGTCGTCGTGCGTGCAGCGCGCACATCGCCCTCATGTGTTGCGTGTTTCGTCGCACGTTAGTAAACCTCTTCATCTAGAATCGCTCGTGTTAATTAACTACGCATTTAAAATGACGACTATTCGAATATTGAATTGATCGAGATTAGGTAATAACTTTGTTTGCACCTTTAATAAATATCTATCAATATAATTACGTGGGATTCAATATTTCAGTTCATATTCACTTAGTGTAAACGTGAGAAGTCGTCGATCGTAGTATTGGCTATCCTTGTTCATTTCTCGCATGGTCGTAAATGCAAGCTTTATATTGTGTGTATATTAATGTATCTATTTTCTTGTATGGTGTATTGTTTCCTTTTATGATTCAAGATGTGAATGTCCTACTCATTTTATAATTCATCTCCCCGCATATACACAATTATTACCTAAGGATTTACTAGTTTTTTATTTATCCTGTCCTTGATTACCTATTTAGGTTGGATTATTTCTGAATTAGCTTTATGCTAGCACTCTACTCTAATCAATGAACATGACGAGATTATCTATTATACAATGTTTACTTCTGGATATGATTATAGCATTGTGATATTTACAGGGGCTCGCTGTGACGGAACCTCCCAAGTCATTAGGCCCACCTATAGTTGTCCTTGTCCAATGGACTTCAGACAAACCTGCAGGTGCCCCTGTATTACTTGACAAGTTTGGTATCTGCATTCTTTATCTTTCCCAAGAGCGTTTCACCCGTCACGCAAACATTACAATACATCAGAGGTACGAAAATGCGGAAGCAATTACAATAACTTACCTTATATTAAAGTAAGAAAGAGTAGTATCCATTACAGACCAGAACAAATATAAGAGTGCAGAAGTATTATTATTACATCACTGGGAGGCAAAAACCCCTCCCGATAAACATTAAACAAAAGGTTTTAACGGAGGACCCTTCCTCCCGAAGCTTCACTCCTGGTTTTCTTCTTTGGGCACCACCTTTGAACAAAAGCAGCAAAAGTTTGCCGCTTCCTCACCTAAAACAACATGGGACAAAGCCCTGAGTACGAAGTGTACTTTCGCAGGACTTACCCATCAAAGTAAAAGACTCTCAAGGATATGCTGGCCTTTGGGAATCAAGGTATGGCTTATCAATAATCAAAACTCTGTTTGCAGAAATGCTTACTAACAGTGAATCCTTAAAAATCAAGTTTTACTTGTCAGGTTAAGTGAAGTTACCTGCAGCTATAGTTCTTTCTATCCTAGTTCAAGCACTTGACCTATACTAGCCAATTTCTTATCAACCCTTCATCTTCACTGGATTGCTACGTGTAGGGCAGTGACCAAGTCTTCATATCCGTGAAGTTACGGCGATCCGAATCAATTATACTCAGCTGAGGGTCTCCAATCACACGACATATGTAGCACTTAACCCTTGCATATGTCAACTCGCCACTGGGGTTCTTAAGACCAGATCAGCTTCACGCCAACCGAGAGCACAGATACACCACCATCCAGCCTCTTGCCACGGAGGGTACACGCTACTCTCGCCATCTCTCCACTCCCATTGCATGTTATCTTATTCTGGTATTAGTGTGCCTGAGGCAAAGCTTACCCATGACAAGGCATGTGACCAGTTAAAGGGTCCTCGATTAGCAAGCCTACATCGAGAAGGTCCTTAATCGACTCAGACGGAGACACTACACCGAGACTCTCTTCTCGTGCAAGTCACCCGACTGGTCTCAGCTTTATCATTTTAACCCAAAGTTTGGTACCTAGCAGAGCTACATCTTTTCCGATGTTGAACCCATCATGGCCATGATGGATCCACCATCAAGTTTTATTTTTTTGAAAACATCCCACCCACTTTGAAGCATCATCTTTTGTGAAAACAAAACCTTTTGTTTTTCTAGAGCAAAGCTAAGCATAAGAAAAACCTTTTTGTAAATCAGGGATTCAGGAGAAGTAACCATACTCAAGGAATGAAATGCAGCAACAGGTTTAGCACACAACTCCTATCACCTAATGCATCAAGTAAGTGAGAAAGATTTTAAAATAATAAGGAGTGGCAAATGCACCAGGGCTTGCCTTGTGTGACAGGTGAATCAGGCTCTGCTCCATAGATATCAAAATAAAAGCAGTTTCCTGCCTGAGGTTCTTCAGGTGGTGGTGGTGGTGTAGTCCTGGCTTCTTCAATCTCTTTCTCTTCTTCATTTTCTATACATAGCCATATATAATCATGAATGCTCATGTAATGCTCATGGAAATGCAAAGATAATAAAAGTTTATTATCTAAAGTCTTGAATATAACTTTCCTTCACGGATCTCCGAGAAACTAGGGTTTTCGGAGTATAGTGAAGTTCATAGGGCAGGGGGGATAGGGTTTTGGGTTCTAAGTATCAAACATGGTCCAAATCATACCAAACTTTACCCAAAGTTTCTAAATATTATTTAAAGCTCATCTAAAAAGTTTGGTGAATTTTGGAAATATTAATTATTCCCTAAAATTCTAGAAGTGTGAATTTTGGCTATTTTAAATGCCCCAAAATTCCCTATTGGAACTAAAAATCCTGAAACTATTTTTATTAAATACTATAGAAAATTAGAAGCCTAGAAAAATTGGTCTGGTATTTTTAAAATTTTTCTAAAATTTTCAAGGAATTTCCTAAGTTTAGAAGAAAAAGAAAAAGACAAAGATGCTACAGGCGTGGGCTGAATCTAGCCCGAGTCGGCCCATTCACTAGTGAAAGCGCGCCCGCGCATTCGGCTTTGCGAAAAGGTCCTCATCGTTTTAAATAACTTGAACTGGGTCTCAGTACTATTCCTAGAGTCACTGACACTTTACAAAAACATCCCCCTAATTCTGTTTCTTCACAGCCCGAAGTCCACGACGGTGAACAGCGCAGGGCCGAGCTCCGACGAGCTTACACCGGCTGATTCACACCAAGACCAGTGCTCTACTTGGGTTTAAACCTAATTCAAGTCCTAACCAGTGTTTCCCCCCAACTAATTTGACTAATGGAGCTCTAACACGCTCTGTCCACGGTGACAGCGGGCACCACGGGCAACCGAACGTATTCGCGGCGATCCTAGGGATCCTAGCTCAATTGGATGGGTCAAAGAGTATTAGGAGCATCCAAGGATACTGAAACGAGGATCCAGAGGACATGAACGGACCTGAGATGCGCTGGCCACGGCGAGGTCAAACTGCTTAGTGTTCTTGGTTGATTTGGGGGAAATCCCAAATTGGGGAGTTCTAGTGGATGATTTGAGGCACGGGTTGCTCTACTGGGTGCACAATTACTTAGCGGAGCAGGCGGGGTCGGCAATTTATAGCAGGCATGAGCGGCGGCCGGTGAATTTGAGAAAGACGCGCGGCGGTTGGAGAAGGAGAAGGTTACTGGCGCGCGCGATTGGTGGCAATTACCGTGGTAAGCTCCCCGGCGATCACCAGATAAGCTTAACACGATCAACTGTGACATGGTAAGATGCCCGGGCATGTGGCGCAAGGCCGCGAGGTGGCTATCTCCGGTGAACCCATCCGAAGCAACCGTGACTAGCTCGGGTACGGTGGTCGGAGTAAATTAGTGGCCGGAGTATATCCACAGCGTGATATTTACTTACCCCCAGCGCTATCCAACTGATCCAAGCGCGAATCATCAACGGTGAGCACGAATCCGAGCGCACAGCTCGTCGGCGGCGAGGGGATCTGAACCTGAGCCTATCCGGTTATTGTACCATCAGATTGTTCTTTAGTCAGCCTGACAGACCAAGTTTGGGGTGGATTTCCATCTGATTTTACATGGTAACAAAGCCATCGTTCTGTAGCAAAGTTGTAGCCTAATGATCCAGCTACAATCTTACTATAGCAATTACTCCAAAATTCTTACTGGATCATGGTTGAATTTCAGTCCAAAGATTGCCCAATCACACTGTCAGTCTGAATTCAGACTTAGGGCAGTCTGACAGTCCACCTTTGGGCAAATTTTTCTCCAAATTTTTCATGTGACCAAGGTTTAATCCCTATAGCAAAGTTGTTCTCCTTACATAGCTCTACAAACTTGATGTGTTGACCTAGGGCAAAATCTTCATAATTTGGAAGATATAGGGCTTCAAAGTTGAGCTAATACACTGAAATTCAATCTTAACTCAATAGAGTTTAAATGGGGCTTTTTGCAATTAAGTCCAAATCTCAAGGTTTACTTTGTAACTCCACATACATGTGAATCATATGAGTTAAGGTAACCTAATTTAATGGTTTTTGCACTTAGGTCCAAAAATGTGCACATTTTGCATATAACCCCCTAGGGTTTTAGTCCAGGGTTTCTCAGGGGTCCATTTAGGGTTTTTGGTGCTTCTAGGGTTTAGATGCTACTTAAGTCCATCCATGGTGATATTTTATGATTATTTCAACTAAGTTTTGAAGCTTTCTCTTATTAGGCTTTGTTTACTCTTCTGAGTCCAGTTTAGGGTTAAATATCCTATGCTAGGGTTGTACCCCAACCAGTCACATCCACGCAACTTGTTTGAAATTTTTGCCTAGTGAATGCATTCTATGTGTGACAAACATATGATATGCCAATGCTTATGATGTCATGCTTAGGTTTTAGTGACAGTAACACCAGGGATGTTACATCCTTCCCCCCATAAAAGAATCTCATCCCGAGATTAAAAGTCCTAGGGCAAGTAATGGAAAAGGAAACGTGTCATACTTTTATTTCTTTATTCTTGGTACAAGGCAGGGGTGGTATGGGGTTCATTCTTCTATTACAACAAGGGTACATATATTTACAATTTATACGAAGCTAAAAAGCCAGGGAAATTCTTGTCTAAAAAGTCTTGAGTTTCCCAAGTAGCTTCATCTTCCGTATGTTGGTTCCACTGTATCTTGTAAAACTTGAGAGTTTTCCTTCGGGTAATTCTGTCCTTTTGATCCAAGACTCAAATAGGATGTTCAGAATATGTCAAGTCTGGTTCTAGGGCAATATCTGTTACTTCAATGGTTCGATCGGGAACCCGAAGACACTTCTTCAATTGAGACACGTGGAACACATTATGTATTGCAGACAAGGTTTCAAGTAACTGGAGTCGGTATGCCACTAGTCCATATATTTCAAGGATAGGAAAAGGACCAATGTATCGAGGTGCAAGTTTCCCCTTTACCCCAAAACATGATACACCATTCATTGGTGAAACTTTCAGGTAAACATAATCTTCAACTTGAAAGTGCAAGGGTTGTCGTCGCTTGTCTACATAACTCTTCTGTCGAGCTTGGGCTTCTTTCAAATTATGAATTATTCGTTGAACTTTTTCTTCTGTTTCCTTTACCATATCTGGCCTGAAGAAACTTCTTTCACCTGGTTCAGACCAGTTTAACAGAGTACGACACCATCGCCCATACAAAGCTTCAAAGGGTGCCATTTTGATGCTTTCTTGATAACTATTATTGTACGAGAACTCGCCAATGGCAAGCATTCATCCCATTTTTGTGGAAATTCTAGAGCATAAGCTCGCAACATGTCCTCAAGTATTTGATTCACCTGCTCAGTCTGCCCACTGGTTTGATGATGATAGGATGAACTATGGAGCAACTTAGTATCCAAAGCCTTGTGAAGTTCTTCCCAAAATTTGGACACGAATTGCGGTCCACGATCCGACACTATGTTCTTCGGAACACCATGCAAACTGAGAATACGGGCAATGTATAACTCTGCATATGTGGCCACTGTATACTTTACCCTGACTGGAAGGAAGTGGGCGATCTTTGTAAGTCGATCAACAATAACCCAGATGGAATCATATCCTTTTGTTGTCCTAGGCAATCCCACAATAAAGTCCATGTTTATATCCTCCCATTTCCATGTTGGTATAGGTAAAGATTGTAATGGACCAGCAACCTTCATGTGTATGGCCTTGACACGTCTGCAAGTGTCACATCTCGCCACATAGCATGTAATTTTAATCTTCATCTTTGTCCACTAATAATGCTGTTTTAGATCATGATACATCTTAGTGCTTCTGGGATGAATAAGATGGGCTTCATCTAAAATTTGCTGGCGGATCTCCTCATTCTTAGGCACAACTATGCGGTTATTAAACCATACAACATCTTGATTATCTTTTCTGAAGAAGTTGGCTTTTCTGGCCTCCATTTTCTTATGAATGTGTTTCATACCCACATCCTTTCTTTGGGCATCAATAATTCTTTGCAGGAGGACTGACTCAAGTTTCAAGTGATTCAAAGTTCCATGTTGAATCATTCCCAGGTTCAACTTCTCCATTTCTTGGCATAATGTAATGTCAGAAGTCTTCATCGTGAGACAATGGCAGGAAGCCTTGCGACTTAACGCATCTGCCACTACATTAGCCTTACCTGGGTGATAATGAATCTCTAGTTCATAATCCTTAATAAGCTCAAGCCATCTTCTTTGCCTCATATTTAGCTCTGATTGGGTGAAGATATACTTCAAGATTTTATGATCTGTATAGATGTGACAGATATTCCCCAGCAGATAATGACGCCATATTTTCAGGGCATGAACTACGACAGCTAATTCCAGGTCATGAGTTAGATAATGCTCTTCATGCCGGCGCAACAGCCTTGAAGCGTAGGCTATCACTTGGCCCTCTAGCATTAGAACACAGCCTAGACCACTGCCTGATGCGTCACAATACACATCAAAGGGTTTTTCAATGTCCTGTTGAGCTAAAACCGGAGCAGTGGTCAATAATACTTTTGAAGACCAATTAAATTTGGTATCATTCTTTGATAAACTTGTGATTGGTTTCACAAGCTTGGAAAAATCTGGAATGAATCGATGGTAATAACCAGCCAGTCCAAGGAAACTTTAGACTTGATGTACAGTGGTTGGGGTTTCCACTCCAAAATATCCTTGACTTTGCTGGGATCCATCCCAATCCCCTTGGCAGATAATACATGTCCCAGAAACTAGATCTCCTCCAGCCAGAATGCGCACTTACTGAACTTAGCATATAATTGGTGCCCTCTTAGGCGCGTTAATACAATCCGCAAATGCCGAGCATGCTCCTCTTCATTCTTGGAGTATATCAAGATATCATCAATGAATACCACCACAAATTTATCCAACTCGGGCATAAATACCGAGTTCATAAGATATGTGAAGTGGGCAGGAGCATTTGTTAGTCCGAAAGACATAACCAGATATTCAAATAATCCATACCGCGTAGTGAATGCGGTCTTGGGTATATCTTTAGGCCGAATACAGATCTAATGATAACCCGACCTGAGGTCAATCTTGGAAAATACCCAAGCTCCGGTAAGTTGATCAAATAGAATGTCAATCCGGGGAAGAGGGTACTTATTCTTGATTGTGACCTCATTAAGGGGTCTATAATCCACGCACATCCGAAGTGTTTGGTCCTTCTTTTTGACAAAGATGGCTGGACAACCCCATGGCGATGAGCTTGGCCAAATGAATCCCTTTTCTAGTAGATCTTGTAATTGGGTCTTGAGTTCTGCCAATTCATTCGGAGGCATTTGGTACGACCTTCTAGAAATAGGAGCCGTACCAGGCTTCAACTCAATCACAAATTCTACATCTCTTTTTGGAGGCAACCCAGGCAGATCTTCTGGAAAGACGTCCGGGAATTCACATACTACCGGAATATCTTGGATCTCCGGTATGATGGCTTCATATCCTCTGCCAAATGGTTTAGCTGGAATAGCTACGGGGATGGACAAGAGAACCTCTTCTTGGCCATAAGTTAACCTGATAGTTCTCAAATCAGTGTTGAGGATAGCTTTATGTTGGGCTAACCAATTCATGCCCAGAATTACATCTATATCTTGGCCTTTCAGAACAATCATATTAGTAGGAAAGTCCCGTTCAGCCAATGTTACGGGCACTTGGAAAGCCACTTCTTTAGTGAATATTTGTCCCCCGGGCGAATGAATAGTAAACCCTTCCCTTGATTCAGTATGTGGAATGCAATGTTTCTCCACAAACTTCTTGCTTATGAAAGTATGCGAAGCACCAGAATCAAAAAGAATAACTGCAGGGTGATTGGCCACGAGAAACGTACCCATCATGACTGGTTCTCCTTCCGGTGTTGTGGCCACTTGCGTATAATAAATCCACCTAGTTTTCTTCATATCTTTGCCCGCTATATTGTTCGCCGCATTTCCCTTGCCTTAGCGAAACTCCCAGAACTCTGCTGACTATTTGATATGTTCTGCTTCGTGTATGGATAGTCCTTGATAAAATGTCCGGACTTTCCACAATTAAAGCAGCCTGTTGAAGAGCTTGGGAGGGCGGGGAAACGAGTACCGGGGCACTCAGCTGACTTGTTGAGGTGGGGGCAGTGGTAGGACAGATAAAGACCGGTTGTTTAAAAGGGTACGAGGGTGGGCGTGGTGAAGAGCGATTTGGATTAAAAGGTCGAATCACCAACCTTTGTCTTTTCTCAGGCCCCTGATTGGGCCGGTCACCTCCATAGCCCTTTGATTTTCCTGGGCCTTCATATTTGGCTTCGATTGACAGTGCCATGCTGACAGCCCAGCTATAAGTGAGGTCGAGACAAGTGGCCATTTTCCGCTGCAACTGGTCACTGAGACCACTCATAAAACAATTCTTCTTCTTTAGATCAGTGTTGACCTGATCGATGGCATACTGGGACAAGTGGTTGAATTTGTTGAGATACTGAGTGACAGTATCTCCACCCTGTTTGAGCTTCATAAATTCTTCCTATTTCATATGGAGCACCCCATTAGGAATATAGTGCTCCCGAAAAGCCAATTTGAATTCGACCCAAGTAATTTGATGACCAGTAGGCTGGATAGACACATAATTTCCCCACCAGATACTGGCAGGGCCTCGCAACTGCTGTGCTGCAAATAAGGGCTTTTGAGTCTCCATGCATCGGAGAAGCCCAAACTTTTGTTCGATAACCCGGATCCACTCATCCGCTTCAAGAGGATCTTCAGCCTTGACAAATAGCGGAGGATGTGTCTCAGAGAAATCCAAATATGATGTTTCGCGGGGTCCTTGCGGATATGCCCGCCCGCCTTGCTGATGCATTTGTTGTCCCGCCATTTCCCCTAGAAAACGGGTGTTGTCGGCCGTGGCATTAACTAAGGCAACGATGGCCTCATCTAATGTTGGAGGTACTGGGGTGGATTAGGAGTTGCTTCCCTCCCACGGGAGGTTCCTGCGCTATCCTGTGCACGAGTCTTGGACGGCATCTGAGGCAAAGAACATTTGGAAAAATACAATATGCCAAAGCAAACCATCCATTTTACATTACTAAAAAGGGTAATGATACAGACTCGAATTTACAACAGGATTACATTACCTATTATACATTAACACTATGTCTATACTACACTACTCTAGCTTCTTATCACTTTTGGTAGCTTCACTGTCGGGCGTAGGAGACCATTCATCAACCAGCTTCATAGAGGGAGCAGGCCTGAAAAGGTCCAGTTCACCACCAAGTGCTTCTCCCGCTATTCCAGAAGGTCTAGCTCCCATTACGACAGGATCCGTAGGTACGTTAGGGTGCAGTTGTGAATACAACACATGAACCTCCTCATGTAGTGTATTACAATACACTTGCAAGTGGTCCACGGCTGTGCTAAGCTCCTCCATGCGGGCTCGAGCTTTGGCTTCCTTGGCCCAAGCAAGTGAACGCGAGTTAACAGCCCAATCGAGTGCTAAATCTCGTTCAGCAAGTTGGTCTTGCAAGTGTCGGATGTCAGTTCTCAACTCGTTTATTCGCTGACCATCCTCGACCCATACTTCGTTCCTGTGATGGAGCTCTGATCGAAGCCATTCTACCTGAGCTTCCAGATCTCCGATGGGATCATTGCTACCACTAATACTACCTCCTGCCTTGGGGCTAGTTGATGGCGAGGCACGCCAATTGGTCCGGTAGACTTGCGTGCAGTTTTCCTTGTGCGCGACAGCATATCTCCATGAGGGGAAAAATCTTATTAATACTGTTTTTAGCATGATGCATGTGTAATTACAGAATCAACCTTAGTTGATTCACAACCTTCTATACATTGCACTCTACTATCTGGTCTTTAAGTACAGAAGGTAGTTAGATAAGAAGGAAAGAAATTTTCTAGATAAGTCTTTGAAAATTCTTTTTGAAAATGTCTCATAACATCTGCAGAGATGGGCTTCGCTCTGATACCAGCTGTGACGGAACCTCCCAAGTCATTAGGCCCACCTATAGTTGTCCTTGTCCAATGGACTTCAGACAACCTTGCAGGTGCCCCTGAATTACTTGACAAGTTCGGTATCTGCATTCTTTATCTTTCCCAAGAGCGTTTCACCGTCACGCAGACATTACAATACATCAGAAGTACGAAAATGCGGAAGCAATTACAATAACTTACCTTATATTAAAGTAAGAAAGAGTAGTATTCATTACATACCAGAACAAATATAAGAGTGCAGAAGTATTATTATTACATCACTGGGAGGCAAAAACCCCTCCCGATAAACATTAAACAAAAGGTTTTAATGGAGGACCCTTTCTCCTGAAGCTTCACTCTAGTTTTCTTCTTTGGGCACCACCTTTGAACTAAAGCAGCAAAAGTTTGCCGCTTCCTCACCTAAAACAACATGGGACAAAGCCCTGAGTACGAAGTGTACTTTCGCAAGACTTACCCGTCAAAGTAAAAGACTCTCAAGGATATGCTGGCCTTTGGGAATCAAGGTATGGCTTATCAATAATCAAAGACTCTGTTTGCAGAAATGCTTACTAATAGTGGATCCTTAAAAATCAAGTTTTACTTGTCAGGTTAAGTGAAGTTACCTGCAGCTAGAGTTCTTTCTACCCTAGTTCAAGCACTTGACCTATACTAGCCAATTTCTTATCAACCCTTCATCTTCACTGAATTGCTATGTGTAGGGCAGTGACCAAGTCTTCATATCCGTGAAGTTACGGTGATCCGAATCGATTATACTCAGTTGAGGATCTCCAATCACATGACATATGTAGCACTTAACCCTTGCATATGTCAACTCGCTACCGGGGTTCTTAAGACCAGATCAGGTTCATGCCAACCGAGAGCACAGATACACCACCGTCCAGCATCTTGCCACGGAGGGTACACGCTACTCTCACCATCTCTCCACTCTCATTGCGTGTTATCTTATTCTGGTGTTAGTCTGCCCGAGGCAAAGCTTACCCATGACGAGGCATATGACCAGTTAAAGGGTCCTCGATCAGCAAGCCTACATTGAGAAGGTCCTTAATCGACTCAGACGGAGACACTACACCGAGACTCTCTTCTCGTGCAAGTCACCCGCCCAGTCTTAGCTTTATCATTTTAACCCAAAGTTTGGTACCTGGTAGAGGTACATCCTTTCTGATGTTGAACCCATCATGGCCATGATGGATCCACCATCAAGTTTTTTTTTTGAAAACATCCCACCCACTTTGAAGCATCATCTTTTGTGAAAACAAAACCTTTTGTTTTTCTAGAGCAAAGCTAAGCATAAGAAAAACCTTTTTGTAAATCAGGGATTCAGGAGAAGTAACCATACTCAAGATAGGAAATGCAGCAACAGGTTTAGCACAACACTCATATCACCTAATGCATCAAGTAAGTGAGAAAGATTTCAAAATAACAAGGGGTGGCAAATGTACTGGGGCTTGCCTTGTGTGACAGGTGAATCAGGCTCTGCGAAGGCTTCTGCCGGGTACATGAGCTTCACTATCAGACAAAAGCTAGAGAAGATGGGCTGCATGAAAACTTCGGGTGCTACAATTTTGCTTATGGCAAAGATGCAAAGTCTCCGGTTATTAGCTACCGTACCAAATGGCCAACTGGCTGGAAAGCTAAGTGGTTTTATGTTAAGGTTGATGAGAAAAAGGAGAAGCTGGTTCAGAGCCCATTGGACTTAATCTTCGGAGAAACTAGGCCCCAGTGTGACATGACACCGGGGGGACCATGTCAAATTGCTTTGGGCGAATTTCGAGTTGTTTTGGAGCATATTGGTACTAGGGCTTTGGTACAAGAATTCTTAGCTTATAGAGTATTCCTAACTTTGAAAGAATGGGACATGCCGAAGCTCAAAGGAGAAAAGAAAAAGAAGGAACTTGTTCGGCTACTCTATCATTTCAAGTTCAAGAAACACTTCAAAGAACCCTGCCAAGAATGGTTGGAGACAATTGAGGTTATGTGTAACGAGATTTTGGGCAATTACACGAGAAAAGAAGATCAGTTGATGACTGCAGCCTTCGGCACCCGACCGAAGTGAAGATTAAATCGGGTAATGGATGTTCTTAATTTTGAATATCCAGACTATGAGCGGTTGAGCAAGGGCGCCGAAGGGCAAAAAAGAAAAAGAGTTGTCAGTGTTGTGGGCAGGCAGGCCGCTAGAATGGTAAAAGAAGATGAATAAAAACTAAAGAGGAGAAAACTGAGCCCTGAGCCGAAGGCAATCGCCCCGAAGAAGAGGAAAGCTACGGTCCTGAAGCAAAAGGTAGCTGATAAGGAAGAAGAGACTGCCTCAACACCTTCTGCTGCCGATGTAGAAGAAATTCTAAAGGTAATGACTGAATCCTTGCCCATCAAGCTAAGTCCACTGGGGCCGCATCTGACGAAGCTTTTACAGAAGAAGGAGGAACCTTCAGCGATGAAGAAGTCTGCTGGGCCGAAAAAACAAAGAATTATTACTGTGATAGAGGCCATTGAAGAAACACCACCACCAACTTCGGCGCCAAAAGCACCAGCTGTTGAGAGCGCTGCAGCTACCAAAGCCGCACCCGCTGAAGCTGCAACTGCCGAAGGTGCAAACTTAGAAAATACACTTTCTGATATTGATAAAATACTTCTGGACATAGCGACAGAAGAGGCTGCTACAGCCACCGAAGAAACCATGGCCAGAGTGCCTGGGAAAGAGAGGGAAATAGCCGAAGATACTTCAGAAGGAGAAAGTTTCAACTTTCAAAGCTTGATTGGTCAAGAATTAACAAAGATCGAGAAAGAAGAATTGAGAGACTTCACCATCTCCTGCGGGTATCAGCCAGGAGCACTACTCTTTGGTGGCATTGACGACGAAAGCCTGGGTTGCCTCCGAGACCGAACCGGAGCAAAAGTTATCGGTACTCTATCGAAGAGTATTAGCTTCCCGAAGCTTGAGACCGATATTAGCCGCTACCGACGACAGCATATCGTCGATAGTTTATTCTATTCTAACTTCAAGGTAAAAACTTTTCTTTGAGTTTGCATTGTTTTTAACAACAAAGGCCTTTTCTAACGAAGGTTGCTTCTATACAGAGTATGTTATTAAGCAAAGCTTTGAGAATGCAACAGGACCTTGAGGATAAAAAACATGAAGTTATAATTGAAGGGTTAGAGAGCAAAATAAGAGATCAAACAACTACTCTTGAAAAGAAAGATTTTGAACTTCAGACAATGGAAGGTTTACTGGCAGAAGCTGAAGCCAAAATTGCAAAGTTGGATAAAGAGCTTCTCTCAAAATCAGAGAGTTTCGAACAAGAAAAACAGAAATTTGATAAAAAGCTTGCGGCTGAAGCCGAAAAGAGTTCAAATTTGCAAAAATCATTGAAAGAGCTTCAAGATAAATGTCTGAGGTTCAGTGACCGATGCGTGCAGCGGCTAAGACAGATCTTCAACTCAGTTGGAGCCAGCTCTGAAGAATTTAGTCCTTCGGTTGAAAACCTGCCGGGAACCTTCGAACACATTGAGGGCGAAGTTGATGCTCTTGATGAAGTTATAGCAGGTCACGGTGATTTCTGTGCCCTGCTAGCTTCTCGGGGCATAGCTGTTGCCTTCATGAAATCTGGTTGCACGCATGGAAAAATTGTTAATAGACCAAACTTCGTCTTATCACCAGCAGATCTGATTGATATCCCCAGTCTAGCTCGAAGCATAGGAAACAGATTTATAAAGCAAATATAGACGAAGGGTGGGCGGAGCCTAGCTGGTGACGAAGCCCGGAGCCATCTCAAGCCGGTAATAAAATCATACCTTGTGCTTACCTTTTCCTTAAAAGTTGAATTTTCCTTATAATGCTTTGATGCGTACAGGATAACAAAGCTGAAGAACACAGAGCCGAAGCCTAGCTGGTAATCCGAAGCTCAGCAGATGAAACGAAACTAGAGTACCTAACTGTGGAAAAATTCTAAGGAAACTTTTGTATTGACCCTTGTAAAGAATATTGTAACTTAAGAATCAGGTTGTACTCTGTAAATTTGTTCATACCTTGTAATATATTTTTACCTTTCCATCGATGTATGAAATGCTTTGATGTGGTCGAAACCTGTATTTTTGAGCCGAAGGCGAAAAAACACCTTCCCTTCTTTTCGCACGCAACAAAGCATAAATCTGCTTTTTGAAGCTTTATGCTTAGAACCGAAGCAACTGTCTGTATTTGTATGATATGATGATGATGATCCTATGTATGTCTAAATGAATATTTATGAATGCAATGTATGATGTAATTGAAAGTCGCCTAGAGAGGGGTGAGTAGGCAGAATCTGAAAATTATAAACTTAAGCACCACTACAAGCCAAGGTTAGCGTTAGAAATATAAACGAGTCCGAAAGAGAGGGCGAAAACAAATCACAAGCAAATGAAGAGTGAGACACGGTGATTTGTTTTACCGAGGTTTGGTTCTTGCAAACCTACTCCCGGTTGAGGTGGTCACAAAGACCGGGTCTCTTTCAACCCTTTCCCTCTCTCAAACGGTCACTTAGACCGAGTGAGCTTCCTTCCTTGATTTCCCGGGTCACTTAGACCCCGCAAGGACCACCACACAATTGGTGTCTCTTGCTTTTCTTACAAGGTTTTGAGAGTAAGAATGAGAGAAAGAAGAAAGCAACCCAAGCGACAAGAGCAACAAAAGAACACAAGTCGATCTCTTCACAAGTCCTAAGAACTAGAGTTGAATTGGGGACTTTGATTCGATCGGAGGCTTTGATTTGTGTCTTGGAGTGTTGTGTATTGCTCTTGTATTGAATGAGGTGTAGTGAATGCTTGGATGCTCTAAAGAATGGTGGTTGGGGGGTATTTATAGCCCCAACCACCAAAATGGCAGTTGGTGAAGGCTTCTGTCGTATGGCACATCGGACACTGTCCGGTGCGCCAGCCACGTCACCAGGCCATTGGATTTCGACCGTTGGAGCGCTGACAATTGGGACCACCGGACAGTCTGGTGGTGCACCGGACAGGTTCTGTAGACTGTCCGGTGCGCCTTCTGGCGCCTGCTCTGACTTCTACGCGCGTAGGCGCGCACTGTAGCGCATTTAATGTTCTCTGCAGATGACCGTTGGCGCGAAGTAGCCATTGCTCCACTGGCACACCAGACAGTCCGGTGTTGCACCGAACTGTCCGGTGAATTATAGTGGAGCGGCCTCCCAAATTCCAGAAGCTGGCAAGTTCAGAGTCGATCTCCCTGGTGCACCGGACAGTCCGGTGCGCCAGACCAGGGCTGCCTTCGGTATATTTTGCTCCTTTGTTTTGAACCTTTTCTTTTATCTTTGTATTGGTTTGTTGTGAACGCACCTGTAGAACATATTTTCTAGAGCAAACTAGTTAGTCCAATAATTTGTGTTGGGCAGTTCAACCACCAAAATTCATATTGGAAAAGGTTTGACCCTATTTCCCTTTCAATCTCCCCCTTTTTGGTGATTGATGCCAACACAAACCAAAGCAAATATAAAAGTGCTGAATTGAACTAGTTTGCATAAGGTAGGTGCAAAAGTTGCTTGGAATTGAAACCAATAATTATTTCTACTAGATATGTGTGGATGGTTTTCTTCTTAGTTAAAGTTTTGGACCTCATTTGCACCACGAGTTTTGTCTTTGCAAAATCTTTGTAAGATTCTTTTCAAAACATTTTGCAAATAGTTAAAGGTATACGAATAAGATTGAAAGAAGCATTTTCAAGATTTGAAATTTTCTCCCCTTGTTTCAAATGCTTTTCCTTTGACTTAAACAGAACTCCCCCTAAATAAATTCTCCTCTTAGTGTTCAAGAGGGTTTTTGCAATTTTTGAAGATACTACTTTCTCCCCCTTTTGAACATAATAAGATATCAATTTGAAAAACTTCATTTTTTAAAAAAATTTGGTGGTGGTGCGGTCCTTTTGCTTTGGGCTCATACTTTCTCCCCCTTTGGCATGAATCGCCAAAAACGGATACTTGTGAGTGAAATATAAGCCCTTTTACTTTCTCCCCAATGGCAAACAAATAGACATGAGTGAAGATTATACCACAGTGGAGAATGACGCAGAGTACCGGCAAATACCAATGGAGTTGAGTGGAAGCACCTTCTTTGCCGAATACTCCATTTCCCTTTCAATTCTATGACTAATCATAATATTACACTTGAAAACATATTAGTCATAGACAGAAGAGAGATATGATCAAAGGTATATAAATGATCTATGTGTGCAAAGAATCAATCAAAATTCCTAGAATCAAGAATATTTAGCTCATTCCTAAGTTTGGTAAAGGTTTGTTCATCTAGAGGCTTGGTAAAGATATCGGCCAATTGATCTTTGGTGTTAATGTAGGCTATCTCGATATCCCCCTTTTGTTGGTGATCTCTCAAAAAGTGATACCGAATGGCAAGGTGCTTAGTGCGGCTGTGTTCAACGTGATTATCCGCCATGCGAATTGCACTCTCATTATCACATAGGAGAGGGACTTTGCTAAATTTGTAGCCATAGTCCCTAAGGATTTGCCTCGTCCAAAGCAATTGCGTGCAACAATGGCCTGCGGTAATATACTCGGCTTCGGTGGTAGAAAGAGCTACTGAGTTTTGTTTCTTTGAAGCCCAAGACACCAGGGATCTCCCCAGAAACTGACAAGTCCCTGATGTGCTCTTCCTATCAATCTTACACCCTACCCAATCAGCATCGGAATAACCTAATAAATCAAAAGAGGATCCCTTGGGGTACCAAAGACCAAACTTAGGTGTTTGAACTAAATATCTCAAGATTCGCTACACGGCCCTAAGGTGAACTTCCTTAGGGTCGGCTTGGAACCTTGCACACATGCATACAGAAAGCATAATGTCTGGTCGAGATGCACATAAATAGAGTAAAGATCCTATCATCGACCGGTATACCTTTTGATCTATGGATTTACCTCCCATGTCGAGGTCGAGATGCCCATTGGTTCCCATGGATGTCTTGATGGGCTTGGCATCCTTCATTCCAAACTTGGTGAGTATATCTTGAATGTACTTCGTTTGGCTGATGAAGGTGCCCTCTTGGAGTTACTTTACTTGAAATCCTAGAAAATACTTCAACTCCCCCATCATAGACATCTTAAATTTTTGAATCATGATCCTACTACACTCTTCACATATAGATTTGTTAGGAGACTCAAATATGATATCATCAACATAAATTTGGCATACAAACAAATCATTTGCAATAGTTTTAGTGAATAAAGTAGGATCGGCCTTGCCAACTTTGAATCCATTAGTGATAAGAAAATCTCTTAGGCATTCATACCATGCTCTTGGGGCTTACTTGAGCCCATAAAGCGCCTTAGAGAGTTTGTAGACATGGTTAGGATACTCACTATCTTCAAAGCTGGGAGGTTGCTCAACATAGACCTCTTCCTTGATTGGTCCATTAAGGAAGGCACTCTTCACGTCCATTTGGTAAAGCTTAAAGCCATGGTAAGTAGCATAGGCAAGTAATATACGAATAGATTCAAGCCTAACTACGGGTGCATAGGTTTCACCAAAATCCAAACCTTCGACTTGTGAATACCCTTTGGCCACAAGTCATGCCTTGTTCCTTGTCACCACACCATGCTCATCTTGTTTGTTGCGGAAGACCCACTTGGTTCCTACACCATTTTGGTTAGGACGTGGAACTAAATGCCATACCTCATTCCTTGTGAAACTATTGAGCTCCTCTTGCATCGCTAGCACCCAATCCGAATCTTGAAGTGCTTCCTCTACCCTGTGTGGCTCAATAGAGGAAACAAAAGTGTAGTGTTCACAAAAATGAGCAACACGAGATCAAGTGGTTACCCCCTTTTGAATATCTCCTAGGATGGTGTTCACGGGGTGATCTCGTTAGATTGCTTGGTGGACTCTTGGGTGTGGCGGCCTTGGATCTTCATCATCTTCCTTATCTTGATCATTAGCATCTCCCCCTTGATCATGGCCCTCCTCTTAAGGTGGCTCATCTTCTTGATCTTCCCCTTCATCATCTTGAGCTTCATCCTCATCTTGGGTTGGTGGAGATGCTTGCATGGAGGAAGATGGTTGATCTTGTGCTTGTAGAGGCTCTTCGGATTCCTTAGGACACACATCCCCAATGGACATGTTCCTTAGCGCTACGCACGGAGCCACTTCATCATCTAGCTGATCAAGATCAACTTGCTCTACTTGAGAGCCGTTAGTCTCATCAAACACAATGTCACATGAGACTTCAACTAGTCCAGTGGACTTGTTAAAGACTCTATATGCCCTTGTGTTTGAGTCATAACCAAGTAAAAAGCCTTCTACAACCTTAGAGCAAATTTAGATTTTCTACCTCTTTTAACAAGAATAAAGCATTTGCTACCAAAGACTCTAAAATATGAAACATTGGGCTTTTACCGGTGAGGAGTTCATAAGATGTCTTCTTGAGGATTCGGTGTAGATATAACCGGTTGATGGCGTAGCACGCGGTGTTGACCGCCTCGGCCCAAAACCGATCCTAAGTCTTGTATTCATCAAGCATGGTCCTTGCCATATCCAATAGAGTTCTATTCTTCCTCTCCACTACACCATTTTGTTGTAGCGTGTAGGGAGAAGAGAACTCATGCTTGATGCCCTCCTCCTCAAGAAAGCCTTCAATTAGTGAGTTTTTGAACTCCGTCCCGTTGTCGCTTCTTATTTTCTTGATCCTCAAGCCGAACTCATTTTGAGCCCGTCTCAAGAATCCTTTCAAGGTCTCTTGGGTTTGAGATTTTTCCTGCAAAAAGAATACCCAAGTGAAGCGAGAATAATCATCCACAATAACTAGACAGTACTTACTCCTGCTGATGCTTTTGTATGCTATCGGGCCGAATAAATCCATGCGGAGTAGCTCAAGTGGCCTGTCAGTCGTCATGATGTTCTTATGTGGATGATGAACACCAACTTGCTTCCATGCTTGGCATGCGCTACAAATCCTGTCTTTCTCAAAATGAACATTTGTTAGTCCCAAAATGTGCTCTCCCTTTAGAAGCTTGTGAAGATTCTTCATCCCAACGTGGGCTAGTCGGCGATGCCGGAGCCAACCCATGTTAGTCTTGGCAATTAAGCAAGTATCGAGTTCAGCTCTATTGAAATCAACTAAGTATAGCTGACCCTCTAATACTCCCTTAAATGCTACTGAATCATCACTTCTTCTAAAGACAGTAACACATGTATCCGTAAAAAGACAGTTGTAACCCATTTTGCATAATTGAGAAACAGAAAGCAAGTTGTAATCTAATGAATCTACAAGAAAAACATTGGAAATAGAATGGTCAGGTGATATAGCAATTTTACCCAATCCTTTGACCAAACCTTGATTTCCATCCCCGAATGTGATAGCTCTTTGGGGATCTTGGTTTTTCTCGTAGGAGGAGAACATTCTTTTCTCCCCAGTCATGTGGTTTGTGCACCCGCTGTCGATGATCCAACTTGAGCCCCCGGATGCATAAACCTACAAAACAAATTTAGGCCTTGTTCTTAGGTACCCAAACGGTCTTGGGTCCTTTTACATTAGAAACAAGCACCTTGAGTACCCAAACACAAGTCTTGGAGCCCTTGTGTTTGCCCCCAACATATTTGGCAACTACCTTGCCTGATTTGTTAGTTAGTACACAAGAACCATCAAAAGTTTTGAATGAAACATTATGGTTATTTGATGCAGTAGGAGATTTCTTCTTAGGCGTTTTAACATGTGTAGAACGCCTAGAGCTAGAAGCCTCATTCTTATAAATAAAAGCATGGTGAGAATGAGTCTTCTTGGCATGAATTCTCCTAATTTTATCCTCGGGATAACCAGCAGGGTATAAAATGTAGCCCTCGTTATCCTGAGGCATGGGAGACTTGCCCTTGACAAAGTTAGACAATCTTTTAGGAGGGGCATTAAGCTTGACATTATCTCCCTGTTGGAATCCAATGCCATCCTTAATGCCAGGGTGTCTCCCATTATAAAGCATACTACGAGCAAATTTAAATTTCTCATTTTCTAGTTTATGCTCGGCAATTTTAGTATCTAATTTTGCTATATGATCATTTTGTTGTTTAATTATAGCAAGGTGATCATGGATAGCATCTACATTAACATCTCTACATCTAGTGCAAATAGAAACATGCTCAACGGTAGATGTAGAGGGCTTGCAATCATTTAATTCAACAATCTTAGCATGTAAAATGACATTCTCATCTCTAAGATTGGAAATGGAAGCATTGCAAACATCTAAGTCTTTAGCCTTAGTAATTAATTTTTCATTCTCATTCCTAAGGCTAGCAAGAGAGGCATTCAATTGATCAATCTTAGCAATTAAACTAGCATTATCATTTCTAAGATTGACAATTGAATCGTCACAAATATTTGACTTCTCAACCTTAGCAATCAAATTAGCAATCTCAATTCTAAGGCTGGAAATAGTGTCATGACAATTACTTAGCTCACTAGTTAATTTTTCATTTTTCTCTACCTCCTGAGCACAAGCATTTTTAGTCTTAACATGCTTTTTATTTTCTTTGATTAGGAAGTCCACTTGGCTCTCCAAGAGTTCATCCTTCTCATGAATGGCACTAATCAATTCATTTAATTTCTCCTTTTGTTGCATGTTAAGATTTCTAAAAAGAGTAAGCAAGTTATCCTCCTCATCACTAGAGGTTGCATATTTAGTGGAGGATCTTGATTTTACCTTCTTCTTGCCATCCTTTGCCATGAGGCATTTGTGGCCGACGTTGGGGAAGAGAAGTCCTTTGTTGACGGCGATGTTGGCGGCATCCTCGTCGTCGGAGGAGTCGGTGGAGCTCTCGTCGGAGTCCCACTCCCAGCAAACATGTGCGTCGCCACCCTTCTTCTTGTAATACTTCTTCTTTTCCTTCCTCTTTCCCCTCTTGTCGTTTTCCCTGTCACTATCACTAGACAATGGACATTTAGCGATACAATGACCGGGCTTACCTTATTTGTAGCAAACCTTCTTGGAACGGGGCTTGTAATCTTTCCCCTTCCTTTGCTTGAGGATTTGGCGGAAGCTCTTGATGATGAGCGCCATCTCCTCATTATCGAGCTTGGAGGCGTCGATGGGGACCCTACTCGGTGTAGAGTCTTCTTTCTCCTCCTCCATTGCCTTGAATGCAACAGGTTGTGCTTCGGGTACGGAGGAGGCGCCTTGCTCGATGATTTTCTTGGAGCCTTTGATCATCAATTCAAAGCTCACAAATTTGCCTATCACTTCCTCGGGAGACATTAGTTTATATCTTGGATCACCACGAATCAATTGAACTTGAGTAGGGTTAAGAAATATGAGTGATCTAAGAATAACCTTGACCATCTCATGGTCATCCCATTTGGTGCTCCCGAGGTTGCGCACTTGGTTCACCAAGGTTTTAAGCCGGTTGTACATGGCTTGCGGGTCTTCTACTTGGTTGAGCATGAAGCGACCGAGCTCCCCCTCGATCGTTTCCCTCTTGGTGATCTTGGTCACCTCATCACCTTCGTGCACGGTCTTGAGCACGTCCCAAATCTCTTTGGCACTCTTCAATCCTTGCACCTTATTATACTCCTCTCGACTTAGAGAGGTGAGGAATATAGTAGTTGCTTGGGAATTGAGGTGTTGGATTTGGGCAACTTCGTCTGCATCATAGTCTTCATCCCCTACGGATGGTACCTGTACTTCAAATTCAACAACGTCCCATATGCTTGTGTGGAGTGAGGTTAGGTGATATTTCATCATTTCACTCCACCTAGAAAAATCTTCACCGTTGAAAGCCGGTGGTTTTCCTAATGGAACGGAAAGTAATGGAGTTTGTTTGGAAATGCGAGGATAGCGTAAGGGGATCTTACTAAACTTCTTGCGCTCATGGCGCTTAGAAGTTACGGACGGCGCGTCGGAGCCAGAGGTGGATGGCGACAAAGAATCGGTCTCGTAGTAGACCACCTTCTTCATCTTCTTTTTCTTCTCACCACTCCGATGCGACTTGTGAGGAGGTGATTCCTCCTTCTTGTTGCAGGACTCTACTGATGGAGCCTTTCCGTGGCTTATGGCGGGCTTCTCGCCGGTCACCATCTCCTTCTTGGCGTGTTCCCCCGACATCACTTCGAGCTGTTAGGCTCTAATGAAGCACTGGGATCTGATACCAATTGAAAGTCGCCTAGAGGGGGGTGAATAGGCGGAATCTGAAAATTATAAACTTAAGCACCACTACAAGCCAGGGTTAGCGTTAGAAATATAAACGAGTCTGAAAGAGAGGGCGAAAACAAATCACAAGCAAATGAAGAGTGAGACGCGGTGATTTGTTTTACTGAGGTTCGGTTCTTGCAAACCTACTCCCGGTTGAGGTGGTCACAAAGACCGGGTCTCTTTCAACCCTTTCCCTCTCTCAAACGGTCACATAGACCGAGTGAGCTTCCTTCCTTGATTTCTCGGGTCACTTAGACCCCGCAAGGACCACCACACAATTGGTGTCTCTTGCTTTGCTTACAAGCTTTTGAGAGTAAGAATGAGAGAAAGAAGAAAGCCAACCAAGCGACAAGAGCAACAAAAGAACACAAGTCGATCTCTTCACAAGTCCTAAGAACTAGAGTTGAATTGGGGACTTTGATTCGATCGGAGGCTTTGATTTGTGTCTTGGAGTGTTGTGTATTGCTCTTGTATTGAATGAGGTGTAGTGAATGCTTGGATGCTCTAAAGAATGGTGGTTGGGGGTATTTATAGCCCCAACCACCAAAATGGTCGTTGGTGAAGGCTTCTGTCATATGGCGCACCGGACAGTCTGGTGCGCCACCGGACACTGTCCGGTGCGCCAGCCATGTCACCAGGCCGTTGGGTTCCCACCGTTGGAGCGCTGACAATTGGGACCACCGGACAGTCCGGTGGTGCACCGGACAGGTTCTGTAGACTGTCCGGTGCGCCTTCTGGCACCTGCTCTGACTTCTTCGCGCGCAGGCGTGCACTATAGCGCATTTAATGTTCTCTGCAGACGACCGTTGGCACGAAGTAGCCGTTGCTCCACTGGCACACCGGACAGTCCGGTGAATTATAGCGGAGTGGCCTCCCAAATTCCCGAAGCTGGCAAGTTCAGAGTCGATCTCCCTGGTGCACCGGACACTGTCCGGTGGCACACCGGACAGTCCGGTGCGCCAGACCAGGGCTGCCTTCAGTATATTTTGCTCCTTTGTTTTGAATCCTTTCTTTTAACTTTGTATTGGTTTGTTGTGAATCTTTGGCACCTGTAGAACATATTTTCTAGAGCAAACTAGTTAGTCCAATAATTTGTGTTGGGCAATTCAACCACCAAAATTCATATTGGAAAAGGTTTGGCCCTATTTCCCTTTCAGTAATGTTTCGTGCAAATGAATGCCCAAACACACACATCCGAAGCTTCATCCACAACCTTCATTCCCTTAGGAATATTTGAAATCTCTTTGCTGTTTATTTTTCGGCTGCACCGCTTATTTTTCGGTGTAAGTTCTGCATCTCCTTAGGAACGTCTTTTGAACTTCTTCGCCTTCTATTTCGATGTTATTCGCGTTAACTTTTCACGCTTCGCCTTATATTTCGGCGGTATTTAGCTTTGCATTCCCTTAGGAATGACTTTTGAGCAGAAAACTTACGCTGCGCTCCCTTAGGAACCGCTTTTGTAGCTTCGTCATGCTCTACATCCCCTTAGGGACGACTTTCGTGCTTCTCTCTGCTTTTTCCTTTTTTCTCTGCACTCGAAGGTGCATGCCCAGATTTTACATTTACATATTTGGGGGATTTTGCTCTCATGGAGCTAAATAAGAAAAGAAAGATTACAAATTATGGCCCCATTAAAAACCTTTCTCCCCCTTTGGAAAGGAAAGGGTACCATAGGAAAAATAAAAAAGATTACATCAAATTACACGTAGTATCGCCGAAGCTCGCCCGCATTCCAAGATCTAGGAATATCGTTGCCGTCCATATCCTTCAATCTGTAAGAACCGGGTCTTGACGAAGATACCACGAGAAAGGGTCCTTCCCATTTCAGCTGTAACTTGCCTACTCTGTCTGGATTGGACACTCTCCGAAGCACCAGAAGACCTGGCTTAATGTTTTTTAGCCGAACCTTTCTGTCACGCCATTTTATTATTTCGGCTTGGTATTTATTGATATTATCCACAGCCTGAAGCCTAGTCCCATTGTCTACTGTGATAGCCTCGGCACATACTGGTATTTATTGATATTATCCACAGCCTGAACCTTTCTGTCACACATAGCATCTTTTGCCACAGAATAATCAGCTTCGTCCTCTACCGAAGCTGCTGTTCTAATTGACCCTGCCTTAGCTTCTTCCAGAGTTATTGCTTCGTCACCAAACAATAACTTGAATGGCATAAAACCTGTTGACCTTGATATTGTTGTGTTGTGGCTCCACACCACTTTAATCAACTCATCTGGCCATTTTCCTCTGGGCTGATTGAAGATTAACTTCATTATTCCCATCATTATGATACCATTTGCCCTTTCGACAAGTCCGTTTGACTCTAGATGTCTGACCGACGCAAAATGGATATTGGTGCCAATCCGATCATAGAATTCCCTGAAAGCTTCGGCATCAAACTGCGTTCCATTGTCTACTGTGATAGCCTTGGCACACCAAAACGACAAACAATATTTTGCCAGAAAAACTTCTCGACTGTGGCCGAAGTTATTGTGGCCAACGGCTTCGCCTCAATCCACTTAGAAAAATATTCTACCGCCACCACAACATATTTTAAATTGCCTTGTGCTGGTGGAAGTGGGCCTAGCAAATCAGGACCCCATCTTTGTAATGGCCAAGTGGGCTGTATTAATTGAGTAAGAGATGAAGGTTGCCTCTGGTCTCTGGCACATTTTTGACAGCCTTCACACTTTTGGACTAGCTCTGCTGCATCCGAAGCTGCCTTCGGCCAGTAAAATCCTTGTCGAAAAACTTTTCCCAGCAAAGGCCTAGACCCAATGTGGGACCCACACAATCCTGCATGTATCTCCTTCATTAGCTCTATACCTTCGGCTCTGGATAAACACTTAAGAAGTGGAGAGCAGACTCCATGCTTGTATAACTCCCCAACTATTATTATATATGGTCTTGTTCTTGCCTCCATTCTCTTATTATAAGCTTCGTCGTCTAAAAGGCAATTACCTTGGAGAAAAGATATAATCTCAGTCCTTCAATCTTCACTATGAACAGGACATATAGTGAGCACTACTCTTTTGAGGAGTTCCACCGAAGGTGCTCTTATTGTTTCAAAAAACACTTCCGAAGGTAAAGGCTGCCCCTATGCCGCTGACTTGGCTAACAGATCAGCGTGCTCGTTTTCTCCTCGTGGAATATTCTTAACTGAAAACCCTTCGAATGAAGCCTCAAGCCTTCGAATTGTATCCAGATATTTCTCAAGCTTCAGATCTCTTGCTTTGCAACTCTTGTCGACATGTCCAGAAATAACTTGGGAGTCGGTTTTGAGGACCGCCCTTCTTATCCCCATTGCCCTTAACTTCCGAAGCCCCAAAAGCAAAGCTTCGTATTCAGCAATATTATTTCTGCAATTAAAGTCAAGCTTTACTGCATAGCATGTCCTGACTTTGGAAGGTGCAACTAAGACAGCAGCCGCACCTGCCCCGAAGGTCCCCCAAGAACCGTCGTAGAACACTGTCCAAGCTTCGACATCTTTATTTGCTTCTTCTTCCTAAGCCCCTGGCGTCCAGTTGGCGATGAAGTCTGCTAGCGCCAGGGACTGAATCGAGGATCGATGCACATAATCAATGCTGAATTCGTTGAGTTCCGCAGCCGACTTTCCAATCCTTCCAGTAGCTTCTCTGTTCCTCATGATGCCCTTCAGAGGCTGTGACGAAGGAACAATTATATGGAATGCTTGAAAATAATGCCGAAGCTTCCTGGAAGCCATTAAGACAGCATACAACACCTTCTCCAATTCTGTATAATTTTTCTTTGATAAACTTAGGACTTCGGAGACAAAGTATACTGGGGCATTCTTTTTGATTTGTCCATCAAAATTTTCCTGCAAAAGCGCCGCACTTACTGTAGAGTGCGAAGTTGCTACATACAATAGTAACGGAGCCCCTGGCGCAGGTGGAGTTAATATTGTGATATCAATCAAGTATTGCTTCAGCTCTTCAAAAGCTTTCTGTTGAGCTGGGCCCCACTGAAAGACTTCGGCTGACTTTAATATTTCAAAGAATGGTAAGTTTCTTTCTGCTGACCTAGATATAAATCTATTCAATGAAGCTAATCTTCCTGCCAGCCGTTGAGCCCCCTTCTTTGTGCTTGGTGGTTCCATTTGAAGGATAGCTTTGATCTTACTTGGGTTAGCTTCAATCCCCTTCGTTGAAACCAAACAGCCAAGGAACTTGCCCTTCTTCACTCCAAAGACACTTTTCAAGATTTAATTTTAGGCCAGCTTGTCTGAAATTAGCAAATGTTTCTTGCAGATCAGTGATATGATTTTCTTGCTTCGTGCTTTTTACTATGATATCGTCGACATATGTTAGCACATTTCTGCCTATTTGGGAATGAAGGACTTTGGCCGTCATCCTGCTGAAACTGCCTCCAGCATTTTTTAGTCCCTTAGGCATCCGAAGATAGCAATAGGTTCCACTGGGAGTTATGAAGCTGGTCTTCGGCTCATCCTCCTTCTTCATCCATATTTGATGATATCCTGAGTAGTAATCTAGAAGACTCATAAGTTCTAACGAAGCTGCTGCATCCACAAGAGAGTCTATCCTTGGTAATGGGAATTCGTCCTTCAGATAGGCCTTGTTGAGATCCGTGAAATCAATACACATTCTCCATTTGGCATTGGCCTTCTTCACCATAACAGTATTGGCTAGCCACTCTGGATATTTTACTTCTCTGATGACACCAGCACTGAGAAGTCTTTTTACTTCATTCCGAGCACCTTCGGCTTTATCATAAGACATTTTCCGAAGCCTTTGTTTTCTGGGCCTGAAGGACGGATCGACATTGAGTGAATGTTCAATGACATCTCTGTTGACACCACAGAGATCGTTGGCTAACCATGCAAAAACATCTTTGTTGTTGAATAAAAACTTTATCAAAGTTTTCTCCTGCTCTTCAGATAATTGAGACCCCAGCAGTACCTTCTGCTCTGCTATGTCCTCACACAGCAGCATGGGCTTCGGCTGATCAGCCGAAGCGGCCTTCTCTCTTCTGTACTTGTACTGCTCATAGGCTTTAGCTCCATCTATATTGTGGATGGCTTTTGAGTCTGTCCAATTTCCCTCAGCCTTTCTGGCAGCTTCCTGACTTCTGTGAATAGTAATAGGCCCTTGCTCTGAAGGTATCTTCATGCATAGATATGCTGGATGAAGAATTGCTTCGAAAGCATTAAGTGTTCCTCGACCAATGATTGCATTGTAGGGATATTCCATGTCATCAATATCAAACACAACCTGCTCAGTCCTTGTATTATGGACAAATCCAAAGGTCACTGGCATTGTGATCTTTCCAAGTGCTACAATCTGCCTTCCTCCGAAGCCACAAAGAGGGTGTGTAGCATCATGAATCTTGTCCTCTGGCTCTTGCATCTGTCTGAAGGCCTTAGCAAATATGATGTCAGCTGCACTGCCTGTATCAACCAAAACATTGTGGACCAAAAATCCCTTGATGACGCAAGATATGACCATAGCATCATTATGAGGATAATCCTTGAGATGAAGGTCCTCCTAAGAGAAGGTGATTGGGATGTGGGACCATTTTGTCTTGATGAAGGGTCCCTGCACCCCAACATGCTGTACTCTTCTCTGAGCCTCTTTCTTCTGCTTCTTGTTAGCTGGCTCCGAGCATGAACCACCTGTTATTGGGAGCACTAGCTTTGTAGCCGAAGCAGCTTCAGTTTGCTTGTTGGACGAAGCCATCAGCTCAATCAGTGGAAGTGAGTTCACCGGAGGTGGGCGCCAATGTTGGGGACTTGTTCTCAAATGCTATGAATTAAGAACAAGGCAACATAAAAGGGTTAATAGTTAGAACCCTTCGTCCTTCGAAGCATTATATCCCTTAAGATATAATGATCTTCAGACGAAGAGTGTGAAGGACATACCTTCGACATTTCAACACATATTAATGAAGGAAGAAGCATATGAAACATGAGAAATAATATAAATAATTATATGGCATCATTGATATCCTCAAATTATATTATTATGAACAAACGTAAACAATATCGAATTACATTTATACCTTCGGCTTGACAGAAGGCAAAGATCCAAGCGTGACGTGCGAGAAAATACAAATCAGTGTCCTCAGTACGGGGGTACTATTCATCTATTTATAGGCATAGGGCGCAACCTGTGAGATATTACATTCATGTCCTTTACAAAAGATTACAACTATGACATAGGCTCTCATGGACTGGTCGGTCATTTTATCTTTAAGTCGGTGCGATCCTTCGTCTTGAGACATGTTACTGTGTCGAAGCTTCATGGATGGTGGCTTCG
Organism: Zea luxurians; assembly: GCA_029449295.1. Classification (NCBI taxonomy): domain Eukaryota; kingdom Viridiplantae; phylum Streptophyta; class Magnoliopsida; order Poales; family Poaceae; genus Zea; species Zea luxurians. The sequence goes on along the minus strand of JAOPSE010000108.1, from coordinate 26,092 downwards.
GCGCTGCTTTTGAGAGGATCTACCGAAGGTATCTCCTCTTTTAGGATCTTCGGCGACGAAGCATACTCCCAACACTTACTATGTTTCGTACCGCACTTTGATCTATGTTTAAGACTATGTGGATGTCTCGAACGTCATGATGTAATCAAATTAATATCACTTTACGTTATTATTTGAGCATTGTGTGATGATGTCCAGTTATGTAAACGTTGTGTACATGAATTTCTGATCCTAGCACGTACATGTTTCACATTTGGTTTGCCTTCAAAAATATGGTGTGACAATTTGGTCCAACTTGGGTGCGGACACCACGCAAATGCCTAGGGAATATGAAGTGGTTGTTTTCCAAAGCTTTCTAAAGGCTAGGCTTTTATTTCCACTACACAAGATGGTGGTGGGAATGTTGAAAAGGATATATATATATACCAGCTTACTCCTAATGCGTAATGAGGCTCTGGGGCTTTATTTGGGCTATACAAAGCTAGGGCATAGAGCCAAATGCGTAATGCTTTTACCAAATCCATGAGCTATACTACTAGATGAAGGTAGTTGGGGTGGATCGTCTTCATCACATCTTTGGATGTTATAACTTTGTTTATCAAAAGGAAGCACAATTCCCAACCATAGCGTACCATAGCAGATGGCCAAATGTTTGGACAAAGGAATGATTCTATATGAAGAATGACTTGCAAAAGAGGGAAGATATCAAGGGCATAATTCAGAGGCTTATCTAGCTCAGCTTCGGATTCAAGAGGCCGACTTGCTACATGAACATCGAGGCTCAGGACGCTTAATTTCCTTCATTTCGTTTGTACCCACATTAGTTCAAGAGATCTTGTTCAGGAACACTAGGCGTTTAACATCTGGCCACTTAAGACTGAATGGGCGATGCTAGAGCTAAAAGAAAGATAGCACTTCAGAGCAAGAGCTGGAGGTGGTTTGATTGAAATTTACAAAAAAAATTGTGAGCGAGTTTGGAGAATCGTGTCATGAATGGTTGGAGCCTATTGAGGACAAGTGTAACAAGATCCTCGAAAACTATAATAAGAAGGAAGACAAAGCACTGAGCATGTCTTTCGAAGCTCAAAAAATGTCGATTGAACAATGTTTTCGATGCAATCAAGTTCATTTATCATGACTACTCCTAGCTATCTCAAGGTAGAGGGAAGAAAAGAAAGCAGAAACAGGTATAAGTTACCACGTAACGATGTAGGACTTCAACGACAGAAGACGAGCATGGTAGGATGAAGGGCAGTTTCGAGAAAAAGGCGACTATCATAGAGATGAGATTGGTTATAGAAGCTTTGGGGTGCCAAAGGTATGAAATGGCTTTTTAATTTTCTTTTGGCTAGAATGTGTATTGTGAGGCTTTCTTTTCTATGTCTTGTTCATACTTTACAGGCAAGTCTTGAGGTTGAGGAAGTTGTTGAGTTGCCCATACTTAACAAAACTCCTGTGGCCAAAATCAAGGCAGAGCCAAAGAAAACCTTGACTCCAATGCCTTCGATAGAGACTGCTGAACTTTAAACCACTTTGGAGGCTTCAGGGGAGAAGGTTATTGCAATAACAATGGTAACCAAAGAAACAAGTATGTGCATCACGATCACAACGACGACGACAACCGAAGAGTTGCATGCAGTTGCACGGTTACTAGGAGAAGAGGAAGCCAAAGCTTCAATGGTGCTTGTACCGCTAGAAGTGGACAACTGATCAAGGCATTAAAGGTCCAAAAAATGTCGAAGTTGAAGCCGCATGGACAACAATTATGAAGCTTCACTTGGATGTCATTGAGCTTCAGTTTGATAACACAGAGAAGGAAAAATACTTAACATTTTGGAAGAAGATTTGGTTGGGAGTTGAAGCGAGCTCCAAAAGATTATTGAGGAGAAGAATGTTGTGTTAGAAATCAAAAAACCAAAAATAACAAAATTTTGGAGCTTGAAAATATAATTCTACAGCTGGTGAAACACTTCCAAGAGCTCGATGCTGAGATGAAGTGGAATGCCGAAATGTACCAAGCTAAAGATGCAAAACTAAAAAATGAGCTGCCAGATGTGATTGAAAATTTTGAAGTGGAAAAGGCAAAGAGTGAAATTTTTAGTGATGAGAAGGTCCATCTTCAGAAGATTGTCGATGAGCTACGAAGCTTGAATGAAGAATGCTTCTCTATAGCCGCCTAGTACTTCCAGAGGTTAAAGGTCACCTTCGCTTCAGTTGGGGCCAGCTCCGGTGATACCACCGGAGTTGTAAAATGGATCAATGGAGATGTAGAGGTCTTCGGTAGAATTCTTTCAACTAGAGAAGTTACTGTGCATGGATAGGTGCTCGAAAAAGTTGGTTGTGAACATGAAAAGGCTGCTAGCCAATCTGATTTTTTAGTCTCCTGAAAAGATGTGAATAAACCTTCAGCTGAAGCCTCCATACAACGTAAGAAATTTTTTACTAATATTTGGAATGCTGGGGGGAGGGAGCTATCCACTAAAGTAGCAAAGAAAATCATGGAACATATGTTTGCTTAACAGTTTGATTTGCTTCGTCATCAATTGGCTTAATCTATTACCAACGCTTTTCACCTTATAGGTGGAGAAGGCAGCGAAGGAGGCCATAACAATTAGGGAGGCACAAACAATAATGGAGCTTGAAGGTATTAGCTTTGTCTTCTAGTCAAAGCTTTTATTCTTTACTAACTTTTTTAAAGATGCCCTCCTACAGGAGGTTATTGAAGAATACTGACTAGAGGATGATCCAGAGCTTAAAACTACTCTCGCTACTATATATCAAGTGAAAAAGACTGTGGACGAAGTTGTACTTAAGATTTGTAATGATATTTACGATAAAGTCCTTATGAAGGACTAATTTGTAGAAAATATTTCACATACTATTTGTGTATTGTAAAATATTTTGTTTCACTGGTGTATTTGTGCCTTTGTGATTTCTAAAATTGAAATTTGTCTTTTTGGGCCAAAGGCGAAAACACCTTCCCTTCTTTTCACGCATGACAAAGGCGATGAGCAATAATGTGAAGATGTATTTGTTTCGCTAATGTATTTGTGCCTTTATGAATGATGCAGTAATGTGAAGATGTATGTTCCATGATATGCCGCAATGATGCAAATGATTCGAATGATACGAAGCATATATTATTTGCGTCGAAACTTTGTCGAAAGTTGTAGATGAATCCTACCTTCATATGAAGGTCTTTAGGATCTGACTCTGCATTCCCTCAGGAATGACTTCAGAGCCTTTTCACCATTACTAGGTGATTTCTTTGTAACTCTGTATTTCCATAGGAACGACTTCAGAGTCTTTTCACCTTTACTAGGTGTTTTCTTTCTGACTCTGCATTCCCTTAGGAACAACTTCAGAGTCTTGATCCTTCCTCCATTTGAAGGCCTTCGGGATATTTTCACTTTTTAGTTGCTCATTGGTGCAACCACTGAGTTACATTTGCAAATTTGGTAGAGATGCCTATCTTCGTAGTCAGCTGCAATGAAAAGAAATTACAAGAAAGTGTAGTAAACAATAGATATGTAAGCTTCTTACGATGACATCAGCTTCATCAGTTCAACCCCTCAAACCTTATTATATATGTTTAGTTTCTTGAACCATGTTGTTAACTGTGCGAGCTTCGAAGGGCTCCTTTCTATCATGTTGCTACATGTACTGTACTAGGAATTAAGAATGGCCGATGGGGACATGATCATATGGAGGTGGTCCGAAGATGAAGAATGGAGGTCGTAGCCAATGACTAGGCAAAGGATTGCTTGAAACGATAGAGGCCAAGGGTTGTTGAGGCTTCAACTCCTGATGTTGGACATGTTGTGGAATATATGGTGGATAATATGAAGATGCACTTAATACATCCTTCGGCCGAGTTGTTTGAGAAACAACAATAGCGATATATTTTCTTTTTTATAGTCATTTAGCAGGTTTTTATTGTATGACCCTTGTTTTCTCCACAGAAAACACAATAAAGCTTCCTTGGTTGTGCGTTGAATCTTCCACCAAAGCTCCGGGCTCCTCTTGCTCTCCTTGGGGCTAGTCGGCAAAAATTGCTCTATGAAGATTGTTGTTGTGTTTCTGAATCCTGGTGCTGACTCTATTGCCCTTGAGACTGGATGGCCTTCTCTTCATTCTAGATCGGATTGTGGATGCTTCGGATGTGTCTTGGGTGAAACCTTCCTCTGAAGCCCCTGGCAGTCTCTGCATATCTTTGTGCTTCGTCTCTCCTTTGGCAAAAATCATTATCCACCCTAATATACTCATCCATCATTAGCAGCACCTTCTCTAGGGAATGAAGGGGTTTCCTAGAAAGTACTGAGTCACTGGTCCTGGGTGAAGCCCTTTGAGCATTGCCTCTGTGACAATGTTATCTTGTGTAGTTGGCGCCTGAGCCCAGAGCTAAAGAAACCTCGGGTCTTAAGCCTGGAGGTCTTCATCTGTCATACCCAAATTTAAGACAAATCTAGAGGCATCTCACTTGTGTGCCAGGATCAAGTCTCACACATATGATGACTTAGTGCATAGAAAACAATGTCACATATTTATTACTTAATACAATTTTTGCACAAAATAACTAAATAAAATACACCATATGATGATGATTCAAATTTAACGGTATGCATAGAAAAGCTTACAACTCTAAGATGCTGAGGAATTTTGCATAGCTCGAATGGTCATAATCCAAGGAGTCGAGCACTAGCACCTTTCCAACCTTAGGATAAATGATGAAGCATATCCAGTGGTCCCTTTATGATTCAAATTTGTGATGCATGTGTATTGAAATTATTAATTTTAGTTATGCAAAATCACACTTACTTAAAGTTGTACGGGCCACTATGGCTTCCCTGTCTTGAAATTCAAGCATTGTATCTCCTATGTTGGTCGTATCTTGCTTCAAAATCCTTCTTCATATTTTGTCTATGCTTCTCAACTTCTTCGTCCATCTTTCCCTATAATTCTTTGTTGTCTTTCCCAATTCTGAAAGTGTGATTTTCCTATCATATCTGTATTGGGTTGAGATACACAACCCTTTTACCGACACTAGCATTGAGATTGTACCATAAAGGATATCTTGCTGATCATGTTGCATTCTACAGACACACATGCATGTCAGATACTGAAAATTTCTACAACTCACTAATAATAGCACATATATGTGGAAGTATGAGTGACACTTACAATGCAAACATCGTTACGAGTAGCACGTGAGTCTCTAAAGGTTCATCATTAACCACATGTCCTCAAATGTAACAATAGTATTTTAGCTTGAACCAATAAAAGCATGGTTTGGTATATGTACACTTATGGTGTCGATGCCAGGAAAAACTACATGCTTCGGTTTATTGGTGCTTTTCTTCTAATTGTTAGAAATGATCTGTTCAGCATAGAAGACCTGTGCAATGTGGCAGAACCTCCTAAGTTATCGGGCCCACATACACATGTCCTTGTCTCAAAGACCTCAGACTGCTATGCAGGTGCACCAGATAACTCAACAGGATCTGTCCGAGTGCCCTAAGGACCTCGGATAAACCACTTACAACCAAGATCGCGAGATTAAGTAACACAAATCACACACCAACAGTTTGCAGCAGAAATCTTATTACCAAATTTTACAAGTTACAAAAATTTTACTTTGTACATGATCGGAGTGAATACAAAAGTGTAAGTTTGAAATATATGCTAGCTCAAGTGACCATCCTCAATAAGAAGTACAGAAGAGTTACTTAGACTTATAAGAAGGTCGAGCCCACCGGCACTTAACACCATCATCAGCAGCACAAAGTTATATCCTGAAAAACAACAGGGAATAAAACCCTGAGTACGCATTACTCAGCAAGACTTACCTGACTAAAGAAAAGACTCTCAAGGGTATGCAGGTTTTAAAGGGATTCAAGGTATGGCTTATCAAGAATCAAAGACTCATTTTGCAGAAAAGCTTACTATGAGTGGATCCTTAAAATCCAATTTTACTTGTCAAGTAAAGTAAAGTTACCTGCATCTAGAGTTCTTTCTACCCTAGTTCAAGCACTTGGCCTATACTAGCCATCCTTTTATCATCCCTTCAGTTCATTGGATTGCTACGTGTAGGGCAATGACCAAGTCTTCATGTCCGAGAAGTAGCGGCGATCCGAATCGATTAATACCCAGCTAGGGATCTCCAATCACACGACATATGTAGCACTTAACCTTTGCATATGTCAACTCACCACTGGGGTTCTTAAGACCAGATCAGGTTCACGCCAACCGAGAGCACAGATGTTTTATCAAGCAATAATAACTTATAAACACACACTATCATTTTTAGTTACAATATATCGATGTTACTTGATCCTAAATATTCAAAGTAGCAATCAACATCCATTCAAATCATGAAATCGACCAGTACACATAGAATATCATACCTAGTTTAGAGAGCACTCTAAACGACATATAACTTTAACTTCACAATTCTTGGACACCTAACACTTATAAAATTTTGATAGAAGAACTTCCATTAATTTCTAAACTAATTTCCCGGCTAACCTGTGTTTCACACATATATTAATAAAACATCACATTTTTAACACCTACAATCCCGCAAGCACTGGGACCTATTGCGACCTCTTTTTTCACTCGACATTGACCAAATCACTGTAGATGACTTGGGTATCCTAATAAATAGTATACCTACAGTTCCCTTCATCGAACTAATAATCGAATAGCAATCCGACTCACCACAGAATTATCACGACTAATATACCTAGTCAGACCATTCATCAATCCACTAGCACGAATAACAAATTTGCATACCCTCACTAATTCGATGAGATAGTCGGAAGCACGACAATGGTTTCCGGTTGACGTCTTTGATCACACACGTCTGGCGAGCGATGCACACAATTTCTATTCTTGACCAGATACCCATGGGATTCCCTTTGTCGAGCTGGTGACGCGTGGCCACCACAAGAGCGTCTTCACGGCTTGGAACTTGGCATAAACGAGGATGGCGATCGACAACATCGACGTGCCAGCGCGACGATTTCCATTCGACGAAGACGATGGTAGTACGACTCGTTCGAACTTTTTGTCGAGCATTTGGTGAACCTCATACCGGGTAAGTCCGATGCGGCGCTTGGGATGACGGCGAGCGGGGAGACATGCCAAAATTCTAGACGCTACGATGAATTCGCATCAAGGCGACCAACTAGGGCAGCTGCTAAATCGACGGCGAATTCACGAAGATGGGGATTCGGTTGAGCTCGTGTAGGTAGAGGTGGTGTCCGGGCCTATATGTGATGACGCTTAGCACAGGCGAGGTGCGGCACCCAGCGACCAGAGCTAGGACACGGCGTCCACGAGCAAGAAAATCAGGGAGCAGGGGCACGCAGCGAGCTGGAGCAATAGGAGATGGGCGCGCAGGGCGACCTCGGCTGCGTGCGGCATGGGCAAGCGCGCCAGAGAGCTCCAGTCGGTGAGCACGCGCAGGAAGCAAGCGCGCAGGGGAGCTGGAGGAACGCGCGGCGCGTGGGAGTCAGAGGGCAAGGCACCGAAGAGCTCGGCACAGGGAGAGAGGAGCAGGGAGGAACAGAGGCGTTGGAGCTGCAGAGACGAGCCACGGAGAGGGGCGCCACACAGAAGAGGAAGATGGGCGCGCGGCCAGGAAAGGATCTCGTGCGCTGCATCAGGGAGATCCGACCGAGCTCAGTCCGAGCAGGGGAAGCAGAGGGAGCTAGGGCGAACTTCATGGTAGCCATGAGAGAGAGCTACATGGGAATGAACGCCTGCAGAGAAGGGTGCCGTGAGGAGCCGCTCAGCGAGCGCATGGGCGTGGCATGGGAGCAGATAAGGCTGAGGGAGCGAGAGATAACGACGGCTGGACGGATATAAAGGAGGGGAACGATGGAGAAGGTCTTCTTAGCAATTAGATATTCCCTGTGAGATATTTCAACGACGCAGAAAAATCCCAGTGGCTGCACGCTTAAGGATAAGGGAGAAGTTGAACGATGGAGATTTGGAGAGATATTTCACTTTTTTACATAGAATCACATATATTTTGGAATTGGGGATTTTTTGCGATGAACAAAGGTTCGACATTACTTGCGACATGGTTTGATTTAGTTGAACCTAAACGAATTTCGCCTGCTATCCGAATATTCAATTAACAATCATGTGCCTGGTTTTTCTCGGATTTCGAGTGTGGTCCGATTTAATTTTATATTAAAACTTTTGTCACCGAGTTCAAATTAATTTGCCCGGGACAAGAATCGTAAGAGCAGGTCGAGCTTCTAAATTCGTATTCGTGCGAGCGATGAATTTTAAATAACATCGGACGCATCGATTTTCGGAACAACGATGTTCCAAACATCATGAAAATTTAGGACGAGCCCGAATAAATAAAAACTATGTTGAACTTGCGACCGACGAAACAGATGCGATATTAAAATCGCGATAGGCGAAGATGTTTAAAATTTAGCATCCGTTTAACCCACTGATATTATGTGCTTAAATCCATACTCGTTGTCGAGCGGAATATAAACACCAGGGGTGTTACAGCCCTCCCCCCTTAAAAGAATCTCGTCCCGAGATTTGGAGCGAAAGACTTTTAAGAGTGGAGAAGCATGTAACCCATGTCTATATCAGCGGTAATCATAAGGCAATCTCAAGCGAAGACGAGTGTCTCAGAATGTTGTTTCTCTAGTCGACATATCATATATCGCCTTAGGCTAATTTAGAAATGTCCACAAATAGAGACGATGTCTGCCAAAAGAACACATAAGGTTCCGTGTGTGCAGTTTGCTTTTTCTGATAACACTGTACTATCTGAGTCTGTTGAGCGAGCGACAATTATGCGATTTTAACCAAGTAGAATCAGATGCAACCTCTTGGGTAAAACACACAGAAAGAGGTTTACCAACAAGTGGTCATGATAAGTTCATAGCACACGAGACGGGTGTGAATGTCGAATAACATCACAGTTAACTCGTGTTAGCCAGAGAATCCAAATCCATGAAAGGTGATATAGATTCAAGAAAATCAACAGCGGAGGACCTATAGATGCTGCTTTCGCAACCAATCCATTTTATCGAGCACTAATCATGGCTCGACTTGATCACACATGCTGGAAAAACACGCGTGAGGCGATCGAGGCATGACTAAAGCGATGACTAGGTGGTTTTTGGTCGACTTAATCTCGATTCTTATAAACACTTCCTTTAGAGTGAGTTGAACCAAAGTGAGTTTAGACAACTCGACAAAACGACCTCTAAACTCAACCTTTGTTCATAATGCAGTTACAAGTTAGTAAAACCAACTTGTTGAACTACCTTTGACATTGAGTAAGTCCTCTCAGTACCATCGGTAAGCCAAGGGTCGAGAGTTCACTTTGTTAACAAAAGGTCATGCATTTGGGTAGGAATCCAATTGGTCATGTTGTTCATCCGTTTCTTCATGCGAGATGAACTATCCACTTGGTTAGGGAATACATGGATTAAATAAGAGAGCGAATGAACAAACTCCTGCATTACAGCAGTAGGGGAAACAGATCTCCATTTTGAGAGCTAACCAGCTGTCTTTCAACACTAAAAAGCTCCAAGGCTTCACCTTTACACAAAGGACGTAAAGGGAACTTGTATGAGTAGTCACTACCAAGATCAAAAGAAAAGAAACCACATATGAAAGTGGTATGCCCTTTTGATCCAACAGAAATAATAGATGTTGCTTAATCATTTCGACAAACAACATAGAAATTGTTTCAAGGGAGGAGTCCACAGAAGATCACACATTAGTGTAGTTCCACAATGGATCATGACCAGAGACCTTGATACCAGCATGCGCCAAGCAGCATAACCTTGCGTGTACAGTCACAAGGGGATCTTAGTTTCGCTGCGGCACCATAAGTCGTTAATCGTGACACCATTACCGAACTGGCACCAATAAAGAATCTCACGTGGTAAGAATAATTTGTGCAAAGATAACATATCGATATAATCTCATAATGGATTATGACTACTAACTATGATACCAGCGCGTGCCAAGTAGCGCATCCATGTGTGTACATTCACAGGAGGCCCTTGGTTTCGTCACGACACCATCGGTTTTAGTCATAACGCCAATACCAGACGTAACCAATAAGAAATCTCACGCAACACAAATAGACTGTCAAGGATGACAATATACAAAAGAGACTCCACCTGTAAGAATGGTTACCAGTAGAGAGCCAAATAGATCATGGCCCGACGAAATGAACACGATATGGCCAAAACCTAAACTTGATGAAAGGAGTATGATGGGAGACTATTACTTCAGCCCCAAGCATATTTCTATGCCCACCATAGAGATTACAAAGTCAAGGATTAGTATCTGATTAGATACGGGGAAAAACAATCACAAGGTTAAGTTGGTACACCTTTGATAGAAATGAGGAAATCAAAGGCATCAAACTCAAGAAAATGATTGGGTATTCCTTTCCTAGGTTGGGTTGATAAAGCGACAAGATAATCCACAAGGAGAGGCCAAATACAATAAAGACCTCAACCTGCATCAACTGAACAAGAGAATGGTTCTAGAAGGAGACATGACTTGAGATTCTTGTTTCAAGTCTGGGTACACTTTATGTCCAACAAAGAAATTATCTAAGCATTTATTTGTATGTGTTTGTTTATAGAGTGATAACGGAAAATTCAAATTTGGGTCATGGTTCACTAATTAAGAACATGGCCTAGTTTTGGGTTTAGGCAATCAATTACCAACTTTCTATCGGCACATCAAGCACAAGAGCAATCACATATAACACCCTAATAGGTTACCTAAAGAACGGAGGATAGCTATTTCATCGAAGCTCACAATACAACATTACACCACATTATCTACAATCACCGGTTATTAGAATAAAGGTGAGAGAAGCATTTTGGGTGTATAGGTGACAAACAAGATGCAACAATCAGGATGCATGCTCGTCCTAAGCGTCCTCATAGGTTTTGCCAACATAATGTGGCGATAGTGTTCTATCTTTGTGGCATACTTACGACTCTCTCAGTATTTTGCTAGTCGTCAGTTACACATACGTTTTCGAGGTTAGTGTACCTGCAGAAAATTTCATCACAGCCCAATTCCCAATGATGCAAGATCCACATATGACATTTTATCACAGTTTATACTCCATATATTTCTATATGGAGGCCAGCTCATCATTAAGCGCCGAGCCACGCATAGGCGCCGTTGCCACACTTTAACCATAGGGCAACTCATTATGGTAACTCACCTTCTTACCTGAGCTTAGGTGCGTCGTTACAAGTACATTACACTTCTCAGTATTCATATGTTTGTATACCCATACACATCCATGGGGTACTGAACTCCCAGAAAAGTAAATACTCCACATTGCAGCCTTCATATATACATATGTATAACATGTATATAATCAAGCGCCACAATTAAGCACTCCCCTAGACCGACGGTTGTTCGGTCATGCTCTCACATCTCACCTTACCTGAGCGTCGACCCATTCAAAACTGAATGGTCTCAAAAGTAACATTACACATGTATGCAATACCCCCGGTTGTGGGTTAGTGGTTTTTAAATAAGCCACCTAATAGTCCTTAATTTAGGGCTTAACAGAGGATGTCGCTAGCATATAGTTTTTCAAAACTATTTTCAAAGCCAAACAATGTGTTTAGTTGAAAATAGGTTTTCTAAAATCAAAACTTTTGTTTTGAAAATACGTATGTGACCGTATATACTCAATCTTGCTCCGATACCAGCCTGTGGCAGAACCTCCTAAGTTATCGGGCCCACATGCACCTGTCCTTGTCTCAAAGACCTCAGACTGCTATGTAGGTGCACCAGATAACTCAACACGATCTGTCCGAGTGCCCCAAGGACCTCGGATAAACCACTTACAACCAAGATCGCGAAATTAAGTAACACAAATCACACACCAACAGTTTGCAGCGGAAATCTTATTACCAAATTTTACAAGTTACAAAAATTTTACTTTGTACATGATCGGAGTGATTACAAAAGTGTAAGTTTGAAATATATGCTAGCTCAAGTGACCATCCTCAATAAAAAGTATAGAAGAGTTACTTAGACTTATAAGAAGGCCAAGCCCACCGGCACTTAACACCATCATCAGTAGCACAGTTATATCCTAAAAAACAATAGGGAATAAAACCTTGAGTACGCAATTACTCAGCAAAACTTACCTGACTAAGAAAAGACTCTCAAGGGTATGCTGGTTTTAAAGGGATTCAAGGTATGGCTTATCAAGAATCAAAGACACATTTTGCAGAAAAGCTTACTACGAGTGGATCCTTAAGATCCAATTTTACTTGTCAAGTAAAGTAAAGTTACCTGCATCTAGAGTTCTTTCTACCCTAGTTTAAGCACTTGGCTTATACTAGCCGTCTTTTTATCATCCCTTCAGTTCACTGGATTGGTACGTGTAGGGCAGTGACCAAGTCTTCATGTCCGAGAAGTAGTGGCGATCCGAATCGATTAATACCCAGCTGGGGATCTCCAATCACACGACATATGTAGCACTTAACCCTTGCATATGTCAACTCGCCACCGGGGTTCTTAAGACCAGATCAGATTCACGCCAACCGAGAGCACAGTTACACCACCGTCCAGCCTCTTGCCATGGAGGGTACGTGCTACTCTCGCCATCTCTCCACTCCCATTGCATGTTATCTTATTCTGGTATTAGTCTGCCCGAGGCAAAGCTTACCCATGATGAAGCATGTGACCAGCTAAAAGGTCCTCAATCATCAAGCCTACATCGACACGGTCCTTAATCGACACAGACGGAGACACTACACCGAGGCTCCCTTCTCGTGCAAGTCAACCGCCCAGTCTCAACTTTGTCATTTTCAACCCAAAGTTTGGTACCTGGCAGAGGTACATCTTTTCCGATGTTGAACCCATCACGACCGTGATGGATCCACCATCAAGTTTTATTTTTTGAAAACTTCCCATCCAATTTGTAGCATCACTTTTGTTTTAAAACAAAACATTTTGTTTTTCAAAAGCAAGGCTAAGCATCATAAATCATTTTCATAAAAGGGTGTCAAGGAAGGGTAATCAATTTTCCAAGGAAGGAATGCATCAATTGTTTGGCACACAACTCCTATCACCTAATGCATCAAACAAGGTGATAAAGATTTTAAAACACAAGGAGGTGGCAAATGCACGGGGCTTGCCTGGTAACACTAGGTTAGTGTTGTTAGACGACGTCCACTTGACGACCATCTTTTGCCTTGACATTCGTCAGATTATGCATCTTCAGGTTCGTCTTGCGGAGATGCTCATGCTTTCCAGCATCTTGTGGTCAACTCAGTTCTGGTTCTCCGCATCACGTGGTTAATTCACGTACCTGAATGAAATGCATTAAGCACATGAATGCATATAAACAAGAATATCACAAACCTGAATAAGGCTATACGACAGCGAATTAAACACCTAGCGTGAGGCGTTGTACAATTTCATAAGCAAACTCCAGCTATCGTCATAAAATAATAAATTATACATACTAACTACAACACTCGTGTTTCTCCTGTTTAATCATATTTAGTTCTATTATCAAGCAATAATAACTTATAAACACACACTATCATTTTTAGTTACAATATATCGATGTTACTTGATCCTAAATATTCGAAGTAGCAATCAACATCCATTCAAATCATGAAATCGACTAGTACACATAGAATATCATACCTAGTTTAGAGAGCCACACTAAACAACTTATAACTTTAACTTCACAATTCTTGGACACCTAACACTTATAAAATTTTGATAGAAGAACTTTCATTAACTTTCTAAACTAATTTCACGGTTAACCTGTGTTTCACACATATATTATTAAGACATCACATTTTAACACCTACAATCCCGCAAGCACTGGGACCTATTGTGACCTCTTTTCTCCACACGACATCGACCAAATCACTGTAGATGACTTGGGCATCCTAATAAATAGTATACCTATAGTTCCCTTCATCAAACTAATAACCGAATTAGCAATCCAACTCACCATAGAATTATCACGATTAATATACCTAGTCAGACCATTCATCAATCCACTAGCACGGAATAACAAATTTGCTTACCCTGACTAATTTGACGAGATAGTCGGAAGCACGACGACGGTTTTTCGGTTGATGTCTTTGATCACACACGTCTGGCGAGCGATGCACACAATTTCCATTCTTGACCAGATACCCATGGGATTCCCTTTGTCGAGCTGGGTGATGCGTGGCCAGCACAAGAGCGTCTTCACGGCTGGAACTTGGCATGGACGAGGATGGTGATTGACGACATCGACGTGCTAGCGCGACGATTTCCATTCGATGAAGACGATGGCAGTACGACTCGTTCGAACTTTTTGTCGAGCATTTGGTGAACCTCATACGAGGTAAGTACGATGCGGCGCTTGGGATGACGGCGGAGCGGGGAGACATGCCAAAATTCTAGACGCTACGGTGAATTCGCACCGAGGCGACCAACTAGGGCAGCTGCTAAATCGACGGCGAATTCGCGAAGATGGGGATCAGTTTGAGGTGGTGTCCGGGCCTATATGTGATGACGGTTAGCATAGGTGAGGTGCGGCATCCAGCGACCAGAGCCAGGACACGGCGTCCACGAGCAAGAAAATCAGGGAGCAGGGGCGCGCAGCGAGCTGGAGCAACAGGAGATGGGCGCGCAGGGCGAGCTTGGTTGCGCGTGGCATGGTGCGATGCGCGCCAGAGAGCTTCGGCCGGTGAGCACACGCAGGAAGCAAGCGCGCAGGGGAGCTAGAGGAACGCGCGGTGCGTGGGAGGCAGAGGGCCAGGCGCTGAAGAGCTCGGCATAGGGAGAGAGGAGCAGGGAGGAACAGAGGCACTGGAGCTGTAGAGACGAGCCACGGAGAGGGGCGTCGCACAGAAGAGGAAGATGGCGCGTGGCCAGGAAAGGAACTCATGCGCGCGGCATCAAGGAGATCCGACCGAGCTCAGTCCGAGCAGGGGAAGCAGAGGGAGCTAGGGCGAACTCCATGGCAGCCATGAGAGAGATCTGCAGGGGAATGAACGCCGGCAGAGAAGGGCGTCGTGAGGAGCCGCTCAACGAGCGCAGGGGCGTGGCATGGGAGCAGATAAGGCTGAGGGAGGGAGAGATAACGATGGCTGGACGGATATAAAGGAGAGGAAAGATGGAGAAGGTCTGCTTAGCGGTTAGATATTCCCTGTGAGATATTTCAATGACGCAGAAAAATCCCAGCGGCTGCCCACTTAAGGATAAGGGAGAAGTTGAACGATGGAGATTTGGGGAGATATTTCCCTTTTTTACAGAGAATCACAGATATTTTGGAATTGGGGATTTTTAGCGATGAACAAAGGTTCGATAGTACTTGCGACATGGTTTGATTTAGTTGAACCTAAACGAATTTCGCCTGCTATCTGATATTCAATTAACAATCTTGCGCCTGGTTTTTTCTTGGATTCCGAGTGTGGTCCGATTTAATTTTATATTAAAACTTTTGTCATCGAGTTCAAATTAATTTGCCCGGGACAAGAATCGTAAGAGCAGGTCGAGCTTCCGAATTCGTATTTGCGCAAGCGATGAATTTTAAATAACATCAGACGCACCGATTTTCGGAACAACGATGTTTCGAACATCACGAAAATTTAGGACGAGCCCGGATAAATAAAAACGATGTCGAACTTGCAACTGATGAAACAGATGCGATATTAAAATCACGATAGGCGAAGATGTTTTAAAATTTAGCATCTGTTTAACCCACTGATATTACGTGCTTAAATCCATACTCGTTGTCGAGCGGAATATAAACACCAGGGGTGTTACATGCAACATGATTAGCAAGGATCCATGGGTCATCTTTGTAACCTACCTTACTTAGATTAAGATCTCTAACCCCATAGTTGTCCACCATGACATGTTTGTCTTCAACCCATTGACATTGGAAAACCGAGATCTAAAATGTACCATAGTCTAGTTCCCATATTCCTCAATAAAGCCAAAATTTGTACTAATCTCACCTGTTTCATCGTCTATGGCCTCACATCAAACACCACTGTTTTGTGACATGATTTTTGTCCTTGGACTTGGTACAAAATGTGAATCACTAATGTCATAGGTTTTCCATGTTGTGACCCTGGCGTGATGGTCTAGATGCCAACTCCTTGATGGTTTGTTCTTCTATTGTCTCCCCATGTGGAATGTCCTTCACCATTAGCCATGTGTTGACCCACTGCTTGTGTTGCTTCAATACCCAATCATCTGTATGCAAAGGATTTTTCTCGTGGAGCTCATTGATATGTCATTGGATAAATGGCTCCATTATCGATAGATGATGTAGGATGCTATGAGTGCCTCTAGTACTATTTTGTAATCCGGTGGGATGAAAGATTTTTGTCCCATCCTCCCGCTTCCATACAATCTACTCTCGTGTAGAGGCAAACCTATTGCAACTTGGTATTTTAGGATACTATTTTAGAATGGACCTCTAGACTCAATGGCCTCTTCAGTATAGCACCCCTCTATGATGGATGCCTCAGGACGAGCATGAGTTAATACATAGCCATTAAGTATTGATATGAAACACTCATGTGTCCACATTTCATCCAAGTACATGGGACCCAATGCCTCTATTTGTGGCACCAAGTTCACCACAAGGTGCACCATAATATCAAAAAATGGAGGGAAACACATCTCAAACTATGATATTGTCTCCACTACGAATTCCTAAAGAGATGCCAACTCATCAGGGTCAATTACCTTTTATGAAATCCTATTGAAAAAGTACCACAACCATGTGATTGCCCTCTTTAAGAACATAGGCTTTATAGCCTTGATGGCAATAGGTAGAAAAGTACTAAGCATGACATGACAGTCATGTGGGCTGTAGTTGGTGAGTGATAGGTTTCACTGACACAATAATTTATGCTAGAGGAATCCAAATGGGTCTTTTAAATTCTTGAGCCAAACACACATTGAATGTTTCTCATCTACATTGAGATTGTAGCTTGCTGCTGGGTTATGGTACTTCCCATTTTCTTGAAGAATACGATGAATTTTTTATGCCTAAATTTACCAAGTCCATGCGTGAATTGAGCCCTTCTTTTGTTTTTCCCTTTATGTCTAGAAAGTGCCAATTATGGTTTCAAACACGTTCTTCTGAAATGCATACCATCAATCGCGTGCCACACATCTAACTGTCACACCCGGATTTAAGGGATAAAGCCGAGTGCGTTTCATATGTGCGCCAAAGAAGAACAACACATATAATGACCAAGTGTATAGAGATAAATGTCACAAATATTATTACATAGCGGAAGTGTCTTACAAAAATAAATGATAACAATAAAGCGAACTAATAATTATTCCTTGGCACCATCAAGTTGACTGGGAGACGCCACCTAGATAAGCACGTACTCCTCGTTGTAGACCTCCTCCTGGACTACCTGTGGGTGGGGTTTATATATCACAAGGGTGAGCTCACAAAAGATCATAGCTCAACAAGTTGTGGGAATAATGTGCATGAACTCACCAAATGTGGGAGTCCATGTGTAGTGTAAGGCTGTTCAACAAAAAATGGTTAAAGCTGAGCATTGCTTTTAATAAGTTGGTCAAATTTTATTAGCAGTTACTAACTGTAAGTGTATACCAACCCAAAGTAATAGTAGATCAAAATTAATAATAAACCACAATGTGATGCAAATGACAAATTGAGTTAATTCCATAAGTTAATCATGCGAGTGTCCTAAGCTGCTCATGACCGCGAGCATGGCTAGTATAGCAGTTTTACACTCTGCAAAGTTGTACCCTTTACCCACAAGTCATGTTACCCCAGTTTCCAAGGGGTCTAGAAGTCCCATTCATCTCTACCAAGGAGACGAGGTAGGGTAACACTACGAGGCCTTTCCAAAGTTACACTAGTTCGAGAAAACCCGCTACGGATTCAGGAAGAAGGAAGCATAGGAATCCACCATCTGGAAAGCTAAACAGACATTCGACCCGAGAACCTCCTATACTCTGCAAAGACGCTTCCCCGCTTGTCCCTTTCAGGTAAGGTAATCTCTCCCTAGCTTTCCTAATTACTTGGCCAAGGGCGTCCCATTCCACCCTTGTGGTGGCACTGTATTCTCAAGTTAAGCTGCATGTTCCAATTAACACCATAGTCTTATCATGAACATTAAAGAATAGAGTAACAATAATAAAGCATGATCATGAAGCATATTTATCTTAACACCCAAAACCACATAGAGCAATAGCAGAGAATGCACAAAAGTCTAGTGGTGATCAAGGTAATAAGTAAAGCAGACTAGAGTGACCTATTGGGTCCCATCAAAATTAAGCCTAAAAATGCCACGGTGATTATATAAAACATTATTGGGTAAAGAAAAGTTGTCAAGGGCACAACTTGCCTTCAATGAGCTCCTGCTTAGTATCTTCCACCTGCTGAGTACCGGGGTCCTCAGTCACTTGCTCGTCTACTCGCAACAATACAAACAAACATGGTACAGGAGAAATTAACATCACAACAAACATAAGAACAAACTGCATATAATGATCTATGCATCGTAACAAGGTCATAGGTTCAAGAACCATTAAATTCGGAGTTACGGTTAAAGAGTTATGATTTTCTGAAGAATTAGGTGTTATATATAAAACAAATTAAGTGTAGAATTTTAACATATGTTTCATAACAAAATAAAGATACCAGATGATAAAACAATATTAATATGAATCTAATGCAACAGGAATGTGTCAAAAAGGAGTTAAAATGAATTAATTATGATTAACTAAGTTTCTAGAATTATTTTCATACTAAAAATCGTTTTCTGTATTAATTTATTCCATTTTATTTACTACTAGGCTGCGGGTTTAAAAACCAGAGAGTACAGGGGCTATGGCGCTAAAATCCAAGGCCTATTTTATATTTCTTTCAATAGCGCAAGGATGCGGGTTGATTTAAATAAGGAACAAGGGCTCCTTTACAATTCTACCTTGGTGTCGTGACCACATGTGATACCAACCATTCGATCAGACCCGAACGGACACAATTACAACTAACCTAAACTAAACCGGTATGGATTAAAGGCCACAGGATCTAAGATCGACGGCTATGGTTTTAAGAAACACGATCCACATCTGGCCCTTGGATTCAATCTCAATAGTCCGAACGTAACGCACCCAAAGGGGTATCCTCATCTAATTGGGACCATTCAGAAGATCGACGACTAAGTCGTGTCCCTCAACGGCCGAGCCCGGCAGTGGCATCACCAGACTCTGACAAACCTCGATTTCGAGCCCAACTGATTTCTCCTGACACAGCTACACGAAGCGGAGGTAAGTACGAAGTTATTGGAGGATTCTCACCGAAAATCACTCGCGAAGATGCCTGCCCACAGCGTTAGGTGGTCTCGCGGCGGCTTGCAACAACGTCGAGAAATCCCCGCCGCTCCGCAGGTCCCCGCCCAATTACGCTCTTGCGCACGATCTACACTCACTTCAAGACATCTGGGATCGCACCATGGAAGTTGGGAGATGACAATGGCGACAAACGACGACGGCGGATGTCACGGCACGAAGTGGATCTCGGTGGTGGCGCACGGAATGTGGAGGCCCTCGCACCCAACGATGGCGATTTGGAGATGCTTGCGCGAGGTAGTAGGAGGGTCACTTTATCCCCAGGTCGAGGTGGAATCTTGAGTCAGGCGCTTAGGTCCACGCGTGGTTTGTTACAACAGCTTCACCGCAGAAAGGGGAAGAACCTGACACGTGGGGTCCACTGCCAGTGAACGGCGTTCGCAAGTCTGAGAAGGCTGAGAGTGCGCGCGGCGGCCACTGTCCATGTGGGCCCGCATGTCGGTCACAGGACGGTTTCACACGTGGAGATATACAGGCTCTGGGTGAGAGACTGACGGGTTGGCCCCACCCGTCGGCGCACTCCCACCGATTGGGCTAGTGGCAAGGTCTTGGGCCGTGAATCAAGGTGAGTTTCGGCCCATTACCAGTTTTAGATTTTTCTTTTTTTTATTGTTTCTACTTTTCTTGTTTTGTTTTCAAAATCTAATGTTTGAATTCAAATTTGTCACAGAAATCAAGTGCATAAATAAAGTACTAGCATGAAAAATTATAATTATATATATATATATATTCTTATAATGTATATTCTTTTCCATTTCTACCTCAATCTCTTTTCTTTTTCAAATTCTATTTTTCAAACTTAAACTTTCCTCATGAATTTGAATACAAATGAAAAAATACAAGATCTCAGCATGAGATGCATATTTTATTATTTATTTATTTGTTATTTGCTTAATTCCCCTCAAATGTATATGCAAACAAAAGAAAAAGTAACCAATAATCCCCAAAGGTTCCAATTCCCAAAAATACCCATATAAATATATTCATTTATTTACTTTATTATTTTCCTCTCATACAAACTTTTGGGCCTTACACTAACTCTTTCTAGTAACGCAAATACTCGAAGAAAATAGACTTCTTGAATGTAGCCCAGAGCTGGTTTGGTATCCTTACTTGTTTTCTGTCTTTTGTCCTCTTTTCAAAAACAAATTTGATATTACTGACTATTTTAGAAACTCTTTGACAATTACTGTTACCCGATAGAGCGGTAGAATGTAGTTCGTCATTATTGTCGAAGTACTTATCCATCTTTTGCATGCGGTACCTGTGTCCTTTCAATAAAAAGCATTTGTGCGTCGTAGGAGCCCGTTCTTTCCCATCAAGCACGACAGAGAACACACGAGACACATGATGTAGGTTTGGCCCTCTGGCCTCTTTCTCTTCTTTATTCCATATAAGAGAGTACATGTTCTATACATAGAGACTTGATAGCTCTCATGGGCATATTTGGTATTTGACCATAACCCTTCACTAAGATTTATCGACAGCTCGTAGTCGCGGTCTCGCGAGAACAGCTCGTAGTCGCGGTCTCGCCGAGAACGGGGGAGAAGTGGACAAATGTGAAAGTGGAGAACAGCGAATGATAAGGCTTGTTCACTTTTTTATTGGGCTTGGGCCAAAATTCTCCGTCCACAAAACGCAGCCCAAATGTCAGACTACCGTATGAATGTTTTTTTTAAAAAAAAAACATCATCTGCAACGGGTGTTTCATGGCTCCTCTACTGCTTAGCAGATCAACTCTAAAATTTAATTAGGTAGAGAAGCTCTACTTTTGAGTCTAAATTAGTTTTTCATAACCAGCGATAATAGCGATTAAATGCCTTCGAACGTCATATTTAAGTATCTTTTAAAGGATTTGAAGGTAGCAAAGAGCTATTCAAAAAACTTATAATGCAGGTCTTAGAACTCTATAAGGATTAGTTTGGAAACCCAATTTTCTCACGAGATTTTCATTTTCTCAAAAAAGATAAGTTAATTTTTTCTGAAAAAATAAAAATTCTTTGAAAAAATGTAGTTTTCAAACTAGCCATAAAAAGGGTGTTTGGCGTGAATCCAGATTCTAGAGTAAAACTCCAAATGGAAGTGGCTAGCTAGCCAAAACACTCCAATTTCAGAGTCACAAACTCTATTAAGTTTTGAGAGGTACAGTATTTTTTGGATACCTCCTTTACTGTTCTGAAATCTTTTAAAAGCAACCTAGACATAAAGATTAAAGGTACCTATTATTGATATGATAAAGCAACCTAGACCCTAGAGCAAAGCTCCTTAACACTGAAGTTCTGGGGCGATTACTCTGGGTGCAGCAAAAAACATCCTCAAAATTTGCAGGTGTAGTGTTAATGCGTTTGGATGGTTTCAACCGGCTCCCTTTTATTTATTGCTTCCTAGGGATGAATCCAACCCATCTCGCGGCCCACCCCTCGTATGAAGTCCCAGAACCAAATCTTGTCGACTAACAGCATCTCTCCACTATAGAAGCTCATGTGGAGATGCGTCAGGCCAGAGCTAGTAGTACTAGCGCAGCGAATCGCCATTCGGATGCGTACGATCGAGCGGACCGATTATCATTTTTATACAGCGCGTTCCATGCATGTAGCGCGACGAATATTAAATTCCGATGCTCCGACCGATCAGCACTTGATTGGACTCAGGTTGTGCAGCGGATGTCGCGCAGTCACCTAACACGTGATCGTCGCACGCGCTGTCTGGCAATGCAGTGCGCATCCGATCCGCCCGATCGGTGTCTCCCTATAGCCACGTACGGGACACTAGTACACAGAAGCTTTATAGTGGCGGTTCTAAACCTATTTACACTGGCATTTTTCAGTACCGCCAGTGCTAGGGGTCAGTGGAAATCAGCATTTACACTGGGCGGTTATTTTGGAACCGCCAGTGAAAAGTGCATTTTCACTGGCGGTTTTCTTAAGGAACCGCCAGTGAAAAGTGCATTTCCACTGGCAGCTGAATAAAGAAAACCGCCAGTGAAAATGCATTTCCACTGGCGGTTTTATAAAGCAAACCGCCAGTGGAAATGCACTTTTCACTGGCGGTTTTCTTTATTTAGCCGCCAGTGGAAGTTTTCCCGCCTTTTTCAAAATTTCAAACAATACTGAATTATATATATATTTATTACACACACAAACATATATATATATAGATCTATATTGATATTGAAAGCAACATGAAATTAAATTCTATCATACATTTATATACATCAAAGTATTCTGTTTACAACCATATATGCTTCATGCATTCTATACATCATAAGTTTTCACCTAAGCTCTAATAACTATCTCGGCTAAGAGATAATCTACTAATTTCTGTTAGTATTCTAAACTCTGGCAAAGCTAATGTTCCGGAAGCATCGTGATATTTTCCTTCTGCGGGAATGACCTCTTTCAATATGAATGTGCAGAGGTCCTCGACTATGCCATACAATGCAGCTTCGGTCAAGTTCTCCGGGTTTCCTCGTTGAATTGCTGTAAAGGAATTTTATAAACATCATCTATTTATACTCAATAACACATTTGCATCTTTAATGACATAAATACATACTTGACTATTACTAATAATACCTTGTCAGGGTTCGTGATGTATCGTCCGTTCACTCTCATGAACTCGCACGCATAGAATCCACATAGGACCGATCCTTGTGGTTGCTTGTGGCACTACATAACGGGAGATTGGTTATTTAGTTGCAACATTGTGTATGATGTATTCATAAAATCTTATAGAATCTATAAGCCCTGTGATCTCAAATAGAATCACCATGTTATTCTCAAATTTTAATCGATAAAAGTATGCATGCATAGAAAAGGCTTACAGCTCTAAGATGCTGAGGAATGTTGCATATGTCGAAGGGTCGAAGTTCAAGGAGTCGAGCACCAGCACCTTTCCAACCTTAGGATAAATGAGGAAGCATATCCAGTGGTCCCTGTACGAATCAAATTTGTGATGCATGTGTATTGAAATTATTAATTTTATTTATGCAAAATCACACTTACTTAAAGTTGTACGGGGCCATTATGGCTTCCCTGTCTTGAAATTGAAGCATTGCATGTCCTATGTAGGTGGCGTATCGAGCTTCAAAATCCTTCTTCATATCCTTTATACGCTTCTCAACTTCTTCGTCCGTCTTTCCCCGTATTTCATCGTTGTCTTTCCCGATTCTAAAAGTGTGGCTTTTCGGATATAAGTATTGGGTTGAGATACCCAACCCTTTTACTGGCACTAGCATTGGGCTTGGTACCGTAAAGGATCTCCTGCTGATCATGTTGCATTCTGCAAGTCACACGTGCATGTCAGATATTGAAATTTTATACAGCTCACTAATAATAACACACATATGTGGAAGTATGAGCGACACTTACAATGCAAACATCGTTACAAGTTGCACGTCGAGTCTCTGAAGGTTCATCATTAACCACATGTCCTCGAATGTAACAACGGCCTTTTGGTCCGAACCAATAAAAGCATGGTCTGGTATATGCACACTGATGGTGTCGATGCCAACCGATGATGCCCGCATGTACCAGTCATGCAACCTTTTAACACCAGGGGACCTTTCTTAGTTTCTCAAGAGGTAGCAGAGGTCTGCCCGGCATATTTTAGGCACGTTTTTGTAATCTGCCTTAGTTGGCTTCTTTATCTTTGCGGCCATTGCCTCAGCCTTTTTTGCAGACTCCTCGTGCTTGGCCAAATCAATTTGTGACGTGAGGCTCCGTCCAATCCCTTTCAAAAACCGAGCTGTGCCAGCAGTAGTAGCTTTACTCTTCTTTTCTGATACGGGGACACCAATTTTGGTATAGGAAGTTTAGATTTCTTTGATGGCCTTGGATCCTTTGATGGTGGAGAAGGTGGGTCCCTTGATGGTGGCGTAGACAGTGGGTCACCAAGAGGATAGGGAGAAGGTGGTGGAGCCCTGAATGGTGATGCTTGTGGCGGAGACGGGTCAGAAAAAGGATGAGGAGCAGCATGTGAAGTTTGAGGAGGTGATGATGGATGTACAATAGGAACAACAATTTGAGAAGGCGGAGACGGTTGGGCCTGCGACGCCTGCGACGAATTCGACCAATCAAGCAATTCGACATCCCTTCGAGGCCAAAGGATAAAATTCTTGATAGCTTGTCCAAGTTTCTCGATACCTTCGGGCCCAGGGATGTCTAGCATGTCGTCCTCGGATCCTTGGACGACCGTCGTCACTTCTACTTTGCAATAATCATCTGGAATATCGTTTCCATGGAACTTGCGTCCTGGGATCGCAAGGCCTGTGGCTACTTTCTTTGTACGTTTATTGTTAATACCATATCTTATAACCAGTGTGCACGCCACAGGCCTTGTGATGTCATCAACTGGATAACGGTCCTTATTTCCCGTTGAAGCAACAGAGCTTGGTAATGTCGTACAATCTGTGGAAGCCGGCGGTTGAGCTGCTGGAATTATTTGTATCTGTGGAGTGGTCATCTGTTGAACAGACATCGCACTCGCCAACTGTTGCATCAATTCTGGAGGACGATTCGATAGCATTTGAGACATCATGGCTTTGAACTCTTTCTTGGCCTCCTCCTTAAATAATCCGCCATCTCTTCCTTGTATCGATCACGTTTCTTGTACAGACCTTCCCACTGTGGTCCGAATCCTTCCTTCCATCCTTCCTTAGACGAGATTCCTCGTACACGGCCAGGATGCTCAGGGTTACCGAGACCAGCCGTTAGGATGTCTCTTTCCCTTTGTGGCTTAAAAGTTCCTTGGCTCTGCTTAGCTGCCATTGTATATATGTTTTTTGCCGCTTCTTCGACAATGGGATCATCAAAAGATACACCGGTCTCGGTTTCCCTTGGTTTTCTAGCACGGAGCCAATTTTGCCGCCCTTTCACCAAGTTGCTCGGACAGCGTCGGCAACCCTGCGGCCTTCTCGGCGTCTTCTTGTCTCCATTTAGGAACCTGATGCTTGTAACCACCTGTGCCTAGGTGGTGGCGGTACTTGTTCTTCTTTGATAGTTCCGAATTTGCCTCACTTAGAGATATGAAATCAGGGCTGCTCCTCTGCTCTAGAAATACTGCCCACTGACCTGCTGAGATTTTATATTTTTTGGTCGGGTCCAGACCTTTCTTTGCAAACTTTGTGTTCATCTCAGACCTCCAGTTTCGGAAATTGATTGCAAGCTGCTTCAACGTGTATTCCTTCACGAGTTCTTCTTAACCCTGAGGCAGAACGAACCTCATTATAGCTTATTCCATATTTGATTCTTGACATCATCTGACACATCTCTCCACTGTCGTATTGTTATGTCAAGATTATCTCTAACTAAAAACCCAAGTGCATTCCGGAACTTAGGTAGTGCCTCTTCTGGAGCTAGGGGCTGACCTTTCGGGCTCACGTCTGAGATTTTGTATGTTTTGTCGGGAAACTTGTTCAGCCCCCTGTCACCTCTTTTTCGATCGCTCTGCTTCCTTTTCCTTGACGTCTCGGTTGTTGTCTTGGTCTGTTCCGGTGCGTCTTGGGTCGGCTCCGGTACGTCTTCGTATCGTGCCACGGCTTCTTCGAGTATCGCACGAAATTCAGACACGACCTCCTATTCATGTAATAAAATGCACAAGAGATCATGCATGTGAAATCAGTAGGGTACACATACGAAGCTAAAGATGCGTACTTTTACCTCAGCTTCTCGTGGATCATAAG